>CM070735.1:21799960-22425200 GCA_036346245.1 Bonia amplexicaulis | reverse complement strand
AATTGTGACATTGTTTGGGGTTGAGCTTTATGCGTGGTTCTGCGTAGGCGAGATTGTTGGCAGAGGATTCACCTTAACCGGCTATAAGGTCTGATGAGTTCGCCTGGTTAAGACCTGGCTTATAATATATACTTTTAGCTGATGCTTGTCGAAACCTGCCTTCTTTCACAATTTTGTTTCTGGAAAGTTTCTTTAGTGCTGAATGTCAGCAAGACGAGCACATAGTTGCAACACTGCCTCAATAATTTGCTCGCTCGATTGTCCATTTTGGTGTTATGTAATCTGTCGTTCCCATTGCATCTGCTGCACCGCCCTGCAAACTCACTTGTGTTTTCTCTGCTCTCAAATGAATCTATTTCGATTTGCAGATGAAAATTACTTAAAAAGTGTACGTACCATGATAGCTATTCTCAACAATTTTTATGTCTGCTGTAGCGCGCTTAGAGCTTCCAGGTCCATTCGTATTGCGTGCTGCGGATATATTTTTGTTGAAGTCATGGTTTTGTGCTGTCTATGGCCTGTTATTTACGGCTTTTAAAAGCAGCTTTTGTCTTTTGCTACAGTATCTAACTTTTAAAAAATGAAGTATTTTCTCAAGATGAGATCTACAAGTTAATTGTAGTACACGTTAAAAGCCTAACATCTGTATGAACTAAAATCGTAAATAAGTATCTCTCTTTGTAATTTTTGTTGGAAACAGTTAAAATTTTAAATTTTCAGCTAAAAGATATAAGTTCTAGCCAAAAAGAACAGGCTGTTACTGGCCTTGCAGTAGGAAATGTTGGAATCATGGCTGTTGCATTCCACGCTAGAAGTTGCAAAAGATTTGGAAACCGGTGTCCTGAGTACAGGTACTTCATCTCCGAAACACTACCAAATACTACCCAAGGGGCAAAAGCCCAATGGCCCATCTACTCGAGAGTATTTGCAGAGCTGATAGCATAAAAACAGCACAAATTTGGACATCAAAAGTCTGCCTGACAACCTGAAGGACGCAGCGATATACTAGCAAAAATTCTTCCTGAGTTCAGTTGTAGAGCTGCTGGCCATGACGAGCATCCACACCTTGCTTGTCCTGCACATCCTCTGCGTTGCGCCCCTCTTTGGTGGTGAAGCGGAAGAGGACGCGGTCGCACGCTAGCTTGAAGAGCGCGAGGCACGCGAAGAAGAGGCTGATGGACAGCACCGCCAGCTTCTTATTCTGCAGCGTCCCCTGGATGCTCCTCCGCATTTGGCCTCCAAATTCAACCAGCTAAAAACATTCAGAATTCACATCACATTTGTCAATGAACGTGCATGAATCGTGGTGCGTTAAACAATGCAGATCACTTTGCCTCATTGCTGCATTCTCTCTGATCAGATCATCCAGTTTGCCTGAGACGGTTGATTTCCAGCCCTTGAGCTCGCCCAGAACCTTCGCCTGGATAACAATTGCTGACAGATCGCCATTTTCAGTTGACCTAACACTGTAAAAAACTGGAGAATTGAGATGTACTGTGATACCCACACACCGCATTGTCCTTCCATTCGACGTGATCGTGCACGTCGGCCTTCATCTTCAGCACCTCGGCCATCTGCGAGTGGCCGCTCTGCAGGTCGGGCAGCTTGGCGCCGCACCTCTGGTTGAGCACCTTGGTGTACTCCTCCAGCGTCGAGAGCCCCAGCTCCAGCGACCTCATCTTCTGCATCAGGATTTTGAGCACGGCGTCGACGGGGAGCGGCCCCAGCTCCAGCGACCTCATCTTCTGCATCAGGATCTTGAGCACGGCGTCGCCTCATCTTCTGCATCAGGATCTTGAGCACGGCGTCGCCGTGGATGCTCCCCGTCGACGACGTTGTCGTCGCCTGCTTCACCTCCTTCGCCTGAGGCGGCTTTGCACAGGGTTAACAATTTCGCTGAAATTTTGGTATTTTCACTCATTTCGCTGCCCACCGAAAGAAAAGCAATTCAGTCAAAAAAAATTCGCCATTGTTTGAATTTAACACACAGCGCAGCCAGCCCACATGGCCCACGGACTCCACAGTGCAGCCAGCCCACAGACTCCACAGCAGCCAGCTCCACTGAACGGCACATCGGCAACTAACTCTAATCCCTAATCCCCATTCCTCATTTCCTTCCCATTCCCCAACCCCAACAAAGAGTGGCAGCGATGGGCGGTGGCCAAGGCACACAGGTCGTTAGCGGCCCTGATTGCCAGGTGGGTGGTCTTCGCCGTCTCGGAGAGTGGTGAGCCGGAGGGGCTGGATGCTGGAGCATCCTCCGCTCCCCGTCCTCACGATAGCGAGGCGCTTGGCGTGGACACTCAACCGTGCAAGCAGCACACGATGACGGCAATCGCTTCAAGAGTTTGAATTTCGCCGCCTTGAAGCTGACAGACACGGTAGTGTTTGCCTTGAAGCCTTCTGGCGGTGGCTCAGGCTGCTCTCCGTCACCGTGGGCTGGCGCCGTCGACAGGACAGATAGGGCATCGTGGGGCGTGCTAACGGGGTGCTTTGTGATGCTGGTGGGGCAGGAGAAGGAGCGGTCACGGTAAACAAGCATTTGGCCAAAATCTCATGAAATTTGTCCAAATTTTGGTTAAATTTTATCAATTTAAATGATGTTTGAATATTTTATCCGAATTTTTAGTCAAAATGATGAAATTTCGTTCATTTCATTTCTTTCGCTGTCCTTCGAAAGTTTTTGCGAACCAGAATATTTTTCCCTGGCTTCACATCGGTGCTCACCCCCCTCAAGCCCGGTGTTCTTGGTGCCATCGCCGGTGCTGTTGTCCCCCACCCACTCCCTCGGCACTGCTGCTACCGTCCACCTTGGCGTGGACCTGCTGGTGTACCTGGGCGGCAGTGTTGTTGCGGCCGCCGTCCTTATTTAGCATCAACGGCGGTGGCGATGGCCTTCGAGGCATCGCCGTCGTGGCCGGCGGCTACAATGAAGTCCTGTGGCGTCCGCTCCACAGTGTCGACATTGTACACCTCGAGGTAGCTGAGGATGCAGTAGAACCCGGAGCCGTACAGGCTGACGAGGCATGCGCTACCTGGGCTCCGGCAGCACGAAGCGCTACACGTGTTGGCCCAAACAATGGAAGAAATGCAACCGAGTGGAGAGAGAATGAGCAAAAACACAGAAGAAACCTTTTTCTTCTCTTCCTTCCTCTCCTATTTACTCTATTTTCTCACACACTTTTTATAGATTTACATGCGTTAAATAGGCCTCACGCACATACAGTTACACCACCTATGCACACACCCACTATTGCTACATACTCTGACGGTCACTCCCGTTGATCTAGTTTTTTCGGCCTCAACTACCGCCCGACTATCCCATCGCTCACCGCCTACCCACACCGCCACCGCTTAACGATCGCTACGATTACCGACCACCCACGCCGCTCGATCGTCGCCCATACCGCACAAGATATCGATGATGGCGCTACGATGACCAACAACGGCTACAGAGACCAGCTGCACACGGCTGCTATAGTACTCCTCGCAGCTACGACCGCGACCACGTACTTCGACTCCACGCACAGGCACCATGACCGCGACCACAGGCTTCGAGTCTTCCAACTACAGCTTCGGCCACGGCTTCGACCACGGTGTCTCGACCATACCTCACGACCACGGCTTCCCTTGGACCGCTTCACTAACCACACAGGTCTTCGAGCACCGACCGTCTTATTGTAGTTGCGACCGTGGCTTCGTCCATGACATCAACCAAGCCTTTGACCATGGTTTTGACTATGCCTTGTCAACCACATCACTGACCAAGGTTTATCGACCACAGCCCCTCGACTGCATCTCCGACCACACAGGTCTCCAACACCGACTATTGACTGTAGCTACGATCTTCGACCATCGACTATTGTAGCTACAACTATGACCGTCGATCACTGTAGCTACGACTATCGACCATCGACACTATAGCTATGACTATCGACTACCGTAGCTACAACTATCGATCATCAACCACTGTAGCTACGACTATCGATCATCGGCCACTGTGACAGTACTCCTTCAAGTATTGACTGAATCACTGTTGCTTTGACCACTCCTTTGACCATGGCATCGACCACAATTTGACCACAGCTTTAACCACGCCTTTGACCATGGCATCGACCACGGCTTGTCGACCATGCCTCCGACCATGGCATCGATCACGGCTTGTCGACATGCCTTCGATCATGGCATCGACCATGCCTTGTCGACCACGCCTTCGACCATGGCATCGATCACGGCTTGTTGACCACGCCTTTGACCATGGCATCAACCACGACTTGTCAACTACGCCTTCGACCATGGCTTGTCGACCACGCCTTCGGCTGGTCCGGAGTCTCCGACCGCTCTCCGACTCTGGGTCTTCAACTCCTACACATACTCGGACACACTGACTACGCAGTACTCGAATACACTGAATACATTTAGCTACGACCACTGTGGCTATGATCACTGGCAATGACCGTTGGCTACGACCACTTGACAGTACTCGACACACAAGTACAGAGCAACACAATAAGATTAGTTTCAACAGCGCATGCTTGGCGTTCTCGGTGGTGAAGCGGCCGAGTAACACCCACGACTCCTTCGGGTAGCTCGGACTGCCCTACAGCTCAAACCCCCTAAAGTTGGATGAATAGTGCTCAAGGTTGGCGAGCCCAATGGTGCGGACTAGCGTAGTTGTACTCTGCGCCGTCGGCGGCCGGGCTTGAGGCGGTGTGTAGGATCCGGCTCGAAAACTCATCGAGCTCAACGAAGGTCGACTCTGCCGAGGAGTTGCCGCTGGTGGCCTTGGACTGTGGCAGCCTTGCGGGGAGGAGTCGGGTGCTTTTTGGTGGTACGGCGCCACGGTGGGTAGGTAGGAGAATTGGCACATTGAGGAGGAGACGTTATGGGCTGGGAAAATGTAGGCCTCCAGTGGCACCACCTTGCAGTAGTTGTCGTGCTTGCCGTGCTCGTCGTAGAAGTCTTGTGTCGATTGATCGTTCGGTGGATCAACAATGCAACAACAGATTAAAACATCATGAGAGAGATCCATTAGAAGAGTGGAAATGAAACAACCTGAAGGGTCCATCTGGCTGTGGAGGAACTGGGATCAAAGGAGAAGGAGGAGGCACTAGATGGAGAAGACGACCGAGACCGACACCTCGCGGAGGACGTCCTCCATGGAGAAGGACAACATGTCTGTTGCGGCAGCACCAGGACCATCAGCGCCACCGCCTCCCTGTGATGATGGCCTCCTCCGGTCCCACCGCCTCTTCCTGCGCTGCCGCCTCCTCTCCTCTTCTTGCTCATGCGTGCACCACCCTCGTGGTACATAATGTAATCATGCCCGGACGGTGCGAGCGCGTGGGAAGCGTGCTAGTGCTAATCTTGTTATGTTTATGTTAGGTCAGAGTTTGTGTATTCATTCTAAATAAGCAAACTGAGTAAGGTTCGATTTTCTGATGCGCCTATTCTTGGTTCGGTGTCTACGAACTTGGCAGAGGGTCCAAATAGTCTATGCGAAGTTCGCTTTTAGTTTGTTGTGTCATGTTAAGTGGTGTCGATTATGGTCTGATTAATTGGGATCGTGATCCAGTCTAGTAGGAATTAGTTGCTAGTTTCTCGGGTTTTCTGTTGAAGTCTGTAGAGAGTCAAGTTGTATTGCTCTGCCTATTTTTCGGATGGCACTGTAGCGTATCCAGAAGTTCGGGGAATAGAACAGAGTTGACAAATTATGTTTGTGCGCTTTGCTTATTCTCTGTGTTTCTCTCTACTGTGTCTAGGTATTGTGTGTGTGTGCAGATTGGGCGTCTAGATCTAACATTTGGTATCAGAGCCACGAGATGGTGGAGGAGTTAACACCGGCGGATGCCCAAGTACATGCCGACGGACACCATGGGAAGCTCAAGGAAGGAGAGTTCGGCTGGGCTGCCATACCCCGTGCTGACATGATCGAATTTCTCTGCTTGGTCCATCAAGATGCAGGCCGTGATGGAGGTGTATGATCTGTGGGATGCGGTAGATCTCGTTGATCCGAAGGAGCCGGTGGATGCCAAGCAAAACAAGGTCGCACGTGCAACGATCCTCAGTGCTATCCCAGAGGACGTACTCTTCCTTGTTGCGAAGAAGAGTGCCAAGGAGGTGTGGACGGCTCTGAAGATCACGTTTCTTGGAGCCGAACGCGTTCAGGAGGCGAGAGTACAGACTCTCAAGGAAGAACTCGATGGCCTCAAGATGAAGAATACAGAGGCAGTCGAAGATTATGCATTCAAGGTTGGCACCATTGTCAATAAGATCCGTGAAGACGAGAATGTGGAGGATTTGTACGTCATCAAGATGATGCTTCAGTCTCTTCCTAACAAGTTCCTGCAGGTTGTCAGTTCCATTGAGCAGTTTGCAGACCTCAAGACCATGATGGTGGAAGAACTCATCGGGCGTCTGAAAGCCCACGAGGAGCGTCTGCGAGCCGCCGACTATGAAGAAGATGAGCATGTCTTGCTCACTCGGGCTTAGTGGAGAGCCAAGGAGGAGAAGAAGGGAGGAGAGGCATCCGGCAGTGGCTTCATACGAGGCAGTCGTGCCCATGGCAGAGGCCGTGGGCGCAGGCATGGTCGCAGCTGCGGCGACAGCGAGCACGACAATGATAAAGAGTTCAAGTTTGACAAAAGCAAGCTACGATGCTACAACTATCAAAATTATGACCATTATTCATTTGAGTGCCGATCAAAGAAGAAGGAAATTAAGGCCAATCTTGTTGAGAAGAATGATGATGAACCAGCTTTGTTGATGGTTCAACTCAACCTGGTTGCGTAGTCGACGAATCTTCCTGCTGCCACGGTGCTCCTCAATGAAGAAAAAGTCATGTCCGGCCTTGGAGATGGAGGTGCTACTAAGAACTTCACTTGGTACTTTGATTTAGGGGCAATCAATCATATGTCTGGAAGCCGTGAAGTATTCTCAGAACTAGACACGACGGTGGCAGGCACTGTGAGGTTGGAGATGGATCTGTTGCATAGATTCGTGGTCGAGGAACAATGATGTTCAAACGCCAAACTGAAGAACACAAGGCCCTGACAGGAGTGTATTATATTCCTCAACTGAAGAGTAATATAGTGAGCTTGGGACAGCTTGATGAAAATGGTTGCAAAGCCGTGCTTGAAGATGGGATTTTGAGGATCTATGATAAAAAAGGTCAGCTATTGGCTAAGGTCAAAAGAACTAGTAACAGGTTGTATGTGTTAAAACTCCAGCTGGCAAAACCAGTATGTCTGATGGATGTGCATAAGGAGAAAGAATCGCTTTGGCATGCGAGATTTGGTCATATGAACTTCAGAGCATTGAGGGACATGGCTCGGTAGCAGATGGTTGAAGGATTACCATTAATTGAGCATGTCGATCAACTTTGTGAATCATTCTTGGCTTGGAAACAACACCGGCTGCCATTTCCCTCTGCAGCAATGTATCGGGCACAAACACCTTTAGAGCTACTTCATGGGGACCTATGTGGACCAATTACATCAGCTACACCATCAAGAAAGAGGTACTCTTTACTGATTGTTGATGATTGCACTAGGTTCATGTGGATTGTGTTTATTAGAACAAAAGATGAGGCTTTGGCTGCGTTGAAGTCAATGAATGCTAAGGCAGAGATGGAAACTGATTTGAAAGTCAAGGCACTTAGAACAGATCGGGGAGGAGAATTCACATCAACGGTTTTCCATAATTTCTGTGATGAATTGGGGCTAAAACGGTACCTCACGACTCCTTATACGCCCCAGCAAAATGGAGGGCTAAACGACGAAATCAAACCGTTGTTGCAATGACTAGAAGTCTTTTGAAGAGCAAGAAGATGTCGGGGAAATTTTGGGGTGAACAAGCGGGTACTGCAGTGTATTTGCTGAATTGGGCTTTGACTAAAAGTGTTGTGGAAAAAACACCATATGAAGCTTGTACAAGAGAAAGCCAAACATTCATCACTTGTGCACCTTTGGGGGTGTAGCTCATGTGAGGACAACAGCTCCACACCTCAATAAACTTCAAGATCGAAGTGCTCGAATGGTTTTTTATCGGCTATGAACAAGGCTCCAAAGCTTATCGGGTCTACGACCCCAAGAATCACAAAGTACATGTGAGCAGGGATGTGGTGTTTGAAAAAAGAGCTCATGGAGTTGGGAGGAGCACATTGATGGTGACACACTGCAGAGCAGCTATGGAGATACATTCACAATTTAGTTTGAACGTGATGGTGATGCAGGTGAGGTGGAGAACCAAGATCAACATGTCCCAGCCATGGATAGTACTCCAGAAAAACAATGAGGATTCGAGTGTTGGTGAAAACCTTGAGGCAGATAGTAGCAGTGGAGATGGCATTCAAGTGCAGAGTAGCAGTCCTCCACACACACCGACGGGTTCATCACCAATCACGCCAGCTGGTTCAGTAGTGCCGAGTGGATCGTCAAGTGAAAGACCTTGCCGTTTTTGATCACTACAGGAGGTATACAATGCTACTGATCCCATTGAGCTGCAGTCTGAACAATAGAACTTTTGCCTGTTAGCAACAAAAGAGCCATCTAGCTATGGAGGCAGCAAAAGAAGAATGTTGGAGGCGTGCTATGCTAGAAGAGCTCAAGTCCATTGAAAAGAATGAAACTTGGAAGCTTGTGGAGAACTCAGGTGGCAAGAAACCCATAGGTTGAAATGGGTGTTTAAAGTGAAAAAGGATTCCTCTGGTGTAATTGTCAAGCACAAGGCTCGGTTGGTCGCGAAGGGTTACGTTCAGCGCCATGGAGTGGATTTTGATGAAGTTTTTGCGCCGTTTGCAAGAATGGAGACCGTGCGATTGCTAGTGGGCTTGGCAGCACAGCAGGCGTGGGAAGTTCACCATATGGACGTGAAATCGACATTCTTGAATGGGGAACTAGCTGAAGAAGTGTTTATTTCTCAGCCACCTAATTTTGAGATAAAAGGGTAGGAGCATAAAGTGCTAAGATTGAAAAAGGCGCTATATGGGCTTCGTCAAGCACCGAGAGCATGGAACATCAAATTGGATACAAGTTTGATGACACTTGGTTTTGAACACAGTTCACTGGAACACGCTGTGTACAAGAAGGTAAATGGTTCTTCGGTACTGCTTGTGGGGGTATATGTAGACGATTTGATCATTACCAGCTCTAGCAAAGCTGAAATCACCGAGTTCAAGACCCAAATGCAGCGGTTATTTAGTATGAGGGATCTTGGATTACTCACTATCTGGGAATACAGGTGTAGCAGACCGGTGATGGAATAGCTCTGTGTCAGTCCACATATGCTGAAAAGTTGCTCAAAGAAGCAGGGATGGAAGGCTGCAATCCCTGTGCTACTCCCATGGAGGAAAGACTCAAATTGAGTAAGGAGAGTAAGAGTCCTCCAGTCGATGCACCATGTACCGGAGCATCATTGGAAGCCTTAGATATTTGATCAATACTTGACCTAACATTGCCTATTCAGTTGGCATTGTCAGCTGGTTTATGGAGAGCCCAACTGTTGAGCATTTGACTGCTGTGAAGCACATTCTTCACTACATAAGTGGAACACTCAGTTTGGGCTGTTTTATGGAAGAAGAGATAATAGCAGTTTGGAATTGATTGGGTACAGCGACATCGATCTTGCCGGAGACGTCAATGATCGTAAGAGCACCACCGAGACTGTTTTCTACCTTGGTACAAGTCTGATTACTTGGATCTCTCAAAAGCAAAAGGTGGTGGCATTGTCGTCATGTGAAGTCGAGTATATTGCAGCAACAACATCAACTTGCCAAGGCATTTGGATTGCAAGATTGTTGAGCGATCTGTTGAATCAGGAGCAAAAGAAGTTCAAGCTACTAGTTGATAATAAATATGCCATTTTGTTGTGCAAGAATCTTGTGCGCCTTGACAGGAGCAAACATATCGATACAAGGTACCACTTCATTCGCGAGTGTGTGGAGAGTGAGAAAATTGAGGTGGAACATGTTAGAACCGAGGAGCAGTTGGCTGACATATTGACGAAGTCTCTTGGCCATGTCAAATTTCTTGAGATGAGGAAGAAGCTAGGCATGGTGGATGCAGCAAAAAGGAAAACAAGATTAGAGGGGTAAATGCTAGTGCTAATCTTGTTATGTGTATGTCAGGTCAGAGTTTGTGTGTTCAGTCTGAATAAACAAACTGAGTAAGGTTCAGTTTTCCTGATGCAGTCTATTCTTTGGTTCCAGTGTCTTTGAACTTCGGTAGCAGGTCCAGCTAGGGATGGCAATTGGGCGCGGCAGGTACGGGTAGTGCTCGCCCATACCCATACCCGCGACCCCGATTTACGCCCACAGCCATACCCGCGAAGGACCACGGGTAAAAAACCTTGTCCATACCCGTCGCCCGCGGGCATACCCATTTACCCGCGAACTGAGTACATCACATTCAAACATCACCAATGCATCACAAATTCACACATTCAACATATAAAACAAAGAGCGGCAACACTGAATGGTAGAGCAATCTAACAAATACTTTGCAGTCATATTGCAGCAATTGCAACACAAAACATCCATTTCTCCATTATCATCATGCTACAAACTACAACAGCTGAAGTAAATGAATTAGTAGAAAAACTTACATACCTCGGTTATTTTCTGAGCTAATATATGGGACAGTAGTACATGATGAAAGAAAAAGAACTAGTATAACTAGTAGCAAAGGTCATCTAGGAGTAAAATACTATCTGTTCCCTATGGTGAAGTATCTTGGTCGAATAAGAGGAACTACACGTAGATCAGCATAACTCATTCGGAATACATATAGAGCAATGTGGCAGTGTGGTTGTATATAAGATATACATTTGATTCTTAAGAAAATATCAAGAAAGATCAATCTAAAGTTACAATTCCAATCCCAACTAATTGTCGTGGTGAAGCAGCCAAAAACCCAAGCTAACATGCCCCTATACCAATGGAGGATCTAACTCTTAATGTACACTTCCAACTTCAACAATATACCAAAATTTTACTATCTCAATTCGCCTGTATCATCTAATCACAATAAATAAACCCACCTTACGGAGCACATTTTACACTGAACCTAATAAAACCAAAAAAATAACACCGTGGGCATAACGTCGAGCACACAGCGCACACCAGAGCAAGTTGGCGCCTAATGGTAGAACACGATGGGCGGGACGGCGAACCCGACGTCCTTGAGGAAGGGAACTACCTGCGGGCGCTCAGCGAGGTCATGGTAGAAGGCGTACTCCGCCTCGTAGTCGTGGAGGTCTAGCTCGTTTCTCTGGTTGCTGTGGTAGTGGTGCTTCGCGTCGGCCACCTTCCTGAACCTGAACACGCCCACCTTGTCGCACACTCCCACCGCGACCATGATGGCCTGCATCCCGGACGAGTAGTGGAACACCCGCGTCGTGCGCGCGGCTCCACTCGTCCGCCGCGCATCCTGTCTCAGCGACGAAGCGAGTAGTACTTGACGATGCGCGCGCAGAGGACATCGAGGCGGAGAGGGGCGACAAGCGGCCAGATCTGTACGACAGGCGGTCGGATCTGGTCGGTGGAGAAAGAGGCGGCGTCTCGACGAGGAATGACCAACGAGGGCGACGAACGGCGAGGAATGAGGAGCGGTGAGGAGCGACGATCGGAGGAAGTTGGGAGTCGGGAGCGGCGATGGGAGCGGCGGAGTGAGGAGCGATGAGAAAATGGCAAGGAGCGGAATGAGGAGCGGCGAGGAGTGGCGATTGGAGGAAGTCGGAAGTCGGGAGCGGCGGAATGAGGAGCGGCGCGAAAATGGCGAGGAGCGGAGATTTGGAGGAAGTCGGAGTCTCGGTCTCTCGGAGAAGGATGGCGGCGGCTGGGGCTTTTGGTGGATGGAGCCGAGAGGCCCGAGAGGCCGAGACAGTGCCGAGTTAGTGACGTAGAGAGTTAGGGTTTACTATTTTTAGGATGGCCCACTTGTCAGTTTATTTCACGGTTAAACGGGCAAGACGGGTAGAGCTAACTCATACCCGTACCCGTTTACCCGATGGACAGAGATTTTTCCCCTATTTTCATACCCGTGGGTAAAGAATACATCCTATACCCGATTCCATTAGGGTATTTACCCACGGGCACATGGGTAAACGGGCACAATTGCCATTCCTGGGTCCAGCCGTCTGTGCAGAAGTTCAGTTTTTAGTTTGGTTGTGTCATGTTTAGTGGTGTCAGATTATGGTCCGATTAATTGGGATCGTGATCCAGTCTAGCAGAAATTAGTTGCTAGTTTCTTGGGTTTTCTGTTGAAGTCTGTAGAGAGTCAAGTTGTATTGCTCTGCCTGTTTTTCGGACGGCACTGTAGCGTATCCAGAAGTTCAGAGAATAGAATAGAGTTGAAATATTTTGTGTATCGAGGGATCCTAATCCTTTATGATCCTTAGGTCTACAAATAGAATTCCTGCTAACCATGTGACACTTAAACTTTTTACCAGCCCCCTGCCAAAAGAAACTAGATCTGATCCTTTCCATTTCCTTGTGTTGTCCATCGGTTAGCCAATAAAAACCTTTGCTCTACTGTGTCTGTTGGCGCCTTTGCAGCAAGCAATTGAATCTGGCCCTAGACAGAGATGTTAAGACGGCGTGCATGAAATTTGCTGAGCTTAAAGAAACTTTGGAGAAATTGACAGTGCTTGAGCCATTCATGTCCACGTGGCAGGTCCAACTATGCCTATCAAACTATCATTCCGTTTGCTTTCCTTTAAATGGGGGATCGGTCCCACTTAATTAAAAAAAAAAGCATCCGAACATTTGGAAGAAATGGAATGATTTTGAGATCCAACACGGTAATGAAGTTATGTTCCGGGTTTGAGATATCCAGGGAACCGTAGTGGATGAAGAAAGTGATGGCGAGCGACGAGATGCTGTTTACTTGCTGCGTTTGAGACTTGCAGAGAGCAGTGTCCATTTTTACCCAAATCAGAGTTCTGGTGTTATGAATTAGGTTGCCTATATTCTTAATCGATCTGGTTTCCACTGAATTGACGGCCAATTCCAAATGTATCCAAACAACCTTTGAACTAGAATCACGATCCAATTCCTCACTTCCGACACCAATTCTAAGAACCAAACGGGGCATCAATAAAATAGGGGGTGTGACACCCCCGGTGCCAGGGGCGCCGTGGGCACGGCATTCCGCAACTACCTAAGCCTGACTAGTTACGGAGCGTCGCGCAAGAGAATACCATCACAACACATGCTTACAATAAAAGGACCAGCTTATATTACAAATATGGTTTATCAACCAAGTTTTACAGCAGCGAGCGCGTAAGCCCAAAGTATATTACATTACACAAAAGAACCACCAGAAAGCTCGAGCGCGGCTGAAACCTAAAACCAAGGATCCTCGTCGAAGAACGGCTCTTCTGGAGCTTCCTCAACAGGGAAACCTTCACCAGCATCTTGGTTTTCTGAAATGATCAACAAGCCGTGAGCTAAACAGCTCAGCAAGTCACGAAGGAAAGCCCTATCTTATCTATTTACACGGATCAACAAAGGAAGGGAGTATACTTAGTTTATTAACTTGGGTGGATGCAGTTTTATTTGTAAACATTTTCGGAAGTCCAAAACCAAAGACTACTCCTTAAGATCACAGGAGTTTTCAAAGCTTGGTTAACTGACTAATCAGATTAAAACACTTGTGAAAACTACTTATGCTTCGCAGCTGGAATCACCCAATAGACACAGCTCCATTAACCGGGAGCACGGCATATTCGAATACCATTTAATTGACTCTGCAAAGTTGCTCAACTTTACCCATAAGCATTCTTAACCCTCATGACTGAGTTAAGGAATCGGGTCGTTTCACTGCTCAATCCTTTACTTACACTCTACCCGATAGGTTAGGGACCCGCACACCCTCGGGTATCCGCAGGCCATTACGGAATGCTAGGCCCGAGTCGTCGGGACCTATCGTTGCTGTATATGGGTTTCCGTCCCACATACCAACTCCTCATGCAGGGCTCCACTCGGGCTTGAGCAGCTACTAAACCAGGGTTGACAAGTCAACACCAGTGGTTGAGCGATCACTATGTCATTTGCTCAGCACAAGAGTCTAGTCCTTATATTTTTTCACGAGACCGCAACCTCCACTCCAGGGCAAAACGGTGGGCAAAGATCGTCTCGCGGTGTCCCACAACACTTTCACCCCCAACTCAACTTTTCAAATCTACCGGCCCACGGCCACAACCTTAGTAGTGTGAAGATTTGCATGACATAAATATATCCTACAATTATCTATACAATAGTTTAGATATTTCTAGGGTTAACAAGGAAATGGCTGCATGTTTAACATGGCATTTATCGGTGGCAGGTATTATCTAAGTATCATGTCATTCTAAACATTTTATTTTACACAAACTAGCATTTCACAACTAGCAATAATGCAAATACCATAAAGACAAAATTTAATGAACATGGGATTCAACATGATCAAAGGTTTGCGACTTGCCTTGAATCTAGATGATCTCGTCAATCTCGTAAGCAGCAACTCCCTGATTCTAGCCCTTCTCTAAAGCTTTCGGAATCTCCGACACTAGCGCAAACACACAAAATAACATAAGTCCGGCTTGAGCCCAATCAAGCGAGGAAAAATAATCGATGAAAAAGGAGTAAAATTCATAAATATTCAAATGAGAGATTTTTGAATTTTTTTTGGGATGATTTTGGTGGGTTGGAGGCCAAAAATGGATTCAGGGCATCAAAATGAGCAAAGTGGTGAAATTTGGGAATTTTGGATTTTTCTGTGATTTTCTAGGATTTATTTGGATTTTCTGGATTTTTGAAAATTGATAAATCTCTAGAAAATCGAATGAACAGTACTGGGCCGGCCCAAAGCCACAGTGCGGCCTGGCACTATGCGGCCTACGTGGTCGAAGGCTCGCGCGGCCCACGCGCACGCGTGCTCACCCGGAGTGGATGGCGGACGCGTGGCTCGGGTGGACAGCGACGATTCGGTGGATGCGGGTGGCTCGGATCAGCGACGGCAAGTGGGATCGGACGGCGGCGGTTTTCGGTCACCGGAGGCCAACGGCGGCTCTCCGGGCAAAATGGCGGCAGCTGGAGCATCTCTAGGGCGAGGGGAACTCGAAGGTGGTGGCGGGTTGAGCTGGGAAACTCTCAGGAGG
The DNA here is from genome assembly GCA_036346245.1 of Bonia amplexicaulis. NCBI lineage: Eukaryota > Viridiplantae > Streptophyta > Magnoliopsida > Poales > Poaceae > Bonia > Bonia amplexicaulis. The sequence continues at coordinate 22,410,062 of CM070735.1, read as the reverse complement.
GCTGGCCACGGCGGCCCCCTTTCGGCCGATGGCGAGGTTCGCCGCCAGGGTGAGGGAGGGGCGTTCTCGGCCGGCGGAGTCCACCATCGCGTCCAGGAAGCAGAGAAGAGCAAGTCAGCGAATGGAATCGGGTTTTAATCGAGAAGAGAAGAAGAAAGGCTCAGGGGTTCACCGGCGGCGGAGAAGACGATCGGCGGTGGCGCAGGCGCTCAGAGCTCAATCGGTCGCTCAGGGAACTTCTGGGGAGTGCGGGGAGCACAATGCCAGGCTTGGCTTGGTTTAAAAGGGAGCGGGGGAGACTGGCGACGCGGGGGCAGGTCAGACGTCGCCCGGGTGGTAATGGCGCGGTGTGGGCGTGCTGACGGAGTTGCAGGCGGCCTAGGAAAGCTGCGGGAGGGGATGGGGGTCGCTTCCACGCGACTAGGTGGCGTCACCACGAGTAAATGTGCGCGATTGGACGGGAGCAAGTGCCTGGCTGAGCTGGGCACGGTCTTGAGGGAGGGAGGTGGCGGGGGCCCGGTAGCGGGCGGAGACCGGGTCAAGGCGGCATGGGGGGCGGCAGCGGGACGGCCGACGATGGCGAGCCGGTGCCAGGTGCGGGCGCGAGCGCGAGAGGAAGGCGGGGAAAGGGAGGGTGCCAACGGGAAGGGGGAGGCGGAAGGCCGAAAAGGGAAAGCGGCTTTCCGGGAAACTTTCCGAAAAAGGAAAGTTGCCAAAAATCACTCAAAAATTCAGAAAAATTCACAAGAAGGATTAGAGTTGGTTAAAACTCGTGTTCGGAAGGGTTTCGGGTCCCTTGATTTGCGGAAGTGATAGGACTTCGTGTTCGTGTTTGAGTCAAACATGGTTTAGGGCTCTAGCATATAAAAGTAGGGGAGAGACTAAGGTTTGGTGGTGGCTTCACAAGGCTTTTCGTGCTAGAGCTTTTAGGAGTGCCGTGAAGACACTTTGTAGCTAGAAATAATATAACAAATCTATTCGTAGAAAGTTCATCGACAGTGTGTTTTCGTGAGCATTGTTTTTCTATGTTCTCGTCGGGGTGCTAATGCATCGTGATCCAGAGTGCTACAAGCACGGTGTTGAAACAACCCACGTCATTAATTAACCCTAACCGGTGAGTTACGACGTTAAGCAGGATTAATTAGGTAGCTAATGATCTAAAATACGAGGGAATTTAAACTTTTCTTTGCCATCGTAAATTGAGTTCAACGAGCGATAAACAACTGTGTTACATTTAGTACTTTATCGGCGAGGACGCAAATAATTTGTAACTCAACTAAAATTTATGTATAACAGTCCGTAGTACAACAATAATTAATTACAATCAATATTGGGTAAAATCCATATCATCTGTTGAGCGACAGTTCTAAGTCAAATGAAAATGTTACAATTTGCATTTACATAATTGAGACAATACGAATTACAACAAATATACAATTTCATGTCTCAACCAAATAATCATCTCAAAAACTAAGAAATTGCAATAGAATTGTATTTAACTAAGAATTACATAATCTAATTTACACGAAGTCCATTCCATACATATTCAATTACATCCGAATTAACAAAGAACAGAAATTACATTTAGATAACATGCAGTATCATCTAGACATCAATATTAAGAGAAAGCCAAATTACACCCATGCCATCTCATACATTAGGATCTGTCGTCGAACTGCCACCACACCGATAGTTTATTTGCAAGTGAACTATTATTTTAATACCGAAAAAGACCGAACAAAAGAACGAATAAAAGTAAGCGAAGTTAGAAAAGAAATATAAAAATGTGCCGTCAGAGCCCGAAAGGTTAAGTCGGGCGGGGTAATCCGTTCACGGAGATACATGACCGTCCGGGGGCCAGTTGGCACCTCTCACAACCGTAGGCTCATCACTCGGGTAAAACAAACCTGTTTTATTTTAGAGACCAACCAGTACAAACCATCATATTTTAAATCCCACATAGCAACCGAAGAACCAGCGTCTTCTGATCACAGAGCGCCCCACATTCCAGAGAGCATACACACAGTCGAGAGAGTCTAGCCTAACATCAAGCCATCACGCACGGCCGAGCAAAACAGTGAGAGGTCACGCCTGTTGCCGGCCGAAATATCCAAAGATACATCCTATAAGGCGCCAAAGAAGAAGCCACGGGATAACCAACCAGAAGACCACGATCCAGAGAGGCGATCCAGAGAGGCAAGACAACATCGAGAAGGCTCAAGACACCAGAGATATCGCACGGCCGGATAGCACCGCCTCAAGCCAAACATCACACACACCAACAGAGAATGAAGAAATATCTCGGCGAGCCAAGTCTCACGGCTCTCATTCCCCATTTCCCCCAAACCCCCAAAACATCTCAAGCCAACCAGAGAAACCGTAGGTGACTGGGAGCAAGACCCAGACAACGAAGGCCCGCCGTTATAATTTACATGCATCTAGTTAATCACGTGTAATTGAAAAATGGCTTGGAATTAATAAAATGCCGGACGTACATACCAGATCGACCATATCCCATAACGCTAGTACGATGATATCAAACGAGTAGTATACCTAAATTAATCTCAACGACCGTGATTGAGTTAAATTGAGAGCACAAGCACATCGACACCTGGTATTTTTATTATAATTCTGTAAATTAAATCGTAGCCGACGTATTTAATTGCAGGCGACAATCCAAGCCACGGGAACGACTTCACCTGATCCTACGTGAATTCGAGTATATGGTTAAAATTCAGGCAAGCATCCCTTTGATCAAGTCTTCAGAGTATATTCCGTAAAATAAGTATTTTTGTATTAATCTAGTAACACCTTGCATGAAAGAAATAAAGAATATTTAAATCAAGCAATGGCTATTGAGATAAGAGAAAAGAAAGGAGTTGAGTGGCAACTGATGGAGCAGTTGGCCATATAAGTTAAATAAGAGGGTGGGTAGAGGTTGCCAGGGCAGGTGACAAGTGGGCAGATTTGGGACCTCTGCAAAAGAATAGAATATAAGGAATTACAAACTTCTTCCGTGTGAACAGACCGTACCAAACCGTATCAACCAACATTCTGTTTTTCACGGGCAGACTAGTACTCTATTGAGGTATTATATTCTCCACATGGGTAAGTATTATTTAGGGGAGGAACCCACAAGAGCCGGACTGCACTGGAGTGGGGATCCACACCGCAGAGAACCCGTAACCGGTAAGTAGGCCAGAAGTGGGGGAGGCGGATCGCAAGAACCCAAGACCGATCGATATTCAAGAATGTGGTGCGCCAAGGCGATATATTACGCAGATTGGGTGTTGGGTGAGGTCATAAACCACCCCGACCAGCAGCTAATGTCGCTTTCGGTGGAGTGCTGTGAGGGTGGCACACCGCTCCAGGCTGCCGCTTGTGAGTAACTGGGTGGAGATATAATACTGAGATAGATGTTATTAGCACTGTACTCTGGTCTGGGCACCGCATCAAAGGAAATGCGGAGATTCGAGAGCCAACACGAGCAGAGTGATGATGGGTAAAGTGATACAAGCTTGCGCAATGCTTACCAAATCATGAATTCATGCCTGTCTCCAGGAAAGGAGAATTACAGAAATTTATGGGGGTTTTTGCTGTTCATACGAATGCTCAGTAGTTTTCTAAAATAATAAATTGGAGTTCTTTCAAAACCAACAAACCTTATTTTTTATATGTCATTGGAACGAAAATGAGGAAGGAAAAGAGGCTAAGATTGAGCCAGAAATTGAGAATAGGAATTGATATTCCTAATAGTGTGGAAATAAGCATCCGGTGCATTTTTGCTAATAACGCTTGCTGAGTACTTCTGTACTCACCCTTGCTATTATTCTCCTTTGTTAGGAATATACCAGTCCAGCCTGGATGAAATACCGTGGACTCGGATTACAATGGGTACAGGGCGGACATCCCGTGGGAAGGTTAAGTAAAGATTGTAATATTCAAGCCCTTTGAGGCTGTGTAATAAACTTTAGCCCTGCGTGGCGATATTCTTGTAATATCATGTTGTCTATAATTATTGTTCTGTTGCAACACTCTGATTGGATTATTATTCGTTAGAGCGATGTTTTATCGGCTAAAACGAGTAATAATCCGTTGACCGGCGTTATTACCCCATGGTAATGACGCGGGTCGTCACAGGTGTCTTTGATTGTCAGCTTAATCTAGTCTTCCGCTTGTACTAGTTCGAGTGGTCAAAGCGTTCGAGCAACGAAGCATTCGAGCGGTCGAAGCTTTTCAAGCTGAGGGAGATTTCGACTTCTTGCAAGAGCGATTGTAGCGAGGAGTTGAGCGTGCGGTCAAACGGCTTGCGGTCATAATCTACATATGGTAACTTAGATTGTTTTTCTTCTGGTTTGAGATTTGCTTTTAGGTGTCGAGAAGCGGAGGCAATCATTCACCCCCTCTGATTGTGTCATACGATCCTACAAGTGGTATCCGAGCAAGGTTGTAATGGTGTTAGATCAGGATCGGTTCTCTAGTAAGCGACTGTTTTTCGATGGAACAGATTATTTCTACTGGAAAACAAACATGGAGGTCTTTCTACAAGCATAAGGTAATGCTATTTAGCAAAAAGTTGAAAATTCATATGAAGTACCTTCTGTTATTACCATTGAGAATACTTCTGAGGTAGAAGCAAATGGTAAGGCTAGAAATATTTTATTGCAAGGTTTGAGTAGAAACGAATTTGTAAAAATTGCTCATCTTAAATCTGTAAATAAAATTTGGACTACTCTAGTTGATTATCATGAAGGATCAAAGTCGGTTAAAGGTGTTCATCATAATCAATTAAAAAAATAAATATTCTAAATTTGAGATGAAACCTGGAGAATTAGTAAATGCTTTTTTGATTGCTTCAATAAGATTACTAGTGATTTAGAATCTGTAGGAGTCACTTACACTGATTCTGACAATGCACGATAAATTTTAAATTTTGTGATATGTCCATGTGGAATGTGTTAGACACTAACATCAATCATTCTATTAGCATGGAAACTCTCATATTAAATATCTTTATTCCAAGATGAAAATATATGAGATTGATGTTTTGACCAGGATAAATAAGACTAATTCTTTGGGCTTAATGACTAACCAAACTGATGGTTCATCTAGTTCCTCTAGTGTTTCTTTGTCTGCTTTGTGCTTGATTTCAGATGAATAGCTAGAGGAGATACCAGAAGAGCAGCTTGTTCTTCTCTGCAATAGGGTGACAAAGGCAATCAATAACGTCAGAATGAGGTAGAGAGGAGGTCCTATCAGATGCTACGAATGTGGTGAACTCAATCACATTAAGTTTAATTGCTCCAAACTAAAGAACAAGGAAGTCAATGATGATAAGGCACCAACTAGTCGACTTCGGTTCAATATTGCCTCAAGGAAGAAGCACAACTATGGCAAGACGGTCAACAAGGTACTCTTAGCACTTGAGAAGATTGATTTGAGCGATGTCGAATCTGCAAGTGATGAGGACAATAGTAAGAAGACAAAGGAGGCGGACTTCACTGAAATGTGTTTTATGGCAAATAGTGAGGATTTCGACAATGATGACCTCTATAGCGATCCGGATGAGTTCAAACCCTCTTACACCGATTTATCTCGTGTGGTGCTTAGATTGACAGTGGAGCTCAAGAAATATAAAAAGAAAATTAAGAATCATGATCTTGTTGTTGAGAATTTAAACTCTGAAATTCATAGACTTAGAGTTTCTCTTCATGATGATGAATCAGGAACTCCCTGCTGCCATCGTCGGAGACGTAAAAGATGTCCTTGAGCGCATCAGGAGCGTGTATACCTTGAGCGCATCAGGAGCGTGTATACCTGCATTGTCAGGTCTAGTACCAGAACTAACCTTATCAAATATGACCTCGTAGGTCTCAACAATTTTGTTAATTTCTAAGTTGAGTACCGATAACCCCAAATATGAATTGCATATCCAAGAAAGATGTCATATGAGGATCTATATTCAAATTTATCAAGATTGCCATGTTTAAGGATGAAGCATTGACATCCAAACACCCTAAAGTGATAAATATTAGAACAGCCAAAACAAAGCTCATAGGAAGTCTTATGCAATTTAGCTCTCAAGAAAACTCTATTCGAAATATAGCTAGTTGAAACGGCTTTAGTCCAACATTTCCTAGGAGTAGCATGTTCATTTAGCATTGTTCTAACCATCTCGACTAGGGTTCTATTCTTACGTTCGACTATACCATTCTGTTGTGGCACTCGAGCAGACGAAAATTGATGATCTAAACCCTTTTCGGCACAAAAGGAAGCAAATGATGTGTTCTTGAATTTAGTTCCATTATCACTTCTAATTACTCTGATAACTCGTGGTAGTTCATTAGCAAGTTTAAGAGTTAGCTTTCTAAAGTGACCGAAGGCTTCCAAACGGGAACTACCTGGTGACCTCCATCCACTTCTTGAACACCGCCTGCGAGGGCTTGGTTGGGTCTGCGCACCAGGTGAGGAACACCGCCCACATCAGGAAATTGAGACAACTAGGGGGAGTCCACTGGAACGCCTCACTGGCCAAGAAGTCGATGACAACGCCTGTGAAGGAGACATGGGTGCCCGTTTAGGCCTCGCCGGAGTGGCCGCACGTCTGCTCGCATCGGTCGCCATGGCTGCGAGATATGCGAAGAGGACGGGGGAGAACGGACTGAGAGGAGGAAAACCACACAGGGGTGGAGAGAGATGCCGTTTGCCTGGCCGGAGTCGGAGTTGGAAGGGATGGGCGGTGCCGAGCTCCTGTGTCGCCGTCGTCCACTGTCGCCGCACGGGAAAAGAGAGTGAAGTCGGGCTGGAACCAGGACCGGGTGCGGGCAGGGGCAAAACGGGAAGAAAAGATGAGGTTAAGTGCTACTATAGTTCTATGGCTCCCAAAGCTGCAATAAGGCGACTACGTCAGATGAGGAAGCCATTTCTTCAAATATAGATTTTCTGGATTGTTGTATATATTGCGGTATAAGCATATTTGCACATTTAATTCCAGCCAAAACAATCAAATAAACAGTATATTTCCAGCATAAGAAGAATGACATTAATTGCATACAAATATGAAATTCTATCTTGTCATTCATCTCTACAAATACATTCAAAGAATATAAATTACATGCAGCTGAAAGTAACATGTAAAACAGTCCTAAAAGCAATAAAACAACTAATTCCAGCATATAACAAATTGATTGTTTTATTATTGCTCTCAGAACAGAGTTGCGCAAAATCAAAGATTCTGGCCTTCTCATGCACAAGTCATAACTCTTCATAATTGATCTAGTAACTACTTGAGCTCTATTAAAGATTACCACCAGATCGAAACAACAGAGGACAATTCTCAGTTAAGACTGAAAAGACAAATGATTACAGGCAATGAATCAAGTGACAGTGACTTTGAAGATCATACACTAGCAGCAGGCTGAGTTATATGCAAATATAGATGGCAGCTATACTCAAGTTACAGCAGATTTAAAACAAGAATTAAACTGCACTTAAGATTCAATCTAACCAGGTTTAATTAAGTCACTGTACTAACTGAAGACATATTGCAGGTAATCAAATCTGACAGATGTAGATACAAGAACTACAAACCAGTCTGCTGACAACTAGATTTAGAGCTCAAGTCTGACAAATATTGACTAGATCAATTCAGTATATGACTCAAATTCATCACAGAGCGTACAGGAGTGCCCACAAACATTCACAGCAGCCCTCAAAAACTTGATTAAACTACTGATCAAGATATACTGCTGTAAATGAAAAAGAACTAAATATACTCACAAAGCAGACAATATTCAAAACTGTCCTGAAGGAATCAAGCCCAAGTTCACAATTAAATGGCAAGGCACGAAGAATTCGCTGACCCAGAAAATCTATCAAACCACTGTCGCAAGCGAGTAGATGATTCACGGAGATATAATGCCGCACTCCTCCTGTTAGCCGAACGCCAAAGAAGAAGCCGAGGTTCGGGTATGCCGCACAAGACCGCAGATTGCTCTGGCCGAGAGCAATCAAACACAGCAGGGAACAGCGCCGCCGCCTTGTTCTTCCTTAGCGAGACCCCTCACAGTCCCGGGATGCACAAACCCAGATTAGGGTTCACACACAGGACCAACACAAGGTCGCAAACGGAGATGACCCGAGAGCCGAGTCGTCGCCCACCAAAGAACAAAGAAGGCGTCAAAACCGAGAGGCAACCAGAGAGCAAAGAGGTGATCCCCTTACCAATGGAGCTCTCTCCTTTTGAAGAGAGTTGGCGATGAAACCGCGGGGTGGCGTGAGCGGCCGGCTCCAAAGAACCCGGGCCAGCTCCGCCTCCGCCAACGGCCTCCCAACTGCCCTCTCTCCATGCGCAGCCGAGAAGACCGGGCCTGGGCGAGGAGATCCAAACTGAGAGACCATGTGGTGGTCATCCCGTTGTGTATGATGAGTAATTGACATCGGTTTAGGAAAAGTCGAGTTTGAGTCGGTTGGTTCGGACCTAGACGTTGCGTGGCGTAACGGACTCGGTCGGACTTGGTCGAACCCAGTCGAATGAGTTTAGGTTGCATATTCTGATGACTCGACAGGTTCGGTCTCTATTTACACTTTCATGTATCGAGCGGTGCTATTTGACGTGTTTCTTGTCTGTGTGGCTGCAGGACGTCGAGGCGGAGTCGTGGTGACACACGGTGGATCGGACTAGGCGCAGGTGGCGCTGAGGTCAAAACGGTCGGGATGTGTCGAAGACGACGTGGACTCGAGGTGGTTGCGAGGTGTGCGAGGCAAGGAGCGGAAGCTTCCGGAAGGTGCGGGGGGCGAACGGAATTTCGCAAAACCGCAAAACGGGAGCGGGCGCGTTGGACTTAGCGGGCGTAACAGGACGGAGACCCGTTAGCCAAGGCTATAAATAGAGGAGAGGGGCTGCATGCCTCCTCATGCCTTCTAGAGAGGATTAGAGTTTCAATTGAGTCAAAAGAGGCTTTAGAAGGTTGTTTGCTTTCAAGCCTTAGTTTTTGGAAGGTGCAGGGGTGTAAGAGGGAGTCCAGGGAAGTCACAACATGGGTGTGAGGGTTTGTGTCCCGTAGCTCTTCTCCCTGGCAGTGCCCTGCTCTTGTTTTCTCATGTGTTGGCTCATGTGTTCTTGAGAGATGGAGAGGGTTTGAGTTGTTGCCTATGTAATTTCCTTTCTTGCTCAATTGTACAGGCATATGGGGACTCATCTATGATCCTTGCTTTAATTAAAAATGAAATTTCTGAAGTCTTCTCTTGAGATGGCTCTCTGTTCTTGGTTTTTGCATTTCTAGGTTTTGAAGCATCTCTTGATTCCCTTTGCAAGTTGGCTTGAAATTTGATATTTAGAGCCCTATGGCTATTTCTAATATATCCTCAAAGTTTCATGTCCAAAAGATCAATGGTTGAGGAGAAACTTGATTTTTAGTCTCTCTGTTCTTCATTTTCTGAAAATCTAGGGTTTGGATTATTTTTAGATTTCCTTTCATGAGATGGGATGAAAATTGGCATGTTGAGTTCTGAGACTCTTGAGAAGACATCCTCAAAATTTCATCTTCAAAGGATCAAGGGTTGAACGGGAATTTGAGGTTTAAGGGCAGCTCTCTGAATATTTTCTGTTCTCTGTTCAGTTTCCATTTTTCAGTCTACTTGTGTTCCTTGACTGCGATTTCTCCTCCCTGAGGTCTCAATGATGTTTACTTTAAAGTCTTAGTCTTTTGCCCTGAGTAGAACAAAGATCATTCTTAATTTTCTAAATGTTTCTGATGTCTTTGGAAATTACTGTACCGACAATATGTTCTGTGTTCACTTCAGTTTCAGTTATCTCTGTTCACAGCCTTTGGACAACTGCTTTTAGTTTAGTTTTGTTTAGATCACTCCTCTTTTGGTTTACTAATTTATGCTTTACTTTTCTTCTCTGAATTCATTAGCTGCTGCAATCTTTTCGGCTGGAGGTCTGTTTTCAAATAGCAGGATCATTCTTCAGTTCTTTTCTCGGTTGCATGTTCAGCTGTTGTTCCTGTGTTTTGTTTTTGTCAATACTGCTGCAGCAGCAAAGATAAAACACTCAGCCGGCTCAGTTCAATTCTCTGCATTTTTCTCTGTTTCGGTATTCACTGTAGCATCTTTTGTCAGTTAAGTTCTCCCACGGTTCCTGTTTTCAATTTGTGTGCATTTGGCCTGTTTTCAGCTGAAACTTTCAGTCCTTTGTCAAGTGCTTCACTAAACCTCTGTAATCTGATTTCATTTCTCTGTTGAATTTTCGGTTTGTGCTCTTTCTTTTCGATCCAAAGAAGCATCAAGTTTTCAGCAGCTTCTTTTACAGTGCAGCAACAAAGAACTTCCTATTTTCTGTGCCACTTTCGGCTGGCAGAAAATCGTTGCCGTGGCAGCATTTTAGCTTTACCAATCAAAGATTTGGACAGATATCCTTTGCCATGACAATGTTCTCTGCAGTTTAGTTGCCGTGTCAAGTTCAGTTCTTCGTCGATGTTTCTTGTCTGAGTCGTTTGTCACTTAAGCTGAGATTTTAGTGGATACTTTTGGGGGAAAATTTTTTAAGGCACCATTCACCCCTCTGTTGCCATTTCCGATCCTACAATTGGTATCGAGCCGGTTAGCTCTTGTCTATAGATCTTAACCGTCCGCAAGCCATGGCGACAGACAAGTATTCCACCAAGCCGCCCATCTTCGATGGCTGGATTACCCTTCCGAAAAGCCGAATAGAAACTTACATCCGTGCTCGGGGGTATGCCATCCGCGGAAGGTGAAGATTCGCTTGTTGTTCCCGCCGATGAGAACATCAATGCCGGAATATGGCTGATGTTGAGGCGAATGCAAAGGCAAGGAACATCACCATTTAGGGGTTGAGCAGAAGTGAATTCGATCGCATCTCTCACCTGTCGTCCGCCTATGACATCTGGGTGACCCTCAATGCATACCATGAGGGCACCACCCGGATCAAGACAGTTCGACAGACCGCCTGCGTGAATACATGAAATTCGAGATGCTTGCCGGTGAGTCCCTTGACGAGTGCTTCTCGCGGTTTCACAAGATTTTGAGCAACCTCCGAGCCGTCGGTCTCACATACTCCGACTCGGATAACGCCGACAAATCCTCTCTCGCACTCGATCTTCGCGTTTGGGAGATGAAGGTGACTACCATCAAGGACACCACGGACCTCTCGACTCTGACTCTTGACGCGCTTTACTCGCGCCTCAAGACTCACGAGATTGATATAGTCTCTCGTCGGTCGAAGTCACAGTCGATGGCACTAGTCACCGATCCCGCTTCTGGATCTTCTTCTGCTGAGCCTTTGTGCGGATTCTCCCTCGCTGCTCTCTGTGACATAACGATGATCGCTTAGAGCGACTATGGATGAACGACTAGCCCTCCTAGCACGGAGATTTTCTCATGCTTACAAGAGGAGGAGGGATGGAAAAATAGGAGGACCCGTGATTTGTTTCGAGTGTGGTGGCCCCAACCACATCCGAGCAACCGTCCCAAGCTTGGGAAGGGTAAAGGTGACTTCATGGTTCGGGCAAGAACGACTACACCGACAAGAACCGCAACTCAAGCCCTCAAGACGGTCCAAGGCAAGAGGAAGTTCCGCAACTTTGGGAAGGCGAAGAAGCTCTTCCACCGCGTCCTCACCGCTTTCGACGACCTCGACCTCAGCGAGGTGGAGGGATGGAGCGACGACGACAGGACGGGTGATCAAGAACCCAAAGGCGACGGCGACTTCTCCGGCATGTGCTTCATGGCCCTTGAGGGCAAACTGAGCGACAGCGAGCTGTACTCTGACTCCGACGAGGTATTTCCTTCCTACGACCAACTTAATGAAGCTTTTCTTAAACTAGGAGGATTTCATGCTAGAGCTAAAACTAGGTGTAGCGAGTTGGAGAAGGAAGTAGATAGATTGTCTCTAGAGATTATTGCTCTTACATCTGCTCCCACAAATGATGATTGTGATACTTGCTGTGCTATCTTGGGTAACATGGAGAAACTAAGGATCTCGCATGATAGTGTGTCCTTCGAGCTTGATATTGTTAAGGTGGAGAATGTTAGTCTGCTTGCTGAATTAGAATTGAGTAGGATGGCTGTTACCCTACTCACTACTGATGAGACTATTTTTCCCACCTCATGTGAGGATAAGGACACTGCTGCTAGAGGACCTTATGCCATGCTAATTGATCTGCCCGAATCTTGTGAAACTTGCAATAATCTGAAGATGAACTTAAAACGGGCAGACCATAAAATTGCTTGAATTAGCGTGCTTCCTGTTAGAGCCTATTGTTTCTTGTACCAACTGTCCTAAATTAACCTTTGAGCTTGAATCGGTTTCTAAGCAATTTCAAGAGATGGTTGATCATAACAAGAAAATGGCTCAATTTTCTACTAAGGATCCTGTTAGCTCACCATGCAATAGTTGTAATAAACTAAAATCTGAATTAATTGCATTGGATGAAAAATATGTGAAGCTAACTAAGGACCTTCTAGAAAAATCACATCCTTCTTGTGCTTTCTGTGCTGAAGTGTTTGAAAAGGATAAGGACATGGTAGAGACGTTTAGGAAGAGTTACGAGAACCAAATGGCTAGGATTAGGGCTGCCCCCTGTGTGTCCTGCGAAGCCCTCAAGGTTGAGGTGGCCGTGCATAAGGAGAAATATGCACGTGCTATTCGCTCTTCTACTATTGGTTCCTCTTCTTCCTCTCCTCCTGCTGTCTCTTCTTCTTCTCCTTGCTCTTCTTGCACCTCTCTCTTTCGGGAGTGTCGATCTTATGAACACTCTCGAGAAATTTGTAGGAGGCAAGAAGAAACTCAATCTTATTCTAGACCAATCAAAGATTTGCAAGTTCAAAAGGGTCTAGGATATGATCTCCGTGAGGATGTGAGAAACATCCACCGTCGTGCTCGGACCCGTGGTCAGCAGTGTGTTTGAGGTCAAGCCCAAGAACAAGAAAGTTCAATTTAAATCGGGGCTTTGTCCAAGGGATTTCTGACAGCAAGGTGATTTCACCTGCAGCTTCGGCCCCTCAGAAGATGAAGTATCATTGCACCTTCTGTCAGAAGGATGGGCATTTGTTTGACTATTGCTTCAAGCGCGCCAAGATCGCGCCAAGAGACCGTGTTGAGTCTCTTAGGCGATTCGGGATCGCCCTGGACCTTGAGTGCACCTAAGACCAACACGAGGTCTAGGTTTGCTCTTGTTGGTAGCTTTGGGCGACCGAGGACTTGGTTTTTCCGAGTCTTCGTTTTTCGTCTTTGTGCTCCCTCCGGTCGTGACTTCCGCCGCTCGAGGGTAGATCTCGTTTTCCCATCGAGATGCCTACCCGCGGCGTGATCGACTGTTGTTGGGTGCACCGACTCGCTCGTCCGTAGCGGTCGGACCCGAAGAATGACTTGTGTCTGCTCACGGATCTTACGCTTCTGAGCGACGGAGAGCGTGGGGTAGATAGAGGTCGACCGTGCTTGACTACTTCATCCGCTCGACGTGTTATTCAAGATTGGGTGCCAAATTCACTCTTGATTTATCCCAAGATCGAGACTTTGCTCTCTTGTTGACTCGGGTTCGCGGGCGGGGAAGGAAAGGTTTGGCTTGTAGACTCGGGTGTTCACGACACATGACCGGAGATTCCGTTGGTTTTCTTCCTTGCCGTGCTCCGGTGATGAGACGATCACCTTGAGACGCCTCTTACAGGCGAGTCATCGCCAAAGGTACTGTCTTGCGTTAATGACTCATTTGTTTTAAAAGATGTTACCTTGGTGAGTAAAGCGCATTACAATTTGCTTTCGGTTTCTCGACTTAGCGATGACGGTTTCGAGGTAAGTTTTAAGAAAACGCGCAAAATTGTTGATTCTTCTGTAGTCCGGTTTGCGGATTTCTCGTTATGGGAGGATCTTCGTGCTGATTTTATTGAGTCTTCTGGTGATCCTCTCCGGTGTTTGGTTGCTTCTGAGTCCCGCGACCTTTCCTTCTGGCATAGGAGACTTGGTCATATTGGATTTGACCATTTGACTCGAGTTAGCGGCCACGATCTCATTCGTGGTCTGCTGAAACTCAAGATAGTCAAAGATCTTGTTTGCGCTCTATGCCTAAGCACGACAAGATGGTTGCCACTTCTCATCCTCCCACACAGCATTATGACCGATGCACCGGACAATTGCTCCATATGGATACGGTTGGACCAAATCGAGTCTTGATCGGCAGGAGGGAAGTTATGCGTTCTTGTTGTGGTCGATGACTATTCGAGGTACTCTTGGGTGTTTTTCTTGGCCTCGAAGGATGAGACGTTTACACATTTCCGAGGTCTTTTCAGTAGGCTTTCTATTGAGCTTCCGGGTGCCTTACGAGTGATCCGCAGTGACAATGGCACGGAGTTCAAGAATTCCTACTTCGAGAGGTTCTGTGGTGAGACAGGTGTAGAGCACCAGTTCTCTTCTCCATACGTCCCCCAGCAGAATGGCGTCGTGGAGAGGAAGAACCGTACCTTGGTCGAGATGGCCAGGACGATGCTCGATGAATACTCTACACCGCAGAAGTTTTGGGCTGAGGCTATAGCTACCGCGTGCCATGTCTCAAATCGAGTTTTTCTCAGGGCACACTTGCACCGCACTTCTTATGAGTCGAGATATGGGCGAAAGCACGGCTCTCTCATTTTCGTGTGTTTGGTCGCAGTGCTTTATCTTGAAGTCTGAGAACCTAGATAAGTTCGAGTCACGTTCTTGTGATGGGATCTTTCTAGGCTACTCGACTTCTTCAAGGGCTTATAGGGTGCAGGCTGCGAGTCTAGTAAAATGGTAGAAACACGTGAGGTGACCTTCAACGAGGCGGTCAGGGACTAGGCCCGATATCTCGTGTTCTTTAGAGCGATCCGAGACCATCTTCGTGGATGATGAGGAGGATGGAGACGAGGGTTGTCTACCTGATCCAGTCCCTCATCCACCCCTTGAGGTGCCTTCTTCCACCGCACCTCGAGGTGATCAGCCCATGCCTTCTGCTTCCTCTGGAGCTAGTGGCTCTGTTCCTACCCCGTCAGTTCACGAGGTAGAGGCCACTTCTTCTTCTCATCCTGGACCTCCTAGACATATACAAAAATCTCATCCTTCAGAGCAGATTATTGGAGATCTCTTTGAGCGAGTCACTCGTTCGAAATCTGGTACATCACTTTTCTGTCTCCATTCTGCCTTTGTTGCCTCCTTCGAGCCCAAAGACGTTTGTCATGCTTTATCTGACGAGTCTTGGATCAATGCAATGCATGAGGAGCTGGAAAGTTTCGAAAGAAACAAGGTCTGGACGCTTGTTGAGCTCCCTCGAGATCACAATATCATTGGAACCAAATGGGTGTTCAAGAACAAGCAAAGTGAGGATGGGGTAGTCATTCGAAACAAGGCTAGACTGGTTGCACAGGGGTACTCCCAGGTTGAGGGTCTAGATTTCGAGGAGACCTTTGCCCCTGTAGCTAGACTTGAGGCCATTAGAATTCTGCTTACCTTTAGTGCCTTTCTCAATGGCTTTATTGAGGAAGAAGTCTATGTGAGACAGCCTCCAGGTTTCGAGAACCCCAAATACCCTAATCATGTCTACAAGCTTTCCAAAGCGCTGTATGGACTTAAGCAGGCCCCTAGAGCTTGGTATGAAAGGCTTAAGTCCTATCTGTTGAGGCATGATTTCGAGATGGGTAAAGTTGACAAGACCTTGTTCATTCGCAGGCATGGCAATGACCTTTTACTCGTCCAAATCTATGTTGATGACATCATCTTTGGCGGATCCTCGCATGCTCTCGTTTCCCAGTTTTCCGATGTTATGAGCTCAGAGTTTGAGATGAGCATGATAGGTGAGTTGACCTTCTTCCTTGGCTTTCAAATTAAGCAGACTCGGGAAGGTACCTTCTTGCATCAGGGCAAGTACACTCGAGACCTCTTGAAGCGCTTCGATATGAGTGATGGAAAGCCGGTGTCCACTCCTATGGCTACATCTATTCCACTCGACCTAGATGAAGATGGCGAGCCAATCGATCAGAAGAAGTATCAAAGTATGATCGGCTCCCTCTTGTATCTCACTGCCTCGAGACCGGACATACACTTCTCCGTGTGTCTTTGTGCTCGGTTTCAGGCTTCACCTCGCGTATCTCACCGCCAAAGCGAAAGCGCATCCTTCGGTACCTTCGAGCTACCATTGACTATGGTATCGGTACTCTTCCTCATCCTGTCTTTCCACGAGAGCCTACTCGGATGCGAGACTTTCTTGGGTCAGAGGATAGACAGAAGAGCACTTCGGCACCGCCAATTCATTGGCACTTCTCTCGTTTCCTGGTCCTCGAGGAAGCAGTCCGGTGTTGCACACCACCGCAGAGGCCGAGTGCGTTCTTTGCGGCCGATTCTTTGTAGCCAAGTGCTTTGGATGGTCTCGACCCTGCGGGACTTTGGGTTAGTTATCGATAGTGTTCCACTCCTTTGTGATAACACTTCTGCAATTAACATTGCTAAGAACCTAGTGCAGCATTCTCGGACCAAGCATATCGACATTCGCTTTCACTTCCTTAGAGACCATGTGGAGAAGGGTGACATCGTGCTCCAGTTTGTGGAGAGTGACCACCAGTTGGCTGATATCTTCACCAAGCCTCGAGCATTGAGGTTTTCACTCTGGGAGAGCTTGGGGTGGTTTGTCCTTACGGACTGTTGTGAGGGGAGCTTTGGGCTTTCTTTGCTTTATCATATTATTTATGCTTCTGTCTCCTTTCTATTGCACTGCATTTGTGGGTGCATTGGGTTTAGTCCTTCCAGCATAGGTTAGAGTGTGTCTCTTGCTGAGTGCTTAGACGTCTTACTCTTGTCTTGTGCTTTCAGGATAGCCATTTCTTATCTCATTAGGTTGAGCTCACTCACGTCTTTTAGGTTCTAGCGAGGGTTGGGCCACCCTCGGGTAGACAGAGTACGTGTTTGCTCTCTAGTGTGTGTTTTTCTCGACAGCTGTTCGTCCTGGAGTCATATGGGGTAGATAAGAGTCAGTCTGAGCCATTAGTATTCTCTATCTTATCTATGCTTTAAGGACTGACTTTCTTGATTTCTTTGCCAGCTTCTCATTTATATTGCTTTGGTTCAAGGGGAGTTCATTTGGGAGCTTCTGAAGCTTAAATTTGACATAACTCAACTTGAACTAAAAGTTGCATCACATGTTGAGGGGGAGCTGGATTTTCTGCATATCATTTTGCATTGTAAGATAACTACATTGAGCCTTGATTATTATCCGGATATGACATGCTTACGATGCTTTACATCTTGCCATGATTTATGACTTATTTGCTAGATTTATCATGGCTTCATATGTGTATACTAGATTTTGCCATGATGAGTTAATTAAAACTTGCTCTACTCTGAACTAAAACTTGTCATGATTAGCAATTGAGATTAGTCTTTCTTGAGCTATCCTTTTATGATTCATGCCATGTCAAATAGGCTAAGTTGAGCGTTGAATCTCTCTTTTGAGCCTTAGATTGAGCTGTTTTAGCCTCTTGATGATGCATAGGTTAGTACAAGCATTTCAAAAGCAAAAAGATCTCTTTTGTGTGAAAAAACTGATCTCACCAATTCTTTCTCATGAGACGGTTTGCCATTGCAGTAGGCATGAACTCAGGGGGAGTTTTGGATGACCAAGATCATTTCCTTAAGCTTCTCGCTTGGAATGATCGCATAAGGCTTGAGATCTAGCACATGATAAAAATATGGGTTGAAAACAACCATCAGTTGCAAAAGAAAAATATCATTTGTGCTCAATTTGCTTAAGCTATTAAAAGAATCAAGTACTTAAACCAATTTGTCACTCTTGAGCGTATAGCACTTTATTTGGACTCAATATTAGATTCTTGGTTTTGCTTAGCTTGATTGACATGGCTTGCATCATCCTTGGATGTCTCTAGTTAGACTTTGATAATTGATGACCTGACATGCTCATAATCTGCATTCACTTTCAGATTGTCATCTATTTGCTTCTAGCTGGTGTATACATATTCTGCCATGATCTAGATAGCTTTCTGAATTATGGCTTGGTGTAATACATTATGGTCATTTTGGATAATTCTCATGGCTCTAAATGCTTAGAATAAACAAACTTCAGCCATTTCATCCATCATCTTGACTTATTCTCTCCTTTGCATCCTTGATGTGTTTATTGCCAAAAGGGGGAGAATAGTTTTGGGAGCTTTGAGGAAAACTTGTTCTTTCTTTTGCTCCTTCTGTCAACATGGTCTTTAGCCTCATTCTTTTTCTTTGGACCATGTTGGACTCTTCAAACTCTACTTCATGTTTTTTCTGGGTTTGTCAATATACTCATCAAGGGGGAGATTGAGAGACCATGTGGTGGTCATCCCGTTGTGTATGATGAGTAATTGACATCGGTTTAGGAAAAATCGAGTTTCAGTCGGTTGGTCCGGACCTAGACGTTGCGTGGCGTAACGGACTCGGTCGGACTTGGTCGAACCCAGTCGAATGAGTTTAGGTTGCATATTCTGATGACTCGACAGGTTCGGTCTCTATTTACACTTTCATGTATCGAGCGGTGCTATTTGACGTGTTTCTTGTGCGTGTGGTCTGCGGGGCGTCGAGGCGGAGTCGTGGCGAGACACGGTGGACCGGACTAGGCGCAGGTGGCGCTGAGGTCAGAACGGTCGGGATGTGTCGAAGACGACGTGGACTCGAGGTGGTTGCGAGGTGTGCGAGGCAACGAGCGCGGAAGCTTCCCGGAAGGTGCGGGGGGGCGGCGGAATTTCGCAAAACTGCAAAAACGGGAGCGGGCGCCGTTGGACTTAGCGGGTGTAACGGGACGGAGACCCGTTAGCCAAGGCTATAAATAGAGGAGAGGGGCTGCATGCCTCCTCATGCCTTCTAGAGAGGATTAGAGTTTCAATTGAGTCAAAAGAGGCTTTAGAAGGTTGTTTGCTTTCAAGCCTTAGTTGTTGGAAGGTGCAGGGGTGTAAGAGGGAGTCCAGAGAAGTCACAACATGGGTGTGAGGGTTTGTGTCCCGTAGCTCTTCTCCCTGGCAGTGCCCTGCTCTTGTTTTCTCATGTGTTGGCTCATGTGTTCTTGAGAGATGGAGAGGGTTTGAGTTGTTGCCTATGTAATTTCCTTTCTTGCTCAATTGTACAGGCGTATGGGGACTCATCTATGATCCTTGATTTAATTAAAAATGAAATTTTTGAAGTCTTCTCTTGAGATGGCTCTCTGTTCTTGGTTTTTGCATTTCTAGGTTTTGAAGCATCTCTTGATTCCCTTTGCAAGTTGGCTTGAAATTTGATATTTAGAGCCCTATGGCTATTGCTAACATATCCTCAAAGTTTCATGTCCAAAAGATCAATGGTTGAGGAGAAACTTGATTTTTAGTCTCTCTGTTCTTCATTTTCTGAAAATCTAGGGTTTGGATTATTTTTAGATTTCCTTTCATGAGATGGGATGAAAATTGGCATGTTGAGTTCTGAGACTCTTGAGAAGACATCCTCAAAATTTCATCTTCAAAGGATCAAGGGTTGAACGGGAATTTGAGGTTTAAGGGCAGCTCTCTGAATATTTTCTGTTCTCTGTTCAGTTTTCATTTTTCAGTCTACTTGTGTTCCTTGACTGCGATTTCTCCTCCCTGAGGTCTCAATGATGTTTACTTTAAAGTCTTAGTCTTTTGCCCTGAGTAGAACAAAGATCATTCTTAATTTTCTAAATGTTTCTGATGTCTTTGGAAATTCTTGTCGACAATATGTTCTGTGTTCACTTCAGTTTCAGTTATCTCTGTTCACAGCCTTTGGACAACTGCTTTTAGTTTAGTTTTGTTTAGATCACTGCTCTTTTGGTCTACTAATTTATGCTTTACTTTTCTTCTCTGAATTCATTAGCTGCTGCAATCTTTTCGGCTGGAGGTCTGTTTTCAAATAGCAGGATCATTCTTCAGTTCTTTTCTCGGTTGCATGTTCAGCTGTTGTTCCTGTGTTTTGTTTTTGTCAATACTGCTGCAGCAGCAAAGATAAAACACTCAGCCGGCTCAGTTCAATTCTCTGCATTTTTCTCTGTTTCGGTATTCACTGTAGCATCTTTTGTCAGTTAAGTTCTCCCACGGTTCCTGTTTTCAATTTGTGTGCATTTGGCCTGTTTTCAGCTGAAACTTTCAGTCCTTTGTCAAGTGCTTCAGCTAAACCTCTGCAGAAATCTGATTTCATTTCTCTGTTGAATTTTCGGTTTGTGCTCTTTCTTTTCAGTCCAGCAAGCATCAAGTTTTTCAGCAGCTTCTTTTCTGGTGCAGGCAGCAAAAGAACTTCCTATTTTCTGTGCCACTTTCGGCTGGCAGAAAATCGTTGCCGTGGCAGCATTTTAGCTTTACCAATCAAAGATTTGGACAGATATCCTTTGCCATGACAATGTTCTCTGCAGTTTAGTTGCCGTGTCAAGTTCAGTTCTTCGCCGATGTTTCTTGTCTGAGTCGTTTGTCACTTAAGCTGAGATTTTAGTGGATACTTTTGGGGGAAAAATTTTTAAGGCACCATTCACCCCCCCTCTGTTGCCATTTCCGATCCTACAATTGGTATCAGAGCCGGTTAGCTCTTGTCTATAGATCTTAACCGGTCTGCAAGCCATGGCGACAGACAAGTATTCCACCAAGCCGCCCATCTTCGATGGCCTGGATTACCCCTTCTGGAAAAGCCGAATAGTAATAGACGACGTTGTTGGGCAGACAACGTGGTCGAGACCTTGTGATTCTCGGATCTTTTGGTCATGGTACTTTAAACACTGCAAGAACACATCCTCTGGCTGAGAAAATCCCAAGAAGTCATGACTTCTCTGCCGAGCACGAAAATGGTCGAACTTGAAATAGAGGAAGCAGCGAAGCGCTCAACCGCAAGAGCCAGACTTCAACTAACTTTCGATTAATAGATCGTCTGGCCAAGAAACTTAGTACGCAGATTGCTTAAGGTCTCAAGAGGCTACTCCAATCTTGAAATGAAAACATATCAACCAGACTGAGACCTTTTTGTGATTTGATCAAAAGCGCGCAAAACAAGGTCTAAGAACCGAAGTTGTTGATTAGAACCGCTCGTGGGTCAAAGCTAGCCAAGTTAGCTTGGAGCACAATCCCACATGTCACTGCGATCCAGAGCAATCAACAAGAGCAGGCTAAGAACAAGAAATAGCCAAGAACACAGAGAAGAGGACGAACAGAGAAATCCCAATCAAATCATCCAAATAATAAACAGACAACACAACTCAAATAGAGACAGAGAGATGAATGATTGATTATGGAGGTTTCTACAGTCACTCCCCTCAGGAGGACCAGCTCTAACCCTAGAGCGAACACACACAGATAGACTCCCAAGGGAGGGAGAGGCGGCCACCTCCAAGGCTCAGCCAGCCAACTCGAGTCCAACACTTGCCTCCCCTCTCCCTTTTATAGCCTCACACCCGAGACTAACCCTAATGGATCCATCCATTAGTCCACACTGGGGATAACCTGTAAACCCCACCTAACACCGGGTTTTATCACTTACTTTACCCGCTAACAAAACTGCTTTGCCTGCCAACCCTAACAGACCCGCACTTTGCCCATTAGCGCCAACAGAATTCACTTCCCTTTGCAGCTTTCCGCATTTCTCCAAAATACCACTCCGCTACCTTCCCGGAAGCTTCCTCCTGCCTTGCCGATTACGCTTGCAACCACCTCGCAGACCTCGTCGTCTTTGGCATCTCCCGGCCGCTCACGACCTCAGCACCCCGTGCCTAGTCTCGACCATCCATGTCTCACCACGACTAGTCTCAAAGTCCTGCAACCGACCGATCAGACCTCCGACTCCTCCAAAGCCTAGTCCCAGTCCGTTCTGCTGCGCACGACCGCACCCAGCCTCCTGACCACCTGGACCTCAGCTCCTCCCTGAGCCTAGTCCCGGTCCACCTCGCCGTTGCCCGTCGTGTCCACCTCCGGCAGCTCCAGCTCCGGTTCCTCGTCTCCCGGATCGCAACCACCTCAGCAGCCTCGATCATCTTTGGCGTCTCCGACCGTCTGGACCTCAACACCTCCTATGCCTAGTCCCGGTCCTCCCACGCCTCAACATGAAATAGCTCCGAAGTCCTGCAGCCACACAGACAAGCAAACCATCACATAGCACCTCACAAAACAAGCAGACAATCAATCGGCACAACCAACAAGATCTCAGTGCACAAAACCTGATCGTAAACCTCCTACGACCACTCGAATGCACAACTCAAGAAGTGGTCAAAGCCTTGGAAGACTTCCCTGCTTCCTACGACCACACAGTAGGTCATCACGACCACCTCAAAGCTCGCTATGACCATGCAAACACATGCCACGACCATCGTTGGCTTGCTACGACCATTTCTTCCAGCGACTACGACTACGGCTTCCAGCGACTACGACTATCGCTTACCTGGTTGCAACGACTTACGATCGGTCGAACTCACAGGACATGCAACGCTTAAATCCTACGACCTCTTCCCAGATCGTTATGACCAGCCCATAGGTCCATACGACCGATTCCCATAAGCTACGACTACCTGAGCAAAGACTACGGCCGCTTACCACGTGGTCGAAGTACCTTTTGACCACGTTCATCGCATTCCACCGTGGTCGAACCCCGTTCAGACCACGTACACCGAGTTTCATCGTTCAGACCACGTACAACGCGTTTCACCGTGGTCGAAGCCATTTCGACCACGTTCAGCGAGATCGCACCGCCTCCCGACCACATACAACGTGGTTGACGTCCGCCGACTTCCCACATGGTCGTAGTCAAGGTCTGCCGACTATCGACCGCAGCAGTCGAAGCTTTGACCTCCGACTTCCTCTCGTACTAACGTGATCGTAAGCTATCTGGCGACCTCCGACCATGGCCAAAGTGGTCGTAAACAGCTTGGCTGACTTCCGACCATGGCCAAAACGGTCATACTCCCTTCTGGTACCCTTCGACCACAGCCAGAGTGGTCGTAAACCTCTCGGGTGACCTTCGACCACGCCTAAAGTGGTCGTATACGCCACAACGTGGTCGTAAACAGAGCGCACGGCTTTCGACCATGACCAACATGGTCGTAAAGCCTTCCGACCACTCGAAAACGCATCTACTAGGTTCCAACCATGGACAGCGTAGTCGTAATCAGTCTGCTGACAATTCTTAAGGCTTACAACTTTGCAGAGTCAGTTCAAACCTCAAAAACCAAACTCAGTCTTTCTAGATCAAGAGTCGATTACTCATCACAACCATGGGGTGACCTCCACATAGTCTCACATTTTCCTTCAGGTTTGTGCCCTTCTGCTGCCTTTTGTTACTCCAGCTCGTCTATCAACGAGTAAGATACTACGATCACAATGAAAATAGCTCATTCAATTCATCGATTATCCAAGTACAAACAGCTGGTACCAGCCATCGATTCATACATTCCTTCCCTATCTGAATAGGGAATCGCGCATCTAAGCAAAATAGCTGCGTTAGTGACATAGACCAAAGAGATTCCTTCCGTGTCTCGATCGCAGCATACCTCATAGACCAAAGAGATTCCTTCCGTGTCTCGATCGCAGCATACCTCATAGACCAAAGAGATTATGAAAGCAAGAACAGAAATGGGACAATCCCAGTCAAGATCCAGGAAAATATGTAGTTAATAGTTCAACATCCCGATTCCGCATCTCTCAGCATCTAGGTAAGTGAAAGTTAATAGACATGCATCCACAAGTCAATGCCTCTCCATACTCTGGATAAACTCACTGCAAGCCCAGCTTTACGACTTTCTTCCTAGTCCTTAACAGTCAGGTAAGTGAAAATTTTGGCTATGTACATCGAATCGGGGTAAGTGCTGGAGCCGAGCTCATTCACCTCTCAAACACGCTGACCACTTCCACATGCCACTAGTGTTCCTTCCCCAGTGAATCATCCACCTAAAATAAAATTGTAAGCCATGAGATGAAACTTGGTTTTAAAGAATATGCATCTGAAAAACTTCTAGAAACCATTAGTACTAGTGTAACCGTCAGCACATTAGGTTAGAAGCGCCACAATAATTCTGTGAAGAACCTCTCTAGTGGAGAAGTCATGTCTCTACCAAAATCTCAATAGCATGAACAGTGGCAGGGGCCAACTACTCTTAGGGGAAACAGTCAGGTGCATCAACATCAAAGTAACATGTTACCCTGCGCATGTGACATGCAGGCACTTGAAAAGTCATAAATGATAAAGAAGAGAATAACCTCCAAAGCAAAATGATGACTAATCTGATTTGGAAAACTACCAAAATGACATGTATACATTTTAACGTGCAATTACAACGATATTCCCGAATATACTGCGAGATGGGCATAGAAACATAGAGCATCAGAAACGCTGAAACAGCAACCAAACTAGTTTAGGTCCACAGATATGCAACCATGCAAGCTGCATCTAAAATAGGAAGCCACAAGCTGCCCTGGAGAGGCAGAACAACTTGGATCTGACCGTTGTTTCAGAAAAAGACAATCAAAATGTAACGTTCTAGTTTTAAAATATGGCTCAATGACACGTACCTTTGAATTTGACCACACCTTCCACAGCCCCTGCCAGAAAATTTGGGAGAGCAGGGTTCAACCCGCTAAGACATTCATCTATGTTGATCCCATGGGTTAACAAATGGTACAGAGTGTCCCCAAGGATTTCCTCAAACAAAACCACTACCACAAACTCCATGACATTGAAATTATATTGCGATTTCAGTGATTTCTGTCAAATAAAATAACATAAGGATAGCAGATAGTAGACAAGCTACAAAAACAGAGTAAGTATGAACTTACGGGCAAATGCTCAATGCCGTGCGTGTGCCAATCGCGCAAGAATCGGTACAGCTCATATGCCCCTGGTCCATATGAGTCACCCCTTCGTTTTGCTTCCTCGAATGTCCTCTTAAACAGCGGGTGATTCTGGATATCTGTATACCACTGACGTTTGAGTTTCCTATTCTTTTCGATGATATTTTTAAAGTTCTCTCTGTCAGATGAGTCCATTGACAAATCATATCGACGCAGGTGCCAATAGACAACAGAACACTGTGACTGGGACCAGAATGTAGGATTGCATCTGACATATGTACGGAATGTCTTATCAAGTGCGAACTTTCTAGTTGCCTTTGCTAGATGCGCACATAGATTACGCAAATGAATTGGGTAGACAGTCCCTTGAGGAGTGATCAGAGCAGATTCTTTCAAGAGGATATTTCCAACAGCATGGAAATCGCTTGTGCAATAGTCAGATGAAGCAAGGTACATTGGAATGGCTCTTGGGTCGATGTGAATTTGGCCTTGCCACACTAGAAACATCTTCGTACTTATCCTGCCATTCCAACTCTTCTTCACTTCATGTGCATTAGTCACATGTGAGACTAACCCTCCAAATATGGAATAGCCCACAGGTGTATACCTAGCTTTAGTCCTACCGTTGTCCCAAGCAACATTAAATTGTTCCACAATCTTGTTGAAAGTCAGGCATGTCACTGCGTCCACAGATGTAACTCTTGCAGTACTGAGGTAAGACTCTAAACTCTGTATATCTGTTAATGGAGAGTCCACAGTCCTTGGGACCATTCCACCAAGTAACTTACATCCAATAAACAACTTATGTCTTTCTGAAGCTTCAAAATCATTGATCATATCCTCCAATTTTGAAGCAAACTGACTCTCATAACGCTTTAGCTTGGAAATAATTCTTCTCTCATGTTCATCGTTGACACTCTTACCAACGAGCAATCTTTTTCTGAGCTTCTTCCTGCAATAGAGTTTTCCAGAAAAAGAGTAACAGTGAGAGATCTCAAATTCAAAATCATAGAGGCTTATTGAAATAAAAACCCTGCAATTATAACATCCAACCTAGCAAAAAAAAACCACAAACCTGTGAAACTCAAGAAAAAGATCCTTATCATGAATGTAAGTAAGAATATCCATAACCTGGAGATAATTAAGATTCAACATTGAGCAAAAGATTTTTGTAAACTCGTGTGTACAAACAGTATTCTAATAACTGTACCTTCTCAAGGGTCTCTTCTATAGATTCATCGCTTAGCTTTTCACTTCCACCTTTTGTTATGACTTTGTCACAGAATTCTGCTAACAGTTCAGCACAGGTGCAACCAGCAACATCTTTGTTGCACAAACCTTCAAAGACCTCATTAAGCTCCTGAGAACAGAGTATAGAGTAAGCCAAAAAATATTATCTCAGGTTTTAGCAAACAATTACAAAGATGTAAGACAGTATAATTCTGGAATTATTTGAACTAGCGAACCTTGTGAAATATTTCACTATTTTTGAAACAGTTGGTGACAAATGCTTTGTATTTGTCATGGATCTTTATAAGCTTCCACATAAAATCCTAAAATAAGCAATAACCAATTAGAAACAGAAGGCAAAGGTATGTTTTCTTTGCTCAAAAATAAAAAACTAAGGTATGTCAAATGCAGACCTGCTCAAGCGAACTTGAGACATCCTTTTCATTCTGTAGATATATGCAGAGCAAAAATAGAAGTGATTTGATTAGCAAGAAGTTATGCATAATAGACTGCCAGCAAGCATGGTAGTGCACAATAACAGCACTTTGAAAGATGAACAAAATAACTGTCGACATCCTTAATCTTTATTAAAGTTGAGTGCGAAACAAGGCATACAAGAGAGACGCATCATTGCTCCAAGGAAGTTGAATATGTGGTTTTGTGCAATCTAGAACCTACTACATTTTTAGAGACTTTTATAAAACAAAAAAGACTTTCGTTGATTGGCACGCTTAGCTAATTGGCTCATTGCTCCATCTAAAAGCTTTCTTCAATCATTAATCCTATGAAAATCCCAATACTAAATTGCAAAAGGAGAATAGATTTACCGCAAAACGTTCAGGTTCAATCCTAGTCCTACTCTGAACAAATATCAAGATAAAAAAGCAGTTAAAGTAGAAAGTGTGCTAAAGAAGTTAACTAAACTATCTTATTGTAAAGCAGTCAGATAAATTACTAAGTTTCGCTTCTGTCAAAAGTACAACCCTATGAACAGGTAATCTTGAAACAGACCACTCACCACATCAGGGTTGTTACGGCGTCGCCTAGTCGTCCAGAGCCCGACGCCAAGGTCTACCGCCCAACTTACCGAGTTTGGAGCTCGACGCCGAGGTCTCACACAGCAGCAGCCACCGCGCTCGTGGCCCCGAGGCTCGTCGCTCCTCCATCCGAAGCCACCGCCGGCTGGATCTGAAGCCGCACCCGGTTGGATCTGGAAACGCAACCTCCTCCATCCCTTTCCCGAGCCGCACCGCACCCCGAGCCACACCGGTCATCTCCGGATCTGGCCGATCTGGTGGCTCCTGGCTTGGTGGCGGACAGAGGTGCAGAGGAGATGAGAGGATGCGACGCGCTGATTTGATGGTGACGGCGCAGAGGAGGAGCTGGTGCGAAGGGAGAGCAGAGGGAGGGAGGAGCCGGGGGGGGAGGCGCGGGTGGGGAGGAGGCGGCGGGAGGCGGAAGCGGGCGGGGCGGAGGAGGAGAGGAGTCGCGAGAGAGGAGTCGGGGGGAGAGAGCGGGAGAGGACTGAGTCGGGCTGGCTGGCGGCTAGGGTTAGGGTTAGGGTTAGAAGTCGCGTTTCTTCTGATTTTTTTGTGATTAAGTCCTCAGAGTTTCTCAAAATTATGATTTAAGTCCTCAGAGTTTCTCAAAATTATGATTAAGTCCTCAGAGTTTCTCAAAATTACAAACAGATCCTTCTCTCAATGGGTTTCTTTTGTTTTGAAGCTCCTAAGACATGGTTATTTGGATAATTTGTAATATTATGTTACATGGTTATTTAATTTTTGATCATATAAAGTATTATTTATTGTCTAATTACTATCATCTAACTGTCGCCATGGCGTCCAGACGCCTCGGCCTCGCCAACCTTGTACCACATAATGAAGTTTCACAATAAAACACAGCAATTAATAGTCTATCAGGTACAAACAGTTCATGTAAAACCCACATTCAACAAGATTCAGCACTTCAAATCTAGAATAGGTGTTCTCAATTCTCAAACTTGAAGAATTTGCAAATAATTCGAAACATACAACCTTTGCAAATAATTCGAAAGATACAACCTAAGTATCAATAAACTGGTTATTAGTGACATTACATGCACTCACAGGAAACTGGTTTGACAGAGCAAGCAAATGGAAATAAGAACTTCACCCAAGGAAGTTGAATTTGTACTCCCAATGAAAAACTGAGAAACCCAACAGTGAAGTCACAGGATGAATTACCTTTTTGCTTCGGGCAGTATATATTGCTTGTTCCAACAAAGACATAGCCTCTTCATTAACATGCTGCAGAGAAGTAAACATCCTAAGGAGATACAAGTATTTTAACAGTGCAGTGCATTTAAGCATAGTATGAGGTATTCAATACCTCCTTAAATATTTTTGATACTGAAAGCAGCTCATTCTCCATCCTAGAGAAGAGCCTAAACATCCTTGATAAATCATCAGTCTACAGTAAGAAAGAGATACAAAAATAGTTAATACTAAGGAAATTGATTATCCATGTTTTCCTGGCATAGCAAGGCATGTATTACTTTCAATCAAACCTTTTCATCACAAAGTAACACTCGGCATCCAGAATTCTCCTTGCTCAGAATTTCATCTTTGTGCCTGGTTATCAACTCTAATTGAGCATCCTGTAAGCATTGAGGTTAAAAGGATATAATTTCAGTAGCAAAGAAAGCCATTGCATATATACACACACCGCCAAAAAAAAGTCATACACAAAAAAAGAGAGACAGATATATAACTGACACAAACCTCCATTAACTTTGGTTCAGTCGAACAATGCAAGTAATGTGTTAATCGTTCCTTCTCTTTTTGTAAGCATTCCTCAGCCTATGCAACAGAGAACTAGTTAGAAGGTATCCTTACACTTGACTGCAATAAAAATGTAAGAACTCCACAGATACCTTGAGCATGTATTCAGGACAAGAGTCCTCCAGGATCCAATTTTGGGCCTTCTTCGAATAGTAATCTGTAGTTAGGGGTGAAAACGGATCGGATACGGACGGATAATGCCTCTACCATATTTGTTTTCATATTTTTTTTCGGATACGGATACGAATACGGATAACTCGAATACGAATACAAATACGAATAATATCGAATACAGATACGGATCGAATACTGAATCGAAACGAATACTGATTCTGAATATTTATCGGAACATGAAAACCTCTTAAACTATACATCCAAAATTAACGAAAATATGTAAATAGTTCATCTTGTCAAAACATTCATGAAATATAATCAAGCATAGTCTTTTCATCCACAATAAAAATATACCCAATAGTCGATCATAACATAACTACATAAGTAACAACAACGTGCAATTCATGGAATACACATGATGATATGATAGCAATTTGAACAAACATAAGAACATTTTATTCCTCCATTTCATCCATCAAGTTGTAACAGTCCAGATTTTTTTAAATAAAAATAAATAAATAAAAATTAATTAATTAAATTAAAATTAAAATTAAAATAAGTATTTTTGTTGCCTAAATTTTATTTTTGGGTTTTGACCTGAATTTTCTGTTTTTTGAAAAAGCCTGATTTGAAAAGTAAATTAAGTGAAAACCAAAAAAATAGATATTAAATAAAATGATATTTTGATTTTCTATAAAAATCTTACTTTAAATTAATTATTTGAAGTTGTTTATCTTTTATTTGGTTTCCTGGATTTTCTGGAGTTTAAAGGTCAACTTTTGAAATTAAAAAGTATTTTTAAGTATGAAAATTAAATACCAACATTAGTTGGAAATATTTTTATTAAGTCCAAAATGTCAGCGTGAACTTCTGTGAATTTTCCTAGAATTTTTGGAGTTTATTTCATATTTTTTTGAGCTTAAATGAATTTTCTAGGCTTTTCTGAAATCCAAAAATCAAAAATAAAAATTAAAGTCCCTCCCCTCCCCTCGGATATCCGTTTTTGTATTATCCGGATAATCCGTATCCGTATCCGTATTCGACGGATACTAGGCTTACTGTATTCGTATCCGTATCCGATCCGAGAACTATCCGAAAAAAATCCGATCCGACACAATCCGTATCCGTATCCGTCCGGATCCGACGGAAACTATCCGATCCGTTTTCATCCCTATCTGTAGTACCCTTAAGAAATGCTTGCTCGAAATCAACCTCGTAAAGACCCAAATCACCTAATCCAATCTCAACATATATATCCAGAACATTCTTGAGAAGAGAACGGTCTATAAGCTGGCCCTCCCTCTCATCATCAACCTGTTAAATCAAGGCAATTCCAAAACCAGAAAATGATTGTCATGCGATCTCTGTAGATTGTGACACAAGAGAAGGACAAGGCTCACCATGCCAACCACAATGGTTGTCACTGTATTCTTGAGCTCAACGAATACCTATCACAAAACCAACACAACCAAGACATGTTCAAATCTTACAGAAGCAACCAAACAGCTTCAGAATTGATACTGATGTAAAAAATCACCACTTGATGACAACAGGGCCTTACCAGATCATGGAAGCAACTCCAGCCTGGTTGTGTCAGCGGCCGAAGCGACTTCTGTGAAACGTAGTAGTGGACGAGGTAGTGGAAGAACCTGCTCAGCCACCTGACCATCAACTTGTGGTTTGTCCATCTCTGGACTAGCTCCCTCAGCAGAAGCTCGCCGTGCTTGTCCTTCAACGAGGGCAACACCTACATGATCACAAAAGAAATTAAGCAACAGCACGAGAACAATCTCATATGACAAATCTTATTAAGAGGCAATGGCACATGTGACCATCGATCACAACCAAGAACCATTGCCAAGAACTCATGACACACCACTCAAGTACAGAACCGATCTAACTTGCTCAATTGCAGAGAAAATTTGGCTAAAAAATAAACCAAAGCGATGCAAACAAAGATCGTGCAAAATTCGGCCCAAAAATAAACAAGAAAACGAAAAGGAAGGAACCGTTCACAAAACACAACCAACCCAACCAAGAACCTATTTCGAGGAACCGCGAGAGCCCAAAGAGACTTGATGAGACAAGCACGCCAATCCAACCAACGCCATCGCAGTTCGCACACACCAATCTACACGCGAGTAGCAATCGCAAGAAACAACAATAGTAGAGGAAGAAATTAAGAACCGCACGTACGGTAGATTTGAGGTATTCGTCCAAAGACGCCTTGTAGCGATCGTAGAACTGCTGCGACTGGTTCATTGGGGACTTCTGCGTCAACATGTCGTACATCGTCCTGTCGCAGCGCGAAGAAATCAAACCAAATCATCATATTAGCCCCCGAAATAAAAAAAACCACCACCAAGAAAACGGTAGAAAAGATGAGGCGCGGAGCCGTACGTGTAGAGGTGGATGTACTCCTCGGTGGTGAAGCTCTCGCCCTCGACGCCATCGAGGATGGGCATGAGGTGGGCGACGCCGGCGACCATGTCGCGCCACCCCCCCCTCGAGCTCCATTGGGCAGCGGCTGCGCTTCATTAGGGCCGCTGCAGCCGCCTTGTCTTGCGTCGCAAGCCCTAGGGGAGAAGCAAGGGGGGAGGAGGGGAGCGAGACCAACGTTTTGGGGGGTTTTGAGGCTTGGGGTTGCGCAGAAGGGCCTGCCGGGGATTGTAGAATGGCCGAAGCCGTTAGTGCCTAGATGCACGCGAAATTCTTTTAATTTCTAGTACTTATGAAAGTTGAAGGTTATTTTTCTGTTTTTATAAAATTTATAAGTTCTAACTTTGAAATGCTTTTTACTTCCGTGCTCTATTTTGCAGGGAGACGATAACTGTGTTCTGGGACTGTCTATATATAACTTTGACTGAAAATTGTATGGTTTTCAACCGAAATTTCCACCTAAGGATCAATTTGACAAAGCTCCAAATGTTTGACACGTTGCTATCTTGTTTCGGAGGCATTTTTTTAAGTTATGGCTTATTGCTTCTCTCAAATAAACAAACATGATAACATCTCTGTCATTTTTTCAAAGCGACTTATCAAGTTCAACCTTTTTAAAATGACTTATCGACATTTAGTTTATTGGCACAAATATTCACGCTAAAACTAAAAACCATTTACTGCAGCCAAACTGTCAGTCGCAGTAAAAAAGACCCAGTCGAGTCATCATGCACCTTATTAGACCTCTTCATCAGCCGCAGTAAAAAAGAACCCACTCGAGTCATCCTGCACCTTATTAGGCCTCTTCTTTTCAGCTTCTAAAAGTTATTTTTTTTTTGTTTTTTGCCCTGTTCTTTACGGCTTCTGAAAGCGACTTTTGGCTTTTGCTACAGTACCTAACTTTTAAACGGAATATTTTCTCAAGACATTAATTATGGTACACGTTAAAAACACAACATCTGTATTAACCAAAATCGCAAGCGAGTATAACTCTCTCCGTAATCTCTGTCGCAAACAGCTAAGATTCAAAAATTTCAGCCAAAAGCCGCAGCCATATCAAACATGCCCTTTATATAGTAACTGGCTTTCAAATTAACTGTCCCTTTAAGGAGATGTTTACAAGTTGATTGTAATATACACTGTAGCGTCTTCATTTATATCGGCCAAAATTACATGCAAGTTTCTATTATTCCATACTCTTTGTGATGAACAGCCCAAAAGCCATAAATCACTGTCAAAAGTCATAAGCCAAAGCGAAAAAGAATAGGATTACCATGCCCATATTTGCTTAACGGATCCAAAATGTTTCATTCTTTTTTTGGGTCCTCAGGTGTTCACTTCCCACTGTATTGTGAGTACGGGTGGTAGTCGCTAGCGAGATGGAGCATCTTGTTGGAATTTTTTACTGTTCTAGCCCCTAGTGGCGCTTTTTTGCAGGTTTGGTCTCTTGCACGATTATTTTATGTTTCTAGCCCCATCTGGAGAGCGGATTCTTTAGCGGCCGGCGTGTGGCATTTCCACGGACGGGGGCACAGATCTACGGCCGGCAAGCACAAAAATCTACCTGGCATGTGAGACGCGGTTGGCATCCATGGAAAAGGCGCGCGGGGAGCTACTATGAAGTGGTTGATGATCGATGCTATAGTAGCTGATCTATGGTCGATGCTACAGTAGCTGGTCAGATGGTCGGTGCTACAGTAGCTGGTCGGTGGTCGGTGCTCTAGTATCTGGTCAATTTTTAGAGAGCGGTCGAAGCTAGGTTGATAGCTAAATGTGGTAGATGGTCAAAACTACAGATTGGTCAGGGATCGAAGTCTATAGCGTGGTCGGGCAGTCAAAGTCTAAAGAGTGGTCGAAAGCTACATAGTGGTTGAGGCGAACAGAAGTTATAAAGTGGTCAGGATGGTCGGAAGTTATAAAGTGGTCGATAAGCGGCAGCGGCCGGAATTGACTAGCGCAGCCTGCCTTTCCCGTGCCCCCAGACCGCAGTTCACACGCGTACATGGGGTGGACAAAAGCTCACAGTCACTTGTCCGAGCCCGCCCGGCCATGGAATTGCCACACGTCACCTGTCGATGGTTCCACAGTTGGGAGGGGGCCAAAAGCGCAAAAATGCCACCCTGGGTGTCATATCTGCAAAACAATGCCACACGGGGCCAAAAGGAAAAAAATCCATCTTCTTGTTGTTCCTCTACTTGCGGAGCTCATT
Source organism: Bonia amplexicaulis (assembly GCA_036346245.1). Classification (NCBI taxonomy): domain Eukaryota; kingdom Viridiplantae; phylum Streptophyta; class Magnoliopsida; order Poales; family Poaceae; genus Bonia; species Bonia amplexicaulis. The sequence goes on along the minus strand of CM070735.1, from coordinate 22,376,438 downwards.
GTTATTGATCCTATCGATCTAGAGCTCCTCCTGCAGTTCATTTAGGCAGATTTGAAGAGTATGGATGTAAATCTGGGTAGATATTGGATACGACTGATACACCCACTTAGTAAAATTGCAATCAATGGTCTGCAAGGAAAACTCCACCTCGGGAAATAGAACTGTGCATATCTCCACCCCACGGTAACGGATAATTCGTTTTAACCGATATTCGTATTCGAGAAAACACGAATGTGGTAAGCAAAAATTCGTATTTGAAAATATTCGTATTCGTATTCGAGAATATTCGTATCCGCATTTGAGAGTATTCGCATTCGTATTCGAGAATATTCGTATCCGTATTCGAGACTATTCGATTTGTATTCGATCCGTGTCTAGAACCCATGAAAAATTCGTACAAATTTTGTGATTCAAAATTTGAATTTAGGTGGTTTAAAACCGGTAACCGGTCAAAAACCAGTGAAAATCGGCAAAATCGCTAGGAATCCATTTTATCCGATATTTGTATCCGAAAAAATCCGTATTCGACAATATATGTATTCGTATTCGAGAATATTCGTATTCGTATTTGAGAATATTCGAATTCGTATTCGAATTCGTTTTAAAAATATGGATTCGTATTTATCCGATATTCGTATTCGAGATATGCACAGTTATCGGATAAAACGAATTATCCGTTACCGTGGTGTGGAGATATTAGATTGAGATATGCACAGTTATCGAAAAACGGTAACGGATAATTCGTTTTATCCGATATTCGTATTCGAGAGAACACCGAATATGGTAAGCAAAAATTCGTATTCGAAAATATTCTGTAGGACCGAAATGGCGACAGAGGGGGGGTGAATGTCGTTCTCTTTAAAATCGCCCCTGAGAATTCGGAAAATTAATTCTGCTAAAAACTGGAACGCATGCTATACCAAAAAATTCAGCATAAATCAGAGAGTAATCAGTAAAAAATTTAGCTGAAAATATTGCCGTTTGGTCTGCATGCAAAATCGTCACACATCAGCAGACAAGAAAAAGAAAAGAGACTTTAACGTAGAGACCAAAGACTTAACCAACGAGATGCGGTTTTGCAGGCCAAATCACTGCAGGAAGTAAATAGCAAGGAGATGTTTCGGCAGGGACAAGAGCTGAGCAAGAAGAATGCAGCAAGCTGCAACCGAAATCAGACTGTGAACCGAACTGAATAGTGATTATGCTGAACGTTTTGCTGCTTGTCTCTGATCGAAGCTTCAAAGACTCCTTGCCATGTACCAGCAAAAACGCAGTCAACAATATATCTTTAGTCTTGCTTAACGCAACAAAGAGCCAGCCGAACAGCAGAACTCAGATAACAGAAAAGTGAAAAACTGAAAAGAAATAGTAAACTGACCAAAGAAAACAGATTTTTCCTAAACAAGGAAGACAACAGGCTGTTGGTTACTTGTCCCAAAACAGAGCAGGTCAGATACTGCACTACTGCCAGAAAAAGAAACACTAAACACTGGAAAGAAGACTAAAGAACCAAAAGGAGAAAACAGATCAAAAAGAAGGGTTTGTTACTTCCGAAAAAGGGAAAGACAGAAACAGACTGAAGGCAAAATACTGCAGGCTGTCGCTACAGTAGATAGAACAGTTTTGCCGAAGAATCTCTTCCCTTTTTAGATCAAGTAAAACCATAGTTCAGGCTAAATAGCAAAGCATGTTCATGAAGAGAGAAATCAGCCTGAGAGAGCAGTTCAGCAGAGGAAGTAACAAGGTAGGTAATTTGCTTGTAATTCACAGCCGAAGATGTTCACTGAAGAAACTGAAAAACGGCACCAAAAGTGAAAGCTCCTGCTGCTGAAAACTAAACAAAGGGATGCTACCAGAAAACCAAAAACAACTGTGTCCGACCGCTATTTTGCTGTCTGTTTGACTGGGTATAAATTCAGTTTTGGATTTAGGAAATGAAATGCATTCTCTGTAGATCAAAGAGGGTAGTAAAAACTGATTTAAGAAGGGGACTAAGATCAGCCAAAATCTGAACCGAACTGAGGGACTTCACTTGCCAAGCCTGAGCAGTTGTAAGATCGAGGTGGCCGACTAGAGGGGGGTGAATAGACGGTCTTAAAAAATCTCTACAAAATAATACTAGCAATTCAAGACCTTTTCTATTTGCCTAAACCAAGTATATAATGCGGAAGCGTAAATTAATTCGGTTTAGCTCAACTAGCGCCTACAACAAGAATATCACCTAAATGCTCCAAACTCAATAGATTTTAATATAGGGAAATATTTCGTTTAATCCGAAAACAAGATCATATAAGATTCTTTTGGGGCCAAATCTTCCTTTTGATTTCTAAAATAGAAATTTTTACTCAAAAGGCTTAGAAATCATTTGAAATACATAGTTAAGTATTTTTATTTAGTTTTCACAACTTTTTGCCTTTTAAAATAAGATTTTTGATTTTTGACCAAAGAGCCTCTTTAGAAAAGATAATCTTGCATATCATTTGATTATTACTCCATGAATACCAAAAGAAGCACATGAGAATGAAACACATTCATTTACAAGACATAAAGCAATTTTGGGCAAATAAGTAAAACATTTTTTCCAATAATATTTTACCCTTTTTGTTTTAGTAAGCACAAAAGTATTATATATATTTTTCACAAAGAAAAACTCCCTTACACAAAGGTCTCTTCTTGGCAATCCTTTCTTCTCCTTTGACATACAAAGGATTCTCCTCTTCTTTATTTTTCTCCTCTTTTCTTATTTTTCTCCTCTTTTCTTATCTCTTCCTCCTTTTGATTTAACCCTTTTCTTCTAATCACTTGTGAGAAAATATCACTTGTAAACATGGGTGATATCAAGTATAGTTAATTCCAATTGTAGAAAACTTGATACCACTTGTACTATTTGAGAGCATACATGGCACCAAATGTACTTAATTCCATTTATAAAACTTGATGTCTCTTGTATGATCAACTTGTTTCTCATAAGGTCAACCTTTGGTACTTCATCTTCAATAGTTTTCACTTGATTTGATGAAGAGATACCACTTGCAGAAAAGATGTTTATTGAAATAGCACTTGAAGGAGGAGTATGATATCATTGGAAGACACACCACTTGTCAAGGTGGATACCACTTGAAAGAAAATGATATCATAGGTGAAAGAGCTTGGTTAATAGCAAAGATTATCTCGGAAAGAGGAAAAAAGATATCACTTTTAAAGATGCCACTTTGAAGGAAAAAGGATACCACTTATTTTCCAAAGGAAAGAGATACCAAGTCAAAAGAGTAGATACCGCTTGAAGAATAATATCACTTGGAAATCAATGATATCATATATGTGAAGAGCTTGGTAAAGAAATATTTGCTTGCCAAGAATAAAAATATATCAATCCAAAAGACATCATTTGGAGGAAATAAGCATACCACTTAATTTTCACAATTAAGGGATACTACTTGAATGATATGGATGATGTCATTTGTAAAGATAGGAGTGAAGCACATGCTGCGGTCAAGATGACTAAAAAGTCTACCACTCTTTAAGAGGATGCCATTTTAATTTAAAATGAACCAAAGAAATAGCAAAATGGCATATGAAGTCAATAAATACTTGAGGGTAGCTAGCTGTGATTTAACAAGGATCAACTTGACCAAGAGGAGCAAATGAAATGGCTGAGGAAATTAGAGATCAAATTTTGAATCAAATCAGTCATTCCCCAGAAATATCGGAAGTACCGCAGAATCACTGTCGGTAGTTCCGACAACCGGAAGTACCGCAGACTGACTGCCGGTAGTTCCGAAAATTCTGGGAGCACGCCAAGAATTTTGATTTTCAGAGGAGAGATTTGATATATTGTTGTATTTTGCTCCAAAGTTTTTCACACAGAAACAAAAGCTACTTGTGGAGCATTTCCAACTATCAGCCAAGATTAAAATTCTTTTTAATATAGTTTTTAACAAATTAAGCTTTTAATTTTCCAAAACAAGCTCATTTTCAATAATTTTCACAAGAATGTAAAAATGAGCATTTGGGGTATTTTTAAACATTCGATTTTATGTATGAGTTGTAAATACCCTTGTGAGCTAATATATGTCAATAGATTAAGCTCAAATGGCAAAACTCACTTAAGTGCAAGATAGTGACCACATAGGTCAACTCAATATTTTGGATGAGTTTCAAAACCAAATAACTTTTGATTAGATGGCTTTTTGAAAAAAATTTGAATACCAATAATGTTTGAAATAGCCAACTCTAGGTTTTTGGTATTGAACACATTTTTAAATTCCTTTTAGAATTGATTTTAGCAAATTTTTGAGTTTAAAGCCAAAACAAGATACTAGATTGATAGTTTTGGGTTGCAACCTCAATTTTATTTGAAATAAGTTTTTGTAAAATCAAAACCTTTGTAAAACATTTGAAATGCATTTGTATACATGTTTCAACTAGTTTTGCAAAGATATATTAATAATTTCAAAATTTTTGACTTTTGGCTAAATGGCTCAAATTTGAAAAATAATTACTAGCACTTAATTAATATGGGCACACTTAGGGATGTGATATACATGAGTATGATCTAGCACTCCCCCTTAATGTGCCACTTTCATCTTGCTCATAATTTACAATAATGACATTTTGACCAAGAGCAAGAATACCCCTTTTAAATGATTTTTATGAAATGCAACCTACACAAGGCTAGGGGCTAAATACAACAAATGTAGATACTTGTTACCGAGATGACATTGGTTCAAGATGTGGCAAGATCATCCTCAAGCTTGGCTTCCAATATGCATATGGTGAGATTCACCTCCTCATGAATATGCCAAGCCTCCAATGCCTCTCCAAGTATCTATTAAGCTTTTAAGCACATTTTGGTACCCAAAACTTGGTTGGGTCCATGAATGTTAGTTACAAGAGATTTAGGCACCCAAATGGCCCTAACATTTAATTTTTGTGAACTAACATTCCTAGCAAACACATTGCTATTTTTATCTTTCCTAAGCAAATAATGTTCATTGAATAAAAATGGCTTAGGAATGATACCTTTGGGACAATCCTTACTTAAATGTCCCTTCTCCCGGCAATTGTAGCAAGTACGGCAATTATAACCCCTTCTTATTGTCTTGCCTTGCTTGTTGCCGGTTTGCCACTTTATTGATGGATTTATCTTGTTTTCCAACTTGTTGGGGCACTTAGAGGCGAAGTGACCCGTCTCATTGCAACCATGGCACTTAACTTTCTTCGTGTGTCTTGCATTGTGCCTTGTCTTGCTATTCTCCTTCTTGCAGATGAAACCTATACCTCTCTTGTCATTTGACAATCTTTGACCTCCTAATATTTTGTCAAGAGAGGCCTTCCCTTTATAGCTTTTCTCCAAGTCAATTTTTAATGTTGTGACTTGGGCCTTGAGCTCTTTGTTTTCCTCTACAAGGTTAGTCTCAACAAGCATAGAGGAAGTAGTAGCTTCTATTTTTGAGCAACAAGGTAAGTCTAGCAAATCATCACAAGATGTAGATACATTAATTTTAGATGAATTGCAAGAGCTAGGAGCTACGCATGGTATATCATCTAATAAATCCTCACATGAGGTGGATACATTTACTTTAGATGAAATGCTAGAGTTAGGAGCTACACATGGCATACATTTAGCAAATTACAAGTAATGCCTATATCCACATTGGGTTTCGAATATTCCTTGAGAAGAAGAATTTCATGTTCTTCTTTTAACATGTTATAATTATTTTGAAGGGAAACATGTTCATTCTTCAAAATCTTATATTTAGCTTTTTCTTTCCCAAGGAATTCATTTAACTCTTCTAGCATATCCATCAACTCATCATAAGAAGGTGCACCATTATCATCGTCAAATTTTACCTTCTTATTACCTTTAGCCATTAAGCACCGAGTTGACGTGGAGGGAATGGTGGATTCATCATCATTGGAGCTAGAAGTTGAACATTCTTCTCCTGACATCCACTCTTGTATGCAATCTTCATCACTTGATGTGGATATTTCATATTTGTCTTGAATTTTCATCCACATATCATGAGCACTATTGAGATTGCATATTGTGTTGAACACCTCTACACTCAATGCACTAAATAAAGCGCTAGTAGCTTGAGCATCGAGATGTGAGCATTTCTCATCCTCGATTGCTAGAGTAAGAAGGTCCAATGGAGGAGAAAAGCCCACATCTACAATCCGCCATATTTTTGGGCTCATGGCCTTAAAATAACAAATCATGCGGATTTTCCAATTATCATAATTTTGTCCATTAAAGTGAGGTGGTTCATCTAGGTGCACAAACCCACTAGTCGCCATCCTTTACTCTCTAGACGGTTAAGTCTAATATATGAGAGACCAAGCTCTGATACCACTTGTAAGATCGAGGTGGCGGACTAGAGGGGGGTGAATACGCGGTCTTAAAAAATCTCTACAAAATAATACTAGCAATTCAAGACCTTTTCTATTTGCCTAAACCAAGTATATAATGCGGAAGCGTAAATTAATTCGGTTTAGCTCAACTAGCGCCTACAACAAGAATATCGCCTAAATGCTCCAAATTCTATCCTAGGTCAAGGTTTACAATCCTAGGTATACAAGTAATCAATTTAATTCTATGAATGTAAATTGCTTGAATGTAAATAAGGAACAAGGAAACAAACCACAATTTGACACGGTCTCTTTTTACCGTGGTGTTCGGAGAGTTGCCGCTCTCCCCTAATCCACGTTGAGGTTAGCCCAAACGAATTGGACCGGCTCCACGAATTAAGCCGAAACACCTCAATCCACTAGTGGTAGCTCTTTCCCGCTCCGGGTAGGTGAGCTCCAACCTTCACACACGCCGGGCCTTCTCACAAGCTTCTTTGAGAAGATCACCGCACGACGCCTCCAACGCCGTCTAGGAGCCAAGCAAACTCAAGAGTAATAAGTCAAGCCCTTGCTTGACTCTTACCACGTGCAACAAATGCACAAGCTCAAGTGGATACAAAATCCACCTCTAAATGCAACACATGCAACTAGAGACCTTTCTCCTTGCTCACAAGGTGCAACACATGCACAAAGGACAGGAGAAGCTCACACTAGCTCAAGAGAGTGAAATGGAGTGCCAAAAGCCTTATCCCAACCGACCACAAGGGAGTATTTATAGCCCACACCTCAAAACTAGCCGTTGGAGTCAAAAACAGGATTTTCCGAACTATCAAGACTTATTGGGCGGTACTACGCTCCCATCATAACGGCTAGAAAAATAGCCGTTATTCAGTCATTTCCGAACTACCGCGATTACGGGCGGTACTACCGTTTTCGAACTACCGCAGTTCGGGTGGTACTTCCGTTTCCGGTTTTCAGCACGACGAAGACTCGGAAAACGGTCATAACTTTTGACTCCGATGTCGGAATTGAGTGATCTTGGACTCTATGGAAAGCTTATTCAGAGGGCTACACAACCCGTCTATTTGCATGATCTCAAACACATTAGATCAATGCATAAATTATAAGACAACCAAAGTATCACTATCATGGTCTAGTGTCAAAGAAAATAACAACAAACAATCTTAGACCATACCAAGGGATAATGCATGATCTCCAACTTTTGCAAAACACATTTGCAAACTTAGATCATGTCACAAGGAGTAGGTACATGGACTTCAACCTTTTGCAAAACACATTTGCAAAGTATAGTCACATGTTACAAGGATTGGCCACATGAGCTTCAACCATTTGCAAAACACATTCGCAAATGCAAGCCTCATGCCAAGATGAGCTAGAGCAAGTGAGGTTGAGCCATCAACACATGATGAGACTCAAACTACTAGACATGACCCCTCTTAATAGTACGACAACCTATACTAGCAATCCGGTCTTTCAACCAAACACCAAGACCGGTAAAAGACTAGGAACACATCCTTAGCCCTAGCTAGTTATACCTTTGCCTTGGGTCATCATCTCGATATGTATCAACTCATGATGCATCCTTCTCATCAACTCCATCAACACATGATGGTCTTCCTTGACTTGATGATCAACATATGAACATCTTCACTTCGGAATCTTGATGTGCATCAACACATGATGTATCCTCTTCTTGATAACCTTCAACTCATGAAGTCATCTAAAGTCGTCATCATCATGGACCCTAACATATTTATCCAACTCATAGAAAATGTTAGTCCCACAATGAGATTGTCATTAATTACCAAAACTCACCATTAACTCATAATGGAGGGACTAGATTCTCAATCTTTCCCTTTTGGTAATTGATGACAATCTCAACAAATAATGAGATAATAAATTGAACATAAAACCATTTGAATTAAAAGTGCGGTACTACTGCCATCTAAGGTTCGGTAGTTCCACTCTCCGGTAGTTCCGCAGAGTCGGCGCGGTACTACCGCTTCCCTATCTGACACGACAGAACGGCTATGTCAGAGCCTCTGCAATGACCGTTGGATTTTCGGCGCGGTACTACCGACGTTGTAAAAACCGGTACTACCTCTCGCCGGTAGTTCCGCAAAGTCGGCGCGGTACTACCGCTCGGGCCGAACTCCAAAAGTCCCAACTTTGGCGCTCTCTGGAAAAAAGGCTCCGCTCTACCTCCGGAGCTTCCGGCGCCGTAGTACTGCGTTCTATCCACGGAACTTCCGCTCTGCGGTAGTTCCGACTTTAAAACTCATGGTACTACCGCTCTTCCGAACGAGCACTAATTTGGCTTTTAAAGCAGATTTTTAATGAATGCATGATTCTAGTTTGATCCCAAAATATATGGAAAAAGAAAACATGGATCAATACTAATGAAATCACAAAATATAGAGTGAACTCCCTCTAAATGTGTGCATACAAGTGTATATAAAGAAAGACATATGCACATATTCATTTTGGACTATTTGAAGAGTTCAATCTATATTTTGGATCTAAGGAATGCATTAGTAAATGAGAAAGTGATTTCGAATGCATACCTCTTTGATTTCACCTTTCCATCCAAATGAGACTAAACATAAATAAACTTAAACAAGCATATTAGTCTCATATGTGCATTTGTCATTGTCACCAAAATATTATAAAAGTATTTGTCATTAACATCAAAATCTCATAATGGCATTTGTCATTAACACCAAAACCAACTTAAACGGAGCTTGATCTTTCAATCTCCCCCTTTTTGGTGGTTGATGACAAATACATTTATGATAATAGCACATTGGTGAATATGACTAAATGATATGAAATTAAGCGCATAAGAGAAGGTGAAAGCATTATTCATCATATAGAATTAAAAATTTTAATTTATCCTTATTTGGCATAATTCAATTAATTTCTCCTCAAGAAATATATTATCACATTTCTCCCTCACTAGCATTAGCATTTCTATTATTCTATTATCCAAAGCTATTAATTGGACATCAAAGAAATATGAACAAGAAACTGGAGCAAATAACAACCAAAAACAAGACTCAAAGAAGAGATCATTTCAAATCAAATAAGGATTACAGATGAGTCCCCATATGCATGGACATTAGAACAAAATAAATGATTACAAGACTCTCAATCCCTCTCCCTCTTAATCCTCAAGAACACCAAGAGCCTCACAAGCTTCTTGGAAGGAACATAACACACACAAAGATATGAATAAGCTCTCAAGTGTCCTAAGGGGTATGCAGCCCCTTACCTCTATTTATAGCCCTTGGCTAACGGGTCTCCGCCCCGTTACGCCCGCTAAATCCAACGGCGCCCGCTCCCGCTTGTGCAGCTTTTGCGAAATTCCCGTTTCGCCCCTCCTGCACCTTCCGGGAAGCTTCCGCGCTCCTTGCCTCGCACGCCTTGCAACCACCTCGAGTCCACGTCGTCTTCGACACATCACGACCGTTCTGACCTCAGCGCCACCTGCGCCTAGTCCGGTCACCTCGTGTCTCGCCACGACTCCGCTCGACGTCCTGCAGTCACACAGACAAGAAACACGTCAAATAGCACCGCTCGATACATGAAAGCGTAATAAAGACCAAACCTGTCGAGTCATCAGAATATGCATCTTAAACCCATACGACCAAGTTTGACCAAGTCCGACCGAGCCCGTTACGCCACGCAACGTCAAGGTCCGAAACAACCGACTCAAACTCGACTTTTGAAAACCGATGTCAATTACTCATCACTCACACGGGATGACCCTCACATGGTCTCTCATATTCGTATTCGTATTCGAGAATATTCGTATCCGCATTTGAGAGTATTCGTGTTCACATTCGTATTCGAGAATATTCGTATCTGTATCCGTATTCGAGACTATTCGATTCGTATTCGATCCGTTTCTAGAACCCATGAAAAATTCGTACAAATTTTGTGATTCAAAATTTGAATTTAGGTGGTTTAAAACCGAACCCAAAAAAACCGATGAAAATCGGCAAAATCGCTTGGAATCTGTTTTATCCGATATTTGTATCCGAAAAAATCCGTATTTGAAAATATCCGTATTCGTATTCGAGAATATTCGTATTCGTATTTGAGAATATTCGAATTCGTATTCGAATTCGTTTTAAAAATATGAATTTGTATTCGTATTTGATACTATTCGACTGTATCCGATCCGTTTCCGTGACGATCGAGGCGACGGCATCGCTCTGCATGCATGCATGCCCGTGCCGTGCCCAAATCTTAGCGTGATTTGGGCATGTTGTCACTGCGACGGCGCCGTGTACCGTGCACGCGACATGGGCCTACGCTGTAAGATTTCATTTTTGACTCGAATGGAGTGTTTCCTGGGCCGCCAAATTGGGCTGATCAGGCTTATTAATCCTAGCCATTTGCGGATGGGCTGCGCACGCATGTACTAGTTGCATCTCTTTTTCTCCCTGTGAGGAGCACGCATGTAGTTCACTACAGCCAATGTAATAAAGGGTCTGTTCTTTCTGTTGCGGTTTATGGTTTTTGGTTAAAATTTTTAAATTTTTGCTGTTTGTGATAGAGATTGCGGAGAGAGAAATACTCGCTTGCTATTTTAGTTGATACAGATATTAAGCTTTTAACGTGTACTATAATTAACTTGTAGATCTTGTCTTAAGAAAATATTTCATGTAAAAGTTAGGTACTGTAACAAAAGCCAAAAGCTGTTTTTAGAAACCGTAAAAAACAGGCCCAAAATGTGATTTTTCCGCTGAAGAGCTATCACAGGACACGAGGGCTCGCCGGAATAAATCACGTAAAATCCATGCAGCCAATCCACCCCAGTATGCAGTTGGTGAGGACCATTCTCTGGCATTCAGCCAGGAAACCAGGTGCTGGCTATCCCAATTGGACTAACGAGTAGACGACAAGCAAAATGTAATGCAGATCCTCCAAGACTCACCTCAATGGAACGAATTGAACAACATGCTGCCCATGCGATGTGAAAATAGAAAAAGGAATGGGAAGCAAGGTGAGGCTGGCCGAAAGAACTAAGAGGGGCAGGATTATGCTTACATCGCAAATGAAGGAAACGAAGGGAAAGGAACCAACAAGAAATTTTTTTGTGGCCCCTTGGAAATCGTTTTTGGCGAAAATAGCCCCGTGAACATTTTATTTGCTGAAATAGGCCTGTGCGACAAGGCGGCGCAGTCGGGCAGCACGCCAGCGACCTAGCACGGCCGGCAAGCGCGCCTGGAGGAGATGGCACGGACACCAAGCACGCCAACAAGGTGGTGCTTTCGGCTGGGATTTTTGGCTACATGGGCCACGCGTGTTTTTCGTCGTTTTGTGATTACTCAAACTTTACGTCATGTCACATCTCATCAATGTCATTTGTTGTCTCCTTTGTGCACATATATAACGTGCGAGCATGTGACTCTTGAGGCATTCCTTCGCGGTCGGTATGTGTTTAATTGTTATGTTAATCATTTTGTTAGCGTTAATTTTGTAATTAGTTGCTAATATGGTGTATTTTGTAATTTCCAGTGTCTCGTGCTCGCTATTGGACAAACACGCTATAAGTAATGGTATATTTTGTATGCATTGTTGTTTAATACATTTCGAGCTTTTATACATTTTTAAAAGTACAATTTGTTATATTCATGCATTTTTTTAAGAAAACTAGCACGAAATATACATATTTATTTGAAATGCATGTACGTTACTTTGCGTGCATTATTGTTATGTTTGTACTGTCATCATTACATATTTTTTTATTGCATGCATATTATTGCCGTCCATAGTAAATATATTTGAATGAATTGCCATTTGTTATTATCGCATGTCATTTATATTATAAGTAAATTGATTCTATGCCACTGAACAACGTCCACTCCTATAAAATGCCACTAAAAAATACTCTCTATATTAGATGCCATCGTATTGCACTAAAATTCAATTATATGTCATTGCCATCAGTTAGCCTCCATTTGGCCATGGAAAAAGATGATTTTGTCCTTAGTTGAAAATCTGTCTCTGTGATAAAAAATAAATATAGGATAAATTAGCGTAACCAAAAATACTAAATTTTTTATGGTGGATCATTGGGTAGTGTACAATTAGAATATAAAATTTCATGAACTAACCCTTCCTTTTCATCCATTTTTGGAATTCAAATCCAAAATTAGCCTATTTGAGCTATTTTGTAAACCAGGACAAATTCACTATAGGAAATTCCAAAATAATAATTTTTGATATCTATGTGACATCTTAGGAGCATGTGAGAATTTTTCTAGAAGTTTTACACCTTATTTAGTCTCTATTTGTAAATAGTAGCCTATATTAGCATTTAAATTAAAAATCTAAAATGTTTGTTTCAACAGTGTGTTGAAAGATTTTTCCTACCTCACTGACATGTTGAACAACACCCCTCTGAATTTTCATAAATTTTGGATGTTGTTTGCTACATTGCAATGAAGTGGCATTTGTTATGTTCTTTGTCGTATTGTTGGTTCTCTATTGTTAGGAATGGCAAGTAATGTACCGTCCATGCTGGAGGAGGCGTGGGACGCCCACCATCGCTGCCAGGGTTGGATCAATAGTGATGGGCCGCCAACACTTATCACACGGGAACCAAGGGAAATCCGACCGTTGGACGACAGCTACGTTGATAAGCCGCATGCGTCTGTGCTGATTGCGTTTACACACATGATGAACACAGGCCAAAACTTCTCCATCGACGCGTCTCTTCTTTCTACCCTTGCTAATCGATGGCGGCCTGAGACCCACACCTTCCACTTTTGGTGGGAGGAGATGACGGTGACATTGCAGGATGTCAGCTTCATTACATGCCTTCCCTTGCGAGGCCTTACAGTCGTCCCTCCAGCAAGATCACCTAACTAGAAGGTGTGTCTTGCTCAATGCTTCGGGACGGCTATCCTAGAGAAGAGCAAGGGGCTGCCACATGTGTGGCTTCGACGGTACATGTATTGCCCTGAGCACGCTATGGTGGAGGTGTTTCGGTGCCACCTCATTGCATACCTGATTTTCCTATTCGGGTGGATCATGTTCCTGACAACTAACGGGGACGTGGTGTACCCAAGCTACCTTCACCTCGTGGAGTCCATCACGGACTCGGACGAGGACACCGTGCTGCAGTATAGCTGGGGTTCATCTATGCTATATGCAACGTACCACAGCCTGTGCGACACATCTCAGCGTCGCACGAGAGCTGAGCACATGCTGGCAGGTTGCCATACGCTGCTACAGCTATGGGCGTGGGAGGACTTCCCGGTCGGCCGGCCTTATTTTTGTGTGCAAGTCCACCCGTAAGACAATAGCGACCTTTTTCATAAGGATGATGACGAGCCTACGGATGCCCCAACCATGGGAACCAAATGGACTTTGGTTGTGCTAGGCTGGGCTAGGGAGAGGGCGCGTCGTCTCTACCCTAAGTTCCATAATGAATTCGAGGGTCTCCATGAAGACGACATCATATGGGCCCCTTGGTCGTAGGACTTCACGCAGCAGATAGCACCGAATGACTTGAGCTCGCTCTACTGGCAAGATATGCCGTATTGGATGACGGCATGTAATCTTGTATTCTCGTATATGGTGGAGCCGTACAACCCATAACGAGTCATGAGGCAATTCCGGCTCCACCAAGAGGTCCTCGTGCCACTGGGTCGAGCTCTCTCCCGGGCAAGCCACACATAAGTATGATATAATTTTGCATATCATACTGCAAGATATACCTTTGTCGTGTTAATTCTAACTTGATTTTCTATGTTGGACTTGCAAGCAAACAAAGAAGGGTCAGAAAAGCGATGACTGGTGCCCGACACAACAATGTTGGATAGATGAGTGGGAGTCAGCCGCACTTGCATCAATCCTGAATGAGACACGACCGTACGATGAGGAGACATATGGCACATACTTGAAATGGTACGTGCAAAACACGTGGCCAAAATTGATAGGGACACCCCTCGCCATGACATCTAGACCCCAATCACACCGACTGCCTGACGTTGGGGGTGAACATACACCAAAGCATCACGGAGTGATGAGTCGGTACGTTCATAAAGGTCCACATTTTGCAACCTTAGAAAATTGGTGAACTAAGGAATCTTTTGCTTGCTACCCCCATGCAACTGGATTGCATGTACGACATTCTTGAACAGACTGAATATGTGTCCCAACCGGGATGGTTAGCCACAGTGGAAGGTTTAAGGGGATGATAAAGTCCATATGGAAGGACGTGAATCAAGTCATTCGTAACTTGTGTTGTGGTAGACCTAGCGATGTCGATGCGAGGCATCGGATAGGGTTGCATCATGCAACATCACCGCCGCCATCATCGTGGCCCAGCACATCGACAAACTGACCCAACGTTGGTGATCAACCGGGCATACCATGCAGCGTCTCCGTGAGTCATCACATAGTTATAGGTGTGCTATGTTCAAGTACTTCGGTCCTCATTAATCATGGTATTGCACGCAGGTTCACCGCAAGGACTCGAGCTTACTGTCGTCGGCATCACGCAGCACGAGGATGTAATATCAGAGGCCATGGAGGATATTGCACAACTGCGGATTCTTCTGATCTCTAGCTACAAGCATTTGGATGTCCTCCGCACCCAGCTCACCCGCTATGAGGCCACCCTCCAGGTGGTAGAGCGTGAGAGGATTGCCGCCGAGGTAGAGCTCGAGCACCTCCGGTCTTCGACTACCTACACCCCGTCCTCGCTAGTGCCAGCATCAACGCCAGCACCTGGTGTCACCCCTAGCGGCCTTGCACCAACCTGACCCCAGGGCCTCTACCAGGTTCACGGCATGCAAGAGCGTGCGTCGCCACAATCCGTCACCCGACATCGACGTTAGAGGATCTAGCAAAAGACACAATCTCTTTCGCTCCTGCTCCTGCTCCCGGTCACCTAGCTAGCTATAGCCTGAGTCACTCTCGCTCTTGCTCTCACTCCCTGTCCCCTAGCTTCAGTCAGAGCCGTTCCCGCTCCTGCTCTCCAGGGAACTGAACTAACTATTGTAAGAGTCACTCCATGGATGAGTAGTTAGTTGTAGTTACGTTAGTTAGCAGTGATACTAGACAGTCTTTTGGATTGCAAGCATTTTTTTCTCTCTAGTTTTACCCCTTTTGTAATGAAACTATCTTAATCTTTATGTTTTTTATTGCATTGCTTCTCTTGTTTACTTGGTTTTTTTGTTGTGCCTCTGCCACACAGTGCGTCAGAAGCGATATTTTTGCTATTTCGGCACGGTGACTGTCATTCCTGTAAATACGGGTTCAAATAACCAAACGGTCACCAATAAATGGACCCTACCTGGCCTGGCGCACTCGTCGGCCGCGCCAGAGGGTTATTTCTGTAAAAACAATAACTACAAGGCCATTTTTGCAATTAACTATTTCAAAGGGACCACAAAAAAAATTTAACAAACAAGTTGGTGGTGATTATGATCACGTACGCATGACCTTTAGACCCTTAAAGCCCGGTTATTCCCAAGCTTTTTGCACGCATTTTTATCGCCCCATTATTTTTGGTGTATGATTTATAGTTTTTTCTAAACAAATAAATATAACTGTTTTTCCTTCTTTTTTTCAAAGTGATGTTTTGAGTAGTCTTTTCGAAACAACTTATTAATTTATTGATATTCGATTCATTTAAACAGACACTTGCTTCACTTCTTGTCGGTGGTATATCTCTCTCCCATGCAAAATCATCTGTTTTCTTAAACTATTCTTTTCAGATGTTGATCTAAAGTGTAAACAGTTAAGAGATAGCTAAACGGCAGACCTGATGGAAGTTGATTAAGAGAAGTACTACTCCGTAGTAGAAGTTTCCATTAATATTGGAAAGAAATTAAGTAGCCTGGAGACCATCATAATTGTCAAAGATCAATTAACTTTGTAGCTTTGAATCATGCATATATGTCCATTCCTCCGGTGGACCATGGCGATGTATTGGATTAGACAGCTCATTCTCTGATTTGTGGTTTCCCTACCTGACAATTTTTCCAGGCTGGTTAATTTTGTTTAGGCCGTCTACTTTCGACCTAGGATAAATTCTACTTGATTTGTCAGGTGTTATAAAAATCATTGTTATGTTGTATGAGTCTGTACACATTGGGTATGTCCTTTTCGACTTTTGAAACCGGCTTTTGACTTTTGCTATAGTACCTAACTTTTAAACAGAGTATTTTTTTAAGACGAGGTCTACAAGTTAAATGTAGTATACGTTGAAAGCCCAACATCTGTACTATCCAAAATCGCAAGCGAGTGTCTCTCTCCGTAATCTCTATCGTAAACATCTAAAATTCAAAATTCTCAGCCAAAAGTCATAAACCATAGTCATGAAGAACTGACCCAATTATTGCGGCTAATAGCTTTTAGCTGAAAATAAATAGTAGTGGGTAAAAATAGCTTTTAGAAAGAGAGAGCGAGCGGTAGGGAAAGTGAGGAAGAGATGGGGTGCTACACGGGAGAGAGAGGATTGGGTGCGTGATACGTCTATAACTCCTACCTTGTCCTAGAGTGAGAGGAGCGAGAAATCGCTTCGAAAAGCCGGTTATTCATAGCATAACTCCTTGAAATTTAGGTCATCCATTCATCATCGTCATCAATGCCATGACCAAACGTACAAATTCCCCAGGCCCACATATCAGTCACGTTATACGAAGAGACTGGCCATCTCGTCGACCTAATCTGCAAAACATCCCATTTGGATTACACTGGAGTAGACGTTGCAAGTTGCAATGGCGATACACTTGGGGCAACATTTGGTCTGGGGTAGCAGAACTAGGGAGCTCCTACACGTCGCTCGCGCGGCAACTAGCCACGCGCCCGCCCACCACGGTGGCACAAGGCCATGTATAATGTACCAGGTGCTAGTTTTTTCATCTCATAGTCACATCATACATGTGTTAACTTTACTATTTATCCCAATATTTAGCTTTAACTTAAGTTGCAAAAGGTGAGACCCATAATCAAATAAAAAATACTCACCTCCAATTTCTTCGCGCAAGTTCTTCCCCCTGTTTCTTTGCGTCACCCCCAATCCAAATCCAATCCGATGTCCAAATCGGTAAATCCACCTCCTCTCTTTCTTCATCTCCTCTTCCACCTACCTCTCCCCCTCTAGGATTTGGTTCCTCATCCTCCCCTCCTCTCTTCCCCGAGCTCCACCGCCTCAATCCCCTCTGGCTTCCCCGGTGCCTCCATGCATATCGCTGCCTCCGCCCTTCAGCTTCCCCAGTGCACTTGCGTGTGCCGTCGCCTCCATCCCCTCCGGCTTCTACAGGCGGCTCCTCTCCCCCGAAGCCCATTGTAGTCAGCTTCATGCCAGTGAAGCCCAACGTAGCCAGCTCCATGCACACGAATTGAGAGACTTTTTTATCAATTCAAAACTTCAGATGATTGTATTTTTTTACCGAGACCTTAAAAAATAGATCTCACCTATATATATTTAGGCTTAGTAAATAATACCATTAAGCATATATTTTAGTAAATATTATCATTAAGTAAATAATATCATTAAGCATATGTTTAAGCATAAGAATGATACATATCTCTTCTTAACTAAATTTACTCGGGTCAAACTGAAGCTTCGGCCGAGCTGACTTCGAGCCCCCAAGTCATGTTCAGCTCGCTTACATGCCTACATGCAACTGGCTTCTATCTCTGGGCCCATTATGCAACGGGAACAAAAATAACTAAAAAAAAGAAAGCCACGCGTTAGTTAATGGGCTGTGGGCCGTGTCGATGGGGCGTGCCTACGCGCCGCGCGCGCGCGCGGCATATTGGATTCTCCGCAGAGCTGGCAGTGGGTTTGTCCTCGTGTAGCACATCCATCCCATCAATCGTCTAGAAAAGCGACCTTGTCTTGTCCTGCACATCTTTTTCTTTCTCACAATTCCAACGAGCGCTTTCGGAAAGCACGTACATATTTGCGTTAGCAGCGCCCAAGTGTAGTGGGCTCATGGCTCTGGCTACTGCAGCACTGATCCGTAGTTACTTTGTAGTGGCGATCAAGCTTCACTGGTAATTCTTGTTACTGTGTCATTATTTGTGTAAGCTACTACGCTCTGAAGACTGTTTATACTAGCTACAGCTAATGATTTTTAGCCATGAGAAAATAAATAGTAGTGCTGAAAATGAGTTGTGGGGAAATAAGAGAGATATGCATAAGAAGAGTAAAATGAGTGAGGTGCGTAAAGCATTCGCGACCCTCTACTTTATCTTTAGAGTGAGAAGAGTGAGAAAACCACTTTAGAAAACCAAATATTCATATTGAATTATATCTTGTACGAACAGATACCAGAAGTCAGGCTCCAAAAGTATGCACATAAGTTCTCTTTCCATTGGCCTTCCTCGCTGAAGATAGAGGAACATAGAAATAAAGAAGACTATTTTGCTAGCTTCGCATGAGCCATGCCGTGATGTTCCAATTACACTGTACGGTCCAATTAGGTCTACGCTATACGGTTCCAATTAGGTCTACTCTATACGGTTTCAGCTTCTGGTTTTTTTTTATTTTTGGTTTATTTAAATTAGAAGCTATTTGTAACACGTCAGCTTTTAATTTTAATTTTTTATTTTTTTTCTCTTATTCATTTGTATTGACTGTGGTGGTATAATATTTTTTTATTTTTTCTATTTTTTTATTTTTAATAAAAAAACTAATAACTGCTATAGGGTCTATTCTTTTTGCTACGGCTTATGACTTTTGGCTGAAAATTTTGAATTTTGGTTGTTTGCGATAGAGGTTGCGAAGAGAGAAACTCGCTTGTGATTTTGGCTGATACAGATGTTAGGCTTTTAACGTGTCCTATAATTAACTTGTAGATCCTGTCATGAGAAAACACTCCATTTAAAAGTTAGGTACTATAGCAAAAACCAAAAGTTGTTTTTAGAAGTCGTAAAGAATAGATCCATAATATAATTTTAATTAAAAACTGTATCAAAAAATTTAAGTCAAGAGTTAATTGGGGCAGACACTCTTGAAACCCCGATTCCATCCCAGACCGATAAATGGCACGTAGTACGCTGATAAGTCAATTCAATGGATAAGCCGGTCGGCGAATCCATCCAACAAAGGACAGTAGGGCAGAGAACCTTAACACGGTGAACGTACGTACTGTACATACGTAGGATCAAGAGGACGCACATGCGTGCCTGCGAATAAGCGCCGAATTAACTATGCCATGCATAGGGCTGTAAAAAAAGCTCGAGGCTCGCGAACTGTTCGAGTTTGGCTCGCTCTAGATTCGATTCGAATTCGGCTCGAGCTTGTAACGAATCAAACTCGAGCTTCAATGTAAGCTCGCGAGCCTGAACGAGCCGAGCTCGAATATTTGGAGCAAGCTCGAATCAGCCGGTATGAGTGGAGCGGCAACGCTGAGCGGTGACTCGACTCCCGTGATAGCGTGATCCCGTGAGTCTGTGACCCTATCCCTCGCCTCGAGTCCCTCCCCTCTCCACTCAGATCTGAGATTTCGTCTCCCTCCCCACCCACTCTCGCGAGCAGACGCAGCGAAGAAACCCTCCCATAATCCTCCCCCGGTGGGCGGTGGCCTGACCCCGAGCCCCGACGCCACGGCAGCCACCGAGATCCCTGCTCCCTACTCCTCCCGGTCCCGGATCGAGTCTCGCCGTCGGCAGCCACACGAGATGCCCAGTTCCCTACTCCCTCCCCAGATCTGAGCCTCGCCGTCGGCAGCCACCCGAGATCCCCACTCCCCAGTTCCGTACTCGGCTACTCCCTCCCCAGATCTGAGTCTCGCCGTCGGCAGCCACACGAGATGCCCAGTTCCCTACTCCCTCCCCAGCACATTTGGTAAATTTATGTAGGTTGTTGTTTTTAAACCAAATAATTGAAGTCTTGATCTAATCCTTGTTTATATGATGTTCTTACATAGGAGGAGGATTCTAATTCCATTCCATTGTCATCAATCGAAACTCCGAATGAACTTTCGATTGTGGGTAGTAATTAGTGATTATGTCTTCTTTAGCAGATATGTCTTTCTTACTTGTTCAACTTTATGAAATATCAAGTTTTTTGCACCACTAACTAACCACATTACTTTCTTTGACAACAGTGAAAGCATTTTGTGGCTATTGGAAGAAGATGATGCACCATTTGGCTGACTTGTTCAACTTTATGAAATATCTGTCTTGTGTCATTGTGTGTCTTGATCTATTATGAACTTGTGAACTTGATGTGTCATGTGTGTGGTTTGTGGTCTTGTGAATTTGTGAACTCCTGGATTTGCTGCTGTTCTTGCTACAACTATTGCTGCTGCTGTTGCTACAACTATTACTGCTGCTGCTGCTGTTAAAACAAATATTACTGCTGTTGTTGACTTGTTGTTAATAATGTGATTCTTTTCTTTGTTCTTTGCTACAAATATATTTGTTCTTCTTTGTTGTTATTTGTAAATCTGAGTCTTCTTTGTTCTTTGCTACAAATATTCTTCTTTGGTCTTCTTCTTCTTATTGTTAATACTTTGATTCTTCTTTCTTTGCTACAAAATTACTAATATTACTGCTGCTTCTGTTAAAATTTGAGTGATGTTAAAACAAATATTGCTGATGTTGTTAATAATGTCATATTGTGATTCTTTTGTTGTTCTTTGCTACAAATATATTTCTTCTTCTTTGTTGTTATTTGTTAATCTGAGTCTTCTTTGTTGTCGCTACAAATATTGTCTTTGGTTCTTCTTCTTCTTTGTTGTCGTTAATACTTTCATTCTTCTTTGTTCTTTGCTACAAATATTCTTCTTCTTCTTTGTTAAAATTTGAGTGATGTTAAAACAAATATTCTTTGGTCTTTGTTCAAACCGAGTGCACGTCCAAATGTCCATTACTCAATCTGGTTGCCCTGTCGAACCGAGCCTACACGAGCTTCTTCGAGCCGAGCTCGAGCTTCGTTCGAGCCGAACTCGAGCCCAGCTCAAAGTTTGACCGTTACTTTCGGCTCGCTCGAGCTCGGCTCGAGCTTCTGTCGAGCTCGAGCCTGACAGACTAAGCTCGCTCGAGCTCGGCCCGTTTACAGCCCTAGCCATGCATGATGCCGGCAAGCTAGAAAAGCAGGCCTAATCGCCAATCAAACATCTCCCGTTTGTTTACGCAGCGAAGTTCCGAAAGAGCCGTTAAATAATGGGTGTTTTAATTGACTGAAGCTATGTCTTTTGATAGAAATAAATAGCAACAGTTAGAAAAATTATGTTAAAATAAAATTTAGAAAACGGTTTTTAGAAGATGTGGATGTGAAGGAGACGATGGAGGTCATCTAGTGGCTTAGTGAAACCACTTTTAGAAGCCGCTTAGAAAAACCATTTTTAAAAACTAGGATGTACAAATCAGATTTCAACTTATTTGAGTAGAAGCAAAAAACGAAAGTGGGGTTTAAATACCCTCGTATGCGTTCACCTAGAGGGGAGCTTCTAGCTTAATTGGTACTGTAGAGGTTTTTTTGTACTGATGATTTTGGTAGCTTTTTAGCGTAATTAAATTAAAATTCAAAAAATAAATAAATGGTAAAAGGTTTAAAATTAGAAAATGATGAAATTAAAAAGTTAAAAGTTAAAAGTTGAAGGCCTAACGTGCACAGCCTAATCACATAATCGATCACTTACTTGCATGATACGCGAGTTAAATAACGAGGTAATGGTTCCATCCACATGGTTCGGTTTGACGTCTTTCGAGGTGTTCACACGCGTCCTCACGCACGCAACCTGGTCTCTCCAATCATGATGGCCTAGTAGTTGACTCGCCGCGCGACATCCGTCATGATAGCAGCGAGCTGTGTACACATTGGCCGGCCGATCCACACCGCTAGCAATTACTAACAACAAGAAAAGCAAATCTTATGATAATCATGGTGGTATTTATTCGCTTAGGTTAATACTGCTACTGGCTACTTGGCTCATGTGATGGATATAATGTGGTGCAGCTATCATGTGCAGCTGAGGTGCCATTAAGCCTCCGTGAGAGTCCTGCTCAATTGGGCTGAAAAGCTGTGCCTTACTGCCTTATGACTGAAATTATATTGTAGTGGTTGAAATTTTATTGTAGTTAAATGTGTCTTATTTGATGTAATTTAATTTAAAAAAGTTAAAATAGAAAAAATATACTAGCTTATCACAGACAACAAAAACGAATACGGAAAAAAAGAACTGGCAAAAAAACTCAAAAAAGCTAAAAGTTCAGAAAAAAATAAAATTTATAAATAATAAAAAATAATTTAAAAATCAGAAACTGGGCTTTTTTCTTTTACGACCGTCATGGTCGAATTAATGACGCGCTACAGTATTGCGGTTGCAACGAGCGGGTTGGAGTGCTCCAACAGTGGTGGGTGGTGTAGCCTGCCTGCCCATCCCAGGCGCGGGTTGTACACTTGATTACGCCTGCGTGCGATTGTACAAACGATGGATCATGTTCTAGGCAGGCCTCAAATTGCTAACAATCGAGCACTTAAAAAGAATATAAAAATGTAAAAGGAGATACAAAATATAGTCCTAATCTTTCTTTTAATCTTGTTGCTCTTTTACCCGTAGACATAGTGTGAATAATACACAACCGCTATCAATTTACAACACTGGACTCTGACTTCCATTCGATTTTCAATCTTGAATATTGAAACCATTCAAAACAGAACCTTGAACTAATAAAATCATCCCCTTCGGCTTTGGCAACTTGACGTGGAGGCGTCAGTGACAGCGGAGTAGGACGGCGGCAACCATCGCAGCACGGAGGAGCTGATGAGTCGATGACAACGACATGGAGGCATCAACAGTGCTCGTCACTCAAGGCGAGGCCTTGTGCCCGATGACGCTCGATGATGGCGACTAGTCTAGGCCTAGGAGTGGCGGTGTGGTGCGAAGGCGACGACCAATGACAATGGGGGCGAACCGATCTGGTGATGACACACATGGAGGCATGCCTGTTGCTGGATTCGTGGTGGCGACGTGCACGCAGAGGCGTGCATGTCGTCATCTCCCACGACGGTGGCTGACGGCGCGTATGCGGAGGAGTTCAGCCGGTTGACCTGTCGGTGGTGGCGATTAACGACGCATGCAGTACTACTACAAAAGAGATTAAACTGGACGGCTACATTACAGACGGTTCATACGGAACCGTCTGTGCTTAAACTATCACAAACGGTTTATAATAGAAACCGTCTGTGATATTTTCACAGACGGTTTATAATAGAAACCGTCTGTGAAAATGTAGACAACACAGACGGTTCGTTTTAAGAACCGTCTGTGAAATTTCACAAACGAACCGTCTGTAATAAGCGAGACAACGCAGATGGTTAATTTTAATAACCGTCTGTGGTAATCGATCGATAACCAATAATTGGTGTACCCTGGATTTCGATCTCACCCGTCCATTCTCTCCACATCGAATGACGAGCACGACGGGATTCGATCTCACCCGTCCTCCCACCGCTCGCCCTTATTAATAACTCCCATCTACATTTCCCGGTACTAGTCACGGTGAGTTCATCCACTAGCTAGCTTTCCTGCATGCATCTCTCCCCTCCGCTATGAGCTAGCGCCTCCGTCGCGGCACGGCGGGAGGCTGGACAACACACTCTTGCCGTAAGTGTCGTAAGTGTGTCTTGTTCAGCCTTACCGTCGTGCCATGAAGGGTTCGTTAGCTTGTTATCCTGTAATAGATCCGAATGTGTGTTGTTGTGTTTCGTGTGCATTTGCTTGTTTTCCGTCATATTTGCTTGTTTTCAAAGGGCATGTAACAAAAATTTAGACACCGTCGTGTGGCGGCGTCGGAGAAGACGCAGTATCACGACGGTTGTTCTTGATGAACCGTCGTGATACTAAAGTATCACGACGATGCCCAGATTAAAAATCGCTCGTGATAATCGGTTATCACGCACGGTTTTAGTAAAAAAACCGTCTGTGATAATCTCCACTATGCATTTATTGCTCCACTCAGACCGCATCTGTCTTCATTTCGATCCAGATCTAGCCACCGCTGCCCACTCTTTCGCTCAGGAGACAAGCTAGGCGATTTCAGGCCAGTTATTTTGGTGGGAAGATGCAGAGATTGAGCTTTGAAGATTCATTCATACTTTCCTGCTGGTGGCTAGCTCTAGATATGGTTAGTAAGAAAATTTATTTTTTCTTTAATTGCATTACAATTTAGATTTAAGTAATTGGTGTGTGTTATTGAAGATGGTTAATTTGTAAAATTGTTGGTTATATAATAGCTGTTGTGTTTATAATATGAATTGAGCTAGCAAATTAAACCTCAATATAATACATGTGGCCGGTATATTTGTAGTAGTAATTAGTTAAGCTAATTTTTAATATTGAGTTGTTATGTATGTACGTAACGTAGGACCGAAGCTGGATGTATGCCGCGAGCCGTGTGAGTGAAGAGTATATTAATGGCGTGTCTGCTTTTACAAGAGCCGCCGAGGAGGATATGTTGAATAAGGGGGTGGAATATATGTACTGTCGACGAGGATATGTCCGTCGTCGAGAGGTACATTGCATCAGGGCTGCGGGCTCAACACAATAAGGATTATATACTTATGCCCTACAATCAAAACTTTCATTGGATTTTAATAGTCATTGTACCAAAATGGAACAAGGTATATTACCTTGATTCCTTAAAAACCGTCTGTGATTATCAGTTATCACAGACGATTTTAGTTAACAACCGTCTGTGATTATCACCATATCACAGACGGTTTTTAACTAAAAACCGTCTGTGATTTTCAGCTATCACAGACGGTTGAAATACCGTCTGTGATGACCTTGTATTATCACTGACCCATAAATTCAGACGGTTCGCAAAACCGTCTGTGATGATGTTTTCGAACCGTCTGTGATGACCTTTCCTGTAGTAGTGCAGAGGCGTGTCTATTTGATCTCGAAAGCGACTGCACATCGGCACATACGCAGGCGTAAGTCTGTTTAGCACGCAAGTGGATGCGTCTGGCCAGCCATCCAGCGACGGGATAGGTGGTAACAACATAGGGTAAGACTAGAACCAATCTATAAATAAAAAACATTCAAAGACAACATACCCAATAGACTTAGCGAGAGTATTATCGTGTTGATATCGTATTGTATATTTTGAGTCTTGTTGTCGACGATGAAGCACTTAGAACAGGAGGCACAAGTATTATCCTAGGTTATATAACTTCATTGCTTTTTTTGCCGACGACGAAGCACTTAGAACAGGAGACGCAAGATTTATCCTAAGATTTGTAACTTCATTGCTTTTTTGCCCCCATAAGACAAGGTGTGTATATATACAACTCGTGCCCTCTTTATACAGCGAGAGATAAAATGATTTCATAACTAAAACTAAACTACGTGTCTACGTCGGCCATACAGTCAGGCCGTCCTGATGGGACCGATATTCTGATCACATTAATCGGTGCCCAGTTAATTGAAGTCGTCGAGCATGGGATGGGGTCGGGGTACAGTACAGGACGAGCTAAAGTAGGCGGGATTTGTTGCCAGAAAGAGGGGAGCACGCGCGACCAGCTTCGGATTCCCATACATCGCGCGCTGATGCTATCGTGCTCTACACTGACTGTGATACCGCGCGCTGATTCGATTTGTAGCGACACGTCACTTTTTCTTTTTAACTGACACAATCAAAATGCTCGATCTGCATCAGTCGCAAAGGGGGAAAGGTGCAGAAGCCGCTAGATGTTGGAGAACAGGTACAGTGCCTCCGCTTGCATGGACCGTTGCCTTGATTATCTGACGGTACTGCGAGTTACTACGAGCACGGGAATGGATGAACGCCTTGCTTCTCTCTCTCTATCTGTCTGTCTCTCTCTCTCTCTGCAAGAAGTGGCGATGACCGGAAAGCTTGAACAATCTCTCCCATGTGCCGTTACACCCCTAACGAAGCCGGGCCACCTTCTCCACCCTCACATCCGGTCGTATTACGCGACCGAAAGAACATGCAGCGAAGATGGTAGGCCAGACTAACAGAGAATTGCAATACTAGTGCCAACAGAGAAAATTCCACGGTGCAGACTTTTTTTTTCTTTATCTATCGTTGATCTGTTAAATCTATATTAGATCAAGAGTGGACGAGAGGGATGTATCCTTCACAAATGGATTTTCTTCCCAAGAGCGAGCCATAGAACAGAACAGGAACCTGAAGCCTGGGCTGGTGCGTTGCCATCAGTTGGATCACGGTGGGGGGTGCAGTACGGATGCAGTACAAGACAAGCGCGTAAATAAATGGGATCGATGCCTGGGTCGGTGGCAGGAGGCCGGACAGCGACAAAAAACGCACCCAGAAAGGCAGCGTCCGAGGCAGTCAGCCAGACACCCAGCCGGTGGAGGAAAGCGCCCACCAACGTTCCTCCTCCGCTCCACACGGTGGAACAAATACAAACCGTCCGGGTTTCGAGCCACCTCTCTCTCTCTCTTCCATGAATCCATGAGAGAGAAAGGAGGGAGGAGGTCAGAGATGGGGGCCCACGCGCAGCACCACTGACAACATCTCTTTACTTCTTGGGACCGATAGAAAACTTCCAAGTGACGAGCTGGGCCTGCTCTTCTCTGTGTGTGTGCATCTCTCACCCCTCTCTCAGCTCAGGGATGAAGAAATTGATAGCGAGTGTGAACTGCGAGCTCTTTTGGCCGCTTTTAACGTCGCTCACATGCCAAGAACAGCATGGAAGGCTAATGAAATATTAACACAGCATGTAACATGCAGCTGTCACATGTTAAGAGCAGTTTAATTACTAGCATGTAAAAAGGTTAAAAAGTGTCGAATAGAGCAAAGGAGAGGGCCAGTCATACGCAGCACATCACATTTTTAACCCATCACTTTTACAGCCTTCAACAACAGCAACCGCCTTATCCTCTCTCAAAGCACCCAGGCAGACAGCTTTGTGCAGTGCCGGTGCTTTACAGCATCCAAAGCTCCCTTTTCACCTTAATTAAACCCTCGATTAGTATGACTAAGGCGGCACTTTTATCCACTAAGTAAGCGCTGCTAGCCTTAAGCTTTTCAGTAATTAACAGCCCTTGGGCACGAAGCCGACGCGCTGGCCGTCACCGTCGAACACCACGCGGAAGCCCTGCTGCTGTATGTTGCCGATGATGGATACGCCGCCGTCCGTGCCGGCGAACGCGAGGCAGAACGTGCCCCTGGAATCCACCGGGATCAGGTAGTTCTCCGGCGGCAGCGCCGCCTCCGCTCCCCCCGCGAAGTGCATCGACACGGTCGGCACCTTCACCACCTTCTGCCCGCTCAGGTCGTAGCACGTGTCGAACAGCGAGAACCCCCCGGGGGAAAGCCGGAGGCCAGCTGCGGCGGCGCGGAAGGCGTCGCGCAGGGCGGAGTAGGCGGGCCGGGCGAGGCGGGTCACGGACGTGCCGGAGTCCACGATGACGCCGCCGCGGCCGGTGGATGGGTCGAGGCGGAGGTCGGACTCGGCCACGCCCGGGACGCGTGCGCCGCCCACGCTGATGCCGATGAGCTGCACGTAGTAGAACGTCTCCATCCGAGGGTTCTTGACCATCGGGGTGAAGGACGCGGCCACCGACGGGCCCACGGCGCCGGAGCCGAAGGTGACGGTGGAGGAGCGGGAGGTGGGGTTGGCCGACGAGGAGGTGCGGTCCACGAGGCAGTACGAGAAGCTCCGACCGAAGCGGCGGGAGATCTGGGTGGGGAAGGACAGGCTGCCGCGGCCGAGCCCGAGGAGCCCCGCCGCCGCGGCGAAGAGCCCCTCGTTGTCGTGGCCGCATCCGAGGGCCACGCGCGCCACGCGGGCGCCGCCGGCGAAGGTGAGGGTCTCGGTGGCGAAGTCCCCGGCGGTGACGGAGCCGTCGCCGTAAGCAACCTGGTAGAGGCACGCCCTGCGGCGCAGGTCGCAGCCGCCGGAGTCGAGCCTGCGGCAGAGCGGCGCGGCGCAGTCGACAGCGCCGTAGGAGCGCGAGCCCCGCGGGTCGAACAGCTGGCCGGACTGCTCGTAGCAGCGCCCGCACGGCGCGCACTGCAGCCAGACGACGTCGCTCCCCGTGTCCAGCACCATGAGCGCCGGCGTGGCGGGCGTCCCCACCCCGATCTTGGTGAAGTACTCCCCGCTCCCTGGGCCAGCCCTGACACCACCGGCGCCACAAACCCAGCGCCGCCGCGACGCGTCCCGTTGGCCGCGCCCGCGGCAGCCGAGATCCGCGCCGCCCTCTTGCCGTCCCGCTCCAGCCGGTGCGCGAGCAGCTCGGTCGCGGTGGCGTTTACCGCGAAGGCGTCCCGGTGGACCACGCGGAAATGGACCGTCGACGCTGCGGCGTCGTCCTCGGCAGCGGCAAGATTACCGGCGAAGACGTCCGTGTCGGCTACGGCGGCGGGAGCGGAGGAGGGGTGGGGCGAGAGAGGGGTGGTGAGGAGAGTATGGTACTGGACTGGCTTGGCGACGGCATTGGAGGCGGCCGCGAGGAGGAGAAGCGCGGAGAGGGAGAGCAAAGGTGGAGGCGCCATGAGCGAGCGAGGTGTGAGGTTGGGCGGTGTACTGGAGTGGTGGTATAAGAAGGGAGTGGGCGAGTCATTATTACAGGAGATAGCTTTAGATTAGGGGAGGTAATTATTGGGCGGCGAGACGGTCAGGGAGGAGATGGTGATTAATTAAGTGGTTAATGAGCTAGTTCTTCGGGGGGATGTTTCGGTTGGCAGCGGTGGTGCACTGCGCTCCTCGAGGCGGAGAGGAATCAAAATGTTGCGTCGCGCAGCGGAGGCGGGTGGTGTTTGATTGAATGAATGACTACGCCATGACCCGTTGGATCGTGTGGACACGTTCCCTTGTCGTCTCGGTGTATCGGCGCTTCGGCACCGTCAGCGCGTGATTCTCGGAGCTGTTCCTGGCGAGGCTGACGTTCAGTCGAATAAATTTCTCTGCTATATAAAACTCTAAATAAATTATAGAAGATAAAAATAAAAGATTAAAAAATAGAGAGATAAAGAGAACTTCTGATCTTTCTTTACTGCTTTCTTTTCTGATTCTGTATACAAAATAGCCAACAATACTATCTATTTATAGCCTACTGGTGAGGTGCCCACTATAGGCTAAGTTTTCAAGCTCAGACTCAGATTTCTTAACAATCCTCCTTGAGCACTCATCCGACACGTTCATCACTCATCAAAACTTCATAAAAACCCAGCGGAAAAAATTTAGAGAAAGAGTACATGATACATGTTATGCTACGTTGCACGAATTGTCTTATTAAAAGCCTTGGCCGAGGAACTTCATGAAAACTCGTCAAAGAAAAAAGTGAACAATCCACCCAATTTCACTTAATCTGCAGGATTTATTCTTTGGGTACTCGATCTTTATGATCAAGTTTTAATAACGAGCTTGAGAAAAATCTCCTCCTGAATTCTACACTTCTCTAAGTCTTATCATTCCAATTCTTCGTACGCATCTTTCAAAACTAGATGCTGGAATGACTTAGTGAATAAATCTGTAATATTTTCACATGACTTAGTATGCAGTACTTTGATTTTGTCCATCTTTCGCAATTCATAAGCATAGAAGAATTTGGGGTTGATATGCTTTATGAGATGACTCTTAATAGATAATTGTGGGAGCTTGCATGCTATTAATACCACATGACTGCTGGATGTGATGAATCATTCGTCGGAGCCAAGCACATTCTCGTGCGACTTTTTACAGTGCTATGATTTCTGAGTGGTTCGTCGAAGTAGTTACAAGACTTTGCTTAGACGATTTCTATGAAATTACTGTTCCACCACACAAGAATATATAACTTGTTTGTGACATTGCAGTATGCGGGTCCGACAGGTACCCAGTATTTGTATAACCAGTCATATTCAAATCTTGATAAATAAATTGGGTAATGGCACAAAAGATTCTCGTATTGTTTCAGAATTTTCTATGTATTTCTATAAATTTTACTGTAGGTAAATAAATTGGGTAAATAAATTGCCAGTAAACATGCATGAAATTAATTTACTGTAGGTAAATAAATTGGGTAATGGCACAAAAGATTCTCGTATTGTTCCAGAATTTTCTATGTATTTCTATAAATTAGACTGTTAATTTCGATGATTAAAAGCAATTTAAATAATTACGATTAATCAAAACAGTAAATAAATACAGAAAACATAGAAAATAATAATGACAGAAATAAACATGCTTCAAATGCTAAAAATAATTAGAAATTTGAATTCTCGAGGCCTTTTTATGCCGGAATATGAACTTTCAGTGAATTCTGCAATTTTCGAGGGCCTATACGCAGATTTTTCGAGGTCCTTTCTACAAAATTCGAGACCCTTCTGCAAAATCTGAGGGCCCTTCTGCAATTTTCAGAATTTTAGGGGTCCTTTTGCAATTTTACCGGCACCCCTGCCCCGTCCGACCGTCTCCCAGCCCGTTTGCTTACGGCCCACTCGCCCAGCCTAGGCCGGCTTAAGAAACGGGGGTAGGGTTTCCCCTACCCCACTCCATTGGTGGCGGCGCTTCGGGGCCGGCCACAGGTGGCGGGCAGGCGAGAACTCGGGTGCGGCGTCGGGCGGCGGAGCCGACGAACGGCCTCGGCGTTACGGTCTGACGGCGGCGAGCGATCGACCTCGGCGTTGGTGGCGCGCCGGACCGGCCTTTCGAGCGAGGCCGGGACCGTGCTCTGGCGGTGGCCTATGCGGCGGGCGGCGCGCGAGGGGAGGCCAACGGTTGGATTCACGCACGGCGGCTGTACGGGGCCGACCGTGCACGCAATTTTTCAATCTGCAATGCAATCAACATCTACTCTTTCATGTAATCTACCGATTGATATTGTGCCGACGACTTCAAGTCTGCTCGCGGTAGATTACAGCGGATTTGCACCGTAGAAAAATAATCTTGAAAGCGAAATCTGCGAATTTAGAGCGATCTAGATATAGACAGTTCAATCTACTAATGTTTCGATGATTACCTTTCAATTCACCGGAGCGATTCGTGCTGATAACGTGTTGAGGAACCGTCGCTGGCGGCCAATCCGATCGATTCCTCTGCTATGCAAAACCAGATTAATCACAGAAGACAGAAATAGTAGATTGAAAACACAGAGAGATAGAGGGAACTCTTGGTCTTTCTTTATTTCTTTCTTTTTTGATTTCGTATACAAAATAATCAATAGTACTCTTTATTTATAGCCTAGTGGTGATGTGTCCATCATGAGCCAAGGTTTCAAGCCTAGGCCCCAGTTTCTTAACACGTATAAACAACTTTGTAGTTGTTTTTCTTTAAATTTAGTTTTTAGATGTCTGATTTTGTAAATATAGCTATGTTTAGCCTCGGTAGCTATGACAAACGATACGTATGGTTTACCATGCTATAGCTGCTCAACATATGCTACCGAATCACCAGAGCTTGGGGGCACTTGCTAAGCCACGGTTGCTCGGTAGTAGTACCCTACCGAGCCCCAAAAGCAGCAGCAATTAATTTTTATGATTAACATTAATTAAATACATTTAGTACTAATTAATGTGTGACCGGCCGGCGTTCTGTTGAGCTGAAGAGAAATGTTAGATTTACAAAATTGGATTTTCGAAAGCCAAATAAAAAAGCTACAGTGTCATTGCGTGAACGGTTCGTTATTCTTCCATGCTGCTGCAGATTTCTGCTTCGGCGGGATTCGGTTGCTGCTGCTGCTGCTGCTGCAGATTTGTGTGAAATGCTTTATTACAGAAATCAGAACACTTGCACCTTTGACCAAACCTTACACATTCTGGCACGAAGAACAGGCAGATCCGATGAAAATCTATGTTTTTCTGTACATCTTTCAATTCCCCCCACCCCGCTCTTTGGATCTAGCTTCATAGTCATCGTAAGGCGTTTTGCATTGGATGTTACGTTACTGTTTTCTTCTTCAGTTCTTCCCACGTTTTCGCCGGCTGCTTTCGATCGGATCAACCAGGCCCAGAAGGTCCCATGAGGCCCCAGACGAGCATTCTATTGGGCCCGGAATTGAAGCCTGACACACTTTAAACTGGCCATGTTAGGCTGCATTCGGATGGCCTGGCACCGCCTCTTTTGGTCTCGGCATCATTTCGCCCCCCACCAAGTCATGTATGTGCGATTTTGGAATTTTTTTATGAATAACCTATTTTTTATTTAAAATTAAAGAAATATACGTGTGAAATTTTTTTTTTTACAAAAATAAGCTCCAGTCACCCAATGGGGGGACTAGAGCCAATCGCCCAACCAGGAGGCGACACGTGGGGAATCTGGTAACAGTTGGGCGAATTATTGATGCCGCCCGAGAGTTGGGCGACTGGAGGTCTAGTCACAGTACGGTTGGGCGACTGCACCTCCAGTCGCCCAACGCCCCGGGCGACAGGGGTGTTAAAAAGGCAGCGCGCTTGGGCGCCGCCGCCCTGCTCATTTCATTTGCAATCGCTCGGCACCGAGAGAAAGGAGAGGAGAAGAGAAAAGAAGAGAAAGGAGAGGGAGAAGAGAAGAGGAGAGGAAGGAAGGGAAGAAGAGAATGAGGGGGAGAAGAGGAGAGGGAGAGGAGGAGAGGAGAGGAAGAAAGGGTGGGAGCCATTCAGAGGCACCGCTCAATATGGCTTGAGCTTCTGGCTTATTTTTGCGCTATTTATAATTTCGTCTTTTTCTGAATTTTTGGCTTTTTTTGAGCTTTTTTGCCGGTTCTTTTTTTTTTCCGTATTCGTTTGCGTTGTCTGTGATGGGCTAACAATTTTTTTATATTTTTCAATTTTTTTAAACTTAATTATGTTGAATAAGCCTCATCACCTGATGTTTTTTCATTTAGCTACAGTGTTTTCAGCCATAAGCCACCAAAAATAAGCCGAACTGAACACCACCTCTATCCATTCAGATCTTCAGATCCAGGTATTTTTCTTAGTATATTGTATTTGCAGTATATATTTTTATTAAATGTTAGCGTTAGTAAAATTGTAGATATAGAAAATTTAGTATACATTTTTTAGTATGGAACATTTTTAGTGTAAAAATTTTAGTACAATTTTTAATACACGTGGCAATACTGTTCCTCTTGTGTGGGAAATGCAAGTTCGATCCTCCGCATAATCCAAACCAAGCGGTTTGCTCCCATAACTTCTTCTTCTTCTCTCTCTCTCTCTCTAAAGTAACCGCATGCACTAATTAGCCGTGCATTCACTAAATCCAACGGCTGTGCTTTTCTCAGCCCTACCATTCAGAAATGTGGAAAGTTTCTGGCAAAGAAGATCGAGTGATCGACAGACAGGTCCCCACACACCGCTCTGATCGGCCAGGCAGCGGCGGCGCCTTCCGCCGTGTCCGCGTGGCGGCGACCTTCCGTCTGCTGCCTGCTGGGAGCCGGCAGCGCTGCCTGGTCGCCGTTCGTGGTGTTCAGCTTCCTGATTCCGCCCCCAAACAATGCCATCCCCAATTTCCCATCTCTTTCTATCTTCCCCTACCTCGAAAACTCTCGGATATTCGTCCAAAATTCGATCCGGTTGCATGGTTGGTGAGAAATAAAGCTAGAAGGCGGCATGAATCTTCGTGCGTGACAGGCGTTGTGGCGAAGGTGGATCATCATTCATCAGTATCGCTGTGAAACTCCAACCTCTCTGTTGGCAGGTTCCCTGTGCTTCTCCCTCCCTCCCTCTAATTCTGAATCTTTTCAATTTTGTTCAAATTCCAAACTGCAGATTGAAACTGTAGAAGTGCATGCATTTTAACATTCACAGAGTTTCATCTGATCAATAGCTGGCTTGCAAGTCTTAAGCATGTTCCCTGGTGCTACATGAAAAATGATTCCAACTAATGTTTCTAGTAGAAATTGCTCTGCTCTGCTTCCGTTTTTAAAGAAAGAAAGAAAGAAAGAAAGAAAGAAAGAAGAACTTGCTCTGCTCCATTAGATTTTGACCATATGCCCAGCAGCTTAACATTTCAACACACTTTCGTTTGCCTCTATTATGCTTGCATGAGAGTTAGTTGCCTTGACTGGTACATTCAGGAAGAGAAAATATATATTGAGGCCTTGGGTTAACTAATTATCCACTAGGACAAGGACGATCTATTTGGGTGGTGGATATGCAATAGGTGGCACCTCTAGAATATGGAGGTACTTTCTGTAAATTCTTCCCTTCACAATATCCTCTATCTTACAAAAATGCATGCAATGAGAAGAATTTAGAGCTAGAGGTAGCATGAAAATAATTTTCAGCTTATTATGACAGCTGATGTTAGCTTCATGAAAGAGTTATAATAAGCCGATAATCGCCGCTTTTTTAAATATCAGATTGTTCCATTGAAGTGTTTATTTCAATAAAATCTGAAGACAATTTTCTTTTACGTTTGTTTTGTACGAAAAATTTACTAGGGCTTTAGAAGTAGTGACAACAGAGATAATGCCAGTGAATTTGCTGAAACAGTAGTAAACATCAAACACAATGTTTTCGAGGCTAGCAGTGATAAGTGGGTGTCAATGATCTCCAGTGTGTGGTCGCTGCCTGGTTCTTGCACTTGTATGGGATGATGATGGAGTGTAGAGCCTCTGAATGCACTTACAGCACTGTAAAACACAAACCATAGTCTCCAAAATTCGGTCGTAGGAGTCATCAATGTAGAAGAAATAAGCATTTCTCCAGCTCTTGCTAAACAACATCGTACAGAACACCATCCAGAGGCCAAGGATAAACCCAATAATCATGGGCAGATGAAATAATGATACCCTGGGTTCATCTTGCTGCTTTTCTGAATAATTTGGCGTTGCCGTCCCGTTTCCAGGACAAGTGTTTGTGAGGGGAGGCCCGCATAAGCTGACATTTCCAACGTAGATGGATGCTGGATTGTCAAGCGTCTGGAGCTGATTCCCTGTTGGGATTCTTCCAGATAGATTATTCTATGACAGGTTCATATAGCTTAGAGAAGGCAGATGAAATGCTTGAGGGGATTTCACCAGATAATTGATTGTATGACAGGTCTAGTGACTCCAATGCCTTGAGATCACCATTATTCTCTGGTATTCTTCCACTTAGGTTGTTCCATGAAAGGTTTACGTTTTTCAGTCCAACTAGAACACTAATGTTCCTGGGGATTGTTCCGGTCAACCTGTTGCAGGACAAATCAAGGTTTACCATGTATATGATACCTTTAGAAAATTCAAGTTCCTGCCCTTTTGTAAGCACTGACGTGCTTTGTGTGATAGAAATAAAGTCGTCAACCATACCATATGTCGTGACAAATGTCAAATTTGTTATGCTCTGAAAAGAACTATTGTCCCCAGGATACCTCATTGCACTCAGGTGTACTATTGACTTAGGTATGACTCCGGAGAAGTTGTTAAATGCAAGGTCCAAATACTGAAGCCTTTGAATCTTTGTGAGTTCGACAGGAATCTGACCTGAGAACATATTGAACCGTAGTCGTAGCAATGCTAGTGATGGCAACTTCTTCCCTAACCACACTGGTAAGCTTCCAGAGAATTGATTGTATGCAAGGTCAACAAAAACTAGATTTGGACACATTTGAAGAAATGGTGGGAACAGTCCAGAAAGGTTGTTATTGTTGAATTTTACCGAAGACATATCTAGGAAGCCATTCAAGTCTCCCTGCTGACCACAAGAAGGTACCTCTCGTGCAAGTATGTTGTGCATAAGTCCAGCTCTCTAATGTGCCGCATTATACACATTGAAGTTGGAATGGTGCCAGATATCAAATTATTCTGAAGAGCAAGCACATATAGTTTCAGGTTTCCAAAATCTAATGGCAGTGTCCCTGACAAAGAGTTACTAGATAAGTCCACGTAGATAGCATCTCTTGGGAACTTTTGCACTGGGCCAGTGAATTTGTTAGCATTAAGGTCTATCAGATGCGCTTTCATAAATTCCATTGTTGCTGGTAGCATGCCAGTCAGTTCATTTCTTGACAGGTCCAAAAAAGTAGCTTCTGAAACCATGTCCCAGAACCAGTCAGGGACAATATCAGTTATGCTTGCGTTTGAAATGGCAAGCACGTCGATACCTACTTGCGATCTCAGCCAAGCAGGGATTCTTGGCCCTAGCCTGGATGATCGGAGATCAAGCACTGCCAATTTGAATGGAGGAACCCAATCTGAACTGACCTTCATGCCAAGGGAGTAATAAGACAACCCTAATACCTTTAATTGTGTGAGCCCTTTGAAGTGATGTTCATGAATTGCACCATCTAGGTAGTTACCAGTCCTGTGAGTGCCCCTACCCACAGTGGTACAGATCCCGTGAGCTTGTTGCTTTGAAAATCTATGTAGGTCAAGTTAGCAAGAAGTTGCAACCAATTTGGGAGTCTCCCATATAAGTTGTTGTTCGATAAATCCAGCCGTTGCATCTTGCTCCATGAACATCTTGGCAACCAGCCCCTCAATTCTGATATATCCCTTGTGATTTGAAGATATGACAGGTCTAGTACCTTCAAGTTGCACATATCCTTCAAATTCGACGGTGTTCCACCTCCAAGATTGTTTCCAGCAAGACGAATTTCTTCGAGGGCCATCATGTTCTGCATGTTGGGTTGATCTCGGCTAACCACCCGAGATTTTTCAGGGAGATTTGGTCTCCACTCGCGTCTTGATCGGAGGCGGTTATCAACACGTTTGGTTCTTGATCCCGGTCACCTAGCGCTATACAAAAACAAGGGTTTCGGCAGGGGGTTGACACGAGTTGTTCTAACCCTCACAAACCCTAACAAGTCCGATCGCTAACGGTGCGCTGTGGTGAACAAAGGCCGACGCCACGACACCTCTACTACCGTCGTCCCCGTCCACGGCTCCGACAACCTCACCGTCGCCGGCCGACAACCTCAGCTTCTCCCTCTCTGATCGGACATCTACTTCATCCTCATGGCTTCATCCGGATTGGGTACGTGCTTATGATTCCGCTCTAAAGTTTAGCTAGATGTTCATGTGATTGATCTATGTCTAAGGTGCTTTCGGATTAAACTCTAGCACTGCATGTCATCAGGAAATAGCTAGTGGGCCATGGAAGCCACACCAAGAAATATCGAGATGCTTGAGATTGGTTACATCCCAAAACCAGTTGGGGGAAATCTTACTGTAGAAGTCGTTGTCCGAGATGTCAAGTATCTCGAGTGCTGTAAGATTGGAACGACGGAGAGACGGAGGAATATCTGATAATCCACTTGCTTGCAGACGAAGTGATTTCAAGGAAGGAACCATGTTAACTGCGCGTACCCAATCCACTACAGCGGTAAGGTTCACCCAGGTCAAATCGAGGTGCTTGAGTGAGGAGAGATGTGATAACCATGCAAGATCATCGGAGTACAGAGAGCCCGTGTGATCACTGTTGAGATCAAGGTAGACAAGTTTGGAGAGATTACCAAGCAGCGGCGGTGTTCTCCCACCGAAGCCCGCATTCGAAAATATTGAGATATCTGATGCTCTTGAGATACCCACAGACTTCGGTATGTTTGCGCCATTGAAGTTGTTCCAGCTCAAGTCCAAGTACCTCAGATTTTGCAGACCAAGCAGGGAAGAGCTTAATCTCACCTCCCAAACAATTTGTGATGAAGTGGTAGCATTGGTCGCCTCGAAGATTTAGCCTGACGACATGGCCTGTTCTGTTGCTACACCGGACACCTTTCCAACTGCAGCAATCTTCGCCTTGCCATGACGAAAGCTGGTTCCCAGGATCCAAGAGGCTTGCTTTGATGGACAGAAGCGCAGCTCGCTCCCTTGCGATGCAGCTCCCATCCAATCTGCTAGAGTGAATAAGGGAGGAACATGATCGAGTATGCATGAACAGAAGCAAGGAGATTATGGTTGTTGCATGGGTAAGCAACCTGAGCTGAGTCATTTTCGGTCGGCCTTTTCTTTCTTCTCTCTGTTGTGTGTAGGGGTTATGTAACCAATTGGTAATTAAAATCAACAACCCAGCAGTTCTTTAGGATTGGTCAATGGTTAGGAATGTAACCATTTCTTTATTAAATGTTCCATCAACCTGTCAAGGGTTTGAACAGCAACCGATTGGTAAAGTTTGTAAAGTCTAGTTGGATTACTCTTCCCGCTGTCGTTGGATATATTTTTGTATCACTAGTATACTCTGTCGTTGGACCTACCGAGGGTTGTTTATACTGGTTTTTAGTTTTCCTTATAAATAGTAATAATTTATATAGAAGTTTATAGAGAGGGTGACACCCGCATGCGATTTTGACTGATATAAATAAAGTTATTACAGTGTGTACTATAATCAACTAGTAGACCTTATCTTGAAAAAGTATTCTACTTGAAAGTTAGGTACTATAGAAAAGTTATTTACTGTAAAAAAATAGCTTTTAGAAACCAATACGAACATTGTCTTCTGCGTCATATGACGATATTTAATCAGTAGGGATTCTTTCGAACAAAGGAAACGGATGGTGGACGCAGGAACTGAAGCAACAAGACATGAGTCTGTTTTTTAAGCTGCGTCTGTTAGCTTTTGGCTGTGACTGATAGATTTTGTCTTCGTTTTTTGAGATGACAGCATATGGTGAAGACGTTGACGTGAACGATGCACATAATTTTGGGCTCGGAAAGCCGTTTAGAGAATCCGTTTTAAGAAACTAACCTGTGTATTTCGGATTTCGAAGAATCCAAAATCTAAAAATCAAAAGCATAAAAAACGGTACTTCCTTGGATAAGGAGCCTGAACTCAGCCATATTCTCAGTACACCTTTCCTTTCTTCCTTCTTGTTGCATGTCGTTCAACTGAAGGTGCTCAGAAAATAGCACAGCAGGTTTCATGTAAGTCCTTATCTCAGCATTCCTAGATCCTAATCCCTTGATGAATGGACGAAAGAAAGCAAGTGATTTAGTACAACGAGCATCCAATACACCTATCGCCCAGGTCTTTCCTCGCACTTTCGTTTGTGTGCGTGTCTATTTCTCTTCTGTACAAGTCGCGTGCTGTGCTATCTGGAGGGTTGAAAAGAAACATTGTTCGCATTCTACATCCAAATATCAAGAACGAACACTGGTGAACAAGTGCTTTAGGAAGCTGGGAAACTAACTACTAACCGCGCTTCAGCAAATCATCTTTTGTGAGCAAAGCATTTCAGCCTAGCAGCCACAGGAAAAATTTCACCTTGTGAAGAAAGTTAGATCTCCAGCTGTGTTTACTACTACTAGTAATCCTGCAACCCTGCAGGGATTTCTTGCAAGAGGATTTCCAAGACTATCTACCCGACTCCCCCTTCTCAATTTCAGTAAGTAGTAGATTGATGTATATGTTGCACCGAGAGAGTGGCACAAACCATATGGGCCAGATGAACTAGTTAGCATGCAAAATTTAGATGCGACCCCAGAGATTGATTAATGCTTCTGTGGTTGAATTACAACTTCAAAGATACTAAGAAAGTATCAGTCCTGTTACTTTCCACAATTGCATCAGCTAATTAAACGTAAGAAAGGCTAATAGTACTATATTTCTACTAGACTCTACATTTCACAGTGCATACGTTACCAAACGCCCTGTCAAGCAGAGCAAAATCCAATATCCAAACAAGCAAAACACAGCCAAAAGCTAATCAGAAAAGTTCGTGACTATTAATACCATCACAAGTTCACAACCTAGTACAAAAGCAACCAATTAGGCTAGATTTCACCCTTCAATAGCCTATAAAGATGCGTAGCCCCGGCCATCCTCCTAAACTCCAAACTACTGTTTTCAAGGTAGATAAAAGAAACAAGCCTAGATTTGGGCGTGGGTCGGGGCGGTTCGACCTGGATCTGCCCCCTGGGCGTCGACAACCAGCCGATCCATTGGCTCAAGCACCAAATGACCCTCTGGTCCATTGGTTCATAAGGGTCGCACCCAGGGGCGGAGCCACACCCCGGCAGGGTAGGCTTCAGTCCGAGGTATGAAAAAATATATAATGTATAGTTTGAGTAATTTCAGTCTAGTCTGAGTAATATTTTTATGGTCCAACATAAATAGTCTAAATTATTCTATCGCTGAGCCTAAGGCGTAACTAAATCCCGACTTCACCACTGGTCACACCACTCCAATGACTCAAACATCAAATTGGCGAGGCTGGCCCAGACTAGCGAACAGATTAGTGCACAAATTAGAGCTCTTATTGGACCGGGCGACCGACCTATTGTATACTTATGTGAATGCCACTAATATAAAAGAACTTTGACACAATTGTACAACACAATTCTCTGAACAAATTAGCGCACAAAATCTGTGAATAATACACAAAAAACAAACTTAGAAACGACATAATTTAAACATGATAAAGCACAAGTGGCTATCTTTTTGCAGCATTCACCAATCTGATGACTCATAAATGGGCAATATAACAGACCACAACCATATAACAATTCAATGTTACCCGGCTATTCTCATTAGCATTACGTCAAAAGGTGGCATCATATGAGTTAACTAGCTATGTTCCTATCCTGATATCTGAATTGCATCAAAAGGTCTTCAACAGGGGAATCAGTCAAGATATGCTAAGTGAAAATAATGGGATAGCCAAGCTTGCCTCCTGCAAAGGAACAATAGAAAAACTATAGTTAGTTTTTCAAGTAGAAGGTTTTTTATAGAATGAAAATGGGTGCTGGGCATAGAAAGTCAGACACCTGCAACAGGAAAGCTGCAAGAAACCATGCATGAAGCTTGTCAGGATGGAATGGTCACTGGTTTCATGCAAGAGATCTAACCAGGAGATGAAAGCAACAGGCATAACAAAGCAAGATGAGGAACAACATGCTCACAAGCTAAAAATCAAATCATGCGGGTAACGGACACGCAATGGAACTAAGCACATCCATGCTATCAGATAAGCATGTTGTCTTGCAAGTAAACATAGCATGTATGTTGTATTAGACTGTCTTTCCATGCCTAATTTGTCGAAATGAGATTCTGCTTTGCTCTCCTAACTTTCTTGATATTTGGTGACTAAGTGAATGCAATACACTCAAAGATACATGTTATTTATCCTATGGTCAGATCTCAAACAGTAGTACTATACTAGAGACTTGAGAGCTATAGATCCCAAAAAATGCTTACAATGCCTGTAAGTCATAGCTGAAGATCATCTTGCTCGATGAGGTAAAAAATTGAGTCCATTCTCCATTGACTAGTACCTACGGTTCAAAAGAAAGAAAGAAGAAATATTACATTTCTTGTAAGGTTGAAGCATTAGGAGAAATTGCAAAGAGAATAGATTTAGGATATACCAAAGGCTCTTAGCCAATCTTGTAGGCAGACAAGTGCTTCAACTATCTCAAGAGTCATTCAGCTTCGAAAATTAGAGATGACTCTCTGTCTTATACTAAATGCTGACTCGAATGCTACAGTTGAAGCAAGCACAGCTAAAACATCCTTAGCCATCCGAGCAAGAGTGGGATATTCAAGAGAGTTCATTTGCCACCAGTTTAGGATATCAAACTGACCACCTCAAGTGCTGAGGACAACAAGCTTGTAGAGTGGACCCTAAGGATATGGTGTCGATCCAAATCTGCCAGCCGGTCGCTGTTGTCTGCACTCATCAACATCACCAATTCCTTGATTTACAAACATTAAGTTGTTGTTATTCAACTGAGCATACTCGTTGAAGATTCGTGTGAACACCTTCTTTACTTTTTGTGAGTTTTGGTGTAGCATTACTCCCAAAAGCTGGGACAAAATGGAACACAAGAAAGGTGAACTTGAACCGTGGGTCCAAAATGACAGGAATTTAATGTCAACCACGACAATTTCCAAATTTCTTGAATTTTTTCTGCATGTATTTAACCATATCCTAAATACCAAGATCAACATTGGAACCTTCTTTCTCTAAAGCAAGCTTGACTTCCCAAATCTCATGAAACCATAGGTTTGCCGGGGGCTACTTTGAGCCTGAAATCACATCTGTAGTCTTGTAGAATACTTTTAGTAGCCTGCACACTACCTCTACCCTTTTCCAACCATCAAACGTTGGTTTGCATGTATAGTTTGGATCTTGGAGCTCCAAAGAATCAAAAGCCTGTCTAAATTCCATAGCTTGAGAAATCATGTAATATGTTGAGTTCCATCTTGTAGAAACATCAAGGCATGGGCGCATGCTACCTGAAATGCTACATGAAACAACTGGATGTGTAACTATATCTTCAAACCTTTCTTTCTGATACGAGGATCCTTGAATGTACTTCATATTCTCCTGAATCATGGTGACAAAAGGGTTCACAAATCTCAGGCTTACTTGGTATATCAAGTTTAGGATATGCAGTGCACAACGGTGGTGCAATAACCTGCCTTGGCCAAGTAGCATGTGATTAACTAACAAGTTAGCCTTCAACATCCTAGCCATTGCACCATTGTTGCTTGCATTGTCTAATGTGATTGCGGACAACTTGTTCTTACAGTTCCAATCTTGTATGGACCTCAGGATTGCATTGAACATAGCTATACTAGTATGGGGTGTCTCCAAGATAGAAAAAACTTATGATTCTCTTTTGCAACTTCTAATCATCATTGATGTAGTGCCTTGCGAAAAACTGCCCAAGTCAACACCGTCCGAATCTTCACGAACGGTGCCAACACCGTAATGCACTTTCAATCTAGTGGGTACCAGCATATCTGATGTCTGCCTACTATTGCAACTAGTCAAATCGCATCTCATGTTATAGAAGTACTGTTGTACTGTAATTTATATTTCTATAACCGTTCGCCTATCGTGAACTACTACACTATTGCATGGCTAAGGCGTCATTCATTCTCTAATTGTTTTAGAGAATTTACATGATATTGACAAAATTAATTAAGTAATTAAGTATGCGACATAGTGATTTAAGTGACAATATATCAGTTTTAACGGTATGCATGAATTTTCAATATACTTATGACATCGAATTCATTCCTAATTAATCGTAAATATCGTCTACTAATGTTTTTCATTTTAACATGACTACCAAAGTTTTTCACAGTACTCTAAAATGTCATAGGATCCTCCCAGTTAAATATTTGCAATAAAATAAATTAATTATGTATGCGTTTCTTCACCCTTTTCTTTTCTTTTTCCTGTCTTCTTGTTTTCGTTTCTGGTCACCTACCCAAAGTTACACTATTCTTTTCTCTAACTATAATTTTCTACGGATACTAATTATACTCTTCTTTATACTAAGCAAACTATTTACTTACTACAAAAATATAGACTAAAACATAACAAAATTTTTACCTTACGGATAAATCTCTTCTCGCAGAATTAGTTGAACCTCCTCTCTTCTCCCTCTCCTCTCCTTTTCTTTCTTTCTCTCCTCTCTTGTTCTTTCTTTCCTCTCCTCTCCTCTTCTTGCGCTGGGCATCAGCAGAGAACGAGTGTATGATCGAGCGGTTGAGATATAAAGAGCATTCAGTCATTGTACCGTTGGGCGATAGGAGGTGCTGTCGTTGAATGGTTGGGCGATAGCACCTGTCGTTTGACCATTGGACGACTGCATCCATGTTGCCCAACGGTATAGCTACTGTCTGCGTGTCGCTCGGTTGTTAGGTAATAGGGTCCAGTCGTTCAACGGTTTGGCTACGTTGAGTTACTTTTGTAAAAAAAAATGAAAACACGGGTATAATTTTAGATTTTTGAATAAAAAAGAATTATTTAAAAAAAATCGGGGGAGTTGCAAGGCTACGAAAATCTCTACAACGTGCAGACGTCCGGATATTTAGCGCGGGCCCGGCCACCTGGAAAGGATTGGGCCCGTACATGATCATTCATCGATAAGATGTGCTATGTTTTTTTTTTTTGCAGAAAGAAGACATGCTATATGTATGCATGTTACTTTGCAGGAGTTCTTCTAGACACATCGAATAAGTCTGCCAGACTGCACTGATATATATTCACAGAAAATATAGAAAAATCGGAGTGAAAACTGATAGGGTCCCAAACTGATTGCATGCAAGCTTATGCGGGTGCGCGAGAGGGCGTCTTAGGTTGCCATGCGTAAGCACGTATTTCCCATCACACTAGGCCCAATAGAAAGGCGAAAGCAATCGGCCCAAACGTGTTGAAGGCCTATACTGTATTAACCTAGATCTAGGCTTCAGTCGGGGCCGTGCCGCCAAAGACTTGGGCCGCGGCGGAACTGTACTGTCTTACGTGTGCTCCCTCTGGTTTATATATTTTTGTCGGATGCAACTACAGCGCTTTTAGGTGCGGCCCACCCGTCTCGCAATGCTTCTCTCGTTTGTGCACACGGCCCACCCGTGTAGCCCACATCATGTGTGGCCCGCACACCCACCTCACGCTTTCTTTTTACCGAGCGTGCACAACCCGCCACTCTATTTAGCTTCCATGGGTCTTCTGCCCTTTTATGTACGGTCATACGGATCCACCACTTAATTATGGGCCTATTATTTTACTTCGAAGCTGACGGCTTTTAATTTTTGTTATAGTATCTAACTTTCAAACGGAGTATTTTCTCAAAACAGGGTCTACAAGTTAAACGATGTACACGTTAAAAGTCTAACATCTGTATCATCCAAAATCGTAAATGAGTATCTCTCTCTGTAATCTGTACCATAAACAACC
Organism: Bonia amplexicaulis; assembly: GCA_036346245.1. Lineage (NCBI taxonomy): Eukaryota > Viridiplantae > Streptophyta > Magnoliopsida > Poales > Poaceae > Bonia > Bonia amplexicaulis. Next base: position 22,331,575 of record CM070735.1, on the reverse strand, counting down.
AAAATTCAAAAAATTCAATCAAAAACCATAAATCGTTACCAAACAGGCCCTATGTTTCTTGGGGCACTTTTTACGGCTCCAAAAGAATGGCCCATGCAGCGCATCTATGATGCATGTCTCCATATACCCCCAGGTGAATGTCTGTTGCAATTTACCATCAGTAATCAAGTCAACATTCAGTAGCACACTAAGTCATCATTACTAGCACACTAAAATTCACCATAAGCCGGTAAATTTACTATTAGTAGCATAATAAGTTCAACATATTTTATTATCATTAGCACACCGAGTCACCATCTCTGGTTCAAGAAATTATCACCCTAAAGTTTGAAAAATACACTATTCAGATGTATTTGTTTAACACACATGCATGGCATCTTTCATGAGAATGTAACAAAAAATATCATCAATTGCACGCTAAGTTATCATGTATAATCTGGACAAATTACCACTGTAAAGTTCAAAAATACATAACATTTATGGAATAATCTTATAAATATTTGGTCTTATATTCATAGCATTTACCACTAAATTATGTCATATAACTTAAGAAATTCAAAAAAACAATTAAAAAATAAAAGTTATCATATGAATTTTTAGTAAATTACCAGACGAAAGTCACATAAATTACCATCCGTTAGACCCTAAGTTATTACTGATAACTTAACAAATTACCAATATAAATTTAGAATTACCATCAATTTATGAATTTGAGAAAAAGTTAGGAATTAGCTAATTTGAATCCTAAGTTACCATTATAATTTTAAGAAACTATCACCCTAAGTTCAAAATTACCATAATTTCTATAAGTTTGAAATATTTTAAAACTTACCATCAATTGCACTAACGTTACCATCAGCTGCACTCTAAGCTATCATATCTATTTTTATAAATTACCATCCTATTTCTTGAATTTACCATTATTTTATGGTATCATCACTTTTAACCCAAAAATAAACCCAATCCTTTAAAACTTACCATCAGTTTGGTCCTAAATTATCGGCTACAGTTTTAATAAGCTACCATTCTAAGTTTCGAAATTATCATTATTTCTAATTTAAAAAAAGTTAAAATTATCATCCGTTACACCCTAAGTTACCATCTACATTTTTGATAAATTATTAGCCTAAAAACCATTTAGATCAAGAACTCACACATCGCAAGTCATCATTTCGGATGCATGGAGCTGGCTCTGATTGACGACTAACGAACTAACTAGTGCTGACAATCATTCATGATTAGAGTTTTCTCAAAATATTTCCACAACATCTAAAACTTTCTATCCATGAAGTTACATACACATTGCAACATGAACATACGGTGTCAGATCCAAAAATTCAATTCCAAATCTTATATGTTTATCATGCTAGTCGCATGCTGAGGAGCTAGCACATAATATATCATTACATCACATCCATACACGAGTAAATAAAATAGAGTTGCACATAATATTAAGTGGTTTAACCTAGCCCAACATTACCAACTTTTACACAAATGGGTCAACCGGGCAAATAGTTCATGTAAAGAGAGTACTTGCAGCGGAAATAAACAATAAATTAGGACAAAGGGCCCTTGTGGTATGCCCTAACCCTCGGCTAACTGACTAGGTTAGAGTCATAGTATTCAACATCATCATCACCAAATCCCACGACATAAAAGTAGCCAACCGAGAGATCTTTCTCTTGCTTTGATACTCTTGAATAGTTTAAGCAAAAATATTAATGCAAGCAAGCTTTATTGAAGAAGTGGTTGTCCTAACTAGTTTATTCTTGCATAAAGCGAACTTGCATTTGCAATAGACTTAGCAGTTTGGAAGAACAATTGACATTAATACGAAATAACGAGTAATAAATAATAATGTAAGAATATGAAATGCATGAATTTCCTTTGCCACAACATTAATATTTGATGGTCCTTTGTCAAAACATTTCTAGAATGGACTCCCTCCGTCCATACCATTCCCAAACTATTTTAAAGCAGAAAATATAACCAAGTGTGGTATTGCCAACTACCAAGCGATGTTTATGATCGAGGATGCGACTATTTGAATAGATTAGGATCTCACTCTGCAGAGGATGAACAATTTTACCTACATGATATAGTGATCTTACCATGGTCTACCATGACTCTCCATATGACAATATGTGATTAAGTGACTATAATGAGGCCTTTACAATATCTTGTCCTAACAATAAACCGCTCGATGAGCTGATATTGCAAGACATTGATGTAAGTTTACCATAACCAAGAGACCTCATACATTGTATAGGCAAGCCTTACAAAGCAATGCAAGAGCCCATTCATGCATGAAGGTTGTTTACCATGCCCCGTGGCCAACAATTATACTTATCATCTATCGTCTAGGATTTAATGCTAGAACTCGATAAATTATTCCACCAAGTTTGTCCCACTTCAGAGCATGTAGTTGCATTGAAATACTTAGATCAATGGCACTAAAGTTCAATCCTTAAAGACCCTGGTGAGACTACCATAAACTGAGATCTCGTGAAACCCTGCATCAGTCTAAAAAAAGCAGCTGCCTAACTCTAAATCATTTATATTTTCATATTTTTTTTAACTAAAATAGCATAGATAACCCCTCTATCCAAACTGAGCTAGAACATTTCCTAAAGTGTCCAAAATTAAGTTGTACCACTTTTCACCATTTTTGTCATTATTAAACTACGCATACCTAAGCATATCACTCATATATAATTCTAAAATTCCACAAATATTACTAAGAACCATGGATAATATTTCTAGGATGACAACAATAAGGATATCAAAATTTCAAGGTAAGATCAATGTAGCAATTGGCGATACCTAAATTCTAAAAAAACATAGCCATTTAATCAAAATAAGAATGTATAATAGTTTGAGCAAACAATATTCATAACATTGAAATATAGTATCAACATAGTCAAAGAAGGATCAATGCAGCAATTGCTTGTTGAACACTTGTTCTTGCTCTGGACCAACTTCGCATGATTTCGATACACCGTATCTAAATAAGAAAAGCTAAGAAACACAAATAAATAGAAAAAACAAATTCAAATACATGCCAAAATTCATGATTTTGTGCATAATGAAAGCTCATAGTTTTAGAAAAAAATTAGAAACAAGAATCACTTAAATCGGAGTTTGTAGGAGGGAGAGAATAAGCCTTCCTAAGTTTTGTGGGGAGAGAAAATACCAAAAGAGAAGGGAAATGTAGGATCAAAGATGGCAGTTAGAGGGTGAATGACTCTGAACAATTTCCCCCTAGGTATTCAAGATTTTTCACTTTAGTAGCTATAGAAAAGTAAGAAGATCAAAATCTAATTTGCAACAACGAAAGCAACAATTCACAACTACAAAAAAAATACCAAGAACATGCAAAGCCCCCGATGTCGGACTGACCGCTCTCACAGGGGCGGTCTAACCGGAGACACAACAGAAGTCTAATCGCTTGTGCTCCCAGCCTGAAATTTCAACACAACTTCAAATCTACAAATTGACCTAACTTTTGATCCAAAGTTCCAAATCACTTGAAATTTGAAACACACCTTCCCTAGAATATCAATAACCTATTTAAACCAACAATTCCAAGAATCATTTTCAAAGTTCTAATTTTTATCCATTTTAGAGAATGTTGCACCAAAACTGAGCAAGAAGGGAAAACAACGATCTAGACAAGCTCATGGATTCTAGATGTCTAAAATGGTCTTCATGAGTTATAAGATATCCCAGCAAGCCAAAACATGACAAGAAATAAGCTAGAAACAAGTGGGATCAAGAAACCTCAAATCCAACTCAAGAAGGCAAGAAAACTAAACAAGTACAAAAGAGAGATGTGATGAGTAAGTTTGTTCTTCTATTACCACGTTGAGATGAAGGATTACAATCACTCAACCGGAGGACAAAGCCCCAAGGGCCAGTTTCAAGCACTGCTCTTAAACCAAAATTTCTCTCAAGTTGGCATGAGTGGTATCTCTCCTATCCTCTTTCTCTCTCTACTCCCCCTTTTATAGTGGAGGCTAACAATAGAACCCTAATCCTGGCAAAGTGGATTTTATCCACTACACACAAATGGGAGCCTATTAACCCATTACCCATACATATTTTTCGCTCACACACACTTTTCAAATCACTGTCTTGAACTTTGGCTTCAATAGTCCAATTCTGTCGTGCCTTGCCATCCTTGGAGATTCTTTGACCTAATCCGCTCAGGCCTCTACCGCGGTTTCGCTCACTTTTCCGGTTTTGGGCAAATGATCATAATGCCCCTCAACCAACTTGTCGCTTTTCTTTGTTTCAAAGCATCCCTATATTTCACCGCCTTTTATATGGTTCCAATGACTTGCTGTCAAGCCTCTCACGCGTTTGGATGCCATCAAACCGTTCTTGCTTACAAATAGATCCATCGCTTGGTGCACCATATGTTTCGCTTGATCTCTTTCATGGTCCTTATTCTTCTTGTGGCTTGGTTAAGTTTAATTATCCCACTCGCCCTCTTGGTTCTCTCAACTAAGTCCTGATCAACCATGCCGTTGAGCATAATTATTTTGAAAACTACCTGCACAACAATAGATACTGCGTCAGGATTTTTTTATTGGAGGGAATTTTTCTAAAGAAAAAACCAACAGAAACGTTGTGCCAAATGTTTTTTCTTGTATCTTATGCTATCAGTTTCATGGTGGTGTCTGTGATTTAGAGAGCATTGTCCGGTTGTTCCTGCTGTGCTAGTGTGCTACATTGTCAACGAGGGTTATAAACATCTGAGCAAACCATCTTATGCTGTCAATAATGCTATATCATATCGGTATTGATTCGGTGATTCTGGCCCTTGGTACGCCAAGTCTATGTTACCCTTGGAATCTGGATGCGTTTTACTTCAGTGATGAAAATTCGCCTCTTCACTAATCGTCTTATGCAGTCAATGTTATCTATTCTGCTGTTTTTTAAAAGCATCATCTATACTGATGTCGATTGTTGCCACTACTACAAAATAAGTTATACTAATACCTCATCACAGACGGTTCATGGGAAACCATCTGTGCTGTTATTATTACAGACGGTTTTACAAGAGTGGCCATTTGCTGTCTGTGATGAAACAGTATCATAGACGATAATAATCGTCAGTGATAGTTCACAGATGGTTATTAACATGAACCGTCTGTGATAGTTGAAGATATCACAGATGATTTGTATTAAAACTGTCTGTGATAGTTCATAGATGTTTATTAACATGAACCGTTCGTGATATTTGCACGCATCACAAACGTTTATTAATACAAACTATCTGTGATAGTTCACAGACGGTTATTAATACGAACCATCTGTGGTAATTATGTATTACAGACGGTTTGTGGTTGGACGTGTCTGGGATACGCCGCGTTATTAATTAATAGCAAGCCAGACCGGTCCCGACAGGTCTATCTTCATTGTGCTGCATTGAAGGAGGCGGCCGGCTTTAGGGAAGCATTCCAATTGTAAATCTAGCTACTTATAGATCGATTTGTTCTAGCTTGGTGATTAGAGTTTAGCATTTGTTTCTACTTTATATGCCTTGTAATAAAAAGAGATGATAGTTAGATTTAGGTCTAGTTTAATTGGTAATTTGCTATAATTTAAGAATGGATCAGTACTCCTAATTTACTTCAACATATTAATTCTTACTTGATATATATTGCTTCATGATAGTACATAGCTGGCTAGCTATAGTAGCATTAATAATCTAATTGACACTAATTTGTTACATGCGTAATGTAGATTGATCGAAGCTGGATGTACGTTGAGAACTATGTAAGTGAAGAGTACATTAATGGCATATCTGCTTTTAAAAGAGCGGTCGAGCATATATATTGAAGAAGGGGATAGAATATATGTATTGTTCATGTATTGATTACGATGATCTGAAGATGTTTACCAATTCAGCGCAGATCGAAGCTCACTTGATTAGAAGGGGTTTCAAAAATGGGTATACATATTGGATTAGTCACGGTGAAAAGAAGATTATACAGGAAGGTGTCGAGGGAGACAACGATATATCGGTTGTGAACTGTGCTTTCGATGATGATATGTCGTATGATGATAATCTGGATCAGCTGTTACGCGATACAGAAGAAAACTATAGTGAGAGAGAGTTTGGTAAATTTGAGAACTTGATGGAGGACCTGGAGAAACCTTTATTCCCGGGCTACAAACCACAATACATAAGGTTGTTATATGTTCTTGAACTGCTGAAATTGAAACCAAACAATGGTTTGTTCGATAAGAGTTTTACGGCATTGTTAGATCCCTTAGCGAACATTCAATCTTAACAAACTCGCTGAAATTCGAGAAAAGCTCTCCTAATTCTTAATAGCGGAGGTAATAAATAAGACTGGAGAGTTCTACCCCGGCGGTGAAGATTAGATGTTGAAACGTTTGATACAACTGTAATCACTCAATTGTGCTTAATCAAACAATTCATTGAAATGCACTTCATTTAGTTGTTTAATTCATTTGTGAGATCTTTGTAATGATTATCGTGTGCTATATATGTAGTATGTTTGCTTGTTTTCAAATAGCATGGCTAGTATTTTCTGAGGCTAACCGTAAAATAGGAAATAATACAGATATTCAAATAGCTATCATAGATGGTTTGTAGCAATAAATCGTCTGTGCTATATGAATATCACAGACGGTTTTTGGTATTAGTCGTCTGTGATATGTAAGATATCACAGACGGTAATGTTTGAGAACCGTCTCTGTGATATATGACATATCACAAACTGTTTTTGGCATTAATCGCTTGTGATAATTAGCATATCACAGACAACTATATTTAAGAACTGTCTGTGTTATAATTAGCATATTTTTTGAAAAACCATCTATGTTATAATTATCACAGATGGTTTAAGAGCTATCTGCGATAATCATTTTTTATCACAGATATATAAATTTAGATATTTTGATAAACGTGTGTGATTATAGTTGTGAACCGTCTATGATCCTTTCTGTCGTGTATTAAATGTTTAGTCCCTGATATACTTGCCGGGCAAGTCAATGCTATTGATTCAACTTGATCTCTACTCTCTAGCAACAATGCAACACAAGCTAATTACATTGATATCATCTCAAGATCTAATATAATAATAAACATACCCCTCCTTTCAAGGACATTCAGGTCACACTGTATGTCAGAACTAGTACTACACCAGCTAATCATCTTAGAAAGTACCTATAATCTGCTGCAAAGAAGTGTATGTGCCGGTGACTGCAACAAACACCCCGAGCAGCAGGATGCCGGCGATCGCCGCGATCTCGGTGCGGCGGATGCCTTCGGCCTTGTAGATCTTCAGGTAGCAGAAGCAGGGGAACAGGACGGTCGCCATGACGCTGAGGAACGACCCGATGAACGACATGAGGTAGCCGAAGAAGGGCACCGTGGACGCAACCAGCACCGTGCTGACAAGGACCATGGTGCTGATCACCACCCTCGCCCACCCGCGGCCCAGGAGCGAGAACCTCTCCTCGATCGCCGCCGTGATCGGCGCGACGAGGAGCGCGTACTTCGCCAGCGGGTTGATCAGAGTCATCACGATGGCGATCTTGGTGTACAGCTTCCCGGTTGGAATATTCAGTGTCACCTGTGACTGCACGTCGTCTCCATAGATCAAGTAGCCTAGCACTGCCGTGAGTCCATAGTTCACGCTGCAGAGCACAGACGACATCAACAGAACCTGCAATTGAGCAACACATAAAGATCAGCCATCGGTTTAATTGTGTACAACAGTTCAACTGACCAAGCACTCATGTAATTAAGTACCAGCTTTAGTTAATTTGTACCTTGGAGAAGTGTTTGTTGTTCTTCATGGACGAGTATATCGTCGGGAAGACGGCGTGGCCGGTGAAGCAGACGAAGTACAGGCCAAGGGAGGTGGGCAGGCCGGTCAGGTTCAGGACGTTGCTGTTCCTGTGAAGCCCGGTCTCGGCTAAGCCGGCCCAGACCAGCGACGCCGTCAAGGCCGCCGACGCAACGAGCCCGACCGCGGACACGTAGGCGAGCATGCCGAGGTTCTTGAACCAGGTGGTGGGCAGTATGACGGCGGCGGCCAGGACAATGAAGAGCTGCTTCCCGTGCAGCTGGTAACCCAAGAGCTCAATGCTCGTGCCGGGGAATAGCTTGTCGAGGTTGTCGCCCTCGAGGATGAGGAAGCTGACGGCGACGAGGTAGAGCTCGACGTACATGAAGAAGGCGATGGCTCTCCGGCCGGCGGAGCCGAAGGCGAACTGGCCTATGTCGGGGTAGCTGGTGATGGAGCCGTCGGCGCGCATGCAGCGCTCGATGAGCGTGCCGGTGTAGTAGCAGACGGCGCCGACGACGGCGAAGAGCGCCAGGCTGAGCCACCCGCCCTGCGACACCGCGTACGGCATCGACAGCACTCCAATACCTGAACAAATATGTATGTATTTTTGTTAGCTACGTCTGTATCTAATTGCAGAGTCGATACAAATTATTAGCTATATGTTTATGAGAGACGTGCCTGAGACAGCGTTGGTGAGGTTAAGGCACGTCCTGGAGAAAGAAGCGCCGGTGCGGTAAGAAGGGAGCTGCGCCTCGAGGTCGTCGGCGAGATCGGCTTCTTTCCCCGGGAGGAGAGGCTCGGCGAGGGGGCTCGCCTGTGCAGCCGCCGCCGCCGCCGCAATTATATTTTGATCTTCCATTCGAGTGGATGTAACTGATCCTTCGGAGAGTGTCACGCGTTGGGGGTAGCTACCTAGCTTATATGATGACCACAAGGCTCAGCTTGCTGGAACCAAGCCTGACTGCTGAGCTATATATAGTGCAGCGTTAGTGTGGCTCCGCTCTCGGAGTCTCACTTCAGTTGCCGAGTAACCGAGGAAGGTTCCAACCTCCTTCTAAGGGTTTGTTCTAAAGTAGTAGTGGTTTTTGGGTTTTATCTAAAACAACGGGTTTGTTTTAATGGGTGTTGATAAATATTACCCGAATGTTTTTTTTCTAACTATCATTCAAATTTATGATAATTGGATTAGAGATCTAACGGGCCATGAATTCTATCCCCACCACCTCCAAAACAAATTTCCCCTCCTACAAAAAAAGGGGCCGTTGGATCTCTAATCCGACGGTCTCAAATCTGGATCATTGTTAGGAAGAAAACATCCGGTGATGCCTAGACACATCCTTGTTTTAAAGTAGTAGTGGTTTTTGGTTTTTATCTGAAACAACACTGTAGTTTCTGTTAACTTTTTCTGATATATTTAATTAAAAAATAAAAAGAAAAAAAGAAAAAGAAAAGAAAATACATTATTATATCGCACGGACAGTGTAAAAAAGTTACGTTAAAACATCAATATTTTTAAACGGTTTTTAAAAGCTAGAAGTTATGGCTGTTGGTCCTAATTCAGCCTACTAAATGTCTGGAATTCTAATGGCCTAGTAGGTCACCCAGTTCAACGATTGACTACCTGCACGTACAGTAGTCCGCAAGCGACGTGGACGTACGAGCGAGCAGAGTAGAGCAGAGCACTCAGGCGACACATGAATATTCTAACAGGAAAAAAATGTGAAAGCCGTGGCCTGCAGCGTGAGCGAGCGTGTGGGCGTCACCCGTGCGTTACTCGGTAAACGAGTGGACCCTGGTTAAGTTTATTGGGCCGCGGGATTTTTGGCTCTTTGCCGCATTCATGTGATGACTCATGAGTCACGTGCTGGCGCGGACGGTTGTCCTTCTCCCGTTGCGTGGAAAGTGTGCGTTTTATATGTAGTGGATAGGTGTCCTTCTCCCCGTTGTGGAAACTGTGCGTTTTACGTGTAGTACTGTATAACCACTGTACCGTACAAGTGCTCCGCAGCTAGCTAGGGCATCTCTAACAATCTTATTTTAGCTGTCTCTTAACTATTCTACGTCAGTAAATTTTTATGTAGAAAAAAAAGAAAGTGATAAAAGATAATATGCTATATATTATGTAAGAGACAATTTGATCATATAAATCAAAGTAAATGGTAATGAAGTGTGATAGAGAAATATGATAAAAATAATATAAAATAAGTAGAAAAATTATTTTTAAAGATGAATTGTGGAGAGATATTAGCTTTAGTACTGTCTTTAAATAAAGTGAAAATCTTAGAGACGACAATTCTAAAGCATGTACTTACCTTAATTGAATAGTACAATTAACTAGCTTGATGAGGAGTTATCTCTCGGGGGTTGCAGCAGCTGCTGGTTTTTTCTTTGAAGGGTGTTGCTAGTTAACTAGCTAGCTTGGAAATTAACGGTCAGTGTAAGCATGCTACGTACTGTGCCGCCAGTGGCAGTTCAACCAGGGAGGCTACCCTACTATGGGCCTATTCTTTTTCTTTGAAGCCGACGATTTTTGGTTTTTGCTACAGTACCTAACTTTTAAACGGAGTATTTTCTCAAGATGGGGTCTACAGGTTAAACGATCTACACGTTAAAAGCCCAACATTTGTACCTGCCAAAATCGCAAGTGAGTATCTCTCTTCGTAATCAGACTGTAAACGACCAAAATTCAAAAATTTCAGCCAAAAGTCATAAGCCACAGCCAAAAAGAACAGGCCCTATGCACGCCGGTTTGAGTTCGACATTTGAACAAGGCTGCATTTCCAGCTTCCAAGTGGTAGAGTCTCCTTCTGGAACAAGGAATTCTTATGTCTCAGCGCTCAGTCTTGACGATGGTTTATATCTTTTTTACTATAAATAGCTTATTTTTTACTATAGTTGATGCTGATTTATTTGACATAATTAAATTAAAAAAAATTAAAAATAGAAAAAATAGATTGGCCCATCATAGATGATGCGAAGAAATACGAAAAAAGCAAAAAAGCCCAAAAAACCAGAAAAATATGAAATTAAGAAATGGTGAATTAAAAGCCAAAAGCCAGAAACTAAAGCTGAAACAATCGGCGCCAAGCACGCACAATTATTCCACTACCATGTCCCCTGTTTCTCGGGGTAGGGAATGGGAACGAATTATATGTATTATCCGGATAATGTATTCGATAGGATACGAATACGGTATAGATTTTTTTCATCTGATTAATAATTTCTCTTCTATTCATATTCATAGTATTTGAATTCACATACAAAATATAGATACGAATATGATATGGACTTTTATTACCATCCGAAATATGTTTTTATTTGTACTATTCATATTCGACGAAGCTATATACATATTTTATTGCAATACAACTAATTAGTTGGACAAGATTTTTTTAATTCAATGTTAATTCGTATTTCTTTATGTGGAGTAAATGAATTAGAATGATTAAGCATGTCTTTTTGTGAAGTAAATGAATTAGAATGATTAAACGTGATTGTATGAGAATAAAATATCATTAATATCTTCGTACTACTAAGTTATGAGATATTCGGATCCGATCGAATGGAGTATATATTCGATTCGTATTCATTATAATATTTGATTCATATTATATTTGAGAATATTCGAATTTATAATCATATTTATATTTGTAGGTTATTGTCTAGTTAAGCACTCTAATTTTGAACTAAACGGTCAGTATAAGCATATGCTACGGTTCTGCCGCGGTAGCTAACTTGGAAGGCTAACTTGCTCAAGACTTGACTTCCAACGTCCGAGTGGCAGAGTCTCCTTCTAGAAGAAGATGTACGAGCGAGCGACCGTGACGTGCTGACGTTCGCCGGTGCGCGCGCAGGCGTATGGACGTGGTTCCCTCGGGTGAAAAAAGATTAGATATTGATTTAAATTATATTTGTATCTATAATTTTTTAGATTTAAATTATATTTGTATCTATAATTTTTTTAGATTTAAATATAAATCAGATAAACATTAAATATGAATACAGATCGAACAGATGTTAGATATTAATTTAGATCGGATTATACACAAAATCAGATCGGATTAGACTATTTCTTGGATTCAATAATTATTTGCAGCTTCTCATATTTAAAACATGGCACCAAATTGCTTTACCATTTTAAATTGATAAATAGGTGACTCTAACATGTAACTGTGCATTAAATGTTGACAGCAATAAATGAATTATTCATCTCATGTATTTATATAATGCAGCTTCTAAGGACAACTTTATATCCTATGGTACAATGAAGTTTAACAAATTAACACCGATTTTATAGTAATATTTATGCCCCTTTTTATCTAGCTTATCACGTAATCATTGATTATTGGTGCTATTTTGTCACTAAGCATAACTAATTCTAGATACATTGCAAATAAATCGGTTATAAATATATCAAATTTGGCTAAAAAAGAGTACGCAAAAAGTTTTATTGAGTGTACCAAAATAAAAAACATAAAATACCAAATTAGAGTCCACCATGACGACGGACTCGTTGAGATAATCGAAATGCATAGATAATATGTCTAATTTGGAGGTCAAATGCAAAAGATACGTATTATCTAGATGCGGCTAATATATCTGCCGAATCCAGATATCTGACTCTGGATCTTATTCAAATATCTGGCTCAGAATCTGTGTCAGGCCATACCAAATTTACATCCGATATCTGGGACTTTGTCAGTTCAACATTCAAATTTGAATCTATTTTCTATTCGGATTCAGATACTAAGTTTTTGGATTCGATAAATTCGGATTCGATAGCCGGATAATTCGACTGAATTCGGATTCGTTTTCACTCAGTTCCCCTTGATTTGTGGCCGTGTATTTTTGTGTGTTATGTATGTGTCGTACTCCTGGTTCCCCTTGATTTGTGGCCGTGCGTTTTTGTGTGTTATGTATGTGTCGTACGGAGGAGGAGAAACAACCGGTTGATTAGCAATCGACAAAAACAACTTCTATTTCCTGTTTGAAATGTAGAATTTTTTTATTAAAAATTAGATCGTCTTCGATGAAATTTCTACGTTTTCAAACAGAGCCTTATCTACGTTAATTAATTGGATACAATAACTGTGTTCTTCCTCGCAGAGAAAAAATGTGCTCTTCCTCGCAGAAAAAAAAGTGACTTTGATGTGTTGAGGATGAGTGCTGTAGGATTGTATGTAGGTGGGCGGGTGTGGTCTGGTTTGGAAGTGAACCGACGGTCAGTTCAAAGGTGCTGCTGGTGGCATATGCGGTTCGACTTGACAAGGCAGGCCGCAGGCGGCTGCATCTACCATTTAAGGGTATGTTCTTTTTCTCCGAAATTAATGACTTTTAGCTTTTGCTATAGTACGTAACTTTCAAATAGAGTATTTTCTCAAGACAGTGTCTACAAGTTAAACGATCTACACGTTAAAAATCCAACATCTGTATCAACCAAAATTGTAAGTGAGTATCTGTCTCTCCATAATCTGTACCGTAAACAGCCAAAATTCAAAAATTTCAGCCAAAAGCCATAAACCGCAGCCGCGCCAAACAGGCCCTAAGACTGGACTTCCGGCTTCCAAGTTGTCTGTTCGGATGTTCCAGTCCTTTTGGAAAACTTTTTCCGCACTGAATAATAGCGGCTGCATCTACCGTTGAGAAGACTGGACATCTGGCTTCCAAGTGGGCTGTTCTGATGTTCCTGTTCTTCTGGAAAACTTTTTCCCCACTGAATAATAGCGGCACTACTGCACTGTTTGAACAGAAATCCCTATTTTTGCCCGTGTGTCCTTTGGTTTGTAGGCGTGCACATCTTGGAGAGTCGTCGGATCGGGAGTACACCATCTGAAACATCCACATGTTGCGAATCGAGGAGAGATGACATCATCCATTTTTTACTGTGCAAAGCTGGCTAATACAAAAATGCAAAATGCGTACAGGATGTTAGGCCTCACTCATTTATTTAGTCCCACTTACCTCTTCTTATGTTCTCTCAGTCTCACTGTCTACATAAGATGTTGGGCCCTACTTATTTATTTAGTCCCACTTTTCCCTTCTCATGTCCCTCTCATCTCAATGTCTCTTGCATTCATCTTTGCATGGAAAAATTGTAGTCACCTTCCTCTACTACTACTCAAGCTCCGTTGGTTGGGCCTCATCGTTAGTGTGTGGTAGCACGAGCCAAGCTACCAAAACGGCGAGCCTTAGATGAGGCGACATAGACTGCTATGACGGTGGGGTAGTGCCGACCAGCACAACCAAACAAGGAGCTACACAATCTTTAGTTTGGGATTTTAATAATTTTGCTTTCGAGGTTATCCCAACTTGCTTTCAGATTCATACTAATTTGGTTTTTTGAGGGGTTTTCTTCGTAAGACTTTTGCATTGCCTTTTTGCTTTCGAAATTATCTTGAATTTGCTCTTAGAATTATGCTGATTTGTTCCCAAGCTTATCCTAAATTTGCTTTCAAACTTATCATGAATTTGCAGTTGACTTAATCTTGAATTTGCTCTCATAATTTTGCTGATTTGCTCAACTTGTCTTGAATTTGCTCTATGAATTATTCTGGTTTGCTCTTGAACTTATACCGATTTCCTCTAAATATTATCTTAAATTTGCTTTGAAATCGTGGCCTGGGCAAACAAGATGGGCGGTGCATTAAGAGCTGGGCCTTTGATGGGCCCTAGGCATGTGCGGAGTGTGCGGAAGAAAACACGTGACTCGAGCGTCCGTGCAGAAGAAACTGATTTTTTGGCGCACTGTGAGTTAGACAAACGTATTTTTTGTCGTCTAGCTATATATAAGTGTGCGGTGGACACGACAGGGGACGCACAGCCGGATTGTAGCTGCATTCCTGTTTGAATATGGTTTAGGTTCAGACTACGAGTCAGATTCAGATTAGCCGCCTTATGTCGCCGTACACCGTACTAAAGTAACAAATCTTCTCTTCATCTTCTTCCTAATTACACGCCAGTATAAAACAGTAGGAAATATACTCTTTCTGTTTTGGCTTTGTCTCCGAATCACTCAATTATTTGGTTGTCGTTTTCATGATTTGTAATCTGGCTCTTGCCATTGTACTATAGCGCTCGGTCTCCAGCAAGACCAGGCAATGCTAAGTGCGCTACTCTCTTCACTCTTCGAGGGTGTACTTGGTCATGTTCTCTTCCTGGAGACATCACAAGAGGTGTGGGATGCATTGGAGACAATGTTCTCACAATATAGCACTCGGCCGATGTAGCTGCGAGTGCAACTCGCCAACATCAAGAAGAAGGACATGGAAGTTGCAGAATACTTCAATAAGATTAAAAGCCTTGCTAACACATTAGCCTCGATCGGCCAACTGCTCAAGGATGTGGAGGTGATCTCCTACCTTCTTACCGGGCTGGACTCGGAGTATGATTTGCTGGTCAGATCGATAACTACGTGGACGGACTCCATCACACTCAACACCATGTTTGCCCATTTGCTCAGTTATGAGATGCTACTAGAAAATCGCTATCCTAGTGTACAATTGAGGAGCCTTCGACACACTTTGCTAGGCATAGCAATAGAGCGGTGCTGCGCAATAGAGGACACGACAAAGGACAAGGCAGCGCTGTCTCACATTAGCACCAACAGCCACGCCAACATTAGAACCAGTAGAACACCGGCATGGGCAGTCGACCAGTCTATCAACTCTGTGGCAAGATGGGTCATGTCGCTGCAAGGTGTTATCAGAGGTTAAATCATGCCTTCAAATTTGACGATGAATGTATTGCTGCTGCTGCTATCACCACTCTGATGTAGAACCTTGATCCAAGCTGGCACATCTACATCGGAGCCACTGATCATCTTACCAATAAGTTGAACAAGCTTGTCATCAAAGAACTATACAAAGGGAAAGACCATGTACAAACAACGAACCATTCAGGTATGCACATACTTCATGTTGTCCATTCCAATCTACATACACCCTCACATTCCCTTCAAGTAAAGAACATTATTTATGTTTCACAAGCCACTCATAATCTCTTATTCGTGAACTGCTTGTGAAACGCATCTAGCATACACTGCTATTTTGGACTGTGCTCTTTCTATCCCGAGCTGTCGTATAAAATGTTTACCTATTTATGTCGTATCCTTGCCATATCACAATTATAAATTTTGGCCCTTTTACCAACCATCGTAGCATATCATCACTTGATGACCTCCCAGTGAATCGCACCTTTAACCATTCATTAAACTGACAATTGTGCTCTCTCATGATCCAAATCTCTAACTAGCTTGGATTCTATTGCGCACAATGTCTTTGTGCTTGTTGATGTATGGGGACATTTCGATCATATGTTGTAGGATTGTAAAATGGATTTGAGCATATGTATCCAGATTGGGAGTGATTGCTTTCCTTTCGATAGTCTCGATACCCTCCAGCTTCCCTTCATGACGAGATAGAGGCACACATATCGGTTTCACTTGAGCCATGTAGTCGACGTAGAAGTCAATGACCTCTTTGGTTGCATAACCTTCACTGATGCTGCCCTCTTCTAAGGAGTCCCGGAGGAGATCCTCCTCCTACTCGCTGAAAAGGAGACGGCGAAAGCTGCGTGGAACACACTCAAGATAATGTACGTCGGCGCCGATCGCGTCAAGGAGGTGCGTGTGCAAACCCTTAAGAGTGAGTTCGAGGGTTTGCGCATGAAGGAAACGGAGTCGGTGGACGACTTCGTCGTGAGATTGATGACTCTCGCCAACCAGATCCACGGTCTTGGCGACAAGATGAAGGAAAACTACGTCGTGAAGAAGCTTCTCCGCGCTGTCCCAAACAAGTACCTATAGATTGTCTCAACTATTGAGCAATTGAGGACTTGAAGACAATGACGGTGGAAGAAGCGATCGGCCGCCTCAAGGCATATGAGGAGCGTCTACGCATTCCGGGCGACGACAACAACGAACATCTTCTTCTCACGCGGGCCGAGTGGAAGGCCCGATCGTCAAAGCGCGAAGACGACGGTGCCGATGGCAATGGTGGCCAAAACCGCAGGTATCGCAAATTCGACAAGGCTAAAGTAAGATGGTACAACTGCAATGATTATGGGCATTTTGCTTCCGAATGCCGCAAGAAGAAGAAGGAGCAGGCGCTTCTCATCGAGACGGATGCCGACGATGAACCGGCGTTGCTGTGAAGCATGTCAAGATTAGGGGGGAAATTGTTAGACTTAATCTTGACATGTATGCATTTGTTAGTTGGTTGTTGATCAAGTCTGTGGCGTGGCGTGAGTTTAGGATCAAGACCCAGTGGCTTGACCACATGCATTAATACTTGTATTTAGAAAGTTGGCTTCTCATGCAAGGCATGCAAGAACGTCAAGGCAGCTTGAGACCCGCATTAGCTGTGCGTATGCAGTTGGGGATGTGCGTATTTAACTTCTGGAAATCAGTTTGTATTGAGTGAGGAGAGGTGAATAAAAGAAAGAAACCAACATTTGGAGGCTAGGCAGTAGCAGCTCCACCAAATCTCCGTGTGTATCTTCCTTCCATGCTCATCTCCTCTTAGTGAATCGTGTTCTTTCGTATTGTTTTTGCTTGTTCATTTTTTTCTGGGCTAACAGTAGGGCTATAGTGTAGGGTGTCATGCCGAACGCCTCGGACAAGGAAATGTTTAAGACACCGGCGAAGGAGAAATCGGTGTCCCTCCAATACCTAATGCTCGCATACCAAGTGTGGAGATCAAATAGAGAAAATGACACACACAAGAGAAGCTTCTTTGGTGCTCGGCAGCTACTGCATAGCCATGAGCTTTCTGATTTTTCCCTGGCTAACTCATATTCGGTTACAAGACTCAGCTCTACCTTATAAAAGTTGATTACACGACTAGTACTTGGACTCTACGGCAAACTCGACTTCTACTCCTCGCACTATTCGGACTCTGACGCTAAGCTGAATACGTACTAGACTTAATCTCAAAGTTGAACACGGCTTTAACTTACGCAACTACTCTACGTCAGCTTTATTCCCAGCAGAGCCACAGAGGCCCGGACGCAGCCCTTGTCGGCGAGCTCGCTGTCATGGGACGCGAATGGGCAAGGAGGACGGTGCGGAAGGGGCCAGGGTGGTCTGTGGGTCTGCGAGGGTGCCGACGACGATGGTGACGCCTGCGGTGGGAGGAGGTTCGCAAAGGACGAGCGTGCGGGGGGTGGGGCATGCCAAGGTTACAAATTTCAGACAAATTTTGTGAAATGGACTAAATTTTTTCCTTTCGATACCCTCCGAAATAGATTTTATTCGGCTAAAATTTGGCCGAATTTAACTCTATTTGAAATTTATTCAAATTTTATTCAAATTTTGGTTAAATTTCATCAAAAAATTGATTTTTTCGTCTGAATTTTTGAACGAAATTACGTTCATTCGTTCCTTTCGCCGGTGTCCGAAATTTTTTTGCATCCAAAAGTTTTAACATTGGGGCATGCCAACTGGAGGTGAGCGTCGTGGTGTCGGAGGCATCCTTGACAGAGAGGCAGATGACGACTTTACAGAGGAGGATGTCAGGGAGCATGCTGATGCGGTCCTCCTCGCCGTCGTCATTAGAGGAGAATGCGGCGGAGAGGGCGATAGCGTCGCCACCGGGGAACAACTCTAGGACGCTTTTGACGATGGCGGCCATAGGTACCACTTGGTTGGACTAAAATAAGCTGGTTTATGGTTGAAATTACACTGTAGTTGGTTGAAATTACACTGTAGCTGATGGTGGCTTATTTGGCTTTTTTATTTTTAAAAAATTTAAAAATAAAAAAGCAGGTTAGTCCATCATAGACAACGCAAACGAATACAGGAAAAAAAGAACTAGCAAAAACAACTCAAAAAACGTAAAATCCAAAAAAAACAAAATTTATGAATAATAAAATATAAGTTAGAAACTAAGGGGGTGTTCTTTTTGGCTGCGGTTTATGGTTTTTGGCTGAAATTTTTGAATTTTGGCTGTTTACGGTACAGATTACGGAGAGACCGATACTCACTTACGATTTTGGCTGGTACAGATATTGGGCTTTTAACGTGTACTACGTTTAATTTGTAGGCTCCGTCTTGAGAAAATACTCCGTTTGAAAGTTATGTACTATAGCAACAGTCAAAAACTGTTCAATTTGTCACCTGCCAAATATGCCCTAAAAGTTTAAGTCGAAAAGAGTAGGACCATAGCAGAGCTAGCTAGAGCCCGGGTTTTGATTTGATTTTGCCTGAAGTAGCGAGGGGTGCACGCGCGCGCGCGCGGAGGCGGTGGTGGCTTCGTGGTGTGGATTGAAGTGCAGGAAATAAACCATGGGTTTGATGCTTGCCTCGTCTTCCTACCTTGCTGGACCAACCAAATGTCGGAAGCGGGTTTCTGGCGGGCCCATGAAAGTAACTGCAGTGAGTGACCACTGAGATGGAATGTTCTTGCAAATATGTACTTCTGCCGATGCACTGTCTCCGGAGTTGATTAATGATAATCTGATTAACTACAATTTAAACGCCTAATCAGATGGGCTTGTGCTTCTCTGCTCTTGTTCCCCATTTTAATTAGCAATTTTGTTGTTGACGTAGTAGGATCATGTTAGGAATTGTACGCAGCAATAAATGATTTAATATGGTACAGCTAGCTTTACTGTAGATAGTCGTACTAGCACTAACTACCAGTAGTGGTGACCAAATGGGCCGGGCCTATCCGGGCCGCACCACGGCCTGACACTGTAGACCCGGCCCGTTTGAGACACGGCACGCCCGCTAAACGGGCTGGGCCGGCACGACACGCTGGACCGGGCCGAGGGTGCGGCACAGCACGACCCGTTAAGAAATCGGGCTTTCTTGGCCCCAAGACACCCTCGCCTAACGGTCCTAAACGGGCAGTCTTACCGGCACAAGACGTCCGGCCCGGCTAAAATTCGAAAAAATAGCTGTTTTTTGATCGTTGGGGGAAACATTCGAAAAAATAGCCAAAAATTCGGAAAAAAATATGAATTTTTTTCTATAAATAGAGGGGCATCCGGCCTCCATTTTACACACCTCAAACATCACTCTCATCTCTCAGTTTAGCTGCGAAAAATCCGAAAGTGTTTGCGCAAATTTGGTGAAAATTCGGGTAAAATTCAAAAAATTCAAAAATCTTCAAAGATTTTTGTGAGAGCTGCAAAGGAGGTAATAGTGCTGTCTTATTTTAATTTTTTGTTATTATTCGTTGGTTTAATTTTTTGCTATTATTTGTTGGTTTAATAGTAAGTTAATCGTTCTTTACTATTTCAATTTGTAGTTAATTTAATGGAGAACTACGATTTTGAACTCTCCGAATTCGGCCTCTCGACGGAGGATATGCAATCGTTTCAACAAGCATATCCATCCGCGGAGGATATAAAACAAACTGGAGAGGCAGAAGAAACGACAGCCCCGGTGGCGCAAGGTCCAATCGATCCATCTTCTGCTGGCTCAACAAGTGCATACACAACCCAAAGCACGTGTGCAAAAAGAACAAGAGCTAATACATCATCAGTTTGGAATGATTTCGACAAGAAGTTCAAGACCGACGATGATGGGAATTCGGTGAGGTATGCTGTTTGTAAAATTTGTGGTAATGAATTGACTGCAAAATCATCAGGTGGGACGGGTCACCTACAACGGCATCCGGCAAGCTGCAAAAGAAGGCAAGGAATACAAATGCGCCAGACACAGCTGCAATATAACCCCGACGGTTCGGTACGTACGTGGGAGTACAACCCAGAGGTAGCTTGGGAATCTCTTTGTAGATTAATTGTTTCTCAAGATTTACCTTTAAATTTTGGTGAGTCTGATGCTTTCCAAATATATATTAGGACTGCTCATAACCCTCGATTTAGTACTGTATCTAGGCAAACAACAACTAGAGATTTAATTAAATATTATAACAATTGTCATGATAAATTGAAAGAAATGTTTCGTACATGTACATTCTCTATTGCTTTGACTTCTGACATATGTAGTGGTAGGGCTAGAGAGGATTATATTAGTGTTATTGCTCATTATGTTAATGATGACTGGGTAATGGAAAAAATAATTATAGGATTTAAATTAATTAATGTTTCACATAGTGCTGAAAATATTGCAGAAAGTATTATTAAAGTTGTAGAAGATTTTGACCTCACGGATAAGATTTTTTCTATAACTTTAGATAATGCAAACAAAAACACTAAAGCTATGGAAATTCTTACTCCTTTGTTTAATACTTATGCACACTCTTTCTTACTGCATCAACGTTGTGCTTGTCATATTATTAATCTTATTGTTAAATCCGGTTTAAAAAGATTAAATGCTTGTATTGATTCTTTTAGGGATGTAATTTCATTTATTAATTGTTCTAACCAACGAATAGCCGCATATAAGAGTTTTTGCGTAGCAATGAACGTTCGTCCTAGAAAATTTGGTTTAGACATGCCTGTTAGATGGAACTCTACTTACCTTGTGCTTAAACATATATTGCCATATAAGAGCACATTATCTGTTTTCCTTTACACCCAAAGTCATCAATCTCGTAGCTCCTCCAGTAGAACCCAAGTTAGAGACCCTGAACTTACTGAGGACGATTGGGTTGTTGGTGAAAAAATATTTTCCTTTTTAAAACTTTTCATAAAGTTACACTTTGTCTTTCTGGAGTATACTACCCTACATCTCCTGTAATTGTTCATAACATTCTTGAAATTGCCACCCACCTAAAGGCTTTTGAAAATGATCCTATACTACGGGATGCTGTAGTTGCCATGAAAACTATGCTTTTAAAATATTGGAGAGAAATTCTTATTTTATATGCATTCGCCTTTATTTTGGATCCTAGGGCCAAACTCCAAAGATTTATAAATGTTTTACAACTTTTAAGTGATGCTACCGGTTTAGACTATTGTAAATACTATACATTAGTTAAGGATAAATTATATGAGGTATATGATAAATATGAAAATAAGTTTGGGTCTGTGCGTTTATCAAGACCCCCGGTAGTCCCTAGCACCTCTAGGGGGACTATGCAATGGGGCAAGATTTTTGGTTCTTCGTCTAGAGATTCTCGTGCAGGTGCAGGTACACATCAGTCAGGATGAGGAAGGCGACAAAGCACTGGAGACTTATCAAGCTATCTCAACAGTGATAGCGTTAGCTTCGAGCAGGAGTTGAACATCCTCTCATGGTGGCAAACCCAGAAGGTATCATATCCAGTGCTATCCATATTAGCGGGATATGTTGATCGCTCTGCCTCTACGCTCCTTGGAGTCGATTCGATCTATCTGGAAGAATAATCGAGGAGTGACGAACAAGTCACTCCAACGAGATGGTCGAAGTCCTTTTGACCGTCAAAGACTGGGAACAAGCTGAATCAAGACTCCAACATACTGCGGATAATAGAGATTTAGAAGAATCTTTTGAGAATTTATATCTAGATAGTAATGAATATGATTTTTAATATTTTTCTTCATATGTAGTCACTAATGAGCTTTATAGGTTGTACTCTTTTTTCTTTACCGAGGTTTTCTCAAATTGAGTTTTTACTTGGTAAAGTTTTTAATAAGGCAGCCATCCCATGTAATTTAATAAGTTAATAAAGCTCATTATGTCATTGAAAATATTTATTTTCATGATTAACAATGTCTACGGTTTTCTATATTTTTTCTGAATTTTTTCTTAATTTTCTACAATTTTTCTTATTTTTCTACATTTTTTTAATTTTTTTCTTTTTTCGGCTTAACGGGCTGGCCAGGCCGGTACGGCCCGTTAAGCCTTAAAAGTGTCCGGGCCAACACAGCACAGCATTGGGCCGTGCCTGGGCTCGCACCGCAGCCCGTGGGCCGTCACGGCATGGCCCGTTTATTATGCGGGCCATAACGGGCCGTGCCTAAATGGGCCCGTGCCGTGTCGGCCTGGCACGGTCCACTGGACAGGTCTGACTACCAGCAGTCTGTAGCGAGCATGTTCTCTTATGAAAAAGGTGCACACATAACTCAAAAGTACAATTATCGACTAGAGGTGTACAGATTCTGCTACTAGCTTGAGACAACGCAACATGGAGAAAATCTGAACATACCAAGAAGCAAAGCAATATACATCAACAGTGAAAATAACTTTGTGCAAGAGCACAATTTTCTTACCAATTAGCATAACAGAAACAGATACTACAACAGAAAGGCACCATCATAAATGCATGGGCAAGTTAATCGACATAACTTTGCATAACCGCACAATAAAATGCACTCACACAATAGAAGCAATCAGAATGTCCATGCATAGATCTAAGGCATGTGCATAACCAATCAGGATATCTGCAAACCATGTAATATGCTGCCTGGTGGAACAAATCATTCATTTAAAGGAAATCAACGAGGTTGTAAGCAAAATTGAGCTCAGATGTCAACAATATACAATCAATTTGGTCTCAGCTCTGCTAACTTCATCACTTACAGATATTCACGCTAGTAAAAACCCTGTTGCCCTATCTTCAAAACTTACATGCCACAATGCCTTGCATGTAGATACTACCACAGAACACTAACCACTTGCAGAGAAGGCTATCTTGGATGATGATGCACACACATAGGCGGCTTTGAGTTCAGTAGTAGTCGAAAGGGTCGCTAACAGAAAAATCAGATGCTCCATGGAAGCACCAATTAAAACCTCCTTGAGGAATTGTACTCTCAAAGACCGTCACACTACAGCCTTCACTGGCCCTTTTTACAGAAGATAGAGTCTTCATCAGTTTAGCATCCACCTCATCCCATGAAGAGAAGCTTCCATTGACAAACACAATCACCATCTCCTGCAGCACCTGTGCCTTCTCTAGGATGAACTTAATGAAGGCAAGCTCGCTGCGCTCCCCTCGGTACTCATGGAAAACCACCTTCTTGATGCGAGACTGCAAGCATTCGATGCGACCGGCCTCCTGCCAGAACTTGAGATTGAGCTTGCCAGCGGGTTCATCAGCTTTCTCAGACTGCAAATCAAATCACTTGGCGGTTCAGCTAGCAAGTGATGGATCATTCAGCAGCAGTCAATCAATGAACCAAATGCTTAGTGACGATGCAAATGCTTGCCAAATTGATGAAGCGAGCTGAGCAGGGGTTAATTCACCTCGACATGCAGCGTCTCAACGTTGGAAAAGCATCTGAGGAAGCTGGGCAGCATCTTGGCTTCATTGCGGACTTCGAAATGCACCTTCAAGGCCAACACATTGACGCTTGGGACGATGGTGCTTGGGCTCGGCTTTGTCCCAGCCTGCAAACAATTATGCAATGCAAAGATCACACACCGTTGAAAGAACTGTCGAAAGAAATGGTGATCGAAAACGGGAAGGCATGCACCTTGACGATGGTGTTGCCGATCTCCAGGACATGTATTCCTGGCCTCAAATATCCCAGGATGCGCAGCTTGGGGCCATGCCCAAACTTGAAGCTGGTGCGGACCATCCCACCATCTTCCTAGTAACAATACGCCAAGACATCCCACAGGAAGAGCCGCTCCAGGCGCGGGGTGTCCACCAGGGCGATGTCCTCCGCGATGCACATGCAGACAGTGGCGGAGACAAGGGGGCTGGGATGGGTCTGGCACCCCCAATCTTCTACTAATTTTTTATTATGTAGTTAATTACATTTATTTAATTAGTGATTTAGCTCCTTCAAAAAAATGCAAAGTATATTTCACCTAATGATCCTGCTGATTTCTTAAGTTAAGAATATTATCCCCTCAAAGTAAAGTGGAAAAATATTATCCTGCTGATTTCTCAAGTTAAGAAAGAGCTCAATTGGAGTATCAATTGCCACATTTTCAACTTGATGTATGCAACCATCTAGATCTAAGTGCATTACCATCACTTGCTGATCTAACAAGTGGACTAGTTAAGACTGGTAAAGATTCATCTTATCCTATGGTGGACATGTTGTTAAGATTAGTCTTAACTCTTCTGGTTTCAACTGCAACCACCGAGAGATGTTTTTCAGCTATAAAACTTGCGAAGACGTGACTTCGAAGTACAATGAGAGATGGATTTCTACGAGATTGTTTGGCAATTTATATTGAAAAGGAATTGGCCGCAAAGATTAGTAATGATGATATTATTAAGGCCTATGATCTTGCTGATAGTCGTAGGGCTAAGTTTAAGTTAATAGAGATGTAATTTTCTTTGCATTGTAATTTGCGAAACATATTACTCTGATATGTGACTATTGGATCGGTAAATCCGGTATGGTTCATTGATTCTACTCTACTTGTTGTCCATGTTGCCCCCTATATCTAATTCCTGGCTCCGCCCCTGCATGCAGAGCTGCGCGCACCGCAGGCTACGGCTGACGAGTCGAAGGAGCACTTGCCTCTGGCTCCAATACAGCACGAGGGCCTCCAGGACGGGGCTCTGGGCAAGCACGAAGTCGAGGTCCTGGTCCTCCATCGCGACGCAGCAGAGGTCGAGCTCCCGGAGGTGGGGAAAGGCGGCGCCGTGCGGGAGGGCGGCGGTGTCCGGGAACCTCCAGAAGCCGAGGTAGAGGCGGCTGAGGGAGGCGAGGGTGAAGACGGTGGCGGGGAGGGGGAGGTCCATGGGCCAGGGCGGTTCACAAAGACGAGCTCCTGAACGCCCTTGGCTGCGAGCAGGTGGAGCCAGCCCGCCAGCTCGGCTCGGTGCGCGTCCATGTAGCTGCAGGTGAGGTTGAAGCTGTTAGAATAAATCACGCCATGCAGGGATGGCCGAGAGGTGGCAATTGGCGGCAGTAGCGGAGGAAGCTCAACAAAGCTCTGGATGCACTGGAGACCGGTTCTCACGGAGGAGTTCGTGGCTCAGAGCGTGGAGACGGCCAGGTCGCCAGGAGAGCGCAGCGGAAGCGTGAAATCCGGCGGAGTTCGTTGCGTGGGCGCTGCGTCGCCGAGAGGCTATTAAAGACCATGTAATCCTTGTGTGTATGATGCGCTGAGTCCATTTGAGCAATAAAACAGGTTGTGTGGCGGCCGTGGCGTTTGTCGCCTAAAAGGTCTACTGTTCTTCATCTACCTCGCGTTCGCGTGCGTGTGTGCGTTCCTGGGCGAAGCCAGCATTTGGTATCAGAGCCGGTGAAGCTCGACAGCAAGCTGATGGCCGGCGATCGGTCTCCCTCGCCTGAGAGGTCGAAGCTCAGCGACGGCAGTAGTGGCAGCAGGCCACGCGAGGTCATGGTAGAGCGCGTCAAGGAGATGAGTTCGTCGCTCGTGTTCCCGATGCTGTCGCGCACCAATTATCACGATTGGGCGCTTGTGATGCAGGTAAATTTGGAGGCGATGGGGCTGTGGGGTGCGGTGGAGTCGAGCAAGGTCGAGCGCCGCGAGGATCGGCTGGCATTGGCCACCATCCTTCGCGCCGTGCCAACGGACATGCACTCCGGCCTCGCCAATAAGAAGAGTGCGAAGGAGGCATGGGAGGCGGTGGAGAAGATGCGGCTCGGCGTCAAGCGCGTGAAGGAGGCGAACGTGCAGAAGCTGCTGAAGGAGTTCGAGCTCGTCGCATTCAAGGAGGGCGAATCGATCGACGACTTTGCCAACCGCCTGAACACCCTCGTCGCCAAACTGCGCGAGTTGGGGGAATCGATGGAGGACGTGCGCGTCGTCAAGAAGTTCCTGCGCGTCGTGCCGCCGCGGTACCACCAGATCGCGGTGTCTATCGAGACGCTGCTTGATCTGGACACGATGTCGATCGAGGAACTCGTCGGGAGACTACGTGCGGCGGAGGATCGAGCCGGCGTGGAGGAGATCGCGGACCGCACCGGGCAACTGCTGCTCACCGACGAGCAGTGGGAGGTGCGCCGACGTCAGCGTCGCGGGAAGGAGCGCGTGCGCAGCGGCGACGCACGCCACGGCGACGGCGACAGGAAGGGAGGCCGTAGCGGCGGCCATGAAGACAACGCCGACGATGATGGGGGGAGCAGCGTCAGTTCGGGCGCAAGCAGGCGCCGACGCAACTCCGGCAAGGGCAAGTGCTACAACTGTGGTGTCTGCGGCCACTTCTCGAGGGAGTGCACCAAGCCAAGGAAGGAGGAGGCGTTGCTCGTCAACGCCGATGATGAGCCGGCGCTCATGTAGGGCAGGACGCGCGGCTGTGTCGTGATTTAGGGGGAGTTTGTTAGAATAAATCACGCCATGCAGGGATGGCCGAGAGGTGGCAATTGGCGGCAGTAGCGGAGGAAGCTCAACAAAGCTCTGGATGCACTGGAGAACGGTTCTCATGGAGGAGTTCGTGGCTCAGAGCGTGGAGACGGCCAGGTCGCCAGGAGAGTGTAGCGGAAGCGTGAAATCCGGCGGAGTTTGTTGCGTGGGTGCTGCGTCGCCGAGAGGCTATTAAAGACCATGTAATCCTTATGTGTATGATGCGCTGAGTCCATTTGAGCAATAAAACAGGCTGTGTGGTGGCCATGGCGTTTGTCGCCTAAAAGGTCTACTGTTCTTCGTCTACCACGCGTTTGCGTGCGTGTGTGCGTTCCTGGTCGAAGCCAACAGACGCAGCAGAAGGGGCCTGGGTGGGTCTCGAGGACGCGGGACACCGAGGCGGTGACGGTGCCGGAGTCGGCGATTGCGGGCCTGGTCTCGGCGCTGGGCGGAAGGAGGTGGGTGTCTACGAGGACGAGCGGCGTGGGGCGCCAGAGGCGGCGCCAACGCGAGGAGAGCGCGGCGGTGCGCGCGGCATCCTTGGCGGGGAGGCGGGAGACGAAGCTTCGGAGGAGGTCGTTGGGGAGGGCGCTGACGCGATCCTCGGCTCCACCGTCGGCGGCACCGGAGAGGAAGGCGGCGACGGAGACGGGCGGGATAGGGAGGGAGGAGTAGAGGAAGGAGTGCATGAGGTCCATTGTATAGTCCAGCAGCTGCAGGTCCAAGCTGTGGTTCTCCATTTCGACAAGCATCTCCTCCATGGTGGTCGGCGGCGCCTGGTCCATGGCGGCCGCCGTGGATGAAGGGGAGGAGGGTTTTGGGTACACCACTAGTAGTGATCTGATTCTGTGGTGTGGTTGTGAGCGAATTTTGGGGCACGGGGTTGCTAAGCCAAATGTCGGAAGCGGGCTGCACGCGGGCCCATCTCATGATAATGGGTCCACTGTTGTCAGTTGGAGGGTACGCCTGTCAACTAATCTCAGGGGTTAACTAATCTAGGGGTGTTTGTATTCGTTTGTGCTGATAACTTTTAGCTGAAAATATAAAGTAGCATTTAAATAAAGTAATTTTTAGAAGAAAAGAATGAGGGGTACAAAAGTGAGCGATGTGCGTGAGATAAGAGCAAGAGAAATATGATGCATAATACATCCGTGATCCTCAATCTTATGATCGAAGCAAGATGGGAGCGAAAAGACTGAAGAAAGTACTTCAAGATGCTATGTATTTATATTCATTTCTAACTTCTTTTAAACAGGAATCAATACAACATCCTCTAAAAAATTAATCTGAGTAACGAAGCCAGGATTAATTGGCTTTGGTCTAGTGATGTCATATTTGTCGTAGGCAGATTAGTCATGAAAGGAAGAAGATTTTGGCAATTGTGGCCTCTTAGAAGTTTTCTTTTACAGAAATATCATCTCTTCTAGATAATTTGTAGATCTAGCCCTTCTATAGAGCACCTGCCTCTGGTATCGGGTGTGGCAGGGACCTGACCCCAGCGACGGGTGCGGTAAGTCATCCGCCTTACCTCGGGCAAGTCAGAGCATCAGAAAATTTTCTAAAAATCTATTTAAGTATACTTTTTTTTAGAAATTTTCAAATATAGTAAACAAGCTTTAAAAATTATAATATTTTTTGTAGAACCACTTGACAAAGTGTATTTGATTGTGTAATTTTTCTATAATTTTATGCATTCTGAATTTTTTCATAAAATTTGTATAAATAGTATATTTATATGATTTTTTTAGAAAAATTCAGAAAGGGCAAAATTATGAAAATATTACACAAATAAGTACGCTATGTCAAGACTTTTCACAAAATAATTTATAACTTTTGGAGTTCATTTGGTATATTTAAAAATTCTTACAAAAATATACTTTAATAAATTTTTCAGAAAATATGATACAATGAAGCTACAATGCCGTCCGTGTGGTCACCTTGTGGTTTTGGGTGAACATTCCATGAACACATATGCTGCGCATTCATTCGTCATTTTTTTCTTAGCTTTACATCACGTCTACCACCCCTACTTTCGGAGGCATGGGACACCCAGCATTACTGTCACGCTTGGATCGATGGCTATGGGTCGCCAACCCTGGTGACAGAGGCATTGAGCGAGACTTGGCTATTCAACGGTATGTTGGGAGGCTTTGCTAGTTTGGGCTAATTGCGTTCGCTCGTATGTTGAACATGGCACAGAACCTCTTGATTGACGCCTATCTTTTTTCCGCCTTGGTTGATCATTGGTGGCCAGAGACCCACATGTTCTACTTTCGGTGGGGGAGATGCAGTGCTTATGTGGTTAAATCGATCTGAAAAGCTCTGCAAAGGTGTAGTGCTTGTGAGGTCACATCAAGCTGAAAAGCTCTTCGGAGTTGCATGGTCATATCGACCAGAAAAGCTCTGCAGAGATGCAGTGCTTCTGTGGTCGCATCGAGCTAAATAGCTTTGCATAGGTCCAACTAAAAAGTTCAGCAAAGGTGCTTATACATGCAATAAATACAACACATGATTCAATAGTACAAAATTTTTAAATCGAACACACCGGAATACAACATAACGCAATACACCGGATAGCTTACATATACAACAGGTTAGGACCCTTACGGAACTAAGTGGCGCCGGAAGAAGAAGGTCTGTTTAGGCAGTTCCTGAACGAGTGCCTAGGAGTCTTGCATAGCCTACACCTCCTTGGTCTTGGCCGATCTCCACATTGGCTCGCATCCATGTCATTGCGGATGCGTCTTGATTGTCGCGTCCCACGGCTTGGAAGCCACAGTGCTTCATTCGGTGACCACTTCACTACTCCTGGCCATAGGTCCCTGTAGTGGCCTTCCACGTTGTAGGAGTTGAACTCCACATTCCAAGTATCATAAGGTGATGCATGTTGTAGTATTCCGACATGTATATGCTACAAGATTGGCAAAATGCAATGCATGCATCATATACATGGGAGCAAGGCTTGTGTAAGAGTTGAGGCTTGTTGCAGGTGCAAACTGCCATGTTGCCTATGTTGCAAACATACTTCCAGTCACCTCTCATGTGGTCGTGAACATACTTATCCCGCAGGTAGGTATCGATCATCCTCTTCAAGCCATCAATTTTGTGAGCTACATGGGATCGAGCCTTGGTAATCTTCTTCTCCATGTAGGCAAGGGTAATCTCCTAGTACTGCTTCCCTTCGTCCAAGTGCTACTTGGCCATTATTGCTCGATTGGTGTAGCTGCAGTGGTCGTAGCTACATAGTGGTCGATGGTCGGTACTTGTAAGTTATAGTATCCCAGTCGCGCTCGAAGACTGGTGGTACCGTCTGTGTGAGCGGTACTAACAGAGATGCTAGTCGACAAGTTGTGGTCAGTGAAGCGGTCGATGAAGCCATGGTCGAAGATGTGGTGGACAAGCCGTGGTCGGTAAAGCGTTCAAAGGCACCGTGGTCTAAGGCGTTGTGGTCGAAGCAATCGTGGTCGTGAGGCATGGTCGAGGTACCTGATCGACAAGATATGGTCGTACAAGGACTCAACGGAGAACCCGAAAAAGGTCAGGTCTGTGTGTAGTCGTTGACCAGACCAAGTAACAGTTAGTCTACATGTAATCAGTCGTGTCCACTAAGTTGTGTGAGCTGGCTAGTGGAATGAGTCGTTCGAGTAGTGCAAGTCATGGAGATCATGCCAGAAGACTCAGGTAGTTCGTTAGCCTGTGTACATATAATCTGTGAGTATAAATAGAAGAGAAAATGGAAAATTTGTGAGCAGATTGACGTGGTACAAACTCTTGTGTGTCTTGAGTTGATTAGATGTGTTCGTGTGAGTTTCGACCGCCGTGTGGGTGTGTTCTGTTCCATCACTGGGCCAACAAGTGCTACTCGAAGCCCATGAGGGGCGATGCTGGAGGTTGTCACCATCGTCGTCGTCCAAGAAGTCGTTGAGGTCAGCGTCGTCAAGGACGAGCGGCGTGGAGGCCTAGTAACAACAGTGTGTGGAGTGCGTGGCATCTTTAGCAGGGAGGCGGGAGATGATGTTGGAGAGCAGCGCGTCCGAAAGGTGGCTGATGCGGTCCACGCCGCCAGAGAAGGAGGTAGCGGCGGAGCGTGGGGCGCGAGCGGTGGAGATGGGTAGGGTGGGGATGCAAGTGAGAACGGTGCGCATGATGGTGTCCATGGCATCAAATGAGGAGCGGCGTAGAGGCGGCGGAGAGGCAAACCCCACTCCGAGCAAGAAGAGGGGTTTTCACTTCTCAGGAGGAACTTCTTGCTTCATTGGGTTGGTGGAGGTGGTAGCGGTAGTTCATCCTATGATTTGGTGCTCGTGTCTACCCCAAATGTCCTGAACCGGTCGGATAGTTTGTGCCATCAGGGCACTGCCAATGGTCCACATCAGTTAATATCTATAGCTTTAATTAGCTTGTCACGTAAACAAAAATCTGATATAAAAAGCATATTTAAGGAGGAGAGATGTGAGAGCAATGTCTCATACAAGACATCACATTTTTTAGAGAACAAGGCACATGAACACCAAAAGAAACCCCACTGGGATGAATTGGATGTCCATAACACACGTTTTGTGGGCCCAACTGGATTTTATGCGCCTGTTCGAATCTTCGACCTGATCTTTTATGAAGCTGGTAAACTGACTATAAGATTAAAAGATAGAGTAGATCATAATACATATAACAATAATGATATTGAAATAAAATATATAGACACTATCCATTGAGGTAATTGTATCTAAACATTTATTTAATATATATTCTCTCCTTATAGACATTGCTATGGAAATTACTCATTGGGGATGCCCATAGAAATTCAGAACAGCTGGAGCTTAATTTCACTGCAACTCTTAATTAACTTTTCACATTAATCAGTCAATTAAATAAGGGACTACACATGCATCAACATCTAGTTAGTTAAACCAAACCTTACAGATAATCACAACCGCATCAAGCACTTAAAATTCTTTTCGGACGTCCATTTACAGGGCGACTTATGCTCTCGAGTATAAGTCACATCAAAGGCCGTTCTTTTTTTGTTGCGGCTAATAATTTTATATTATGTTTTTAGAGATACTGGTAGACGATGAAGATGTTGACGTCGACAGTGTATGCGTTGATGGGCTCAAAAAATTGTTTGAAGAAGCAATTTTGAAAAGCAGCTTGAAGAAACTAAAGGCTATCTAAAACCCAAAAGAACACTGCCAACATATGAAAACAATTGGTACACTAAAAATTGCAGGCTAACAGTTTGTGCAAAATTGCACTGCAACCTCACCAGTATCGATTGGCAACAGTACCGACTAGACAACAGAAGAATAACCACAGAAGAAACTGGCAACAAATTAGTAGATGATCCACCTGCTAGTGCAAAGCATCAACACTATTTCCACAGGCTTGACAGTTAGATGTAACATGGCTTTAGCTCCCCCCGCGCCATGATTACTTCCAAATTAAAGTTATACCACAACACACCATGATTGTGACAAAGAATGAACTATTTGTGCCATCTTAACAGCTAGCTCAACCTTTCAGTGGCAAAAATACAGCCCCTTACACAAAGTTCCACTTCTCAGTAAGCACAACACACACATGCATCTTGAATGTGATCAGTGACCAAGAACAACTTTTATAGTCAACTTTTATAGCACCCAACAGCAACTCCAAACCTTCCAGATAATCACAAATCGCATCAACGATATGTATACTTCAACATGATGCTGCGAGGATAAATGGATCGATACTCTGTTACAGTTTGTGCACGTGTGCACCAACACCTGCATGAATCGGCAACAAAGCAGTGCATTTCGACCAATAATGAACTCGTGAGTAAAGAAAAAAAGTTCACATGAAATGCATAGTATCTGCCATTTAGATGGCGACACTTGAGTAACATGAGCCATCGCATGAACTACTAAGTAGTAGTACTGACTAATTAGCTCTCTTGTAATGTTCAAAACTCTTTTCTTCTTGCCGGAGCCGACAACTAGTGTAAATAAGCGTCTTGCCTATGTATAGACGACACTGAAGAAAGGGCTAGCATATCACATAGCCATCAGCACCTTGAGCTTCAGCAATCGAAGGGGTCACTCAGGGAGAGATCGGATGCTATGCGGAAGCTCCAAGCGCTGCCTTCGTTGCGCACCAATATCATGAAGTTTGGGTCTCTGCTGGCGCTTTTGGTGCTGCACGCTAGAGGTTTCAGCTTGGTGGCCACCCCCTCCTCCGAAGCAGGATCTCCATCGGCCAACACGATCACCACCTTCTGCAGCAGCCGTGCTCTCTCCAGGACGAACCTGAGGAACGCGAGCTCGCTGCGGTTCCCTTGGAAGTCCTTGAACACCACCCTCTTGATGTGTGAGTGCAGGCATTCGATGGGGCCGACGGCGTGCCAGAATTTGAAATTGAGCTTGCCAGTGGGCTCATCAGCTTCAGCAGACTGCAGAATAAGCATGTAGATAAGTTCGATTAACCACAGATCACGGGGCAGCATTCAGCAATCAGATGCTAGAGACGATGCAAATGCTAAATGAGGAGATGGGGGAAATGGGATCTCACCATGACATGCAATGTTTCGACATTGGGAAAGCATCTCAGGAAGGTTGGCAGCATCTTGGCCTCGTTGCGGACACCAAATCGCACCTTCAATGCTAGGATCTTGACACTTGGAACCGTGGTGCCTGGGCTCGGCTTCGTCCCGGCCTACAATTCATGTGCAATTCACGATCAATCACAGTGCCATGGATCATTACACAATGCTATGAGTATGATATATCATTGAAGAAATTAATCTGGACCTCGATGACGTTGTTGGCTATCTCGAGCACATGGATGCTTGGCTCCAGGTAGCCGATCACCGTAAGCTCCGGTGTGTAGCCAATCTTGAACCTGGTGCGGAAGTCGTTGCTGAGGCGGGCACCGGGGCAGTCGTTCCACAGGATGAGCCGCTCGAGGCGCGGGGCGACGACGACGGCGAGGTCCTCGGCGATGGACATCCAGAAGAGCACGCAGCGGAGGCTGCGGCTGCGGACGCGGACGTTGCGCGGCATGTTGTAGTTGACGACGATCGCGAGCATCTCCAGCACGGGGCTGCACTGGAGCAGTCGGTCGAGGTCCTTGGTCTCGATGTGGGTGCGGCAGATGCCGAGCTCGACGAGGTGGGGGAAGACGTGGGCGCCGCGGGGGAGGCGTTTGGTGTCCGGGAACTCGTCCCAGAGGCCGAGGTAAAGGCGGCGGAGGGAGGAGACGCGGAGGACCTCGATGGGGAGATCGACGTCGAGGAGCCAACTGGGGAAGTTGACGAGGACGAGCTCATGGACGGCCTTGGCGGCGAGGAGGCGGAGCCAGCGCGCGAGCGTGGTGGCGCCGTCGCGGGAGGCCGCGTAGTTGCAGGCGTTGGTGAGGTGGACGCAGCGGAAGGGGCCCGGGTGACCGGCGAGGACGCGGGAGACGGTGGCGGTGAAGGCGAGCCAGTCGAAGCGGCTGCCTTGGTCGTCGGGGAGGAGGTCGGCGTCGTCGAGGACGAGCGGCGTGGAGCGCCAGAGGAGGCGCCAGCGCAGGGAGAGCACGGCGGTGCGGGAGGCGTCCTTGACAGGGAGGCGGGAGACGATGTTGGAGAGCAGCGAGTCCGGGAGGCGGCTGATGCGGTCGTCCCCGCCGCCGTCGGGGGAGGAGGAGAAGAAGGCGGCGGAGAGGGAGGCGGCGCCGGCGGCCGTGGAGGAGGGCGGGGTGGGGACGCAGGCGAAGACGGCCCGCATGATGGCATCCATGATGGTCATGGTCGCCGCGCCGGAGGAGCAGAGAAGAGGCGAGCAAGAAGACGGTTTTGAGGAGTCGAGCACTCGGGCTCGCCCGCTCCACTGGGAAGTTGGTGGAGGCGGTTCTTTGTCCCCGAGGAAGGCTGCGTAGGGTTTGGTGGCCCCTACTTACTGGGCCAAGTGTCGGGAGCGAGTTTGTCGCCGGCCCATAAGCCAGTTGTTTATTTTTCTGTCGGAAGAACGGACGCTAGGGGGCACTTATCACTAGCACTGATCACTTGCTAACTGATGAGAAATCGTCACTGTGATCAGTCCGATTAATCTATTTACTTAATATAAAATAAGATTAATTATATAAGACATAATAGTATATTGAAATATAGAGAGGTAGAAGTTCTATAATAGTATATTGAAATATAGAGAGGTAGAGAGAACTTCTGATCTTTCTTTATTGCTTTCTTTCTGATTACGTGTACAAAATTACTGGTACGGCTCCCTATTTATAGTCTACTGGTGAGGTGCCCACTATGGGTCAAGGCTTTCGGCCAGGCCCAGGTTTCCTAACACCCCCTTGGGCACTCATCCGACACATTCATACCTCATCAAAACTCCATAAAAACCCAGTGGAAAAAATTTAGAGAAAGAGTACATGATACATGTTATGCTGCATTGCACGAATTGCCTCATTAAAAACCTTGGTCGAGAAACTTTAGGAAAACTCGTCAAGGGAAAAAGAGTATAATCCACCCAATTTCATTCAATCTTCAGGACTTATTCTTTTGGGTACTTGATCTTCATGACCAAGGTTTAATAACGGGCTTGAGAGAATTCTCTCTCTAAATTTTGCACTTCTCTAAATCTCATCATTCCAATTCCTCGTACGTATCTTTCAAAGCTAGATGCTGAGAGTGACTTAGTGAATAAATCTGCCAGATTCTCACATGACTTAGTATGCAGTACCTTAATCTCGTCCATCTTTTGCAATTCATGAGCATAGAAGAACTTGGAGTTGATATACTTTGTGAGATGACTCTTCACATAGCTCGTCTACACTTATGCAACGCAAGCTGCATTATCTTCATAGATAATTGTGGGGGCTTGCACAATATTCATCCCACATGACTGCTGGATGTAGTGAATCATTCGTCGTAGCCAAGCACATTCTCGTGCGGCTTCATACAGTGCTATAGTTTCTGAGTGGTTCATCGAATTCGTTACAAGACATTGCTTAGATGATTTCCAGGAAATTGCAGTTCCACCACACATGAATACGTAGCATGTTTGTGACCTTACTGTATGCGGGTCCGACAGGTACCCAGCATCGCATAGCCAATCAAGTCCAAATCTTGATTCTTTCTGTAGAACAATCCAAGGTCCTTGCTTCCTTGAAGGTATCGGAAGATGTCATTTATTCCCTGCCAATGCCTTTTGGTAGGTTCTGCACTATGCCTTGATAACAAGTTTACGGCAAATGCGATGTCCGGTCTAGTGCAGTTTGCTAAATACATAAGTGCTCCTGCTGCACTTAAGTATGGGAATTTCGGTCCCAGGACTTCCTCCCCCTCTTCTCTAGGTCGGTATGGATCTTTTTCTTACTGTAAAGACCTCCCAATCATCGGTATTTTCGATGGGTATGTCTTCTCAAAGCCGAACCTTTCTAACACCTTCTGGGCGTAGGTCGACTCATATACTAATATTCCTTCAGGGACATGCTCAAGCTGCAGGCCTAAACAGTATTTGGTCTTACCCCAAATCTTTCATTTGAAATTCCAACCTCCATGTAAGAACTTACTTCTTTTATGTCTTCCATTGTCCCGATGATATTCAGATCATCTACATACACTGAGATTATACAAAATCCATTCCGAAATCGTCGTATAAACACACAGGGACAATCTTCATTGTTCGTGTAGCCTTTCTTACATAGAAATTCACTTAATCGATTATACCACATCCTGCCAGATTGCTTCAGTTCGTACAGTGATTTCCTGAGCTTCACACTGTACAGATTTTTATTTGCTCTGTCTTGGCTTGGGGAGGGGATACGTTTAGGTACCTTCATATAAATCTCCGAATCTAAGTTTCCATAAAGGTATGCAGTTACCACATCCATCAATTTCATTTCTAAATTCAAGTTCACTACCATTGAGATCAAATATCTAAAGGTAATTCCACTCATGACTGGGAAGTAGGTATCTTCATAGTCAACTCCAAGACATTGAGTGAAACCTTGTGCTACCAGTCTTGATTTATATCTTATAACTTCATTTCTTTCATTTCTCTTTCGAACAAATACCCACTAATGCCCTATAGGGTGCACATGGAGAGGTGTGCGGCATACGGGCCCAAACACCTCTCTTTTGTTCAGAGACAATAATTCAGTTTCTATTGCCTTCTTCCAATTTTCCCAATCTGATCTTTTCTTACATTCAGCGAGCGATGCAGACTCAGGATCAAGATCGATAATTGTGGTAATTTTCTTTATGAAATAGATATCAACATTGGCTGTTGTCCTATTCATGTACTCTCTCGTGTGCACATAATTTATAGCTATTTCTTTATGAGTTGTTTCTTATGGAGCTTCTCCTTACCCATCGCTTCTTCAAATTGCGATGGCAAGTCCATTTAGTTTTTCGGCTCCGATGTGTGCACACACATCTATGCCGGTTTCTTCCTCCAGGAGAATGTTAAAATCCGGTATGCCCTTTCCTGAGGGTCCCATACTGGTGCCAGGTCTCAACTGGCTCCCCTTCTTGTTCTGGGAAACTTCAGTGATCGGCTGTGACAAGTCCTTCTTAACCTTCTTCACCAGGTGTCCCCAGTTACATAGGATTCGAGGGGCTGGAGTTCTCGTCCTTTTATTCTGAGTCATCTGGACGGGATTAGGGATACCTTCTACTTTCTTTGGTATTTCAGCCCTCTCCGGTGCATTGCGTGTAGGCACATGTGACTTGATCACACTCTTCAAATCACTAAAGTGATTAGGCAGTTGATTTGCTAATGCTTGCAAATCAATGATCTTCTGGACTTCTCTATTTGCTTCACTAGTGTGCGGGTCATGTGCATGGATTCCCGTGGCTTGCCACGTAATTTTCTGATATTTTTTATCAAGGGGTTGATTTCCTCCCCCTAATGTTGGGAAATTATCCTCATCAAATAATCAATCAGTGAAGCGGGCGGTATGCAAATCTCCAGTCATGGGTTTTAAATACCTGATTATGGATGTAGTCTCATAACCAACGTATATCCTAGTTTTACGGAGAGGACCCATTGGAGTACGCTGTGGAGGGGGTATAGGTACATAAACCTTGTATCCAAACCTCCTGAGATGAGAAATTTTCGGTGCAGACCCTTGCGCTAGTTGCATAGGTGAATGGATGTTGTAGACCGATGGTCTAAAGTTGATGAGATTTGCTGCATATAGGACTGCGTGTCCCCAACATGTAGTTGGCAAATTACAATTTCGCAAAAGAGGTCAAGCAATAAATTTAATTCTCTTGATTAATGCCTCTACCAAACCATTCTGGGTATGAACATGCGGTACATAATGCTCAACTGTAATCCCCATCGCCACGAAATAATCATCAAATGCCTTTGAAGTAAATTCTCCGGCGTTGTCCATTATGATGGACTTTATGTGATGATCAGGGAAAATATTTCTGATGCGAATTATTTGCGAGATCAGCTTTGCGAAAGTATGAT
Source organism: Bonia amplexicaulis (assembly GCA_036346245.1). Taxonomy (NCBI): domain Eukaryota; kingdom Viridiplantae; phylum Streptophyta; class Magnoliopsida; order Poales; family Poaceae; genus Bonia; species Bonia amplexicaulis. Next base: position 22,293,194 of record CM070735.1, on the reverse strand, counting down.
TTCTTGTGGACAATAGACCAACGTGCGACCATTTTGAGGAAGCATCGATGAGCACCATGAAATATTTGAATGGCCCTAAAAGTGGCTGAATGGGACCGCAAATGTCTCCTTGGATGCGTTCCAGGAATGCAGGGACTTCATCATTCACTTTCAGAGTGGAGGGTCTGGTAATTAATTTCTCGGTGGCACATGCAGGGCACATAAAGTCTTCATGATTCGGGAAATATTTTATATTAATATTATGCCCCTGGGAATTATTGATTATATTTCTCATCATTCTAAGGCCTGAGTGGCCTAATCTATAATGCCAAAGACAGAAAAGTTCAGAGCTTCTAAATACTGTCTTTAGGGCAGTATAGGCTGCAGGTGCCTTGATGTTGGTATAGTATAGCACAGTTTCTAATGAAGAAAGTTTTTCTAATACCATTTTTCCATTCGCTTCGCACTTCGTAATGAGTAGGTATTCCTTACCGTACTCTTCTTCAGTCTCAATGTGGAAACCATTGGTGCGAATATCCTTAAAACTTAAGAGAGTTCTAGTCAATTTTGGGTACAATAAGGCTTCTTCAATGACCAAAGTTGTGCCCATTGGGAGTATAATTATGACTCTTCCTTAACCAATTATACATGCATCGCTACCGGCGATTGTCGTAAGACTGCCGGCATTCTTACAAATCGACAAAAAATATTTTGTCTCTCTTAAGATGGTATTCGTTGTGCTGCTGTCAGCTAAGCACACTTCCTCAATAGGGCGCCACGCGTGTTCTAATATAATGTATTTTATTAATATGTATTTAGAAGGCAATCAACACATCAATAAAATACTTCAATATCAGAACATATCATGCCATTATAAACTGAATAAATGAATGATTTATTCAAATATCATCCAACCATCATGAGAAAATAAAATTGCTTAAGTACCAGCCATGCAAGTTCTAACTTGTCCTTTCACACAAAATAAATGACAATTAAAGTCTAAATGCATTCTGTGCATTAGACTAAGTCTGCTAGGAAATCAGAGACTTCATCTGCTATTTTCTCGGGGGTGATATTCTCTTCGAGAGAAATCATGGTGGTGGCTGCTTCTAGGTCAAAAGGGGATGCTGCTGCTGGGATGGCTTCAACATCCATCAACGCAGGCAGCTGTTCAGAGCTCTCCCCATCAACAGATGCGAAGTGGGCTTCATGCTGCCCTTTGCCATCCTTCTTTTGAGCTTAGAAGGCATCAATGATATGCTGTGGCTCTTTACAGATCTGCGATCAATGCCCCCTCTTGCCACACTTGAAGCAGGATTGGTCCTACTGGCCATAGGCCTTGCCATCCCGCTTTGGCTTGCTTGTCTTATTCTCACGTGGAGTTTCTAACTTGCCTTTCTTGGCTGCGGCCTTACCCTTCCTTCCCCTTCTCTTCATCAAGGGTTTTCGCACCTTGTAGCTCTCGGCATTGGCTTCACGGCCAGCGGAGCTCCCAGTTGGCTGAATGACATAATTCTTGCGGAGAAGTTCGTCCTGAGCCTCCGCATCTTGCATCATACAATCAATTCAGCATACTCCATGTAGCCGTCTTGACGATAATTGCATGCAGATTGTACTGCATTGGGGTGGAAGGTGGATATGTTTTTCTCAATCTTCTGCTTATCTGTGATCTGCTTGCCACAGAGTTGAAGATTGGTACAAATCCTGTGCAAGGCAGAATTGTACTCCCCGACCGTCTTAAAGTCGACAAACCTTAGTCTAATCTATTCTTGCTCTGCCTGAGGAAGAATGGTGTACTTTAGCCTCTCGAACCGCTTCTTGAGTGCAGTCTAGAGTGCTAGCGCGCTCTTCTCTGCCATGTACTCATTCTTGAGAGTGAGACAGAGGTGGTGCCTGAGAAAATAAAGTGCCTGATCATTTTCCAGCTTCTTGGCTCTAAGTACTATCTCGACATCGGAAGCTCAAGTCAGATAGTTTTGGTCATGCTGGGCCAACTCCTCGAACTCCCGGATCGTGATGCCAGTCATCTACATGTGTATGAAAAGAATAAATAAGTTTACTACTGGTAAACATGCACGGAATAATTTACGATAGGTAAATAAATGGTACAAAAGATTCTATGAATTTTCTATAAATTTTATTGTTAATTTCGGTTATTAAAGGCAATTTTAAATAATTATGATTAACCAAAATAGTAAATAAATACAAAAAACATACAAAATAGTAATGACAGAAATAAACATGCTTCAAATGCTAAAATAATTCAAAATTTGATTTCCCGAGGCCCCTTTATGCCAAAATATGAATTTTCAGCGAATTCTGCAATTTTCGAGGGTCAAGCTTTTCAATTTTATCATTAGCAAGTTTAAGTTTTCCATCACAGGAGTCATGTGGCATTCTTAGTTTATCAAATTTATCAGTTACATCTCTAAGTTGAACCAGGTAGATTGCATTAACTGATCTAGCAGTTTCCAACTCATAATGTAAGACTTGACAAGCTTCACAGGAATCATCTTCAGGAATAGATGCTCGAAGTCTATTAATCTCATAATTCAAGCTTTCAACTATAGAATTATTTTCTTTTAATTTCTTTTTAGTCTTTTTCAATTCAATAGCAAGTTTAACAAGACCATCTTCAAGCTAATCATATGATGGTCTTACCACATCGGGGTCACTGTAGTCATCGTCGTTGTTGTTGCTCGCCATAAAGCACATGTCCGTGAAATCGTTGGTGTTCTTCTTCTTGCCTTTGACATCATTATCGTCGTGGTAATTGCCATGTAACTCTCAAAATCCTCATCACTCAAGTCAAGGTGCTCGATAGCTGATAAGACTTTTTTTACCAACTTTGCGATGGAAATTTTCACCCTTGGTGTTATTCTTGGATGGTCGATCCTGATCTTCCTTCTTCTCTTTGAGCTTGGGGCAATCCATCTTAATGCGGTTGGCTCGCCACACTCAAAGCACCTGATCGGACCTGGAGCTCCACCACGCTTTCTCGTCCTTAGATTGTTGAGTGCCTTGTATGCTCGTGAGGAGATTAATACTAAGTCCTTTTCAGGAAGCTGCTCGAATTGTTCCTCTAAAAAAGAGGACAAAGCAGACAAAGAAATACAAGACAATGTACTCAATGAAGTAACCTGCATGGGGTTAGTGACAAGAGCTAAAGATGAAGGTTTATCAGTCTTAGATGGCAAAGCTTCCATCTCATAGGTTTTCAATCTAGAGTACAGATCATCCATGGTTAGAGTATCTAAATTGACAGTTTGATTAATGGTCATAACAACCATCAATCATTTAGAACCTAAAGACCTCAAAATTTTAGTTGCATTATCTCCATTAGCAGGAATAACACTTAACTCTGTGCAAGTTACTCAGTATTTTCTCAAAACAAACAAAAAGATAAATAGATTTACCAAACTTCATAGCAAAATCAGAGTACTCTTTTTGATACAGATTCTTGCGCACTTTCTTAATCATAGTAGTTCCTTCATGATAAGCACAAATATTTTTCTAGATTAAATGGGCAGAATTAATATAAGCTACTCAATCAAATTCTTTGCGAGAAATTCCTTGAAAAAGCAAGTTATAAGCTCGAGCATTTAAATCAACATCAGTTTTATTTTCTGTAGTGATAGTAGCAGGAACCACATAATGTTGAGAAACTTTATTCCAAACATCATTGCCTTATGCCTCAATGTAAGCTTGCATACGACACTACCAAAAAGCGAAATCAGTACCATCTAGTATGGGTGGACGGTCCATATACCTCTCTAATTCCATCGCAGCTGGCTCTAATACCACTTGTTGTATCAAATACTATAATCAGAGGGGGTGAATAATTGTCACCACGTTTTGGAGTCTCCTGGTGGTCGGTGAAGCTTTCGACCACTCGACACTTAATTGCTTGGTCGCTGTATACATTGAGAAGATTTCGACCGCTCAGACCGCTCAGAGTTTGATCGCTCGACCAATTCAACATGTATGATCTTCAACCAGTTTGGACATGATCGTAAGCTTCAATCCACCTACAATCACCAGCACTCTTCGAGCAAATCATGAACTAGATTGATTCAAAATGATCTTTATTGCTGGATTTCGGTGGATTTACAAAGTACCATCACAAGCACCCCTAAAAGCCTTCCCGTTGAAAAGCCCTAAAAATCTTCTCTAATCTTATCAAAACCTCACATTAACCCTTAGCCTCTCCTAGTTTTATAGGATAACATCTCAAACCATGTTCACCTCTAACACGGACACAACTCTTATCTCTTCTGAAAATCAAGGGACCCGAAACCCATCCGATCACGGGTTTTAACCAATCTCTAAAACTTCTCGGTTATGTACTGAGACACTAAGTGTGGAGGCACTGCTTTTGGTGGCTTTGATGGCTGCTTTTGTGGTAGGGTTTGAGAGGTGTCGTGAGGGCACTTTGTAGCCACAAAATATAATCATCAAGCAATGCAAATCAACGTGTGATTCAATCTATGAAGGAATCTTGTATCTGTTCTTAGTCTTTTGCTTCGTTTTGTGGAATCGGTTGTTTTTGTGATCCATGCAATTTTGGTTCGATTCTTGTTGAGAAATAGGTTTCAAATAGGCCTAGAAACAGAGCTGCCTAGTTTCGTGGAACTCTCCTAGTCGTTTGAAATTGCAATTTTCAGGTTTGATCGAGTTTTTGTTTTCCTTCTATTGCGATCTAGATTTCTTCGAATCTAATTAGTGATTCTTGCAATTTCTTACTGGAATAGATTCTAGAGATCTTTAGCATTACGTGTGTTAAATTTGAGGTCAATTGGAGTTGATTCGTCGAAGTTAGATCGATTCTTGTTCTCATCGGTCTTGCTGTTTTTCGATCGTTGAATAGTGCTAGAGGTCAGACCGCTCTCACCATTACGTTCTGACCAGCCAGAAGCTTTTGGTTTTGAGTTTTTGTTGCTTTTTGTTTAGGGCTTGCTTCTTCGATTCCAACAGATATAATCCATTGTTTAGATTGTTTTTCTTCTGGTTTGAATCTTGGTTTCAGGTTCCAAAAAACGAAGGCAATCATTCAACCCCTCTGATTGCTATATTTGATCCTACAATTGCATTCTTTCATACAACTTGAGCTACACATGAAGCACTATAGTCCGTAGTTACTAGCATATCTAATAATGCTTCTAATAGGGAATCAATATTTTGACTTGTCCGTTTGTTGCAGACCTGGAGCGATATGCAAACTCATGCAATGCGTAGGTGTTGAAGATAGCAAGCAACATTAGAAAGACCACAGAAGTGGAGGCCTACTGAATTGCTACTTGGTTCTTTTGCTTTGATTCTGCTGAGTATCTATACTCCATGCTGTGGATACCGCTGGTGTTATCTCTCGATCTAGGGGGTGGACATGTTTGAATTGCTGGTGTAAAGCCATTGTTGTCTGTTATTTTTCTTCTTTTGAAGGAATCTGTCATTGTTCATGTATGCCTATGTATAATGTTCCAATCATCCAGCGTATGTTAGATGAATGAAACACAAGTAGCTGCTATATGCATCATTGAACTCAATTTGTTACGCCTACATATCTTGGTGGTTGGTATTGCATAAGCTTCACTGCTTTTTTAAAATGATTTTTATGATTCTTGTATGTAATTATATCTTTTCCGAATTTTCTGATACTCCCTGATTTTTCTGTGGTTTGAGAACATTTTTTTCTCACTCGTAGCTTCTCATTTTCTCTCTTGCTACTCACAAAGACTCGGAAACAAACTACAGCAAGGCAAACCCCACACAAATGTGAACCGAAACGCTTAAAGTTATTATGGGGTTAAAAGAACTCCAGTTAAACACATGGAGTATGGACGGAACTAGCAAAATGTAATCCAAGTAGTCGTACAAGGCAACAGCACCACATCATAAAGTTTACAAAATTAAGATTAACATGGCTCCTTGGTTCATTTGATTAAGGCCTGGATGGTCCCAGATGGACAAAAAGTTTACTCTTGTTTGTGGTGGCAGCCTTCTATGGCGAATTGAAAGACCTAACACAAGAAAGATAGCATATGTCATTAAGCCTGAACTCTCAAGTTCCAGATCAATCAAAATCTAGTAGACATGGCTACAAAACCTATTTTCCTGGAAATGATATATTTCACCTTGTTTCATAGAATTGACAGATGATATGTGCAAAATAAAAACAAGTACATTTAAATGTCTGAGATGCTTCGATATTCTAATTATGCTCATAGCATATTCAGAATGAGTAAGCCCATCAGATAGAAAATATAATTATTATCCAGTATCATATTTAGCTTGAAGCACCATACAAACAGTACCACAGAGAATTCTGAAGGTGCAAAAGCAAAAGTGGCGTACAAACATGGTCCAGCTGCGGACCAACAACCATGGCAAGTTGATCAGCCTTGAACCACCAGAACAGCACAGACCAGAGGATGCTGCTATCAAGACCAACATGTGGGTGATGAGTGTAGCTGATGAAACCCAATGGTCTGCAGCACAGAGCTGCGGGTGAGGACTCTAGGACATTGTCAAGACCACGGGTCTCTATGGTTCCGTGGTGCGTGGTTGCTAGATTAATGCAGTCTACACAACTCACATGTCCAGTTGTATAAATAGTAACAGTTACAACATAGGGAGTATATTGCAACGCAGAGGGACTTCAACAGGAATGAAATACTATGCAAGGCTTCACTGATTACAATTTACAAACCAAATATAAGTAGTAAGGCTGCATAGTCTGGCTTGACTAATGTGTTATATCGTAATATAAGTAGTAAGGCTGCGTGTCTGCCTTGACTAAATGTGTTATATTGTACTATAGGTAGTAAGGTTGCATAATCTGTCTTGATTAAATGTGTTATATTTTTATAAGATGCAGATTTTGCTAATGAGTGAACCCTAAATGTGTTATATTGTAATATAAGCAGTAAGGCTGCATAATCGGTCTTGACTAAATGTGTTATATTGTTATGAGATGCAGATTGTTCTTATGAGCGAACCATGATAACATGACTCGCAAAGTAAAAGAAAACACTGTACAAATAACAGAGTAAGTCTTGAGAGTACTTCCAAATTCAGCAATCAAATGGGTCACTCCGTGTTATGTCACTGGCTCTCTGGAAGCTCCAAGCATGGAACATGTTACTCTCCACCACTGTAGCATCTGCAGACACACACCCTTCTGACGATAAATGACTTGGACCATCTCTAATGTTATGTTTTAGCCAGTTTAAATAAGGAGGAAGAAGGCATTAAATCGATTCAATATATTGAAGGGGTCGATTTCAATAAAAAATACATAGAATCTGATTCTAGTTAGGAATCGATTCGAAGAATTAAACAATTCATATAAACATTAAACAACTGCATAGTAGAGAGTGCGGTTGAGATAAGATAGTATTATTTTGTGGTTTTTAATATAACGTGGGTCCTAGTTATTAGTAGGAATCGTTTCAATACGTTGAAGAAAAGCATATTTATACTTACGTGACATAACTTTGAATTGATATCAGTTCAATACATTAAATATGGTCTTAGGGCATCTCTAATAGCATCATCTTAGCTGTCTCTTAGCTATATTAAATAAGTAAAATCCAAAGTAGAGGAGAGAGAAAGTGAGAAGAGATAATATGTTGTCTCTTGAATCCACAAACTAACGCAAGTAATGAAAGGGTGTGAGACAGAAAGTTATAGTGAAAATAGTATAAGATAGTTAATGAAATGATTTGTTATTGGAGATGTTGTCTCTAATATTATATCTAGGTGAGATAAAAGCCTTAAAGACAACTATAAAAGACAAACTATTTTACATACCCTTATCACAACATCTCTAGAGCAACCATCAGCCATTAAAACACGCATCTCCTCCAACATTTGGGCTCTTTCCATGACACACTTTACAAATGCCAGCTCACAGTTCTCGCCTTGGGCAGCTTCAAACACCAACTTCTTGAGATGTGAATAAACACATTCAGTGTAGCCTACATGATCCCAGAATTCCGCCTCCACATTGATTGGTGATTTGGAAGGGACTGACTGTATTCCAAGGAAGTAAATCGTTTAACTCGATAGGCGTAAGCACAAATTACGACGTGAATGATGAAGTGGTGGGGAATTGATACCGTGATATACAACATCTCTAGGCACGGGAAGCATTTAACAAGAGGCACTAGCTTCGCTTGCTCCTCAACGCCAAACTGCACCTTCAATGCCAAATGTCCTGAGAGTCCGAACCATAGCACTTGGCTTCACCTTTATCGATCCCATCCTACAATGCAAAGAAACAATTACATAATGCACCATCTACTTCTATCGTGGAGAGTAATTAAGATGATGAGAGAAGCAAAACTCAGGCCACCTTGGTGACAGTGGGACCGATCTTGAGCTGATGCAATCCAACGTCAAGGTACCCAAGAACCTTCAGTTTTGGTGCGTCAATGATCTTGACGTGCGTGGAGGCGCCGGCAATCTGCTCCAACAGCAGCCGCTCCAGGTTGGGGGCACCGTCGAGGTGCACCTCTCTGACCATGGACATCCACACCACCAGGCACTGGAGGCTCCCCGACCAGATGTGGACGCATCTTGGGCACGAGCTCGGGGCAGCGCGGGAGCACGGCGTGGAGCTCGCGGTCCTGCATCGTGGAGTAGACAATCTCGAGCTCCTGCAGGTCGAAGAAAGCCGGAGGGAGGCTGGACGTGTCCGGGAACTGGCAGAGGCCGAGCCAGAGGCGGCGGAGAGCGGCGCATCCGAGGAGACAGTAGGGGGGCACGCCATTCGGCTGGCCAGGAGCCGTTCACGACGACGAGGTCATCGACGTCCTTGGAGGCGAGGGAGGCAAATCAGGAGGCGACGAGGTCGGGTTCTTGGTAGGCAAGGTGCGCGGAGGCGTCGGGGCCCGGGAGGCAGGCGAGCGCGGCGATGAAGGCGTCTGGGACGAGGCCGGCGTCGTCGAGGCGGAGCGGGGTGGAGGCCCAGAGGCAGCGCCAGCGGGAGGAGAGGGCGGTGGTGCGGGTGGCGTCCTTTGTGGGGAGGAGGGAGATGATGCCGCGGAGGAGCGTGTTGCGGAGGCGGCTGATGCGGTCCTCGCCGTCCGCGCAGGCGGAGGAGGAGAGGGAGGTTGTGTCAGAGACTGGGGAAGGCGGGAGATAGGAGAGGACGGCGGCGAGGGTTTCGTCCATGGTGGTGGTGGTGGTCGGCACGGAGGCGGCGGCGGCGAAACGGGGAGTGTTTAGTTTTGGGGGGGAAGCGGGGCAGGAGTGAGGCAATGGGCTGGATGTAATCTTTTTATTGGGCCGAGAATTACGTTGCTTTGCTTTGCTTTACTTTTATTTTTTTCAGCCACTCCAGAGCAGAGTACATTGTTGACCTTTTTCCAACGGCTTAAACATCTGGATGAACTGATTGGGACATCAAACTCAGTATATTCAACCATCAAAAGCTAAATCCTTAGGGATTTGGATTCAAATCCTTAGAATTTAGTTCAAATTTTAGCTAAATCCTAAAAGTTACCAGAGGAATCCCCTTTTCCAGACAGGCCCTTCTCAGTAAAATAAACCCAACATCACGACCTATACATGCACATTGCTTTGACATCTAGTACTTGTTCCACTTCCATTAATCCATGATCATTCAAAACCAATGCAAACAGAATGTCACAACAGCTAAAAGTTCCAAATGAAGCACATCGATGTTTCTACAGAATACTAAAACCAAATGCACAAACAGCGATAAAAACAAACTAAGTGACGATGCATGCATGGTAATATAGCAAGACCAGCGCTCACATGTATACGCACGGATCGACACAGGGACGAGCTTAACCATGCGTAGCACTACGTCGCGACGTCGATGTCCCCGTTAACCTCCGCTTCCGCAAGGCTCCCCTCATTGGCGCTCTTCTCTTCCACGATGGCCGCCGGCGCCGGCTCCTCCTCGTCGCGGCCGTCGTCCGCGCCGCCGCCGAGCACGAGTTCGAGTATCCTGAGCAGCTCGTCGGGCGCGGTGAGCTGCGGGAAGTGGCCGACGGAGTCGATGGTCTCCATGGCGACGCTGCAGCGCTTCATGCGGCCCTGCATGTACCGGCCGACGAACGGCGGCGCGGCGAAGTCGCCGGAGACGTGCACCATGGTGCACGGCACGTCCACGCGGTCCAGCACCTCGCGCTGGTCTCCCAGGAAGATCATGCGCGCCAGACCGTGCGCCACGCGCGGGTCCATGGCGTAGAAGCTCCGCGCCAGCCGCTCCACGGCGGACGGGTCGATGCTGCCGACGGCGAGCGGGACGAAGCCTTTGGCCCAGGAATGGAAGTCCGACGAGATGTTGGTGAGCATCACGTCGATGTCCGACTTGTCGAACCCGCCCTCGTAGTCCTCCGAGTTCACGTACCTGAACATGGTATGCATAGGACACGAGTCACACGACGTCGTATATAATTAATTAACGTGCAACTTAATTAAGGCTGGAGCAATTTGATACAATAATTGTTGAAAAAAATAATGAAAAAATAAGATTCATGCTAGAAATACAAAAAGGGAAATGGGACGACTATTAATCTCTACTATTGAGAGGAAATTTCTAGCAATTATTAGCGAGAACATGGCCTATTGTCGTCCAATCGGATCATAGATAGATCACGATCAGACGGCTATGAACCACATCCTCACATGAGATGAATCTTAGTATAATTTTTTTCTCCTAAGGGCCAGTTGACAATGATCTTAAATATTGATTTTTCTTTGAGTGTGGTCTCCTATGATTGAATAAAGACTGCAAGTTAACCATCTTGAAATGTTCAGTTTTAGCATCCATTTGGTAAAAAAATTTAGGTGTGAATACAACGTGTGCTAACTACGACCAAGAAAAAAGAAACAAAGAAAACAAAAAAGATATTGTGCTACTTTTTGCTCTCTAGATGGAGTCCACTTAATCCCTTAAGGTTCATGATGGTGACTGCTATATTTTTGGATTTATTATGATAGAGAACCGTACCGGCAGCAACATTTGGCACCAATATCAAAAGGAATGATGGCAAACATAAACCGTAAAAGATGAAATATAAATCACTGGCATCGATCTGTCACACTATAACCAAAAAATATCACACTAAATTAATTAATATTTCATGAGTTCTCCTAAAAATATTTAAATTTGATAGGCAATATTAAATACACCCGGCCCATTTTATCGATTTATGAACCCCAATTACCTAAAAAACGACTGTGTTTTTTTTATATCCGGACTGGTTTGGCTAATTGAAAACAAAAGAGCTGGAACGAGTGAGGGCAACGAATCAGGTGCAGCCCACCGTTAGGATGCAGTCGGTGCAACCTGGTTAGTTAAGGCACCAAATCAACATAAAAATTTTCCACAAAAACAGTTCATGATGCAGTTCAATTTACTCGATCTACTTATGTATAAAATTTTAAACTCAAATTAATTATATATTAATAGTAACAAAATTAAGAAAATTCCGACATATTATATAAATCAAAAGGAAAATTAAAAAGCACAGCAAACTTTTTTGTTTCATCGAACATACTTTGAGTTTGAAGTTAAAATTTAAAAGGCTGCTACAACACTCTATATATAGACCACATCATCAATTTTGGAGGAGTTTTTCATGTTGATTTGGTACCTCAACCGACTAGTTCGTTGCACTGTTGCACCTAAGGGTGGATTGCACTTGATACGTTTCCTTAAGAGAGAGTGCTTTTAAACCATATGATACTTAACTGGATTCTAACTAAATATTACAAAATTAAGTCAAAACAAACTTAGAAAAGTGTGCTTCAGTACGAACGCTGTGAGGTCGTGGATTTACCTCCGGCCTCCGTCAGTTTAGATGTGTGTTAAAGCAACGCGCTCATGTGTGTGCGTGGTAATGTGGAATTTCCTAACAAATAATTCAATTTCCACGTAACTGAGAAAAAACTTTCCCCGTTCGGAGCTCCGGGGCCGAATAAAACTTGGGAGTATCTATACAACATTCGACTGCTTTTGGAGGTAAAAATAGTCAGATTTTAGGACATTGGATGGTGATCAAACGCTCCAGATCGTTTTTTAGAGGGGGTGCTTATATGAGATTTTTTTTGGAGGGGGTGCTTATATAACTGGATCCGTTAGATAGGATCCAACGCTCCTAGATCATCTGACTGTTTTTACCTCCAAAAACAGTCGAATGTTCTATAGCATTTCTCATAAAGGGTATCCTTGTTTTTGGCATGGACAAGGCTAACCGAGTCTATGTCTCTCATAGTCACGCATGTACGCAAGGAGTTAGACTGACTTACACCGTCCGGGACAGATTGCGTCAACAGCTGAAAAAGAAAAGAGAGCGAAAGCTTTTCTTAAAGACAAACCAAATAGGGAGTAAGTAGGAAAGAACCTCGGGGAGGCGCCGACGAGCACGAGGTGGGTGAAGAGGTCGGGCCGCTTGACGGACGCAATGCAGCCAACCATACCGGCCATGGAGTGCCCCACGTACACCGCGCCGCTCAGCTTCACCTCGTCCATAAGCGCGATGAGCTCGTCGGCGAACCTCGAGAAGGTGTAGTGCTCCTCCTTGGCCTCGTCGGCGGCGCCGGAGAAGTCCCAGTCGAAGAGGAGCACCTGCGCGCGTCGTTCATCATGCATATATCAGAACACACATGCATGCATCGTCGACTGCCACAGTGACATGCATGTATGCTAAGATGTCAGAGCTAGCAGGCATATATATGTAAGTACCTTGTTCCTCTGTGACAAGTGGGGCAGCACCTTGTCCCAGATGGCCTGGCTCCCTCCATAGCCATGGCAGAGAACTAGGGTCCTCTCCCCACTCCCAATGATTCTTGGATTCAAGTACATGATGCTTCTGAGAGAGAGAGAGAGAGAGAGAGATGATTTTGGCTACCGAGAGAGAGAGAGAGAGAGAGATGATTTTGGCTACCGTGTGTTTCCTCTTGCTCCATAGCCCGTATTTATAGGACGGCAACTCCTTGTAAAAGATAATTGGCATGTGGGCCAGGCATATCGGTCTCATTAGCCTTGTAGCACAAAATTTCAGTACTTTTCAGTAATATATACATAATTTTCCTTTAGTAAATGTATACGGTTAACTTACATAAGACATCTGGGTCTATATACACACACACATTAGGTTTTTCTCCTTTTGCGACGGTATACTAGGTTTTCCTAATGACAAATCATGCCTATCTAGTCATTACCGCCACAAACTAAAATTTTTCCCTTAGGCGACCTAGGGTTCCATCCCCGTCACCAAGCGCCACTCCGACGGCTGGTGTCCACCATCACCGCCCCTGCCACTGTGACAACCCCAAAATTTTCAAAACGCATGAAGGTCTCTTCTGTTTTTAAGTGTTTTTGCTTCTATTTTTTCTATGTTTTCTTGGTTTGGTTCCTTTTCCCTTCTTCCCCTAGTCTTCTATGAAAATTCACAAGCAGTCAGAGCCCTAAAGCCTTCTTTTTTATCTTCTGAGCAATCAACTCCGACTAGATCTTCCGACCAGAGCCCTCGACTAGCAACAGTCGCCTTACCTGAGTGCCAGCCACCAATCTTTGCTTGGATCCTCGACCATGCCTCGATCACTTCGCCTTATCATGCGCCTCCTTGTCTACCCTACACCAACTTCATTTTTTGTCATCTCCTTGCTATCCTCGAGCATTGGCATCACATCGCCAAGTCAAATTGCTGTTGACACGTGTGGCCTATGTATCGCCCACAAGCATGGGAGAAGCTGAGTTTAAGAACTCGAAATTGCCCCGTTCCCCTTCCCACCTTCGCCGAAGCCTTAAGCCCTTTGTCCATCACCTCCCTTGTTCACCGGTGGTGAGCTTGTGCTCTTGCCACCAAAGAAGATTGCTAGAGGCCTGCCATTTGATTGACCTTTGTTCCGCACTGAAAGTGCCCTTTTATCCTTGTGCACCTTTGTGCTTTTAGTTCTCCTTCTTTAACCTTGATTCAAGTCTCCCAAATCCTTTTCGACCGTGTTTTCCTGTGTTTTCTTGGTGAGTTTGTTTGCAAGTCTTGTAGTTTTGCAATAGGCTTATTTCATATTTTGTGTGTTGCGCTAGATTGCGACCACACCACTAGAGCTCTAGGAGCTGGAGGAGGAGGTCTTGAGAACTCTTCTGCATTAAGTAGTGAATGTTATGAGTTGTAAAGCATGTCACGAACCCTTTACCATGTTGAGTCATAGTAGTTGGGTATATTCTATATAGGATTACTTTCATATCTTTACTTGTCAAATGCTATTTACTATAGATTACTTTTGATTAATCTTGTTTAGTTATGCTTTTTTTAATACATGTTTGTATTGCCATCCTTGATATTTGCTCCATCCTAACATCTTTTGTAGCTATTAAGATTAGAATATCAACCTTTTGACCGGTGTAGTATTGAATGGAATAATATTGTAATAAATATTGTTGCCTCATCCGTCCTCATGAGTTGATGGGTCCGGGGTCTCTTCCAAGTGCAACAATGTTAGTGGAGCATGGAAAATTAAGTTGGATCACTCATCTAGAGTGGATGTTTTGGAAGTTGTTGGAATGAGGGCGGTATGGTTGCCACGGTGACCGTTGTAGGATCAAGGATAATCGATTAGAGAGGGGTGAATAGGAGGTTCTAAAAATTTTTGCCTTATAAAACAAACTAACACAATTTATAGCTAAGTAAGATTTCAATGCAATGTAAACCTACACAATTCTAGTACGTCTAAAGCACCACAAGTAATAGTCTCTACAAATATATCTCTAGGACAAGTAAATAAGACAATCACAATGATCACAATATCCTAGAAATACAAGTACGGAAAGAAGAGACAAAGAAGTAACCAATTAACACACAATGTTTTACCGTGGTGTTCGAAAACTTGCCGGTTTTCCTTAATCCACATTGAGGAAAGCCCAAGCAACTTGGACCAGCTCCACAAATTAAATCTCATCTCCTAAATCCACTAGTAAGGATTTTTTACGTTAAATCTTTATCTCGTGATCTTGATTATTCTTTATTGTTTCATATCTTACCTAGTCGTTTTCTCAACATGTATAAATGTAAATTTGATTGAAACTTGTGGTGACAATTCACAGGTGTGGCTGATAGAAAAGTCTGTGGGTCGCCAACATTGCGTCCAACGGAGGACAACATGAAAGGAACGTCTGCATGGCCCAAGAATAGCTCTCTACTAAATAACTGATGAGTAAAACTCTTTCTCTCTCTCTCTAAAACTCTTTCTTTCTCTCTCTCTCTCTCTCTAAAACTCTTTCTTTCTCTCTCTCTCTCTAAAACTCTTTCTTTCTCTCTCTCTCATACTTTCTATTTGTATGACCAAAAAGTAGAAAATGACCGAAACGTTTGCCGTGTGGAATTTTCTCTGATGGTAATGAGCATGTACACCTTATCTGTCTGAAATTTTGCCATAAAAAAAGTAATCTTTCAGATGTGTAGGTCATTATTTTTTATGTTATGATCAAGTACAAAAACTAAGGCCACAGGAAAGTCAGTTTAGGAGACTTGGGAAGAGCATGTACAACAAGAAGAACGCGAGTGATGGTACGATACATAGGAGATAATAAGGTTTGAGGACGGTAGATTAATTAGGGCTGGCTCATCACGAATAACGCAAACGAATACGGAAAAAAGAATCGACAAAAAAGCTAAAAAACTAAAAGTTCAGAAAAAAACAAAATTTATAAATAGTGAAAAATAAATCTGAAACCAGAAGTTATAGCCGAAACAAGCGGAACCTTAAAGCAATAATGTACTACAAAGAACCATTTCTGTCAAAAAGCTAAAACAAATAAAATGAAACGAGCATGTGGTCATGACACAAAAAACAAGACATAGTGAGAAAAAAGAGAAGTGTATGATTTGAAATCTCTCCGAATGAAAGTCTGGATCTGGAGAGATTCCCGGCCCTATGGTCCTAGAAAACAATTATGTGTCTCTGTCGCTTGTGGCTGATGAGAGAGGATCATGGAAAAGTGGTAGTTTGTCGTGTGGCTGGGTAGGTGTCGACTGGGCTGTGTTGGCCAAGTTAGGTACATGCATGCACTTGCATTAGAAATGATTTAATCCACATGATCACTGATTGGTTTATGCTTAACAGCCTCAGCCAACAACCGTTGTATGCTTGGACATCTACTTTTGATCAGGCCTAAGGACAAACTAATCCACATTATCTGGCATATGCCAAAAACATATATGCAAGTGCCAACGCTAGCATAGTCTACATGTGTGGTCCTTTTTCTCTCTGGTTGATGACTAGGGTATAATTTTCATGGACTATAGGTTAGGTGAGTCCGTTGAATTATGAGTTGTGAATCTTAAGATGACTATACTAGCTAATTATCTTTATCTTCAAAACATTGTATACACAAGTGACATGCTGTGGCATAAGCATATTCATTACTTTCTCTGTCGACAAATGTAGTCATGGGTTCTGTGCGATCAAGTTTTTCAAGTTTAAACTACTAATAGATATGTTAAAAGTATATAGATTAACTACACAAAAATAATACCATTGGATTTATCTTGCAAAATTCTTTCATAATACATATGTTTTATTATTATTGCTAGTATATTATAATAATAAATCATAGTCAAAGTCTTGCATTAGAGACCGTAAAAAGTCAAAAATGATCCACATTTGTGGACAAAGGGAGTAATTAATTAATTATATTACAAGGTAGTCCAAAAGGGTTACCTTGGTTGATATAGTTTATTCAGTCCTGAAGCGTTTTGATCAAAACATATAAGCCGGGAAAATACAACCCCAACTAATTTGAATCAAAGGACTAGTTAGCAGGCAGGTAATATCACCCCAACTGACGACAATATACAGGGCTGAGCAAATTACATCTCATACACATACATACCACTATCGATCACTTGCCTTGTGTATTGAGTATATAGTACATTGGTTTAGTAATTATCCTTGCTTTGGTGAATATTGATGCATGTTATGGTTAGTCTAAGTCGTTGGCACTAGCGTGTCAAAATTGACGATCGACTAGTTCCCTTGTCCCAAATATTCTGAAACTTCTACGCAGCTTTCATTGTTAGGTCACAACGCCCATGGTAATATGCTCCTTTTTCATCAATTAGGAATCATGTGACGGCGACTGTTTATTTTTCATTTTTTGCGAGAAGGTGTTAGCGACTGTTTATAACGATATGGTTTCATATAAAATGAACCGCGCCAATCACATGTAAATATATCTAGCTAGCTTGGTACATGTGAGACCTAGCTAGTGTTGGTCCTATAATTGAGAGGGTAGTATACTTCTATTAATTGTGAGGTTTATTAGGCTGGTTTATGGTGCCGCTCGATTGGGCTGAAATAAACTGGCTTATGACTGAAATTGCACTGTAACTGACTGAAATTACACTATAGCTGATGGTGGCTTATTTGACGTAACTAAAATTTTAAAAAAATTAAAATAGAAAAAACACGTTAGCCCATCATGGATAATGCAAACGAATACGAGAAAAAAAGAACCAGCAAAAAAGCTAAAAAAGGCAAAAACAGAAAAAGACAAAATTTATAAATAGCAAAAAAAAACCAGAAGCTTAAGCCGAAACGAGCGAAACCACAGGGCATCACAAAATTAATGAGTGAATGGCCCCCTCTTTTCCATGGCAGGTCAGAGATTCCGATAAGGGGGCATGCAGCCTTAGTATAATGGTATGTGCATATGCATGTCATGATTTTCCAAACAAGATATGCACCGAAGGTTTTCTGGAATTTCTTATTGGTGCTGTTCAGACTTCAGATGGTCTGATTGGAGCCGAAAAGATCATGGATGGCACCACATACCTAAACCTAGAGATAGCCACAAAAGGAGCAGACTGGTCAGTGGTTGTTGCAAGGAGAGAGCCATCTTCCTCACGTGGCCAACTTGTTGTCTAATCTCTATCCTGCAGATGCATCCAAAACTCAACTTTTCGCGCATTAATTAACAATGCCGGCCTTCCGTGGTTGTCATCATCGTTAATTAGCACCAGTCATCATAGCTCGTGATACATGACATGGCCAGAGAGAGAGAGAGAGAGAGAGAGAGAGAGAGAGAGAGACAGAGAGAGAGAGAGAGAGAGAGAGAGAGAGAGCGGGAGTTAATTTGTGTGAGGTGCTTAGTTTAGTCGGCCGCCCAACTAATTAACACTGGACACATCATGCTAGCACTAGCAGAGTATGCTCCATTTTCGTAGTGCGTAAGGCGATATATAAACAATGTACTTCACCGCTCCAGCAATACAAGCCAAATCGTCTCACACTAAAGTCTGATGAGGGAATTAAAGTGTAGTTACTGTAATATTTTTATTGTATTTCTTTGTTTTAATGGATAAAGTAGATAAGTAGTTGCGGTATGCCATTTAATAAATGATATGTATGATCCAATAATATTAGATTTTTTTTAGATTTAGTGTCCCCTTCCTGTGTGTGTGTGCATGGTGGCTTGAACTTACATTGTGGGATGGATGTAGTAGTTGGTAGCAAAAGAACAAATGTTGTAATATGTAGTAATAATCATTTCCGAAATTTTCCCAAAAGATGTTTTCATAGTTTGGCCCAAAAAATCATTTTACTATCCAAGCATGCATATCTTTAGTTTTGTTTGTGAGACCAAGGTAGAGGTTAATTTGGATTAATGGAAAATTGCACAAACCCAACACAACCAATCACGCAAGAAGTTCAAGTGCTGATCTAAGCCATACAGAGTAGCTTTAGAATATATATATATATATATATATATATATATATATATATATATATATATATATGTGTGTGTGTGTGTGTGTGTGTGTGTGTACAGTTTCCTCCTCGCAAGAAAAAAAAGAATATGTACAGGTACCCCTTTCAGGTAGGGCTGTGCATAAAAAAATCGAACCGAACCGGTCAATTTGGTTTGACGGTTTTCGGTATTCGTTTCGGTTTTTATATTTTAGGTTTTTTTAGTGTTCGATTTTTCGGTAAAAACCGATTAAAAACCGAAAAACCCAAAAAAACCGAAACTTCCGGGCTCCGGTAGTACCGCTCTGGTTCCAGAGCTTCCGGTCGCCGGTAGTTCCGATTTTACTAGCGGTACTACCGCGAGGCGGTAGTTCCAACGTTGAAAACAGCGGTACTACCGCTCTTCCAGACAGAGCACAGTTTTGGTTCTTAAAACAGATTTTTAATGAATGCATGATCGTAGTTGAACCAGATGGCACATAAAATTTGCTATCAAGCTACTTGTCATAATCCCTCTTTATGGTATGATTATTTAACCTATAATCCGGTCTTCCACCTTTATGGTAAATTTGCTAGTCACTATATTGTTTGCAATTTACATTAACTTTGATAAATATGGTATTTACCGATACCGTACTGAAATAAATTGGGATTTACTGATACCAAACCGTATTTTCAAAAATACCGTATACTACCAGACTAACAATACCGTATTTACCATATATACCGTATTTACCAAACCGATTATACCGAACTAACCGAATGCACAGTCCTACTTTCAGGTGTATATATATAGAAGCACTCAGCTAGATGTCCAGTAGTAAGTTAATTAGCTTGACAGTATAATCGCATCCAGCAATTTGTTGTTGAAAAACGAGTATTTTGTAGGAATTTGGGGGATGTAATTTTTTTTAGGAAGATCGGGACTCGGGAGGGGAGATCCCTACCTTAATTTTTTCAGGAATTTTTTTCCATGTAACAAAGCCACCCAGGCAGAGAAAGGAAACATGAGGAGGAGAAGCGGGCGCACGCAGGCGCTGACGATAAGAAATTGAATATTCACCTTCACTAGGAGTGGGGTTTCCGACGAAATTTCAAACAAAATCATGTGTTCCAACTGAGGCATAAGATGGGATGAACCAATCACACTGCTGAAAATAACTTGGCCTAAAAGGCTAAAACTCGATCCATAAGCGAAATCTATCATGTTATCAAATATTGATTATTGCACTGTTTTAAAGAAAAATGTGAGAAACTGAAAGAGTACCAACTTGATTAGGTATTTCAGCTTCAGTCAGAATAAAATCCAGCAAGATTGCACAGAGCTTTCAGTTTGAAAATTGGGAGCTTGCGTGCACGTGAGAAGAGAAAGTTATTCGACGGCGATTGATCACATGAGAAAATATGGAGTACATTAATTAGGGTAGACGTTTTTCCTCACTTGATACGAGACTATGCGAACGAGATGAATGGGCGTGTGCTGCTAGCTAACTGTATCTTTCCACTTGTGGCGTACTTCTGAACTAACGATTGGACGAGAGATTGATGCCGCATTCTAATTTGCTGCTTAATTATTGCCCCCTTTGTTCTTTTCTAAATGGTATTTTAAACTCCGTGAGGACAAAATTTAATCAATATAATGTTAGATATTGGCTATAAGAAAGCTACATCACTAGGTTTATTTCAAAGTTACTTTCATAATATTTTAATTATAATAACTTATATAAAAGTCATAAAAAATTATTGTCAAAGTCATATCTTGGAGACTATGAAAACGAGTAACATAATCTAAAAGGAACTAACAGAGTATTTATCTCAATACAAATGAAGATATTGTTAACCCAAATTTCCAAAAAAAACTAATTTAAATGATGTTAAAACCTCTTTTCTGTATTTTTGTGAATTTTCAAAACTTTTTGGGAATTTATAAAAGGTTTTCCTATTTTTGGCAGCCAAAAATGAATTTTCTAAAATCATTTGAGTATGATAAAAATCTGAAAATATTTTATTTAGGTTTTGCATAATCCAGAGACCTATAGCACCGCAACGACCCCCTGAAGCCAACCCAATGATCATTTTCTTACCCCGTTCATGTATCGAAGCCATCGCAAGCCTAAGGACCTTTGCCGCACCTCACTGTCTCCGACAAACCGCTCGGACCGCCACGACCATCAGTGGACTCATCATGGTCCGCTCTCTATTGCTAAGCTCTCCTATGCCTCCCCACATCTCTCTCGCCGCCGGTGAGCTCAACAACGAGCGCATCTTGCAAGTAGCCTCTTGCTCCCCTACTTAACCATGCTTCCCCCCCCCCTCTCAAATGGGTCATGTGGGATTAGTGCTAAATTAGCACTAATTGCTGTGATTACATCTAATTAGTCTCTTATGTGTGGGGCCACTAAGGTTAAGCAACCGGTTTTTTTAAATAAAATCATGTTTAGGGTCTGAGCCACTAACATATGGCCCCACCACCTTGAAGATTGACCCCACCTATTGGTAACGACACAATAATTCCTGGATTTTGCAGTAGAAAGAAAATTACTTCCTCTAAAATTGAAATTCGAAACCCTGGCTGAATAGTAACCCCTCGTATTTTCTAGGATTTTCCCTCCAGCAAAACTTCTGATCGCTCATTCTCCCTCATACGAACTCCGATTAATGTGATTCTTGTTTATAAATTTGTCTAAAATCATGAAATTCACTTATGCATAAAAATTATGAATTTTGGTCCCTTTTTAAATTTATTTGGTATTTATTTGTGGTTCTTGGATTTTCCTATTAAATACTAACATGCCAGAAATTTTTGAAGTTGGTCTAGAGGAAGACTCCATGTAGACCCCATGTTCAACGAGCAAGACAAGCACCACTTTGATCATACTGATACTATATTTTTATTGTTATGTATGTTGTATTTCAAAATTATTATGCATGTGTGTAATTTTAGTAAAAATTGTTATATTGGTAAGGTTAGTAGTTATATCCAATTGTTGCATTGACCCTACATTGATAAATTGATATCCACATTGTTATCACCATAGTATTTCTATCCACTTATTATATATTTAGTTGTGAAAGTTGTAGATGAAGCGAATAGTTGATGCTTTGCCATGCTCATATTGGTACTAGTTGCGTTAGGTTGAAAATTAATAAAATTGTTCAAAAATGGGAAATACTTGTAAATTGATTCAAAGATGGTACCTCTATTATTTTGGTTAATGAATAAAACTGAAAATATATTTTAGACTTGGGCGGGTGGTTATAGACACTAGTGCAATTGCACGGGACTTTGGTTTGTGGTTGTCTCGTCCTGGTCATTAAGATTCGATATATTGTGCCATAGCCCAAGTATTTTCGTACAACCACGCGTGCTTCTATGGGGATACTTTAGCATAACAAGTTGTCATGTTCTAGCAACAAAATTGCAAGTGGTCAATTGTAGGTGATTTGGACTAGTGTAGGCATGGAGGTCATCCATGTTCATAGGGGCCTTGCTGGTTCAAGTGAGAGACCATGTGGAGGTCATCCCGTTGTGTATGATGAGTAATTGACATCGGTTTAGTTAAGTCGAGTTTGAGTCAGTTGGTTCGGACCTAGACGTTGCGCGGCGTAACGGGCTCGGTCGGACTTGGTCGAACCTAGTCGTTTGGGTTTAGGTTGAATATTCTGATGACTCGACATGTTTGATCTCTATTTACGCTTTCATGTATCGAGCGGTGCTATGTGACGTGTTTTCTTGTTTGTGTGTCCGCAGGACAGGGAGGCGGAGTCGTGGCGAGACACGGTGGACCGGACTAGGCGCAGGTGGCGCTGAGGTCAGAACGGTCATGAGGTGTCGAAGACGACGTGGACTCGACGTGTTGCGGAGCGTGCGAGGCAAGGAGCATGGAAGCTTCCCGGAAGGTGCAGGAGGGGCGAAACGGGAATTTCGCAAGGCTGCACAAGCGGAAGACGGCTCCGTTAGGGTTTAGCCGGCGTAACGGGTTGGAGACCCGTTAGCCAAGGGCTATAAATAGAGGTGACGGGCTGCATACCCCCTTGAAGATCACAAAGTCTTTTAGAGAGTTCTTTGTGTGTGTTGTGTTCCTCCCAAGAAGCATGTGAGACTCTTGGTGTTCTTGAGGATTGAGAGAGAGGATGGATTGAAAAACTTGTAATCAATCTTTCTTGTTCTAATATTCATGCATACCTGATGAGTTTCACTTTTGGCTTTCCTTGTGTATTCGGCTGCAGTTTCAGTTCTCAGGCAGCAATCTCTCTTTTTCTTCTCTCAATTTCAGCAGCAGTAATACCTACTATTCCTTTGTCTTTTTAGTTAGGTTTCTTTGCTTTATTTGTCTGCCAAATCTTGCCTCTTTTGCTTTCAAAAATAGAAGCCTGCTAGCAGTCTGCTGGACAGCAGCTGTGGTAGAAGTTTTCGGCCAGTGCAGATTTGTTAGCCTTCGAGTCTTCAGCTTCTACTATGCTGCCAATGTTGGTTTCAATTTACAGTCTCGACAGCGTTTGCTGGTTTGTGTTGTTCGGCTGCCAGGTTTCGGTTCTTTAATGATTTCGGCCAGAAGAAGCTGCTGTGTTCTCTGCATTTTGTGGACTTCATTTCCAGTCTCTTTTCTCTATTAAATTCTGTTTTCTAGCTGCACCAAATCTGCTGTTCGGCAAAGTTAAAAAAAACAGCAGTTTGGCTGGCTAGAAACGGCAGTTCAGCAGTGCTGCATTTTCTCTTTGGATTGGGGTCTGAATTTTACTGCAGCATAGCAGCCGGTTAAATTTCTTCCCTGCTAACAACACTCAGACAGCAGTTTTCAGTGTTGAGGATTGACAAAGTGCTGTTTTCAGCCTCCTACTTACTGCTGTTTTCAGCAGAAAATTGCTGCTGTGTACAACCAAGAAGACTGCTGTTTTCAGTGCTGCTTTCAGTCTTTTTGCTTTTTCTTTTCAGCTTTGGTTCTTGTCTCTTCCCTTCAGTTCGGCAGGATTGGAAGAAGGATCAAGCTGCAGAGTACTTCTTGTGATCTTTTTCTTTTATCTTCTTTCGGCCAGCAAGTTTCTTTTTACTCTCTGGAGATCACCCGGCAGCATTTTTCTCTTTATTTCCTCTCGGTTGGCAGCATAATCTCAGTTGCAAGCATGCATACCTCTTTCCCTTTTTTGTTTTGACTATTTTGCATGCGGATCAAACAGCGATATTTTCAGTTGAATTTTTTACTGGCTGGTCTCTGATTTATGCTGAATTTTTCAGTGTCGCATGCGTTCCAAATTTCAGAGAAATTAATTTTAATTTTCTGTAAGGTGTTGTGTTTTGCATTCTTCTGGAAAATCAGTATTTGATTTAGCGAGGGCGTCTTTGAAGCGAGCGACATTCACCCCCCCCTCTGTCGCCATTTCGGTCCTACATCAAGCAAGGTTTACCAATATAACGTATGAGTCTTGCGATGTCTTCAGTTATAGAAAGGTATCATAGTGTGGTTATTGTTAGGACTGATAATGTAAAAGTTTCATCATGAACTCTCAAATCGGGTTAGTATTCGAGTAGCTGTGTCTTCAGTTATAGACATCACTTGGTTATATCCCACATTAAGTAGCTTTGTATCTCATAAAATGGTTCAAGGAACGTATAGATGGGGAATCCTTGGATAACTTGGTCGGCAAAGGGAATTGTCGTTGTTTTACTTTTAGGGCAGCGAGCCACTTTTTAAATATGTTATTTATGCTTTAGTATTATTTACTTATCAAATTCAAATGCTCCTACAACTTCCTATTGCAATCTATTAGTTCCTATTACAAGTAAAAGTTTGCATTGTGTAAAATGGTAAATTAGATAGGCATGATTTTCCAATTACTATAGCCATGACTGTATGTATATATGTTGAATATAAAAGTCTTGGTAAGTACCAATATACTCATGATTGTTTGTTGAACATATTCAGAAGATATAGAAGAAGGCCCATCGTATGGTTACTTTTATGGTGCAGGTTTT
The DNA here is from genome assembly GCA_036346245.1 of Bonia amplexicaulis. NCBI lineage: Eukaryota > Viridiplantae > Streptophyta > Magnoliopsida > Poales > Poaceae > Bonia > Bonia amplexicaulis. Next base: position 22,268,512 of record CM070735.1, on the reverse strand, counting down.
GGCGATGATGATGCCGATTACTAAGGCTTAATCCCAGTCAACTGTCTATGGTGGGGCGGAGGCATACTAGCTAGCTTTTGTTGCCTATTTATCCTTGTTTCTGCTGCAAACTTTATGTCATGTGAAATATTTGGTCAGCCGACCCTTTTGTTATAATACCAGTCATGTATGACTGCCCTTTTGTTGTAATACTAGTCGTGTATGACTTAATTTTTATTGTTAATTATATCGTGCTACTCTATTTATGTATTATGTATGGATGTGATATGAATATTGTTATATGTGTATGCTAGCCACTGATCATGAGATTAGGACAGTAAACATGTGGATTTGGAATGCAAATTCTGGGTCCCGACACTCGGCGCCACTTCTTCATGCTATAAATGGAGCCTGTCACCCTTGTCTTTCGCATCCTAAGCCGTCCCACACCCACAAACCCTAGTCATCGCTAGAGATCTCACGCTGCACAGCCATAATCAAAGCTTGAAGCCGTTCCGCCCCCGTTGCCTTCGTTGAGAAATTTCACCGTTGTCAGTGAGTTCCAAGCCTGCCTCCATCACCAACGGAGCCGCCTCGCCGACATCTACCCAGCTGTCACCTTATTGAGCTAGGTTGTCGATGTGGATTGTAGCACTACCGCCGCTTAACCCTCGCTGTCGATCGACTCCATTGAACCTAGGTCTTCGTGTGCCACCCATCATGTTCGTTGTTGTCTCCTCTCCTAGATCCAATGCTTTGCATTGCCAGAATATAGCCGTTTGTTGTCGCCAAGTTTGCCGAGTAGCGCTGCTGTCCGTTGGAACCTTAAGGTTCCCAAGCATCGTTGTCATTGCTACCATCCATGTTTGCACCACATCAGTTGTCGTGTCAACCACCACCTCAATCGTGCCATCTACGTGTCCGCCACGTTGGCATGCCCGCAAACCAAACCTAGATTGAGTTCACCGTGGACCAAGTCTATGACTTGTGGATCCCACTTATCAGGTTCCTGTTCTGTAGACCTAGCTCACCGGGAACCCTAACCCAACCCGTGGACCCGGTCCATAGACCATGGGCCCTCTTGTAAATCTCTATCCATGTACTTTTTCGGGTTGAAGAGATGTTACTCTTTACTAGTACATTCACGACATTTTTCTGCTATGGAACAATACTGTAAGGCGCATCGCACGGTCACAAGTACCGCAAAACCGGATTACTAGGGAACTGCCAAAATCTGCGCATACTTCATCACCTTGGAGACGCTCTCCCTTGCATGGGGTAACATTCCCCACCACAGTTAGCTTCTTGCTCTCCATCACCTTGAAGGACACAACTCCTGAACATGTTCATCCAGTAGAGAGAATTCAGAATTGTCACCACGAGCGATCGAGGAGATAACAATGTTCCGTTGTTTGCGACGCTAGTAGGATGAGCAGCGCCATCGTGTTTACCTACCTTGCAGCTTTGAAATCTGCTTCTCAACCTTCCTTGCATTTGCACAGCCATGGCAGTGCATGGGCACCTTCAGGGCCACAGTCTGCATTGCAAGAAAACATTATCTGAAATCTGAATATCATGCCAGAAGTTAAGCGAGACGTGAGGCCAGAAAAATGCTTCAGAAATAGCATGTACAAATCACCTTTGGTTCCACATGCACAGCCAACGCCTTCGGTTGCTCATCAAGACCTGTAACCGGCACAATCTGATCCAAGTGGCTCCTCAGCAATCCGTTCCTCTCATTGCTGTCTTCGTCTTCTTCCTCCCGACTTGAAACGCGGAAACGCAATGCCCACTTGAAACCTCTTGCAGCCATATGGATCTCCCTAGACATAATCAGCCACAAGCAGTTGGTCAGATTAATTAAAGGTTACTTGTATATATAGACGGTAGCAGAGATGCAGTACATATAGACGGTAGCAGAGATGCAATAGGTATTTGAGCTGCTATTCTAATTGCATCAGCCAGCCAGTGAATCCTTCTGCAGTGAGAGGGTGCCTGATTGTATTGGTTTTTTCAAAACTACAGTTGAAACAAGACAATGTTCTGGAGGAATATGAGAGGATGCCTGAAGGAAAATCCAGTGAGACCAACCACCAACGAATACCAAGTTCTTACAAGCTCAATGGTACATCTATCGGTCCAACTACTACGCCAGGCGAAGCGATTAGACAGGCCTCCGTACCAGCTAGTGTGAGGAAATCTCACCCTGAACCTTTTCATGTCGTCTAGGTGGGTGTTGGTGACCTACAGAACACTACATATTAGGCAAGAATTTGATGGTAGAGGCAATTTTATTTAGTTCCCTTGCATTGATACAGCACAAAATTTATTTGTAAACAGTTATGCATATGCAATAATGCATACCTTGTCTGCCTTGTCAGAAAAGATGGAAATCGGTTATAAAAGATGACTCATGGTGACCATTCACAACTTCTACACTGCAACGGATGTCAATGCTTACAAGACAATTTCGCGGCCATAACAAACAGTCTTCCGGAAAAGCGAAGGGCCTCCTCACGATTCAAAGCATACCACGCACGGTGACCATTCTTAGCATAGAGGAGGTACAGAGATGCACACTCGGGGTTTTGAATCCTGTTCTTGCAATTATTCTCAGAAACCGCTGGTTTCTGGCAATAGGCAGCAGCAGAGCAAAAAAAATCCAGTTTTTCCTTTGAATATTTTGATCCATTTGAGAACCAGTACGCCGAACCGGTTTTGTGGTCCCAGGTATATCAGATGCACAATTACCGATTCTGGAATACCTGCTTTGGCTTTTGAGCATCTTCACAACTTCACCCAGAAACCATAAGCTCATTTTGATAAAACAAATACAGTAAAAAAGTACCCCACAAACCATAAGCCCAATGGATAAACAATACAGAAAAAAATAACGCCACCAAAATGAAACCAAACTAACTGAACACTCATTCAAGCTGGAAATTGTCACAAATCGCACCCGCATTTCCACGTTTCAAAAGATAAACTGCAACAATACAGCCACTTGTTCTTGCCAATACCACTATAAGAGTAGGTACATCAGACTGACACAAACTGCAGTCACTAACGAGATGTACTACAAAACCCAAACTTTATCAACCAATGGATATCATTATTCCAAGCTGTCTTCAAGAACCGCCCACATCTTCAGACGCAAAAAACGAATGGCATTTCTAGACTCATCACAACCGAGCAAAACCTAAAATTTCACGATGTCATCAATCACATTGTTATCAAAACTGAAAGCACATATCATCAAAGCTGGAAGCACATTTTCTGAAGTGTTACTCTTTAAAAAAAAGGCTTACCACAATTCAAGTAACAAATGCCACCCCTGCTCTGCTGTGAAGTGACCCCATCTGATAACTCCACCACGAACAGGCATTTATAAGACCTGGCAGGTGAACAATACTAATCAAGGCAGAAAGCGCGCCCCAGGTATCCAACTGCCAAAAAGAAATGTGATATCCTATCCTTATATGCCACTCATTATGTCACTGACATGTGGGCCCAGACCCCCATGCAGTGGCACAATTAGGGATTTTGGAAATTTCCAATTAACCCTAAAAAATTGAGGTTATAATTCTTTCCTTGTTCTATACTTCTATGTGAGCTAAAATGACATCTAAATCAGATTGGAACGTGTTATTCATAAAAATTGGAACATGATAGCTAGCTGATACATTCCAATCAAATCAAAACAACCACCAAGCTCAACTGACAAATAAGCACGTCTTTTTTGTAAACAAAAACAAAAACAAAAAAAACTCATTCTAGAAATTGACGATTAAACGTGTGAGTAAAGAAAAAATAACAAAACTATTCATACAAAGAGTGGATGCATCATGTAAAATTAGTATGATGTTCACTCAAATGTATGCATCATGTAAAATTAGTAAGGGATTCAAAACTGTCAAAATAGGACGGTACCTAACATAATTTAGGACAAGAAGCCGCCCAAAGTGCTCCAGATCAAATCCGGAGATCACAAAGGGCCTAAAATAGGGCCTGCGTAAGCATCCGCCACAAGTGAGTTTACAGAACAGAAAAGAAATCAACAAGCAATACCAGAAACAATATGTAACTGACCAAAGCAGCTTATTCAGATGCAGTTCACCTTACATGGTACTTCACTGACTAAAGTTCATCTCCGAGTATCTGCAGTACAAGACAGCATACGTAAGCTAACAATTGTTGTACAAAAAACAGTAAAACGCCAGAATAATTTCTAGTCAAAATGTCATAAGAATCTTGCCTCCTAGGCTTGTTCTGGCGCTGATCAAGCTCTTCATTCACAATATCTGCAGTGCAAGTTATAGACAAATTATTTATGAAAGCAAAACAAGTTGTAACACAAGCTAAGAGTTCATGATCAGTTGTATGGCATCATAGGGGTGCAGCACGGCTTACCATTTCGAGGAGGAGATTTAGTCTCTTTGTTAGCACTAGGTTCCCTGTAATGATAAATAAATATTTCTTAATGCCCTTATTTTTGAAAGAAACTTGTGAGCACTGCAAATGGTCCCCATCTACAAGTAACTGCTAATAGCTGTGTATAATTACACAGCTTACAAGTGAGATCAGCCTATTCTAGATGTGCTCGACTCAGAAAGCGAACTGTCTTACTTAATCAACACTAGTATTACCTGGATGGAACTGACGATGATGTCTGTCCTGAAGACCTAGAGTAGAAGCTCGGATCAAGAGCAATATAAGGTGGATATGATCCTCCAAAAGCACCAGCTGCACCAGCCAATACTGGCAACCTATAACCAACATTTTGAAAGTGTTGTAAGGTAGAGAACAAAAAATCATGCAGAAAATATAAGGGCAATTGTCAGTAATCTAATTAAGACAAGACAAAGTCATGTCAGTCCAGGAGGGCAACAAATCAAAAGAACCATAAAAACACATAGAAAATTCAATTAAGACCTTCAACAATACAAAAAAGAAGCAACAACAACGAGTGTACGAGTATGATGAACAAATATTGTGAAGTAATTTCAGCTATTTAAATATCCCCCTCATAGTATCTTTCAAGTACAATATAGTGAAAGTAGTGTTAGCAACATATCAACTCACTCTGTCATAGTTTAATGAAATAAAAAAGTATTTTAAGCAAAATGTAGTCAGTAGTGAGAAACAACAAGATACATGCATTCACAGGATTCAAGTGCAAATACAGCTGTGTTTAATCTACTTGTTGTCTTAAGAACTCCTTGCAGGACTACAGCACGTAACACCGGAACAAACATTATTTCGTAGACAGAAATGAAATTCTAACAACCAGAATAGCAAATCTAGCAAGACGTTGTGAAGTATACCATGTCATTTCGTTATTTCCCATTCCCAGCTGCTGTTGAGCCACATAGCCAGGAAGGGCCATACCAACAGTAGGAACTCCTGGTCCACCAGAATGCTGACCACCGAATTGCATCACTGCATCAAGGATAAATAGGCAATGCTATGAGTTCAACTGATTTCATTAGAAAGATAAAAAAATAAATTATTACAAGAAAACTGGACCAATTGAATGGTTAAGCAGACCTGGCAGGAGAGCTGGAGTTCCAGGAAAATTTTGCTCACCCTGGGCAAGACCAAAAGCTCCAGCAGCCCCAAGAACCTGAGCTCCACCATACATAAAGGAGCCCCTTCCAGTTTCCTGGCTGTTGGTTTTTCCCACCCCAGATGGTATAGTCTTGGATTTATTTGAACTAGGAAATGAACCATTCTCACCACTTTCAATTGATCTAACCGGTAGATGCTGAGCAGTTGGTGATGAATTGCCAGTCCGATGGCTTAACTGCTGACTTGGTATTCTCGTTGTAGATTGGTTAGGTACTTGGCCTGACTTTTGGTGCATGACTGAGGTGTGATTTTGCGGTTGTGTGGAAATCCTAGATGCTTGGTGAAGTGGTGAAGTGGACTGATTATTTGAAGGAATCCCATTTCCCCCTTGAGCCCTGACAATAGGGGATTGCTCAGCATTAACCGAGGATGCTGTAAATCCTGATGAATTCGATAATGTTCCTGCAGTCCTTGCAGGAGGTGGTCTAACAGGACCCTCAGCATGAAACCTATCCCGTCCACCATAATCCATGGCTGTTCTCCCTCTAACTACATGACCAGATTGTAGCTTAAAGTTGTCATCCATTTTCATGGAAGATGGATGAACCTTATTGGAACCTCCTTGTATGTTCCTTCTTTGAGTTTCCACAGAGAAATCTTGGTTGGATGTGCCAGAGGGATAAAACGGTGGTGACGCAGAATTTAAGCTTGAACTGACAACATTCCTTTTAGCAGGGGCTGCTTCTGACTGTGCATTTGAAATTTGGCCAGACTCTTTGACGGCTGCAGCATTTGCAGCAGGTTGTCGAGATCTTGCTGGTCTGAACAAGTAATAAGACAATTACGTGAGAAAAAATCATCACAAGCAACCTATTTACATTCAATTGCCCCAAGATATTTATTACTTACTGTTTATGTTGGAATCCACCCTCTCGGTTGTTCTTTGCAACAGCTTCATAACGCCGAGGTCCTCTGCCTCTGACAACCTTTTGGGGCCGGTTCTGGTTGTTGCCATCTTCGTGATAACCATGGTGCTTCCCACCTCTGGAAAACCCACGAGTAGTGCCTCGGGTTCTACCTCCACCACCACGACCTCTAAAACGACCTCTTGACATTCGTTTATCCTGCAATACAGAGATTTCAAATCAGTATTGGCTTAAAAGGAAAAAAAACATTCTTTTGCACATTAAAGGTAACGAGTGATTACTTCATAGCGCTCCTCTTGCAAGTTCATCTCCTCAAATCTGTCATGCACCCAAGCTTGATCATCTTTTGCATCCCATAACTTCCTCCCACCAAACATTCGCCTAGGTTAAAATGAAAAGAAAAGATCAGCACAATCGCAGGATAAGATAAAGCATTAATTACAGCCACTACTAAATATTTAAAACGCTGTCATGATGACAAAGCCTGCAAACAAATGACAAAGCTTGCAAACAAAGTAAATTGACTAAACAAAAACAAATCAAAACTATGGCAAGAACCAACATGAGCCCATAGATTTATTATAGCCACTATAGTCACTGGACTCTTGCCAACCAAAGAATCAGTTTGCAGGGGAAAATACAACACTATATTGACCCAGGAAGCTGAAAGAATACAGTGGCAGAGGAAGGTTAACCATGTCCAGTTGCCAATTGTACTGAAAGCCATTAGCAGACGAACAAAAGGTTCGCTCACAGCTCACTCTTCACATGTATCATATCAACAATGCGCATAATATTGCCAGAAAGAGTTAGAAGAAGTGTGTGCTGAACCCTGTGAAGAACATGCGTGGTTATAGCTATAATGTTTCGAACACTGTGTGCCCACTACAGTCAATCCGTTCTACTAAAAGGCAACCTAGATGACACCCTCTCAAAGCACAAAATGAAGTCAGAATTCCCTTCACAGTTTGCCCCAGCAAAACCCACCTTGGATACCTACAAATATGCATAGAGTATATACTATATACTCTAGCACTAAACTAACATTACCCTTCCTAATCACAACTCTCTCTAGCTACTCTCCACTACCATCCCAACATCTTAAGCAACAAAATTAAACAATAAACAAGTCCAAGAAACTATCAAATAGAGAAATAATACAAGTCTGTAGCAGTAAGCACCAAGGTGGAGCAAATGCCTGCATCACCTCTCAGCAATCAACAAGTGTTTAGCAGTAAGTCCCTGGTTTTGAATGTTAGAAAATATTTCATGTATGACTCCCTGATCCAGAACTTTTCTTTTGGTTTTTTCTGGTTGTGGATTAGTACTTGACATTATGACCTCATCCAAAATTTTCATGTTTTATCTGGATTCTTATCCTGTAACTTCATCTCAATCACAATGGGGATTTGTCATTTTGAGCAAAATCACCCATCACATAAAAGAAGTCAGTTGAGCTGATGGCAGCTCATAATTGATATCCTCGATTTCTAGGATCTAAAACTGAAGCTTTAGTTTTTTACGGAATGTTTGCGGTCATGACAGTGCTTTGTTTTATCCGAACTGGAGATGATACAAACCCAACCCTCTCTCACTTACCATTAGAGTTGAAGCCATCTACGCTAACTTTTAGCCCCCTGTACTAAAGTCTAACAAGGCTCTGGCTTCCCCAAAGTCAAACTACACGAGAACAACCGCAATTCTACAGACTATGAGCTAGAAGTAAAGGTATAGTTTTTAGGAAGACACACCTGCGTCGGCCGCGGCCCTCCTCCTGGAAGCGGTCATCGTGCATGTAGAAGGCGCCGGATGTGGGCACCGCGAACGGCTCGTGCTCCTTCTTCTCCTCCCTCCCCTCCCCTCGGCCTCCGCCTCCACTCCATCCTCCCCAGCCTTCTCGCCCTCCACCACCTGGCCGCCGGCGGCCTCCTTGGGCGGCACGGCTCGGCCATCGTACTCCTCCTCGAACCCCTCACCCAGAACCTCCTCCTCCCCTAAATTATCGTAGTACTCCTCTTCGTCCTCCTCCTCGTCCACCTCGTCCTCGTACACCTCTGGGGCGCCCTGGCCGTCGTCGTCGTGGTCGGGCCCGATCCGCGCCCTGGGCGGGCGCCTCTCCTCCTCGGAACCCTCATCGTCGCTGGCCTCCCGGCGCCGCATCGCCGGGAGCTGCGCGTCGTCGGGGTCGCTCACGTACTCCTCCTCTTCCTCCCCCATCTCCGCCGCCTTCTCGGTCTCCGGCGTCAGCGGCGCGGCCGGAGGCTTCTCGTCGGTGGGGGCCTGGTCCGGCTGCGCGTCCGGGGGCGGCGGGTCGGCCATGGGCGAGCGAAGCAACCCTAGATTTGGCTGCGGCGTCGTGAGATTTTTTTTTCGTCGTGTGGGTTTGGTTTTGTGGGGAGAGGCGAGAGTTCGAATCGAAGGGGAAAGAGAGGGGGGGAGCGAGCAGGGGACAACGGGGCGACTCGTGCAACGGAACGGAACGGTATGGATTACGGGGCGGGATGAGGCGGACGGCCGGATTAGCAGCCTAGGCCGGCTACGGCACGGGGTTGCGTAGACTTATGACTATATTTTCTTCCGTGACTAACTTTCAAATAAAATATATTTTTAAAACGAAATCGTTGATTATAGTACATACTATTCGAACTTCATTTATATCGATTAAGATTATAGAATAATAAACATACGTCATATGTGATTGCTAATTGCTAAAAAGAGGAATTACAACAAAGAATTATGCGAATGGTTAGCACTATCTTCTCCTTCAATCCGAATGCCTTCCTTCTCTCTTTGACATTAAACTTTATATAGCTAGTGAAGCAACGACAGTTGTCCCGTGCTAGAAGACGCCTCAGCGCTTCGGATGATAACCGCTTGACGGAAGTTACTATCAGAGAGACGTATAAGGCCGTTCTCCGTGTAGCGGTTGTTGTCAGAGAGAGATCGTGTGTGGTTATTAGATAGACACACATTTTAACTGCCTCATGAGACGAACCCACGATGCAGTTGTTCGTCATAGACAGATCGGTTGGAGATAAATTTGTCGTAGGAATTCCCACGATCGAAGAGTAGTCGCAGTAAGACTTACGACTATGTGGTCGTAGAAGAACTTACGACCAAAGAGTAGTCGTAGTAAGACTTACAACTATGTGGTCGTACAAGGACTTACGACCAAGGAGTAGTCGTAAGTGTAAAACTTACGACCAAGGAGTAGTCGTAAGTGTAAGACTTACGACTATGTGGTCGTAGAAGGACTTACGACCAAGGAGTAGTCGCAGTAAGGTTTACAACTACGTGATCGTAAAAGAACTTACGACCAAATAGTAGTCGCAGTAAGACTTACGACTATGTGATCGTAGAAGGATTTACGACTATATGGTCATAGAAGACCTTAGGACTATAATGCTAGACTTACCCCTTATCAATAAGGGGTATATTTAAGAAATATAATGACGTAATAATTTAAGAATTATTCTATCCTCGTCATCTAACCCCCAACTTCAAGTGAAAATAACTTATTCGACCAAGTATGGTCATAGATAAAAAGTGGTCAAAAGCAAAACTCTTCTAGACTCTTATCGGCCAAGAATTGGCTTTGTCGATTTGGTAATTTCGCTTGAATTGTGAAGACAGATCGACATCAGACAAAGAAAACGCAATCGATTTCCCTCGATTTGTCCGTCGAATCGGTTCCCAAAGTGAGTGTTCAGTTCCCGAGAGAAGTAATTGACACATTGGTTATAAAAACTTATTGGGGGTAACCTTTGGTTTTTCACTTTCCCCATTTGCTTCGATTAGTTCGAGCTCTCCGCCTCCAATCGATCTTCCTAATCTTTCTCAATCTCGCACAAAATCCCTTATAAGCACCCGCAAGGATGACGAAGTCTTCATCAACCTGGGTTGAATCAAAGATGGATCATGCCAAGATAAAGGCATTAGAGACTACAGAGAAGATCCTGCAGCAGTGATTCGTCAGATGGATCGAAGCCGCCGGGCAACGCTGGCCAACCGGACAAATTGGAGAGATTCCGATGTTCCAGGCGTACTGTGAATGTAGCCTCCGTCTCCCTACTCATCCCTTCTTGATGGCCGTTCTCGAGTATTTTGGGGTTGAACTAGTGAACTTGGTTCCCAATTCAATCACAATGCTCAGCATATTTGGGTATTCTAGCGGATCTCGAGCTCTTTCAGTATTATTACGAGATGAGCCGACAAACAGGAATTGCTGGGAGTTGTGGATTGAAGCTCCATGATGGCAAGACGAAGCTTTACATCCCCATGTTTACCTGATCTTCATGGCCGGGATGAAAGAAGAGGCGGTTTTACTGGGAGACTACCAGTGAAGATAGCCTCTCCTTCGTTGGGAAGGTCGTCGAGAAGAACTGTCTTTGGAACTCAGCCCCTAAAGACATCATAAGAATAACCATCTACATCTCAGTCATTAAGAAGTTGAGGGACAAGAGGCTTACGAGCTGGCATGTGGTGAATGACTTCATTACACGTTGTATTAATCCTTTGAAGCGTCGAGCAAATCCTATGTGGATGTCCTCGGGAGTCTCGGATTCGACCCAGGACTACGAGAATGGTAAGTGATACTAGTACTCGTATTCATAACTAGGTTACATTTTCTAAGTACTCTTTATCGACTATCATGTTTATTTATTCACACCTTAATTTGGAGGAAATCAATTCTCGAGTCAAGGGCATCTACGAGAAGGCTCCATCGCTTGAGGTGGAGGCTCCTCATATTTTGTTGAATGTTTCTGCTGAAGATAGGGAGGAACGCTTAAAGGTAATAAAAAATCGACGTCATCATTAAAACTTCTTAGTCGTAGAGCATGACCAAGTGATATCTTCCTCTTCTGCGGAGCGTAGGTAGTCGGTGGAGAGGTTGAAAAAAAGGCTCCTCTGGCCAAAAGGTGTCGACTGGTTAAGTTAGTCGATAGGAAAAAGGGGAGCACAGTTGTTGTTGTCCCCCTTAAAATTCTTACTCCGGCTACCTCGAACGCTCATATTCGGTAATTTATTGCAGACATATGTGCGATGAGTGAAATAGGGGCAGCCATATTGAAGCAATCGACTCCTACGATCAAGGTACCCTTCTATTAAAAAAGTAAACTGGAAGAGTTTTGTGTCTTTTGTGAAGGAAATTGCCACGTCGGCAGAATCTGTGATCGAGAAGGAGATTGTCCCGATGATCGAATCTGGTTCCGACCATCAGAAGGGACAATAAAAGGGAAAATAGCAACTCTTGCTGTAGACCTTCGACCATACATGGTCGAGGGTGCTCAAGACTCTCAACTGAAGGTGGTTGAGAAGGTCCTCATTCTCCTGCAACCAGACGTGGTTGTGGAAAAGAAATCGAAAAAACCACTCTCTATGAGGGTTTCTTCTAAATTCGCACTAAAAGTAAAGACTCAAAGGTATAAAAATGCAAGTAAATATACTGTATTTTACCTTTGTCTTTTTAATTACTGATTTATTTCTTGCGATTGTAGTTTGGCCTCCATCGCTTAAGGATGTCTGTACTGAGAAACCTCTTGGGACTCTGCCTACCATCGAAAGGACGGTGAAGAAGGTGGTCGAAGAAACGACCTACAGCGATAAAATCTACAGCCAAAACTACAAAGACTACGACCACTAAAGTGGTCGTAGCAAAAGAAGACGCTAGAGAAGAAGAAAAAGAGGAACAACAACCTAACCTCTTCTCCTCGTTCTTTAATCCTCCCTTTGTGGTAGGATCTTCTTCTGGTCAAGCTCGGATCCGAGTTCCACACCCCAAAGATCTTCCAAATAAGGAGTACATATTCCATGATGAACATCTTGAGAAGTTGTGGTGGAGCCGGGCTGAAGAGCTCGACCAACTTAGAGATTCCGGGCAGGTGCTCGGAAATTTTGTTCGTAGGAGTATGGATGTGAGTATTAACAACTTGAATATTCATACTTTGCCTCTTCCTATTTCTCACTACCTTTCCTTATCCAGAGAGCATTAGAAGACATGGCAACCGTGGCTGAATACCACAGACACCTAACGCTCCTACGATAAGAGAACGTCAAACTCTCCAAGAGAGTAGTGGCATCATAAGTCTCTTAACTTATTTAGCCGTACTCTGTCTTGACCACATAACTAGAATTTCAAGTCTACCTTTAACCCTTACAGGTCTTGGCTAGACGCAGAGGTCTTGGTTGCCACGCTCGAGGATGAGAAGGCTGATGCACGGAGGCTAAAGGAAGAAAATGCTAATTTATAGATAAGCCTCATTAAGGCCAACTCTGTTGTCAAAGCCTTGGAAAAAAATAAATAGTAAGCCATGAAGCTTAAGTTTGTTTATCTATGCATATCTCTAGCCTTTCTTTTATCTTTCTCCTTTTAACAGAAAGAGAGATACCTAGCTATCAGGTAAGAAAAACTTTACCTACAACCAGTTTTTGAACTAGTATTGTAGGACTTACAACTACATGGTCACAGAAGGACTTACGACCAAGGGGTAGTCGCAGTTAGACTTTCGACTATAACAGTCATAGAAAGACTTATGACCATATGGTCGTAGGAAAGCTTACGACTATAACGAGCATTACCCTGACCAACTTTAACCCTTTTGCAGAGTCCATGATCGAAATAAAACGTCTTTCTGAAGCAATGACTTATAGTGAGGAAGAAATGAAGTCGATGATGGTGAACCCTCAAGAATACGGTATTCTTCTAAACAATCTACTCGGTGAGTTTGGTGCGAAAAAGATAATTCCCTCTGACGAGACTACATCCGCTCACACGAGTATGATTTCACTACAAGCCAAGACTTTGGAAAAACACTTTGATACTCTTTAAGTTGATCAGACGGAGTTGATCAGGGATGCAGTCAGGGGCGCTGTGAGCTATACGTTGGTAAAACTCAAGGTATGCGACCGAAACCTGTACTTACATCCCATCGAGCACGACTTCACCTTCTGTTTGGAGGAGGTGTCCTGCCTGATTGAAGAGGTAGAGCCATTTGGTCGAAAAGTGTCTGAAGAAATGGATCTTGACTCTGCTTCTTCTCCTCCAAAGTAGAGTAGTTTGTACATAAAAACAATTTTGTAAAAACTTACCTTTGGATGATGAATGAACTTCTTTCTTTACTTGCATCTTGTCTCATTGAGCAATTAGTACTCGTAAGACAAAAAATAAAAAGTGAAAGAGAAACGAAATTACGACTAAGAAATAAAGCTATATGAATAACTCTATCCTAGCCCCCGACTATTTACTTAGTTTATACGAATAAACTAAGCAAATAGTATAAAGTGAAGTATGTTGAGAGCAGAGTAATGTACCCGAACATCGTTGTCGAATTCGTTTGTCACGTACTGGTAGCAAAAGTGAGGAACGAGTTGACGCTAGGGAGCTCCTTCTAGTGGGCAAGACCACATGCAGGGAGGAGTGACTCTGACTAGGTGATGTTATCTCCTTTCGACCAGGTTTAAACAAATCGAAGACATGAATGATCAAAGGATAAACACTCATATTGCCTTCTATTATATTCATTCAACATGTTCGTAGGCAACGTAATTGTTGTATGCTGTTAGCAAGAGTTAGGAACAGACTGACACTAGGAAGCTCTTTCTAGTGGGCAAGACCACATACAGAGAGGAGAGACTTTGGCTAGTGGTATTCCCATATCCGACCAGTTATACAAATTGGATGCGCTAGAAGTGGTCGAACTAATATAAGAGAAGCTCTACAAGACATGCAGCAATAAAAAATTACATAAACTAAAATTGTTATTGAAAAATGGGTAGAAATATTTACACATAGAATTTCTGTAATTGGTTGATATTCCAAGAGTTCGAGAGAATCTGGCCATCTTCCATAGTAAGTCGTACAGAGTCAGGGCGTGTGACTTCGAGCACGATGTAAGGACCTTCCAACTTGGGGAAAAACTTGCTTCGATTAGACTGGGATTGGATTTTCCTCAATACCAAGTCGCCTACAGCAAGGCTGTGTGGCTAGACCTTACGATCGTAGTATTTACGCATGGCCTGCTGATAGACTGTTGAACGGATTAAGGCATGATTCCTCTTTTGTTCGAGCAGGTTGATGTCATCTGCTCAAAGCTGTTCTTGGTTAGAGTCACTGAAGTTCTTGACTCTAGCCGACCGGATCTTTAGTTCTATAGGAAGCATGGCTTCAGCCCAAAAAACTATAAAAAAACGAGTTTCACCTATCACCCGATTCGGAGTCGTGCGGATCGCCCATAATACTAAAGGAAATTCATGAACCCAAGCCCCCAAGCGCTTTACTAGCTGGTCAAAGACTTGAGTTTTAATTCCTTGCATTATTTGGCCATTCGTACGCTCGACTGTCCCGTTACTCTGAGGATGCGTGACTGAAGTGAAACATAATTTGGTGCCAAATTCATCACAAAATTCTTGCAATTTTGCGCTTGAAAATTGCTTACCGTTTTCTGTAATTATCTGACTTGTGACTCCAAATCGAGTAATTACGCATTTCATCGAGAACCATTTTGCGGCTTCCGTTGTTATCCCAGCTACTGGTTCGGCTTCAATCCACTTCATAAACATATAAATACCTATGAAGGGGAACTCGAAGCCCGCCGACGCTCTTGGCAACGGACCAGGATGTCAAGACCCCAGGTTAGAAAAGGCCATGACAAAGGAATCGTTTGAAGGGCCTGAAATGGTTGGTGTATTTGCCGGTTATGAAACTGGTATTGTACACATTTTCTAACTAGATCTTTGGCATCGTTGAGGGCTGTTGGCCAATATAAATCTTGTCGAAAAGCCTTACTAACCAACGTTCTGTTGGAAACATGTGCACCACAGATGCCCCCGTGTATGTCATGAAGGAGTTTTAATCCTTCTTTCTACGATATACATCGCATGAGAACTCCCTGAGTACCTTTTATATAGAGTACTCCATCGACCAAGGTATACATTCTGGCCTTGTGGGCAAGACGATCTGGTACGAGATTGTCATCGGGTATTGAACCCTTCTGAAGGTAGTCGTAGATGCGAGCCATCCACATCTCTTCATACTCCAAACAAACTATTTCATTAGGGGTTGTCTCTATTACTTCGACCAAAGATGACTTCTAGAGCTATTCTAGGAAGACCCTTGACGGTACTTGTGATCGGAAAGAAGATATCCGAGCCAACTGGTCTACGAGAAAGTTATCCTTCCGGGGGATATACTGTAACTTGAAATCGAAGAAATGCTTTTCAAGCATGCATACTTTCGACAAGTACTGAGATATGATCATACTCGAGCATTGATAACCTTTTCCAACCTGATTCACGACTAGTTAGAGTCTCCTCTCATGAGTAGTCGTCAAATCCCGAGCGCTTTAGCGGTTCGTATGCCAAACAACAAACCTTCATACTCAGCGACATTGTTAGTTATTGGAAAGAGCAATTGGATGACATACTTTAAGGTCTCTTCCACAAGAGATTTCAGCACCACCCCAGCCCCCGAGCCACTTAATGGAAGTGACCCATCGAAGTACATCATCCATAAGTCGTGGGAATCGTGCTGTTGGGGATCCTGAATAGGTTCAGGGTTTGTCCATTTGATAATAAAGTCTGCTAAGATCTGTGATTTAATGGCCATTCGGGACACGAAATGGAGGTCGAAATCCGCAAGTTCGATTGACCATTTTGCCATCCGCCCCGTTGTTTCCTTATTTTGGAGGATCTTTCCTAAAGAAAACTCAGATGTCACAATTATCTTGTGCGCCTAAAAATAATGCCTCGACTTCCTTGAAGCCATGAGGAGGGCATAGAGAAGTTTTTGGACTTGAGGGTAGCACTCCTTAAGACTGTGTAAAACTTCACTTACATAGTATACCAATCTTTGAACGCCCTCACGCTTTGCAAATAGTACAATTCTTATTTCCTGTGGCGAGGTGGACAGATAAACTAAGAGTGTCTCACCTGTTTTCAGAGAAACTAGGACAAGAGCACTCGTAAGGTATCTCTTGACATCTTCGAAAGCGTCATTGGCCTCTTTCGACCACTCGAAACCCTCATGTTTCCTCAAAAGCTTAAATAAATAAAGGCATTTTTCTCCTAGTCATGCGATGAAATGACTTAAAGCAGCCATGCACCCAATGAGTTTCTGGACCTCTTTCTTCATGGTCG
Source organism: Bonia amplexicaulis (assembly GCA_036346245.1). Classification (NCBI taxonomy): domain Eukaryota; kingdom Viridiplantae; phylum Streptophyta; class Magnoliopsida; order Poales; family Poaceae; genus Bonia; species Bonia amplexicaulis. Next base: position 22,251,905 of record CM070735.1, on the reverse strand, counting down.
GAGGGCGCATCTATTCGATGGCCTTGATCTTCTCAGGATTTGCTTCGATATCTCTTGCCGAAACAAGGAATTTGAGCAGTTTTCCTGAGGAAACTCTGAACACATACTTTCAGGATTGAGTTTCAAGCAATGCTTCTCAGACTACCAAAGGTCTCCTATAGGTCTGAAATATGATTAAGTCGTTTGATACCTGTTACGACCACATCATCGACATAGGCTTCCAAGTTTTGGCCCATTTAACGTATGAAGGTTAATTGCATCAAACGCTGAAAAGTTGGATCAACATTTTTCAAACCAAATGGTATTTTGACATAGCAAAATACTCCAAATGGGATGATAAACATTGTTTTCTCTTCATCTTCCGAAGACATACTAATCTGGTGATAACCAGAGTATGCATCTAGAAAGCTTAACATTTCACAACCAGCAGTAAAATCTACCAATTGATCAATACGAGGAAGCGGAAAGTCATCTTTAGGATAAGCTTTATTTAAATCGGTATAGTCTACACACATACGCCACATACCATTAGGCTTTTTTACCATTACAGGATTAGCCGACTACTCTGAGTGGTCAACTTCTCTTATGAAGCCTGCTTTTAGTAGCTTGTCTAGTTCTGACTTCATAACTGCTCGTCGATCTAGTGCAAATCTCTATAAATTTTATTTTACAAGCTTCTTATCAGGCCGTAGGGCTAGACTATGCTCGACCACTTCCCTAGGCACCCTGGGCATGTTGGATGGCTGCCACGTGAACACATCTGTGTTTGCCTGGAGGAAAGCGATGATGGTGCCTTCCTATGCAGGGTTGGAAGTAACCCTGATGCAAACTGTCTTCGAAGGTTCCTCTGGGTCTAGATGGACTTCTTTGACTTTTTCGTTCGGCTTTGGTATAGCTTTAGGCTTCGAGTGCTTGCTCGAAGGCCGCACCTTGGTGACTTCTCGAGTTGGTAACTATCCGACCATCTCGAGAGACTTGCGATTACACGTCAGTGCCATCTTCTTATCACAACGGACTGTGATGACTCCCTTGGGACTTGGCAACTTGAGACATTGATATGCATAATGAACAACTATCAGAAATCATGCCAGAGTTGGTCGTCCAAGTATGGCATTATATGCCGAGTCGAAGTCGACCACATCAAATGAGAGTTTTTCTGTCTTGAAGTTGTCTGGAGAACCGAACGTAACAGGTAGAGAAACTTGGCCAATGGGATTGGCCGAAAAACCCAGTACAATTCCATGAAATGAATATCGCACATGCTTTATTCTGGTACGAGGAATTTTCATCTCGTCCAGAGCACTAACAAATAAAATATTTAAAGAACTACCACCATCAATCAACATGATATTTACTCGACAGTTGTTGATGGTGGGCTCAACCACGATCGGGAATCGACCAGGTCGATTTGAAGGGATCGGACAATCATCCTTCTCAAAAGAGATGGTGACTTCTGACCACTTAGGCAAATTATCGACAAGGGAAGGGTCGATAGATTTTTACCTCGTGCTCGACAACCTTATGCTGTCGCTTGGACTCGTATGTAGATGAACCTCCATATATGTGCTCGATAGTGTGCTTCAGATCTTGGATGGCATGTCCTCATCCTCGTCCGAGTGCTTTCGACCACTTGATTGCCCCCAACTTCTCAATTGTTGGAAGCAGACCCTTGCTGAAATAATAATCCTCGAGTCTCTGTAGGAAGACTCGGTAATTGCGAAGATCATGCCCCTCTTTCTTATGAAGAGAGCACCATCTAGGCTTGTTTTCTTTCCTCGTGGGCGCCTTGCCTTTGCCCCGGTTAGAGTATTGTTTGGAGTTACGTGGCTCCTTATCGCCCATAACCAAGACCTCCTTCGACCCTGCGGCGCGAGGATTGTATGCACCCTAGAAGTTAGCCAACAGAAGGTCGCAGAGATGCTACCACAAGTAGATCGACTCGAAAGGCTGGTTGAGCAACCAACATCGAGCAAATCCTTCGAGCACCGTCGGAAGGTAGTTGGCCAAGACATGCTTGCCTCCTCCTGATGCCTAAACCGTAGTCGTGTAAGTCTGAAGGAATTCGGTGGGATTCTGAGACCCGTCGAATTTTGGCATGCTCACCGGTCGAAACCGTAGCGGCCAACGCACTGCTCGGAGCTCGGGCACAAATGTTCGGCATTCGGCAAAAATCTCCTGACATCTCCTTTGTGAAAAGGATAGTTAGTATCACTAGGCGAACGCACTCGGCGATGCCCGACGGTGGATGGACCGGACCTATAATTGGTCTCGTGCACTCAAGGATGATACTCGTAGTCCATTTGCTGGTGTAGGTTCATTGCTCGAAGTGGCGATCGAGCGTTGACTTGCCAATCCGAAGCAATCCAAGGCATTCTCCTTCGGCTGGTATTGCGTTCGAAAGTGCAACGTGTCCCGTCACCATATTGACTCCTGCGAGGCAAGTTTTATGAACGACTAGATACGATCATACCTTGTCAACTCTCGGAGGGACGTCGACGAGGTTGCTCAAGTTGGGCCATCGCGTCGTGAAGTCTTCATGCAATGTCTTAAGCGAAGCAGTCATAGTCTGGCGCTCAAGCAAGCTCTTGTGTCGGGTTCTCGAGCAAGTCATTGATCCGTTGAAGCTCCCGTGCCTCTTTGGACTGGTACTAGGCCTGCTGAGGCAAAGCACTCTATGTGGCAAGTCGCCTTTGCCGAGCAGTCGCAGGATCCTCAATTCCTGATGCAAATGGGGGCTGCTTCAGAGGAAAGCGAGTATTTCTAGGATTTCTCCCATGCTCATCAGAGTACCGATTGGGCTCATCACTGGTGGTCTCGTCACCATTCCCATGAGAGGAGGGAGAGTGTGATCGTCGGGAAGCATCCTCAAGCCTTCCTCTGAGAGGGTGATGAGAATCTAAGGGCAACGTAAAGACCTCCCGTCTAGAATCTCCACTTCTGAGGGATGCGCCCACATCCGAAGAATCGTCGAGTCAGATTGTCTCACTACTTGGAGTAGACCCTGCTAGGTAGAGGAACTCTGGGTTATAACAATCCCCAGCCTGGTCTGTACCCTGCGAGAATGCGAATGAACATGGAGTGTGCCCGCCCATTGCCTTCACTAGGTCATTCGGAGAGTCACCAGTAGGAATTGGCAATGTGCTCCCTGATCGGCAGAGTCTGGGTGTATTCGAAACTGCATGGGGCGATGCTGTGGGACTCGAACGCTTGGCAACAGATCCATCGTCGCGTTGTGAGTCCTCTATTGGGTGTATTGCTGTGGGAGACTTTGATCCATCATTATCCTTTTTAGCGGCGTCATCTCCGAGATCACCAGAGGAATCTCCAGGGAGACATTTACCATCAGAAGTAAGCAAGGTCGCTCGTAGTCATATCAGGCCTCCATGTTGATATTCACGTAGTCGGCCAAGTCGAACTAGTTCTCCTCATTCCATTCATCTGCCATGAGGACATCAGGAGAAATTACCAGAGTTTTGGAAGAAGATTCCCCACGGAAGGTGCCAGCTGCCGATGTTTTAATATCGACTTACGTATGATTTGTTTGGATTCGGAGAAACTCTTAGAAGACTCGGTGTATGCACATGTAGAGTAGAGACACGAAGAACTTTATCCAAGTTCAGACCTTCTCCTGAGAGAATAATAACCCTATGTCCTGTGTGATTACTAATTACTAGAAAGAGGAATTACAATAGAGAATTATGCGAATGGCTGGCACTATCTCCTCCTTCAATCCGAATGCCTCCCCTCTCTCTTTGATGTTAACCTTTATATAGTCTGTGAAGCAACGGCAGTTGTCCCGCGCCAGAAGACGCCTCAACGCTTTAGATGATAACCTCCTGACGGAAGTTACTATCAGAGAGATGTATAAGGCCGTTCTCCATGCAATTATTGGATAAACGCACATTTTAACTACCTTATCAGACAAACCCACGATGCAATTGTTCGTCGTAGATAGGTTGGTTGGAGATAAATTTGTCGCGGGAATTCCACAGCCAAAGTGTAGTCGTAATAAGACTTACGACTACGTGATCGTAGAAGGACTTACGATCAAGGAGTAGTCGCAATAAGACTTACGACTATGTGATCGTAGAATGACTTACGACCAAGGAGTGGTCGCAGTAAGACTTACGACTACGTGGTCGTAGAAGAACTTACGACGAAAGAGTAGTCATAGTAAGACTTACGATTACGTGGTCGTTGAAGGACTTGCGACCAAGGAGTAGTCGTAGTAAGTCTTACGACTACGTGGTCGTTGAAGGATTTATGACTATATAGTCATAGAAGATCTTATGACTATACTGCCAAACTTACCCCTTATTGATAAGAGGTATATTCAAGGAATATAATGATACATATATATATATATACATATATATATATATATATATATATATATATATATATATATATATATATATATATATATATATATATATATGTATATGTATGTATGTATATATATATATATATATATATATATATATGTATATATATATATATATATATATGTATATATATGTGTATATATATATATATATATATATATATATATATATATATATATATATATATATATATATATATATATATATATATATATATATATATATATATATATATATATATATATATATATATATATACATATATATATATGTATACATATATATGATATGTATATATGTATGTATATGTATATATGTATATATATATATATATATATATATGTATATGTATATGTATATGTATATGTATATGTATATATGTATATGTATATGTATATATATATATATATATATATATATATATATATATATATATATATATGTATGTATGTATGTATATATATATATGTATGTATATATTGATAAGAGGTATATTCAAGGAATATAATGATGTAATAATTTTAGGATTATTCTATCCTCGTCAATTGGTGTTACAAAGTGTTGTGATGAACTTCACGTAGAAGTAGTACACCCTTTTAGAATACAAAGCAACTATTGGAATACAACTTTGTAGATGAAAAGAACTTGTATTTAAGTCAAATTCCATAAATTGAGATGCACATTTATATGCATGAGATTTGGCAATGTTCATCAAAGTTTTCTTCGAAAAGTGAAATCTAAACTTTGTCACAGTTCTTTTTCAGAGAACATGCAGCAGAAGACTTATGCGCATTTCATTAAGAAGACCTCCTCACATTTCATTAAGAAGAAAGAGTGATACAACCATACCCATGAGTTGTGCTCACTAGTTACAACCACACAAAGCAAGTTCATAGCATCTGCTAAAATTCGATGGGCCTTACGATTGTAAGTTTGTAACAAAATGGATGTTGGGAGTTGGGATGAGCTCTACGAACAATGCAGTGTAAAATGACAAGTTGATTTTTTATCATTGTCATGCAAATATGTTTGATGAATTTGACGAGAAATAAATCCATTCGATGGCACAATGGCATAAGTTTTCAGTGATCTTTGTGGTTTGTTGGGCCGTTTGCCCCCATGTGGCCCTGTGTGATATAGCTAACATGGGCTCGTTATATGCCACTACAATTTGGTACATCTAGCCGCTTATCGTACCAAATTGTACCTTGCACATCTTCGAAAAATATGGATTTGCACCTCCCTTCAAGCTATCCTTGACAATTCTGGAGGTCATCACTTTTAGCTTTACTTACAAAGCACCGATCAGCTCTAGGTTGAGTTGTTGAAACTCTTCATGAAGGACCGGTTGGCTGCCCTTGATCAACATGTCGTTGCAATAGGCCTTCCTGCTTAAGGCATAAGGCGTTGGCTATAATATTAGCCTTGCTTGGGTGATAATGGATACCAAGATCATAGTCTTTGATCAACTCTAACCACTTTTTTATCTTAGGTTGAGATCAGATTGAGTGAAAAGATACTTTAAACTCCTATGGTCTAAAGATATCTCATAGCAATAACCGATGACTACATGTTGCCAAATCTTAAAAGCACGCACCACAGCAGCTAGCTCTAGGTCATGAGTTGGATAATTCACTTCATGTCGTCTCAATTGTCTTGACGCATAAGCTATCACATTGCCTTCTTATATTAATAGACAACCGAGTCCATGTTGAGATTTATCCCAATATATATTAAAGTTATTGTGAATGTCTGGCAAACCAACACCAGAGCTGAGGTCAATTTGCTCTTCAAATTTTCTTCACACACCACTATCCTTTCAGACTTATTTTCCTTCTTGAGTAGCTAAGTCAATGTCCTTGCAATCTTGGAAAAAATCTTGATCAATCTTGGAAAAAATCTTGATGAACCGACGATAATATTCTGTCAGACCAAGAAAGCTTCTAACCTATGTGACAGTCTTGGCTATTCCCAATTGAGTACATCTTTAACCTTGCTTGGATCTACGACAACTCCACCGTCGAACGGCACATGTCCTAGGAATGTAACCTCTTTCAACCAAAATTCACACTTGCTAAATTTGGCATACAATTTATACTCTCGGAGTTTCTCCAACACCGACCTCAAGTGGTGTTCATGTTCTCCCTCAATCTTGAATAGATGAGAGTGTCATTTATGAATACCACCATAAATTTGTCTAAATACTCCATAAATACTTTATTCATGAGGTTCATAAAGTATGCATGAGCATTACTTAATCCAAAAGATATGACAATGTATCATACAGTCCATTGAAAATTTTGTCTTTGGAATATCCTTAGGATTGATTCTAAGTAAGTGATATTCTAATCTCAAGTCAATCTTAAAGCAAGACACAGGCTCCATTCATCTGGTCTAACAGGTCATCAATCGTTGTAAGAGGTACTTGTTCTTGATGGTGACCTCATTCAATGATCGGTAGTTAACACATATCCTTAGATTGCCATCTTTCTTCTTCACGAACAACACCAGAGATGATACAGGGTGATCCCATGAACCCTTAGGGTTGGCCTGATCGTACAGTGACAATGATCACACGGTCAATGAAGATAACTCAACCGAAGCAATACGAGTCAAGATCATATCAAAACGATGACAAGGTTAACTCGAATAAAGCAACATAATTTTATAAAGGAAGCAAACTACTTGTGTCAAGAACAAGATTACAACCATCACAACCGTATCACAACCTTCACAAGAATCCAATCCACGCAACTTGCTATCGACAAGAGTACGAAATGGTTGATCACGACATATCATTCTAAGCAAACTCAAAGAACCTACAAAGACAAAGAAGAGTCACCCAAAGTCTCACAAGATAATAGGGATACAAAATCCTAAAGCCAACATAGCATACGGGTCTGTTCTTTGTAACTGCGGCTTATGACTTTTGGTTGAGATTTTTGAATTTTGGCTATTCGTGACAGAGATTATGGAGAGAGATACTCTCATGTGATTTTGGCTGGTACAAATGATGGGCTTTCAATGTATACTATAATTAACTTGTAGACATCATCTTAAAAAAATACTCCGTTTGAAAGCTAGATATTGTAGCAAAAGCCAAAAGCTAGTTTCAAAAGCTGGATAGAACATGCCCATACACTCAATCATATTCATCAAAACATTCACCATCCATTACAAGAGAGAATACCCCTCCTTATATATTTTTAAGTCCGTTGCTAAAGTAACCGACTGCTATAGTATGTGAGTTGCTACAGTATAGAAAGATAAAAACTACTATTTGTTTCCTTGTGAAATAAGAAAGTAAATTGAAATCCAATTTCGATTTGATTTACTTAAGCTATAAGTAAGTAAAATATTTTTCTGGAATTTTTTTGTCGAACCAGCTGGACCGACATGGAGCTAGCGGTTAAACCGGTGCCTTGAACCTTTCCAACTCCTTCTCTTGGATAATTTGATGCGACTTAAGGCCTCTTCCCAGTTGACAATTGCAATGATCATGAATATATAACTGATGCTGATTATACCCACATCAGGAGATCCCATGGTGACAAGCTTGGCCTAATAAATCCCTTGGCATGTAGCTCCTCAAGCTGCTTCCGATCAGCTAGTAAGTTTTTCGACTACTCGACGGCTGAGACCATGTAGAGCCACTTGACCACATTTAACCCTTGACTATCGACCGCTACCATAGCCTTTAAACCACTCGGCTATTTCTGACCACTCTCTAAAGATCCGGCCGCTCCGACCACGGCAAACACTTCCAGAAACCCGTATTTCATCATCTTAACTCCGTTTGTTCCCATTCAAATTTCTAAATTCGTCTAAAATCATAAAACTCCTTCCAGTATATATATTTTGTATTTTTTTGAATTTGTTTGTGCTTATTTATTTAATTTGGGTTCCTCATTTTTGCACGTAGAACCTGATGTCGCAAAAGAGTTTTTCGATCCGCAGCAGGAAGGTCTACACAACATACAACAAGGCAAGTCTCCTTTGATCATCTTGCACCTATGTTTTTCAAAAATCCTTTTATTATTTTAAATTTAAATGCATTGCTATGTTACATAAAATGGTAACTTCTGTTTTAAAAATAATAGTTAAACTGACAATTGTTATGCCCTCATTTGACATCGGCAACCATATACCTTTGTCGTCCTAGGCTTTCCTTGTCTCAGTATTGAGATTATTATGATATTTGTTAATTTTATAATGGTAGTAATTGCTTAGACAAGCTAGTCGGTCAGTATAACCCTTCGGGTGAAAAATTGATATTGTCTGCTTTAATCTTTTATTCAAGTAATTTAGTGGCAATAGGTATTGCCGTTGTTTTTAAAATAAAATAAAATGGTGAAAATTGGTTTTAGACTTGGGCGGATGGTAAAATCTGGTTTGTGTGGATTTAGCATGAGAACTTGTGTTGTGATTGTGCCACCCTAGTCAATTAAGGACCGACGCTTATGATTGTCCAAACTGAGCACCATCGTACTACCAAAAGTCTATATGGGTACGACATAGCCGACTAACTCACAAAGGCTTTGTTTAGATATCACCAGTGGTAAGTGGGTGCTAGGGATTTACTGGTTTCCTCATAGTGAGGCACAGGAATTTACTGTACTCATAAGGCGCAAAAGGCAGTTTCTGACTGTGGTGGATTTAACCCTTCAGTAGTGAAACCTCAGCGGGTGGTGTCTAGCTAGACCGGAGTGAGGTAAAGGCTTTGTGATAAATTATCTGGGTCTCATGTCTAAGGAAGCATATTGACTATTAAGATGACTTATCTCTTGTGGGTAAAGTTGTACAATCTCTACAGAGTGTAAAACTATTCAAATAGCTATGCCTACGGTCAAGGGCGGGCAATGTGCGTTTTCACATGGTAGATCTTTGGTTTTAGTTTCAAAGTAAAAGTTTTGGGAACTCGGGAGTCGATGGAATTCTCGGGAGTGGTTCCTGGCAGATGGAGCCAGTGCGGGTGGATAGAACCCGTAGTCTTGAACCTTGGTGGTTATAGCCTGTTTACTAGTGTTGGTGGTTGGAGCCTTCGCTAGAAAATTTATTTAGTTTCAATTATCGCAATTACTTTGTTAAGTTGACGCTTTTGAGAATTTATTGTGGTATTTGAAACATAATGTTGCTTTGTGCAAAAGAACCATATTATCCTTTTTTGTTAAGCCCTGCATCTACTGTATTTTTTTCAAGACTTGCGGAGTACTTTATGTACTCACATGCTACACTCAAAATAACTCTCAGAGGGTTATGAAGATCAAGAAGAAGCCTACGACTACTTCACATGTGGATTTCGACAAAGGTTTCTCGGAATACTAGGTTGCGCTTTCCTAGTCAATTGCCTATGGCTTATTGATGGGTCATCGTCAAAGTTTATTTCTGCTTCCGATGTATTTTGTTAGTTTGAGAGGTCTTATAAGCTAAGTTATAATAAAGTTGCCATAAGGCTTGTACTCTCTTTTATTATAATTGTTAGACCATGAGGATGGTTGCAGATTAAGATATGATGAATAATTGACATTTGGTTTGTTTTGGATTCTGCGTTTATGAAAGACTTGGTTGTTTTCCTCCTTGAGTGGTTGTGCACAGGTTGGTGTATCAGCTCACAGAAGACGCTCTACGACCACGGTGAAAGAAGCTCTATGACCATGGCAAAAGATGTTCTACGACCACGGCAAAAGACACTCGTTCGACCACGGCAATAGACGCTACGACTATAGCAACAAACAGTCTTACGACCACATTGTCGACAGCGTCGTGGTCAGCAGTCAATTTTGCGACCACGTTGGTTGCAGTCTATTTTACGACCACATTGGTCGCAGTCGATTTTACGACCACGTTGGTCGCAATCGACTTTACGACCACGTTGGTCATAGTCGACTTTACGACCACGTTGATCACAGACGACTTTACTACCATATTCAGGCTATAACCACGTTCAGGCTACGACCACGGCAAGCTACGACTGCATCTGGCTTTGATCACGGCAGCACGACTTCGACCTTGTGACCACAACACTACGACTTTGGTTTTACGACCACAGCAGGTAATCGTAGCTACAATACTCTTTCATGGTCGTAACTACAGTACTCGATAGTCGTAGACTTTACTGGTCGTTAGTCAAGGACTTTGCGGTCGATGGTCGTAGCTTTTGTAGACTACCTCCATGGTCGTAGGTCTTGCAGACTACCTTCATGGTCGTAGTTTTCGCAGACTACCTTCATGGTCATAAGTCTTGCAGACTATCTTCATGATCGTAGTTTTTGCAGTCTTGTCGATACTCATAGATTTCACAGACTGTTGTTCTGCCTGCGATTGTTGGAGGCTTGTCAATCGGTTGCCTTTGGCTTCTTGGTCGGTACTCGTAAGACCTCATGGTCGATACGAGTGCTTCACTCAAGTGATCGTCGAATATGTCGAGTACTCGTGTTGGGCCGATGGTTGTCTGGCTAGTGAGTGGTGGTCGATAGGTGATGGTCGGTACTCGATAGTCGTATGGGTTTCGAGTACAAGTTAGTGGTCGAAGGGAATGGTCTGAGGGTGTGTGTCTGGTAGCGATAGACACTGGGTGGTCGTAAACGAGTTTGTCTCAGGTCGCGATGAACCAGTGCGGTCGTAAACAACTTGGTGCATAGTCGTAGGAGGTAGCGATAGACTCTGTGTGGTTGTAAACGAGTAGCGATAGACTCGGAGCGGTCGTAAATGACATGGTAATGGTCGTAGGCGGTAGCGATGGTTTGCAGCTGTCGTAAATGACCTGGGGATGGTTGTGGGAGGTCTTGGTGCTTATCTGGGGATAGACAAGGGTGTGTTTGGCTAATGTGTGTTGCAGGGAGATGGTTTCTTTGGTCATTACATGTGCAGGTGGGCATGGAGGTGGTCATGGTCAGTGACGCGGAAGACCCGGACTAGGAGGGGGTAATCTGAGGTCCAAGCGGTCGTGAGGTCACACGAGGTGGTCGAGCTCATGCTGGAGCATATGGAGGTCAGAGGTGGATGCTGCGTGTTGGCGTGGAGACGGTTGCGGTTGGTGACAAGGAAGACCCGAACTAGGAGGGGATAATATGATGTCCAGGCGGTCAGTGGTCACGCGAGGTGATCAGACTCACACGAGAGTACGCGGTGAAGGTGCGCTATGGAGATTCAAGTGGGGATATCCTGGAGGCTTGACAACTTGTGTCGTTTGGAGTTGTGGATAGAGTCCATGATCCATACAAGGTAGTTAAAACCCGTGTTAGGTAGGGTTTCAGGTCCCTTGGTTTGAGGGAGGGATAGATTTCGTGTCCAGGTCGAGCCGGACACGGTTTGAGGTGTTTGAATCGGATACGACTTGTTTCGCTGGCTATACAATAGGGGAGGCTGTAGGCTAGCGATGATAAGGAGTTTTAGGGATTTCGTGAGAAGGTTTTACGGGTGCCGTGAGGCGCTTTGTAGCCAAGAATACACGGATGAAATAATAGATCAGATTGCTTTCATCACCGATGACTTGCTGAGTATCGCTCCTTCATCTCTGTTTTCCATGCTCTGTTTTTTTCCTCAGCACATCTCGTCCAAGCGGTGGTTGAACGACGGGGGACGTCAGGCGGAAGGAGGTTACGACTACGTGCATCGCTGTCGTAGTCAGAACGATCAGGCGATCTACTCGAGATCCTGCCGAGCAGAACGAGCGGAGGATCGATCGAGTGGTCGTAAGTGCATGGACCGAAGCGATAGAGAGTTTTCGACCACGTACAAGCAACTGCGGTCGTTCGAGCAGCCTGGCGACAGAAGCATACGACCATGTTGAGCAGCAGTTGTGATCGGTAGTACTAATTGCTTTCGTGTGTTTTCTATGTTTTATTTTTAGGTGATAAAAAGCGGAGAAAATCATTCATCCCCCTCTGATTGTATCATACGATCCTAGAATAATAAAGTATTGTTGGTTATGTAATCATCATTGTTTGACTGTATGCACTAGCTTTGATCTGGTACTAGTATAGTAATACAGTTCGGATTCGAAAATCCGATCCCGGCATTGAGATACTGGACGGACTTTAAGAAAATTTGAGGTGTTATAGCGAGTCGCGAGAGGAGGCGGGGGGGCGGCGGGGTCAGGCCGGCGCAATACGGAGATCTACGGAGAGCCGGAAAGAAGAAGCGGAGATCCGAGGCGAGAAGAAGAAGCGAGATCCGCGGCCGAGGCGGGCGGCGTCACGGCTCACGGGCAAAGTGGTGGTGGTCAAGGCGCGATCCGCACTGGAGGCGCAGAGATGCTCGAGTCGAGGAGATGCGCCGGAGGCGGTGGGTGCGGGCCGAGGCGCCCGCACCGACCGCGTGGTTAGGGTTGGCCGGGCGCCCGGGTGTGATGGGCCGCGGAGGCATGATGGGCCGCAAGGGCATGCTCATCGATCGCCGGCCGACCGGAATAATGTCGTCCGCCTAATAAGCCTCGGCCCAACTACTACACAATATTTTTTGAGGTATAATACCTAAAATGTTGCACTATTATTTTTTCTGGGCCTCGGGCCGTTGCCCAACCTGCCCGAGGCCCATCTCCGCCCCTGATCAGGGGCGACGACCACGGCGACTACCACAAGTGTAAGGAGTGCGCTGAGGACTGCTTCGAGGACGTGCTGACCGTCTCCTACCACATGTGCGTCGCCGACTCCTGCCTCTCCCTGCCACTGTGTACATAATCGAGACCGACCAAATAATTAACCAATAACAAGTAAGCTTAACCAGCTCAACGTTCGTACTTTGCTATAGATAAATAAATCATATTATATCAGCATGTTGAATCAATGTTGCTTAATCACCGCCTGCACTACACCGTTGGCTCGCCTCCGCCATTAGCTCGTCAGACACCGTTAGAACTCTGTTATTTTTTATTAGAGAATTTTTAGTGTGATGAAATTTACTTTCTGGTAAATTATTTTTTCTATTTTTATTAGAGTTTGTTTAGAAGGTGTAAGAGGGATTAGGCTGGACACTCTCTTTTAAGTGGTAGGTATTAGCTTTTTAACGCTGCGCTTGGCTATATAAATGCGTTGCTTTTGTGTATGAGCGCATCTTTAGATAACGCTGCGAGGGTGGCTTGCTTCAAGAGATACGGCCTCAAGTACTTCCACCACAACGGCCCGAAGCCTGGGCCCAAGCCCGAAGCCAGGCCCGCCCAAGCCGATGCCACCAAAGCCCAGTCGAAAGCCGTGCCCGCCGAATCCCGGTCCGAAGCCCGCACCGCCCAAGCCGGGGCCGAAGCCAGTGCCCCTCCCAAGGCCCTCCCGTGACGTCGTCCATCAGCAGCAGCAGCAACACAACCTCCCACCGAACCCTGGCGCTGCCGTGGCCGCCGTCGGTCCCAACCTCTGTAGAGGCGTTTGGCTGCGATCCCGGCGGAGGCCTCCGTTGCGGCGGTGGCAACGACAAAAGAATACGCTTTCTCCCCCGAGGCATCCTCGATTCCCTAAACAAGCAGCAGGAGCAGGGGATGAGAATGGATTGGATGGGCCAAGGAACCTCCGCGTGAACGGATAAAGGGGATTTGGAGGGGCACGCGAATGGATTGGAGCTGCTGGCTGCGCGCGCGAGGAAATAGGGAGGGCGGCTTTGGCAGAATTTTGGGCCGAGAGGAGGAAAAAAGGGCGCCGAGCGAAGGGGGAAGAAATCCTTTCACGTGCACGGAGGAAATGGGGAACGCTGCATCGAGTTCATCAATAGAGAGAGAGAGAGACAACACAGAGTGCGCACAAGATGGAAAAACTTTTCGCGTGCAGCAGACAGCTACTGCATGATAGACAACATTTCTCTCTTTTGGTTCTCTTTATACTACATAGTAATACCTACAGACAGCTTACATCAGCCTGATGTACATGGCCTTATGGCGAAACGGGGATGTGAAATTACTGAAACCGAGGCACAGGAGCATGAAACCTGGAGCATAAGAGCCAGTTGACCCCTGCAAAGAATACCTAGCACGGAAAGAAATGTGAACGCATACTTAATTCCCAAGAGATAGATGGAGCTTTGACACATGAGCTTCCAGCCATCTGCATAGCAGTACTTGTAGCGTTTCATTGTATTGTTTTGGTCCAAACAGTTGGAGGGCGTGAAGTGAACTGAATGGTTTATTAGTTGGGTGTCGAAGTTGGACTTTCGGAAAGAGTTAAAAAGAGGGGTTTAATGGACTTGTTCCTTAGAAAAAATAGATGGAGCTCACATGCAATTGCAATTACTAGGTGTAGCAAGCAGGCGTTATCCGGGTCATGTCCGAATCTTTCACGCAAAACACACAGGCACACAGCTTTACTTCATATGACCTTACAGCATTCTGAAGAACACCATGTTTCACAAGTTAAAGTAGCATGCGCTGTGGTCAGACAAAATTCCATTGGCATGAACTGCGGGGAAAATAGTAGATACATTATCTGCAAGATATTGCTAAGCAATGATCAAATGGTGCATTACAGATCTGCATGTTATCAATCTCGCTAGGGAACACAGTTTCAAGTGTCGGAATCTGGACATACAAATTGTCAGCAGCCACCTTTTCTTGTCACTTGGACTTGACTACAAGCTTTAAAAATTTAGCTGCCATTCCATCCGTGGGAACTCAGCAGCCTCGCTTGCACCGTCATTTTCCCTCTGGCAGCTTCGATTGGGAGATCATGCATCACAACAGCAAAAATATTTGCAGGTTTGACGAGTATTGGTCACAAATCACAGAACAAAGCATGCATCGCGAGTCTATTCCTAAAGAAACATATTAACAAGCATCACTTGGGGGGTAACAACATTTGGAAACCATCTATACTCCTTAAGTCTGATATTAAACACCTGGAAGAGGGATGAAATAATTAGCAAGCTAATAATATGAAGTGACTGGACAAGATTATTTACAATAAAAAGTAACTGAGAAAAGGGAAAGTAACAATGTCCATGTACTAGAGCCAATTTCCAAGTCTTACAAAAAATGGTTTCGGCAATGTAAACTAAAAGTCCACAATTTATTTATAATAGTTTGCTCCTTAACCTCCATTTCATTGTTCTATTGCTCCAGCATCTAAACAGTGTAGACATCTGTTTGACAGATAGTATTTGTAAAATAAAGAGATAAACAATACACTATGCAGTCATCCTAAAAAAAGCAGGAAAACACTTAGGCACTTCGCCAGGTCAAAAATCATTTTTTTAATATGGTCACATGTTCCCATACTGTTTCAAATCTGGAAAATGCCGAGCCAGCAGTGCATGCTGGCAGTTGTTCCCAGTAATTTTTGGCCTGTACGCTTTGTAATCCTAAACCCCAGTTGAACTGGAGTGGCCGGTAAATCATCGTAATACTCAGTGCAAAAGCTAATTCTGAGCCCTGAAATTTATCTAATCCCACCCCTAACTGGGAACAGTTACAGATGTTCTCTGTACGACTGTACCCAATGGGCTCAGCCTGACCTAGAGTTCTATTGGGCTTTCATTAACCGAACATTACCGAGCCTTATTTGGCATGAGTTTAGTCAATTTGTAGGCAGGACTCACTAAAAGGTTAGAAGCTACCTTTTCCTTATGTCACTTATTTGGATCATATCGTCAGATGTACTACTAATGCAGCTTAGTCAGAACTTTCGAGAAGGTACTAAAAAAAGAACTTTTGAGAAGGCTGCCCATGGGAATTCCAACTGCTGTAGCTAAGTAAATTTCTATGACAACACTAGTTAAACATCACCACCCCTGGACTTGATACGACTACCGTGGATGATAGTCGCCAGTAATTGTCAAGCCCACAACCAGTAATTGTATAAGAACTTCGTCCAAAGCATGGTTGTCAAGGCTAGGTGACACTAAGTCGTCTTGGCAGCCGGAGGGGGACACCGTGGACGATTGCCCAACGCGTGACGAGTTAGGCGGTGTTGGGTGACGCCTAGGCGTCCAGGGCGTCGCCCACCGATCTGCAGCCCCCTCCCACCGCCAGTGCCGATCTGCAGACCCCTCCTGCCGCTGGCACCGATCTGCAACCCCCTCCTGCCGCCGACGCCAATCTGCAGCCCCTCCTGCCGCCGACGCCGATCTGCAGCCCCCTCCCGCCGCCGGCGCCGATCTGCTGCCTCCTCCCGCCGCCGGTGCCAATCTGCTGCCTCCTCCCACTGCCGGCTTCCCTCTCCAGCAGTCCAGCCTGCTCCCGCCTCCGATGCCCCTCTCCATTGCCGACGCTCAGGTGATCTCCTCTCTTCTCCGACTTCCCTCTCCTCTGCTTTCTTTGTGGGACAACTGAGGCAAGAACATGACAAGCCAGCCCGACCTCACCGGCAGCCGGTGGTGGAGAGAATTTGGGGTTGGGGGAGAGCAAGATAGGGCAAAGGGAGAATCAATGTTGGCTCGGTTGTTGGCGGCTAGGGTTAAAAGAAGTAGGCATCTTTTTTGTGATTTAGTCCTCGGAGTTCCTAAAAATTATGAATAGACCATTCCCTCAATGGATTTCTTCTGATTTAGACCTCCTAAGACATGGTTATTTGGATAATTTGTACAATTATGTTGCATGGTTATTTAATTTTTGGTCATATACGGTATTACTTGTATTTATTACTATCTTTTGTCGCCATGGCGGGCGCCTAGTCGACTAGGCTTCTAGGCGCCCCGGTCTCGCCGCAACTTGCCGGAGCGCCGTGACAACCTTGGTCCAAACTAGCAGCAAACATGCTTTTTAGCAAAGGAAATTAAGGCCCTGAAGCATATTTCTGCTCCAAACTAAGCTTACCCTCCACACAGATCGAATCAGGAGACATAAAATTTTTGAAACTGGAACTAATGTGGGATGTAGTTGTATAATTGTTTTCACTTCTTTCATCTTCTTTTACTTAACATACAGTTGGCTTTGGGTCTGCAATTTTAAGCCACATGGAACGTAAGTGTTGTGTTACACCAGTCTGTCTACAAGTAATATGTGACTTGTCGAAGGAATTAGCCAAATAAAAAAGCATTCTCCTATACGTCTATCTGTGCTCACACTTATTTATGTCTCGCTAGTTGAACTTAAGCATAAACAAACCAGAAATCTTTCAAAATAGGTCATTCGTAATGATACAAGATGTAAGTTGGTACTAACTCTAGTTAGCTTGAAGACTCATACGGCCATCAAAACTACAAGTGAGCGTCAGTTCAAAGTTCAAACATATGATACAGGTAGGTGGAAAGTGGCAACATAAGAATAATAGAAAAACAACTTATCCAAAATATTTAATGTATCACATTCATTCCTTCAGAGTTCACTAGCAGCACATAGTAACAACTTAGTCAAATCTAATATTCTAGCTGACACGAGACTCTAGTGTATGCAGACTTCAGTACCAGGGCTAAATATGTCAGCAGATAATTTGTAGATGACTCCATATGCACAAAGAAAAGTATTATCTAAAGGAAAATAGAACAAGCCAAATTCGGTAGGACTAAATTGCTTACTTGCGCGAAGCCGTGATATTGGAATTTCTCTTAACTCCCGCCTGATGCATAGGTATTCACCAAGGAGAGACATAATCGCCAAACCAACAATATTAACAAGCCACCATGTAATTGAAGCTGGCCATCCACCATAAATAATGCAAATAAACAAATGAATAATGTAGAGGGTGGCTGCAAAGTCCAGGCACTTCTTGGCTCTCTCAATCACGTAAAGCATGAACCCAGCACTGGTCAAGCAAAGCATGCAAGCAAAGTTAACATTCAACAATTTCTTGCCCAAACATAGAAGGAACAGTTACACAGCTGAAAAGGCTAAACAATTTTAATCATGCTTGTTCCTTTCACAGCTAAACAAAGGTAAAAAAATCCTTCTGTTAAAGCCTTCAGGGCAGACTTATCTTGATAGCATGTTTTGGTTTCTGAAATTATCCATGGCAAATATAGTGTGGACACAGATGTCTAATCCTTAAAGCTATACTATAAAAAGGCCTATTACAAGGTAATAGGGTATTTGGCCGTTCAGATGCTTTCTTGAGAAGGTTTAATCTTAAATGGATGATTTGATATAACATATTAAGGTAATGACACTGTGCGTTAATGTGAATTAGATTGGACATTTAGATTTGGAAAAGACTCAAGGCAGGAAAGCCTTCTTTCCCCTTTCCATTTTCTTTTTAACAAGTTGACCGCTGGTATTCTGTTGTAAATGCATGAAAAAAAACAGGGAGACATATTTTCTACAGGGCCTGTTTGCTCGCAGTAATAATCACAAAATATGTAATAGAGTGCGATATATGGGTGATATTTTTGCCTTCTGTAAGGAATGATGAGCAAAGGGGATGGCATCATTCCATTTCTGTTATAAGCAAGCCTGCCCCGGAATAGGCTCTAGAGAAGAAAGCCCTTCTTGGTTGATTTGGGCAGCGAAGAAGTAAAGAAGTCTGCCAAATTTGTCTGTATGTAAAATTGGAGTTCCACTAGAAAAATGTGCAGGTCTACCAATTGGTAAGAAGGCGTTCCTCTCTGTCATAATTGGGCACCTATTCCATGTGCTAGCTGCTATACAATCCACAACAACATAAGGAAAATTTTCATATGAACCATCCTAACACTGCCTGTTATAAAACGCATGGCAAAAATAGATGATCAAAAAAAGGGAGACGATATTTTAACATGGAAACCCCTTTCAGGAGAAACCACGAACGCACGAAGACGGAATTCACTATATAAGAAGATGTTTATAACGAGGCTCTTGCCTTCCTTATGGTCTAAAAGGGTATATTTATAGCGTTTACAAAGGGACTTCAGGTAGGAGCAGAACTCCATGTTGGAAACGGAAACAAACTGAATAAGATTCGGATCACACTTTAACAGTCTCCTCCACCTTGTGACGAATTCGCTCATGTAGCCGAAATATCAAATCTCTTCAAAGTTAGTCTTCGTCACCAGATCTTGTGCCTTGAAAGTCCATCTGACTAATCTTCAACAAGTATCATCTGCTGTACGCACTACACATTGACTAGTAAGCCGGTATCATCTTGTTTCTATAGTAACTCGACGGTTTTGGGTCTGTAATTCAGAAACTTCACAGCCCTTGCGCTTAACTACTGGCACAAGAAATGAATACTAAATCCCACACGTTGCCTGTCCTAAATGCACAGATCTGGGAACATACACGCTGCGCAACATTCAATTAACAGCCATTGCTCTTGTAACCAGAAGCAATCACCACCAAGCGCAGGCATCCAACAAGCATATTTCGTGTTTGACTCCTACATCAGATTATCAGAAGAACACATCCCAACCCGTACTACTAAATCTTGCACGCAGGCACGCGCAAGTAGGTCGTGGCTTGGACGAACCGAGAAGAGGAAGCAAGAAGTAGCGACTGGTGGTGGGCGGAAGGAGGAAGGAATGAGGAATAGTAGTATTAGTAGCGTACCCTGCGACGGCGGCGAGGAGGAAGGAGGCGATGACGCACCATCCGGTGGGGGTGCGGGGCGTGAGGGTGGCGAAGTCCAAGAGGTAGAGGAGGGTGAGACGCGGGACGCGGGTGCCCACGAGGAGCGCCATGAGGAGGCCGAGCGCGAGGTAGTAGAGGCACTGCAGGCACACGATCTGCGACACAATCAGCCACGGATCCCACACCATCGCCCCATAGAACATCTTCGCCCCTCCTCCTCGGCCGCCGCCGCCGCCGCTGAGATCTGGGAGTCGCCGGAGAGGCGGGCGCGGAGTGGTGGTTGGGTTTGGGATTCGGCAGGATCTCTAGTCGCGGCTGGGCTCGGCAGCTTTGGGATCTCTTTTCCTTCGTATTTTCTTGGGCGAAAATTTTGCGAGTGGTTGTCCCTCTCTGGAGGGTGGGGTCCATACATTGTTATCCATCTGACTCACAGATTGATTGGGCTGCTAAACATGGTTAGTGAGTGCAACCTGTTTGGATCCATATGCTTTTAGTTAACGTGGCACAATGTATTAGCTTGGCATAACTCTTAGGATCCGTTTGAGACGCTCGAATTACAGAGGCATTTCGCAAGAATTTTCAAGAAACGGTTCAATTACGGTAGAAATCACGAAACATTTGTGCGTTCCAAACAGGACATTAGAGGACCAATTCTGAGAACAAAGGAATCAGAATTTTTAAGAAAGCTGAGCACTTGTGCAAATGGACCGGATGCTGCTAAGTCGTTTCGAAAATACTGTTCCGATAAGCCGACTATAAAAGACGGCAAAAAAGTTGTTTTGTTTGTTTGTTTGAAGAGAAATAATAAGCCACAAGCCATAAAGAATACGGTAATGCTCAGTGTCTGGCGTCTGACATGTACAAAACGATTAGACATTGTATCTGTCGTCCATCTACCTTTACATACTTAACCAGCTTCGAGCCATTTGCTCACTTCTTATCCACTCATTCAAGCCGCTACATTTTCCCTTTATTCACACTTACCGTCTCACAAGTCATGACCTCCTTGTTGTGCTTCATCTTTTACCTTCTTAATCTAGCCACAGTAAGGTCGCCCACAAGCACCACTGCTCCTATAGCCTCTCTTGGGCATGCTCATACATCTACCACACCTACTACTTCCTCATCCTCTAAGTCTTCATGTTGGCATGCTACAATGATAGCAAGGGAGCTGCCCACTGGAAGGATGTCACCCTCGCCAAGGACTACGTCGACCACCTAGAAGGGAGCTTGATTTGTAGTAGGGAAAGGAGGGAACGTGCTATGACACCATTTGGAGCCTGAGGTCGAGCACACTGTATGTCTCTACCATCGAGGGCGAGGCCAGTGATATGAGTGTTTGTTGTAGTAAGTCATTTGATTTGTTGCAATAGATGATTTGAGATATGTATTACAAATTCTCAAGATAGTTGTACCTCACTATCCAAAATGTTGGGCCCCCTTCATCTAAGCGTTGATGTTGTTATACAACGATGTTCCAGAAACTTTTTTGTTGATTGAATTTTCACAATTTTTGTTGATGTTGCAACAAGTGTAGCATTGTCGCGTACGCAAAATAAAAATGTTTCATATGTTATTCTCATGTGTTGCGGAGTAAAACATCCTTTTGTTACAGTCTAATCAATGGGTTTTTATTGCACTTATTGCCATTGTTGTTTCGATTTTTTTCATACAAAGTAGATTTGACAGTAAAATAGATGTGATTGATTAGCAAACCTCCCATCGGAAATCCGAGCCACAGTCATTCACTAAAGAATAGGTCTATAGGCTAGAAGGGGCCCTCAGACCGCAAGCGGCCATATGAGGCGCATTCTTCTGAATTTTTTTAAATAATCTATTTTTTATTTAAAATTACATAAATATATCGACGCAAATTTTTTATAGGAATGGGATTCAGTCACTCAACCGTTGGGCGATTGGAACTGCCGCCAAGCCTACCGCCACACTGAAAGGAGCTCAGAGGCCATTGGGCGACATAATTGCAGTCGCCAAATGGTAGGGCGACTGGATGATGTGTCCAACCGTTGGGAGACTGTAGAGTCCAGTCGCCCAACCGTTGACGACTAGATGCGATATATATTCGACCGCTCGGCCAAGCCCCACCGAGAGCGGTGATTCCAGCAGTCGCTGCCGAGGAGAGAAGAGAAAGAAAGAAGAAGAGAAGAGAGGAGAGGAGAGAAAGAGAAGAGGTTCTGCTATTTTCTGTGAGGTAAATATTTTTTTATATTTTAGTCAATATTTTTGCATGAAATAAATACTTTGTTTAGTGTAAAATTACAATCCGTAGAAAATTATAGGTGTAGGACTTTGCTATGAAGTAAATAGTTGTAAAAATTTTAGTCGGCATAGTGATGAAAAATTAGCATCCGTAAAAAATTATAGTTATAGAAAATTTAGTAAATATTATAGTTGTTAAAAATTTAGTCAATATAGTTGTAGAAATTTAGCATATGTAGAAAATTATAGTTGTATGGTTTAACAACTATGGAAAATTCTAGATGTAGAAAATTAGTCAGTATTGTATACGAAATTAGCATCCGTAGAAAATTAGTCAATATTTTTGTACGAAATAAATAGTTTGCTTTATGCAAAACATTATTAGTTAACTTTTACGATTTATTACGAACGAATGTAAAGTCATGACTCACTTCTTGAAAAGGATTTAAGCAAATCTCATACTAATATTGGAATTACATGTGATATTATTAATGAAATGACTACTGTAGAGATTGCTAGAACTAGCACATCCACTTTCATGTGATGATTTACTAACTATGCCATGTTGCTCTAAAGTTGATTTTATTCATGGCAATGTTGTATCATGTAATGCAAAACTCATCATAGAAAACAATGAGTTAAAGGAGCAAGTGACCAAGCTAAATAAAAGCTTGAAAATATGCTTCAAGAAAAATGCCACCCTTGACAAGCTATTGAGTGAACATCGGTGCTCATTCAATAAAGAAGGACTTTGGTTCATGCTCAAGAAGTTAAGAGATCGGCATATAAGCCCACAAGGTTTGTCAAGCAAAATGGCAAATATTGCCATAAGTGTCGGAATGTAGGACATTTGCAATAAACAAGCCCCATTGGTAAGACTCCATCTGTAGGTATATATGATTCATGCTATATGCTTAGGAAATCTAAGGCGCTAAAAAGAATGCTATTTGAGTCCCTAAAGCCTTGGTTAGTAATCTACAAGGACCCAAATAAATTTGGATACCTAAAAGAATTTAATTTTCTTTTGTAGATGAACTACAAGACCGGTGTAAGGCATCAAGTCCTTGATAGCAAGTACACTGAACATATGACCGGAGGCCAAAAGATGCTCACCAGCTTGAAAATGGTAGCAACGAAATAATCATATTTGGAGACAACAGCAAAGAAAAGATACTTGGTTTAGGTAAAATCGCTATCTCAAATGACTTTTCAATTTATATTGTATTGCTAGTAGAAACATTGAATTTCAATTTGGTATCCGACTCAATTATGTGATCTTGGTCTCACTTGCACTTTCTTTGGTGATGGAGTTACCGTTTCCAAAGAAAAAGAAAATAAGTTAGTTTTCAAAGGTTTTAGATTTGGAAATCTTTATTTGGTTGATTTCTTCTAGGGATTCATGCATAAAAACTTGTCTAATTGCAAAAACTTCTTTTGGTTGACTATGGTGTAGAAGGCTAAGTCATTTGGGAATGATTAAACTCAAAAAGTGTTTCAAATATGACTTAGTAGTTAGCTTGAAAGATGTGAAATTTAAGAAAAATATATTATGTAGCGCTTGTCAAGCCAGAAAGCAAGTTGCAAATTCTCATCCTTGTAAAAGTATCATGTCAACCTCTAGACCATTAGAGCTCTTATATATAGATTTGTTTAAGCCAACAACCTACAAGAGCATCAGGAGCAATAGTTATTGTTTGGTCATTATAGATGATTACTCAAAATATACGTGGGTGTTCTTTTTACATAACAAAGTCGAAGCCTCCAACATCTTCAAAAGATTTGCAAAAGGGCCCAAAATGAATTTAATTTTAAAATCAAGAAAATCCATAGTGACAATTGTTCCAAGTTCAAGAATACTAAAATTAAAGATTTTTGTGATGACTTAGAATAAAGTATGAACTTTCCACCACCTACACTCTAGAACAAAATGGAGTAGTAGAACGGAAAAACAAATATTGATTGAAATAGCTAGGATAATGTTTGATGAATATAATACTTTCGATCACTTTTGGGCAGAAGCTATCAATACCGCTTGTCATGCCATAAATCGGCATGCATTGTCTTTTCAAAAAGACTTCCCATGAACTTCTCATTAGAAGAAAATCGAACATCTCTTATTTTTGTATTTTTTGTTGCAAGTGTTACATTTTAAGAAAAGGTGTTCGGCTTTGAAAATTTCAAAGTCATTGTGATGTTGGATTTTTGCTTGGCAGCTCATTAAATAGTAAAGCATATCGTGTCTTCAACAAAAACTCTAGTTTAGTTGAAGGGAGATGTGATATTCAAATTGATAAGACTAACGACTCTAAAAAATAGTAAGATATTTTAGATGATGTAGACGACGAAGGATTGAGGTAAGTAATAAAGAACATGCAAATTGGCGACATCAAACCAAACAAAGACTCAACCGGCTCACCATCATCAACACAAATCGTGCCTCCTTCCTCTTTCACAACAAACAAAAATCAAGCAATTGATGTAGAAGAGAATGAAGAAGAGCAACCATCAACACTACCTCCGAAGATCCACAATGCTATTACAAAAGATCATTCAATAGATCAAATATTACGTGATGTAAGGGTGTTCAAACTCGATTCCTCGTCGCTTCTTTTTATGAATATTACTCTTTTATTTTCTCTCTTGAGCCCAATGCAAAATTTATTGACACTTCAATTTTAGCAGCTAAAAAGAATGCTATTTAGGTGCCTAAAGCCTTAGTCACTAACCTCCAAGGACCTAAATAAATTTGGGTACCTCAAAGAACTTAATTTTTTGTGTGGATGAACTACAAGATCAGTGGACGGAATTAGGTGCATGATAGCGGGTGCACTCAACACATGACCGAAGACCGGAAGATGTTCACCACCTTTGAAAATGGCAGCAACGAAAGAATCACATTGGGGATAATAGCAAAGGAAAGGTATTTGGTTTAGGTAAAATCGCTATCTCAGATGATATTTCAATTTCTAATGTATCTCTAGTAGAAACATTGAATTTTGATTTGCTATCCGTTGCTCAATTATGTGATCTTGGTCTTACTTGCACTTTCTCTAGTGATGGAGTTACCATTCCCAAAGAAAAAGAAAAAAGTTAATTTTCAAATATTTTAGATTTAGAAATGTTTATTTGGTTGATTTCTCTTCTAGTTATTCATACTGGGTTTGCTTTGAAAAATCACTTAATCTGATCATTTTCAGACAAATTAAATGCAAAAATACTGAGAAGCCCATGTGTTACTGTTCAAATGGATCAAACTTGTGGTTGACATACCTAATGGAGGAGTTTGTGTTCGTTTTCTACACGTACATGCAATCTTTGAGGTGTTCCAGGAGCAGCTGAGAAACAGTACA
Organism: Bonia amplexicaulis; assembly: GCA_036346245.1. Taxonomy (NCBI): domain Eukaryota; kingdom Viridiplantae; phylum Streptophyta; class Magnoliopsida; order Poales; family Poaceae; genus Bonia; species Bonia amplexicaulis. Next base: position 22,226,556 of record CM070735.1, on the reverse strand, counting down.
AAGCTATTGCTAAGACATAGAGCTTTTAGATATTTTAAGTTTCATGTACTCAATGGAATATTGATAAGAATAAGAGTGTGACTAGTGCATGGTATACTGTAGACAGGCATCTCAACATGATAGGTCTCAGTCATTCGATCTATTCTAATCGGACGATGTCGCACCTGGTCTTACATGCAAACATGCAGGAGCCCATTGTCATCCGCGAGCACGAGGCTCCATCATCATCTACAAGCGCAATGCCTCATTGTCGTCGTCCTCTGCGCACAGGAACTCGTCGCCATCCTTGAGCACAAGACCTGTCAACGTCCTCCTTTGCACGTTAGGGAGCTGATCGTCCTCTTGCCCTCTGGCCTATCAAAAGTTCCAGAACCAGAAACACATCAAAGTTTCAAATTTAAGAAAGAAGTTGAAACATGTATGAACTGAAATGTATCAAAGTTTCATATTACAAAGAAGTTTCTAACAGTATAGCATCTTAGCAAGTTTGAGCCAAGTTTCAAGTTTCACCCAAAGTTCACCAAAGTTTCATAGAGTTTCAATCATGAAAGTTTATGAAACTTTGATACACTTGGTCATGAAAACCTTATGAAACTTGGTCATCAAACATCATGAAACTTCATGAAAATTCGTGAACCTTAATTATCAGAGTTGGACATAGGACATCATAAAATTTAGCCATGAAACATCATGAAACCTAGTCAATTTAGGTATGAAACTTCATGAAACACCATAAAACTTAATCATAAAACCTAGTCAATTTAGGCATGAAACCTCTTAAAACGTTACGAAACCTCATAAAAAGTATTAAACTTAAACATGAACACTAGTCAATTTAGGCATGAAATCTTCTGAAACTTGATGAAACATCATGAAAGTTAATTATAAACCTCATGAAACCTAGCCAACTTAGGCATAAAACCTCATGAAGCACCATAAAACTTAGTCATGAAATCTAGTCAATTTAGGCATGAAACTTTCTAAAACTTTACAAAACACTATGAAACTTAATCATGAAGCCTAGTCAATTTAGGCATGAAACTAGCCATGAAATTTAGTCAACTAAGACATGAAACCTCTTGAAATAACATGAAACTTAATTATGAAATCTCCTAAAACACGATAGAACTAGTCATGAAACCTCATGCAACTTAGTCAATTTAGGTTGGAGTAAATCTGAATGGCTCGATAAGTTTCAATGTATTTCAACGTTTCAAGTTCCAAGATAGCAAGTTTCATGAGAGTTTTTAGGTTGGAGGTTGCTATAAGACAGTATCCCGTTGCAGAGTTTCAAAGTAGTTTCATGAAGTTTAATAAGGTTTTAGAACTGAAACTTAACGTTTCATGAGGTTTTAGAACTAAATCTTGCATTTTCAAAAGTTTCATGAGGTACTAAAAGTGAAACTAGATGTTTTATAAGGTTTCAAAATGAGACTTGTACTTTTTAACAAGCTTCAGGAAATTTCAAAATTGAAACTCGAAAGAAGTTTCATAAATTTTGAAGACTAAACTTGTAGTTTCAAAAGTTTCACAAACCGAAACTTAAGGCTTCAAAAGTGAGTTTCAACAAAATTCATGTTAAAGAACATATTTTGAAAAGGGATTACACAAATTTGTGTAAATTCAACAAAAATCAAGCAGATTCCGCGAGCCTCTCCTTGCCAGGCTGCACAACGCCACAAGCTTGTCACTGCTGCTGCTTGGTGTAGCCACTGCTTAGCCCATGCATGCCATCACACCAACGTCACTCCCGCAAGCGCCGATTCTGGGCCTGCTCGTGAGCGTTGCTGCTACATCCCTGCCTGCCGTTGCTAGGACTACTCAGCTCGTGCTGGCATTGCCGCCATGCACCACTCTACGCATCCAGAGGAGGGATTACCTCATCAGGCATGCTCGTTTGCAACTCACTGAGGACCCTACTTCGGTGCCCATGTCCATGTCTGCTCCCCAACACCATCCATGGCGACGAGCTCTGCTCTCCGCCTCCCAAGGCCAGAAGCTCGATAAGAAACAAAGGAGGTAAGAAATTTAGGGGCAGTAGCATTGTGGGTAGTGTGGAGAAGTCATTGGGGAAATGACACGACGATGCGGAAGTTGCTGTTGGTGCCACTCGATTTTTGGGTGCAAACTGCAGAGAGCTCGATTTTGGGGGAGAGGGAGAGAGAGAAGGGGAAGTGTTCGAGGGAATTGAAATGCTCGACGTGGGCTCTGGCTCCTCGCTTTGTATGTGCACATGGGTGAAATCTGATGGTGATAAGGTTAAAAACAAACTACCGCTAGCTATCTCATCGTAAAGGCTTTGGATGGTATACTATTGTATAGTTTTTCTCTTAAGAGAAATCAGATGTTCTATTGGGTTTTTGGCCTTCTCTAATCGGAAACCGATACCATGAGTGCCTTCTTCGCGCGGCCACGTACCGCTTGCCTTGCCCACGCCGCGCTCTATGGGAGATGGAACTGAACCAGTGTTATTGGGGCGTGTGTTTAAAATGGACTGGATTGGGTTCCGATAATTGAGCGGTGGTCAAATTTAGCACTATTTGTCATGCGAATACCAAATTTAGCCACCAAATCACCGTAACCCTATTTGTAGCCTCCTCCCCGAGTGCGGGACTACACGAGTGTGACACGTGTGCAGTGGTGTGGTCAGAGAGTGCGTGACTCAAACCGTGCGGTCGGGGAGCGTATGACTCAAACCGTGGCCGTGAGTGTGGTCGTAAACCATGGCTTACGACCACACCTTATGACCACGACCACAGCTTATCCGACTATGCTCACGATCACGCTCACGAACATGGCTTACGACCACGATCACGACCACGCCTTACGACCACGACCAAGCCTTACGACCACGACCATACCTTACGACCACGATCATGGCTTATACGACCATGCTCACAACCAGTACACGGTTTGAGTCATGCACTCCCTAACCGCACCACTGCAAACGTGCCGCACTCACGTAGTCCCGCACTCGGGGAGGGGGCTACAAATGGAATTACCCTGATTTGGGGGCTAAATTTGGTATTCGCGTGACAAACAGTGCTAAATTTGATCAAAGCTCCCGATAATTGACTGACATGGCAAACCATAGAGATGGGCTCTAGTCAATGGGCTGCTGATTCCATCAAGCACCTTGTGCCTTGGGATGGCTCAAATTCATATCATATTTTGTTCCAATTAGCCCCAGAAAACATATTGGAAAACTGAAATATTGGGGAATACAAACATCGATCTGTATAGCATCCCCACCTTTTCTTTTTTCTTTCTAGCTTTAGCTTAATTAAGGCAACCCGCTTGGCTGGTTTCTTATTTTATGGTTGAAGAATATATTTTTTTTAAAAAAAATAGTCCACTTAAAATGGAAAATGGAGAAGATTATTATTGTTTCGATTTTCCATTTTAAGTGGGCTATTTAAAAAAATTCTATTGTTGAATACCAACTAATATACATTCCTTATTGAAATAAGCTGGTACAAGCATGAAGACAAACTAAACAGCAAATTCAGGTTATGTCTTCCTCCTCCTCCATCTTCCATGCTACCAAACTAAGTAGCAGTCACCATGGGAGGAAATGTATCTACTGAATTCTTTGTTTGCGGCTACAATCTGGCACCTGCGCAAGGATTGGGGCACTTTCTGAGCAACATAAATCGCAATGTTGATAGCTCAAACTGATCGATAGATTATGGTAGCGACATTGTTGGAGAATGACAGGTAAATGACTCTGATTATGTTTCTAGCTCCGACATGACCGATTGAAATTTGTTTCCTACCAAACCATGCCTTGTAGTATATGTCAGCAGTCAATACAACTACGATTGTGGAAGAAGAGCTGGCACCGACACGCATTAAGGTAACCTACACATACTAGTCTGCCTCAACTCTCAAGTCTCCCAACACACAAAACTGACTTCAAATCTAAAAGCAACCTCAGCTCTCTGACCTGAAATGACAGGCCCCCCTGAGCTAATGAAAACAAGGAGCCAAGCTGAAGGGTGAAGACGGCGACCCCATTCATTCACAGCATTTGACAGAAGTAACATGAAGGGCAATTAAGTAATCTTGGATTAATTGCAACGAAGTTTCAGCAAGTCACTGCAGGTTGGAGTTAAACTATGCAGAGTCACCTGAAAACTACTGCTAACAGTTTGTGATTCATATCAATGAACTTGTCATGAGGCTAACAATTGCATGGTCACAAACGGATACGTATTTCCTGCAAAGAATCAGATAGCGCTTGCCATATAAGAATTCAACGTCGCCAAATTAAGATTCATGAGAGAAAGAAAGGTGAACAAGATAATGTACTTGAATATTATTGCTCACCACATACTTTGCGAAAATACATGTAAAAAATACGTTCAGATACATGATAGTAATCAAAGGTGTCAACACATGACAGCCAACTGAAAATGAGGTCCAAGCAAACACAAGTTCAAACACACACACACGTGCCCTTTCCGATCAAAATAATAATATGACCGGAAGCACAGTCGTCGTTCAGTCTCCTCCAAAAATTCAAGGATCCAGGTAAGGAAAATAAAGAAATCAATAAGTGGGGTAGATTCATCAGTGCCGCAGCAGACAAAATCTTCAGGCAACAACTCGATGAACATGATCACATCCATGGCTGCAACTTATTAACCTCAAACAGCACTTCAGATGCGACCATATCAAGTTGTTTACTGATGCTCGTTCACTGGATCAGTTGGAAAATACCACCATCGTCAAGGGATGAGCTGTTAGGAGATACAGAATTATCCTTCATAGGTTCAACTTCTTCCATCTCATCTTCCATGAAATTCTCCCTGCACTCCATGCTGCAAAAGGATTTGTCACCCCTACAGTTGAAAGACATGATACCAAATATCAAACAACAATCAAAGCAACTGTTGATCTATCAAATCGACAAAACACCCATAACAGCCGAGCGTCCAATATACTGGGTCACTTACTGGTAGATGTAAATGTCTTTCCCTTCTTTGAGCTTCTCACTGCAAAAACAACAGAAGTCCATCGTACCCCCATTCAGATGAGGGGGCAAACTCTCCTCACAATTACTCTCACTGAGCATGAGTTGCTCACCTTGAAACTCAAAAACATGATCTCCAAAAATATGGGTGGTTCTAGGGTTACAACCACGAGAAACAACACAGGTGTAATCCTCTGAATTGACAATGTCATCAAGGGACATGATACTGCCCTTCAGTCCATCACACATATCCTCATCCTTCTGTTCAATCATTCCAGCTTGAATAGGAGCAGTGGAGCTGCTCTTGTGAATTAGGTTATCAGTAATCCTCATCTCAGATCCAAGAAGAACCTTCCTACTGCCCAAGGGTGTGGGGCTCTCGTCTGTAAGGGAATCCACTAGCCCAAGCCCAACCCTGTCACCAAGCAAGATCTTTTGGTTCTGGCCGGCATCAAGGAAAGATGATCTAGGTGATTTGGTACCAAGGCCTTTGGAGAATTTGAGATCTAGGGGCGATGTGGGACTGCGGACCGCATCCAGTTCAATCAAGCATTTGGTGCTCAGTTTGACAAGAAGGTCAGGGACCCTGAAGAACCCCATCTTTTGTGCAATTGATTCAGAGTACTCAGCTACCATTTGATCGCCTCTAGCTTCCTTCCCACTGTTTTTTTTTGTGTCAATAACTTGATTTTATAACTCCACTTTTTTTAACACTATAACAACTTTTCCAAGAAGTGGGTTTATACTAGTAACAGTTTCAAGAAACTCCATGGAGTCAAGAACAGAATAATCAGATGAAGAGATTTTGTTATGGAAAATTATTCCTCGAGAAATAACAATTAGTATTATACAATCAAGAGCCAAAAAAAGAGGGATTAATGAATTGGAGTGCGGGACAACATGAGTTTTTCTTATATATTCCTTAGCTTGTAAGCATAGATATTGATTAGTGATTGAAGCATAAGGAAAGCATCGTCATACGGAGAATTCAAACAAAACAAAAAACAAGCCTTTTGTGATTAATTAATCATCATCTCATCCTCACCTTTGCTTCACCACTGTTCTTGCCTCACAAGGTTTGTCTCCTCGCAGCAGCTTCCTCGTCAAGAACGCCAAAAATATCCTGAAGAACCAAGAACAACACGATCAGTAATCGGTGAAGAATACAAGGGAGGGGATTTCAGAACACAGACACGAGCGGAGATTAACCCCCACCACCAAAATCCACAGAACCCCCAAAAAGAAAATAAAATCGAACGCAGGCCGGAGAACCGATCGGAAAACCCACAAGAGGGTAAATAAAATCCAAGACCCAACACAGATTAAAACCAACCCCCAAGAACGCGTTCCAATCTATTCTTCCCGGACGGAAATGCAGGTCCAAGAATCGCCAGCAAAGAAAGGCAAAACAACCAAAAATCAAGAAACGACCAACCCTTACTTGGTCTCCTCAGCCCGCAGAGCGCAGAGCCGGATGGGTGGGGAGGAGACTGCGAAGCCCCAGAAAGATGAGAAGAAATAGAGGAGACGAGACTCGAGAGGAGAGTGGAGAGAGGTTTATGTGAGAACTTTTGGTTCTAGTACTTGTTGGACCCCTTGGCCCCGTTCTTTCTACTTTCTCTTTCTAGGGGTGTGCTATCTGTACTTAACTATGAAGAATGCAATTTTTTATTAAAAATATTCAGATAGGGAATAATGGAAAACTTTATATGCTGGCCAAGTGGCAATCGGTGTGATTTGTTTTTCTTGATAATTATGTTTAGGGGGCAAAGGTGCTAATATAAAGAGTGGAAGGATATTTTGCTTCTCTTTTCTAGCTTTTATTTTTTTATTTTTTAGCTGCTTTGTTTTTTTATTTCTTTATATTATCTATGATGATATAATTTTTTATTATTTTAAATTTGTTAAATTTAATTATACTAAAAAGCTGACAGTGACTACAATGTACTTTTAGCTGCTATTATAAAAAAAATCAAAAGTCTAGATTTATAAGCCTAAATAAACTCTATATCTTACCGAGGACTAATGTCCTGTCTGCCTTTGATGCGGAGATTTTGCTTGTCATGTTGTTAGGGTATCCGTAGTGTATGAAAATAGAGGGTCATAAGCCACTTTAAGGTCAACCTTATACATTACAGGATTGATCTTAAGCAGACCATAAGCAAAAAAGGCTTAAGGCCGGTCCTTAAGCTAAAGATCTGGCCACAAGCATTAAAATACAATTTTCTTTTAATCATGTTGTTCTCTCTCTCCCTACCAGTCAACTACCAATAACCATAAGCATTAAAATATAATTTTTTTACTGCCGAGTGAGACCCTTGTTACAGCCGAACGGCAGCCTCAAACATAACGAGTCGACCTTAACAATTAGGTGGAATACACCTTAAAATCCATTGTAATTTTATACACTTTTGATGTCCTTAGTCAGCAAGAGAGAGATTAGTAAAATATAGGAGCAGAGAGAAAAGGATATATTGTTTGTGACTTTTGTGTGAGCTGAATTTTTTATATTTAGCTGCAGGAATGCAATCCATGCAGGTGGTGGAGTTACCAAAGAAGTATGCAGTCAAACCAGCCTTTTTGACCTGGTTTGTGTTGGGGATTTTTCCCGTGAAAATTGTGCTTGCAAGTCACACATGCAAGAGAAATTTCGTCCACTGTCGGTTCCAGAGGGTATGTCCAGTGTCCTTTTGTTAAGATCGGGGAGATTTTGTCAGGGAGTTATCCTAATATTTTAGCATATAGAGATTGCCTAATTAAACCTTAGGAAGTTATTACGTATGAGAGTAGCAATTTAGTACTACCACCAAAAAAACGCGTTTCAATTTAAACATGCAGTGAAATTTCATAAAAATACCAAATCCTTGTTTGGCTATGCTTAAGTTTTCTTAAGTTCATTTATGAGAATTTTGGGTACCATAAAATTGTTCATCTAGTTACCCTTTTGAGCTTTTCAAAATGGAGTACCGATTGCCTAAAGGTAGGTACAACGGTATAGACAACTGATGTCTATAATATTCTCTATATCATCTATAAACGGCACTAAACATAGCTCATACAATAGGTTGCCTTTTCTGTATGTCTCGTTAGATAACCTATTCATGGCATAATATGTCTTATTTATTGTGTTATAATTAACTATTGTATAAGAGACGGTCCGATTCTTTATGCTCCATCTCTCTTCTTCATATTATCTTGTGTATTATGTGACAAGATTTATAAATAATTAATATCACATTATTATATATAACCTATGATCTAAGTCCCTAAGCAATTTTTTTTATGAAGGCCCTAAGCAACCGGGAAGTTGATACTCGTGGTATTCAGTCAAAATGTTGGACGCGACCAAATAGTACGTGATAGAGGCACGCCATGTTCAGAATTACTGCTACTAGTACTACGACGGGGCGTGTTAATGCTACATGGAGCCATGTAACTCACAAAAATCTATGATGATTTAGTCAAAGACGCTGTGTAGTGATTTACCTGCTCCATTTATGGTTCGGTTCTGTGCGTCGTGGCTTCATGCTCCCTTGTTCCGTAGCTTGGGGGTATTCGTATTCACGCCGCCCTCTTTTATTAAGGCAGCTCGGCATTAACTTGCAGGTCACGCGAATTGATTGCAAGTTAAAGCGATTTTTTTTCAATTTTTTTGGCATTTTAAGAAATTAATTTATACGAGTAGAGTACAAGTAGGAGTAGCAGTGGTGATTCTGAAAACATGCCATGCTTGTGTTGCTGTGGTGGTGCATGTCAAGCAAGCTGTGGGCCTGTTCTTTTCCTCCGAAGCCGGCGATTTTTGGCTTTTGCTATAGTACCTAACTTTCAAACGGAGTATTTTCTCAAGACGGGGTCTACAGGTAAAACGATCTACATATTAAAAGCCCAACATCTGTACCATCCAAAATCGCAAGTGAGTATCTGTCTCTCCGTAATCTGTACCGTAAACAGTCAAAATTTAAAAATTTCAGCCAAAAGCCATAAGTCATGACCGAAAAGAACAGTTCTGTGCACGCCATGCGTGGGGATTTCAACTTTTTGCCACTCTTAAGATTGGCCAATTAACTCTGTCACTTACATATGGGCCTGTCTGAGTCACTGAAAGTGGGCTAGGGTGTCAAATCTGTTACCACTTTACTCATAAGAGTGGCAAATAATTAAATTTTCCCCATGCGTGGGAGCAACTTGGAAGCCTATCCAAATATCAAATTTATTTTAGTGCTCATTGCTTATACATTAAATGCAAATCATTCGTAAATCAGGCTTTTCCTCCTTTTTCTAAACTTTGTGAACTCTTCCGCTCTTATCTTTGTGAAGCTCAATTTGGTTCTCTTTTTTCCATCAGATGCAAATGTAATCTTGCATCCTTCCATAGCCGCAAATTAGTAATATGCACAAATAAAGTATACCCCACTCAAATTGGCTTATAAGTCATGGCTTCTGGGTTTTTTTCACCGTAGCGACTAAAAATGCACTATAGCAACTGTTAATTTTTTTTGAGTAATTAAATTTTTAAAAAGGTTATATCATCGCGGACAATGCAAATGAATAAGGGAGAAAAGAAAAAAAACAAAAAAACAAAAAAAAGACGAAATTAAGAAGTCAAAAGACACAAGCTGGAGACGTATGGAGCTGAGCTATATCTATAAACATATATGTTACTCCTACCCCATCTTGACTCGTGTGTCTCGGTACATCACGAATAAGGGTATGTATAATAGTTTGTCTCTTAAGATTGTCTCTAAGGTTTTCACATTATCTAAAGATAGCATTAGAGACAACTTCTTCAATAGTAAATCATTTCTCTAATTATTTTATACTATTTTTACTATAATTTTTTGCTTCACATTCTCTCACTATTTGCATTGGTTTGCGGGTTCAAGTCATCTCTTGTATAAAAGGCAGTACATTATCTCTCCTCACCTTCTTTCCTCTTCATAGGACTTTACTCATTTAATATAATTAAAAAAACAGTTAAGATAACACTATTGGAGATACCCTAAATGGCATGGCAGAATGCAGCAGCGTAGGGGGCAGAGAAACCTAAACATGGTGGCCTGCAACAGCGACCATTCGCTGAAATTCGACCACTATGGTTTAGGTGCCCCTCATTTGGGCTGAAAAAAGTGACTTATGGCTGAGACTTCACTGTAGCTGACTGAAATTGTATTGTAGCTGATGGTAGCTTATTTGACGTAATTAAAATTAAAAAAATTAAAAAAAGGTTAGCTCATCACGAACAATACAAACAAATACGGGAAAAAACGAACTGGCAAAAAAGCTAAGAAAAAACCAGAAAAAGACGAAATTTAGGAACAATGAAAAATAGCCAGAAGCTCAAATCGAATTTTTTTCCCCTTCAGACCTTGAATGGTTAAGCTAAATTTTTGATTCATGTATGTCCATAGACCGAAAGTTTTTTATTCGTCTATGTCCATATACCGGAAGTTTGAACTAAAGTCCCAGATCCTATTCGCGTTAAGGGAGACGTGAGTTCCAGTCCACGAATACATCCCCCAAAATCAGCTTTGTTAGTTGCGCTTTAGGCGGTGATCATTTTGGTTTATTTTTTGTGGTTTATGGTGAAAAGCATGTGGTGGTGAAAAAATATCATGGTGATGTGCTTATTTAACATAATTAAATTTAAAAATTAAAAATATAAAAATATGTTAGCCCATCACAAACAACGCAAACGAATACGGCAAAAAAAAGAACCGGCAAAAAAGCTCAAAAAAAACCAAAAATTCAGAAAAAGACGAAATTATGATAGTAAAAAATAAGCTAGAAGCCAGAAGCTGAAGCCGAAACTATCACAGCCTTAGCTTGGCTTCCGCCGAATACTGGTGCTTGTGCTACTCGCTCAAGCAACATGCATGGTAAGTAATAGTAGTAATTCTTTTATTAGGGAAGCGGTATGATGATAGCTTTCATAAACGAGAAGATGGAGTAGTTTTTTGTTTGCCTTGTGAGCGACCACTGCTTTTTTGGGTGAAGAACTGAATCATAATCATCACCAATAAAAAACATCAACCAACCAATAAAAAAAACAATAGTTTTGCGAGGATCAATCAAATTTATTCTATGGTGCAACGGGTTCTTGGTTGCAAATGGACGGGGATTCTTGGGCCTTATAGCTATGGACAAAGCAACAGATTAATCATACTAGCAGCGGAAGCGTGGCGCTACGCCGCGTTAGCAATCGTGTGGATGAAAGTAAAAGCACCGACAATTCGTCTATGTTTTTCTAGGAAAATTAAGGATCTATATGTAATTTTAGAAAAATCAAAGGTCTTTTTTGTAAAAAAAACCAATGGCCTATACATGTTTTCTGGAAAATCATGGGACTTTATCAAGCAAAAGGAGGGTTTCCTGAAAAATTTAAAGAACCATACGTAACTTGGGGAAATAGAGGCCTTCTCGTGAAACTGCTGACGTGACAGGTATCTATATGTAAGAACTGATGATCCTTACGTGATTTTGGAAATTAGAGGGTTTTTTTGTAAAAACACCTGCAGGGCATGCCTCCCGCCGCTCACGGGGGTATAATGGCGTAGCATACTTAATAGTATGCTTAAGGAAATAAACAATCTACCGGTAATGATAAAGGCGAGCAAAGTGGGAGAGAACTGCAAAGCGGTGGTTGGAGGCTGACACGACACCTGTTGTACTCTACTCCTGCGAGGGCATAAAGGGCCGCTCCACACGGTCGTAGGTTTTAGTTTTTTTTGTTTCTGATTTATTTAAATTAGAAGTCATTTAAAACAATCTGACTCCTAATTCGATTTATTTTAGCATTTTTTAGTATTATTTGACTTTTTATCTTTATTTATTTATTTATTTATTTATATTATCTATGATGATGTAATATTTTTTATTATATTTTTAGAAAAAATAATAACCGTTACAATATAATTTTTGTTATAAATCAAAAGTCTCATATGTAAGCTTAAACTATAATAAACTAGTTTGAGCACCATGAGCGGGGGTGGACTTACGACGGAGAAAGAGAGTTGGAGATGTGACGGCCATGCGATGGCGACCGGAGGCCGGTTTGCGCGTCCGATCCAACGGCACCGCACTGCACCGGCGTTAGTGGCCGCGTCCTTGTCGCTCATGTGCCTGCCTGCCGTTGCCGGTGTGGCGTCAGCGTCAGCGGGCGTCTCCCGTGCGTCCGTCCCTGCCAATGTCGGTGGTCTAAGCCCTTTATTCTTTTCCCCCCTGTCTCGCTTTGCTTTCTTTCAAGAAGTTACTCCCATGCGTCACTATTTCAAAATTATATAGATATTAAAACATAAATAAAGTCTGAATGATAATTATTTATCCTTTTCTTGTTTTAAAATTTATACAATTTGTACGACCCTGCTTAATGTGACTTATAAGTCGTGGATTCTGTTTTTTATACTATAGTAGTTAAAAATACGCTGTAGCGGCTATTAATTTTTAAGTAATTACATTAAAAAATAGGAAAAAATTATATCATCACGGATAATAAAGAAATAAGAGAAAGTCAAAATAAAAAAAGATAGAATTAAAAAAAAAGAAACTGAAGCTGTTTATCGCAGGTCTAAAGGGTGATGCGGTTTAAGTTATTTATGGTTTCGGTGCTAGTGAAATCCCGTACGCCGGTTGGTAGCGTGGTCGCGTCTTTTCCAAGGAGTACTTCACCGCCCGTTAGGTCTCTGTATAGGCCTCTCCATGACTGTTTGGTTTCGTTTCAGGGCTACAGTGTTATCTTTAAAGCGATGAACTGATTGGAAGCAATCTCCCAAGAAATCGAATGGAACCCTTGGAAATGGCACCGTGCGTTTTTTTTTTCTGTTCTGGCCCCTGATGCGCTCCATTGGTGCGTGAGCTCTGATCGTGCGGCCGGGGGCCGCGTTAGCAACGTGGCACGCTCCTGGCTCGGTTCGGGCGCAGCTCTCCACAACACTGTAGCAAATTTTATGTAGAAGTAATCTTTTTGAGTTTTTGTGGAAATTTTTTCAAGTATATTTTTTGTATGTATTTTTTAATGTAGGAAATGAGGTGCAAACATTATCATTTTTTTCAATGGTGTACTTGGTTGTTTAGTTTTTGCCAAGTTTGTCTGTTACGAAACTGTCTCGAAAATTGATGGTTTAGCTCTCGGAAGTTTGTTAGTTCTGAAGTTGTCTGTGAAATTAAGTGTTGAGGTGTGCGAAATTAGGATATCATGTTAATTTATTCCTGTTAATCCCTCATAGAACTCTCATGGCCTCTATGTAAAGGTGACGCCAAATCCGCTTGTCCCAGGATTTGATATATATACATACACATATAGAATATATATATGCATATATATATATATATATATATATATATATATATATATATATATATATATATATATATATATATATATATATATATATATATATATATATATATATATATAAAAATACATTCTACACCGGGTGTAGTTACACCCACCTCTAATATTCCATCTAAACAAACTTGAAATACTCCTTTATCACTTTAGGTACATTTGTATACTAATTATAAGATACTTCAATGTGAACCACATGAAAAACTTGTAAAGGAGTTCATAGTTTTTAGCGTATTTTGTAAATACCCTCATATATGCGCATAAAAAGGAGTATGTCGAAAAAATGTACATACCACCTCTGAAAAATTGTTCATACCACCTAGATGGTCTTAAATACTCGTATACTACACGTACATACCCTCCGTTACGCGAGATACTCCCTACATTGCGAGATACGATATAGGGTGTAACTACACCCGGGTGTAGAAAAGAGGCTTCCTATATACAATAACTACATATAGATGTTACATACATACATATGGATATATAGGCCTGTGGAGCACGTCATCGTCAAATTTGCTTTGGTGCGGTGCTAGTGCTAGCTGGAAGCCAAGCTAGCCTGTTTATATTGACTTTGGCTTATAAATATTGATAGTTTACAGAGAAATTTATAGAGAGAGACGCTCGAGTGTGATCAGTGGCGGACACAGGAAAAAAATCTAGGTAGGGCGAAATCCAGTGGCGGACCTAGAAAAATATTAGGTATGCTGAAGTCGGAAGCGTGAAATAAACAGTAGTACCCAAAAGCAAAACAATCCATGATCAAACTATATTGTAATCACACTAATAAAAGTATATGATACGAAATAGAAACAACAACTACAATTCGCATGTTAACATATGTAGATAACTGAAGGACAATGAAAAATACCTCACTAATGAAGCTTAATCCACAATTGTAGATGAGCTGTAAAAGAAATAACCTGTCAATTGTGAAAGATAGATAAATTAGTAGTGTCACAATTCGATAATAGAATATAAAATATGCAATATAAAAGAAGACAAAAAATATACCAGTAAATAACTAAGTACGTCTAGGAGAACAAGGCATTTTCATTCTTCGTGTTTTCATGTCTTGAAATTGTTTCTTGATTTTTTTCACGATCAAGTCCTTTGAATATCTCTCGCTCGATATAGCACACCATCAAATCATTAAGCCAATCATCGGACATCTTATTACACAAATCGGTCTTGATAATATTTATAGCCGAGAAGGCTCTTTCAACTGATGCTGTCACCACTGGTAGTTGCAATGGTAACTCGATGCGGCGGTAGACCAATGGAAATGCAATATGCATTTCAGTTTCAACCAACTTCACGGCCAGACTTCCAAGATCATGACAAGTAACAAAATCATCAATTCTTTGCACATGAAGAATGAAGGTTTCAAGTTGATCCTTGATAGCCGTACGATCAGAAATAGAGAAATCTTTGTCATAGATATCTGCAAGTCGAGCAATATTATCCACATTGAACTTTGAAAAGGAGTCTCTTGGATCAAGACAAAAAAATATACAAGTAACTCCGAAGATACCTCATTGAAGCGATGATCCATCTCAGTGGTAATAGCATCAATGGCAGTAAAGAAAATATCAACACGATAATGATGATCTTGAGTGACTATGATCCCACCCCTCCTTGATCGGCCCCATCTTGGAATCGCTTCATCCATATTTGGCACTAGAATCTTATTTTCATCACAAAATTTTTAACCAGAATAGTGGCTCCCAACCATGGTTCCTCAGGTTGGTCAACCGTGTTTTGACATCAACAAGCAATGACATGGCCAGAACAATATTTTGATCCTTCCTTTGCAATACAAGAGATAATTCATTTGTAATGCGAAGCACTTTCAACATCATCTTTAATATGAACACAAAATTAAAAGTCTCCATTATATGCAACAAACCCGTCATTTAGATGGATTACGCCCATCTTCGTGCACAATGCCTAGCACATCTGTCATTGCATCCCACATGGTCTCAATACGGATTAAAGTTACATAATGAGAACCCCATCTAGTGTCTCCAGGTCTTGGTAAGCTCGTTTCTTGATGCTTACCTCTTCCTAAAAAAATCTCACCACTCTCCAACTTACCTAAAATATTTTGACGATGCTTGTCTAGCAATACATCATTACTCTTGCAAGATGCACTAGTAGTGGTCACAATCAAAGTGACATACTCAAAGAAATCATTAATAGAAGAACAACAACTTGTGACAGCAATCACTACCAACTGTGACTGATGAGCAAAACAATGAACATAAAAAACATATGGGTTCTCATCACGAATCAATTTTTGAAGGCCATTGAATTCACCCCTCATATTTGAAGCTCCGTCATACCCTTGCCCTCGGAGTCTAGCAATAGGTAAACCATGTGCACCAAGTATCCCAATCAAAACTCTCTTCAATGCATCTGATGTTACCTCTGTGACATGTTGGAGACCCAAAAATATTTCTATGACCTTGCCTTTGTTGTTCACAAACCTGAATGACAAATGATACAATTAGTTGAGTATAACAATGCAAATATTAAAAAAAACAATCATAGAATACAATGGTAATATTCACTAACCTCACAATTACAACCATTTGTTCTTTAATTGATATATCACGAGATTCATTAATAAGAACGGAGAAAAGACCATTCCCAATCTCTTCCTTTATCACTTTGGTGACCTCCTGCGCACAACATTTTGTAAATTGCTTTTGAATATTTGGACAAGTCATCTGGGCATTCGCAGGACATAGCTCATCAAATGCAAGCTTGACTTCCTCCTTCCTTTCTTTGTACCAATCAATTATCTCTAGAAAATTGCCCTTGTTTAAGGAAGAAGAAGATTCATCGTGTCCACAAAATGACTGACCTTGCCTTAGGAGAAAACTTGCACAATCTAAAGATACAGTCACATGAATTTCATATTTTATTTCTGCTTCCTTGCTATAAGACATAATCTTATGTGACACACTCGACCTTTGATTCTTAAATTCGTCGTATGCATTCCTTGCATTATTGTGAATACTACTAACCCCACCAACATGATCAATATATGATTTGTATTGATTCTTCCAATTATTATACCCTATTTTGGCGAAGACATCATGACCAAATTGTTCATGTAAAAGTTCGTGCTTGAAAAGGAAGCAATAAAAGCAATATGTCGCATCTTTCGCTACATTATATTCCAACCAATCGTGCTTTTTAAACCATGATTCACGAAAGGCTCTAAGATCCTTTTCATATGTTTTACGAGGGTAATTATGGCCAATTGATTGAGTAGGACCCTTCAACAAATAAGCCCTCCTCACTTGATCTCTAATGTCGGGATGAAAATCATCAAGCGGTATACGAAGTCCCGGATCAGCAATGATATGATCCGGGTTGAATTCCTTAATGCCTTCATCCATTTGTTACAGTTGTTCACCTGCAGCCTCTTGCTCTTGTGGTCGTTGTTGTGCTTGGACTTGGTTCGATTGGACTTCAAGTTGAGATTGTGCATATGCGGCCACCGTTCCGCTTTCCTTGGGACTTCTGCTTGAAATTTTGCTAAAATTGCTTTTCAAATCCTTTCTATTCATTTTGAATTTGAACAAGCCTCAGGTCACTGTTTTCTGGAGAGGTAAAAATATAAGTACCCTCATTTTGACAAGATAGTTTACATATTCTACCTAAAATTTTGACAAGCTATCAAAACTGATACTCAAATACACAAGTCTGATCTCTAGAATAAATAGAATTTGTTGTACCTTTATAAAATAGAACTATAGAAGTACAATATATAAAATTATAAAAGAAATCACCTCCTGTCCTCCTTGGCTTCTCTCAAATCGCCTCCTCACTCAAATCCCGTCCCATGTCTCCTCCCGAGTCCCGACCGCCTCGCCTCCTCAAATCACCGACGGCCCGACGCCCGACCCGCCTCCTCAAATCGCTCCGCCTCCTCAAATGCTCGGCCACTCCTTCCGACGTTCGCGACTCGCGCCTCGGCCCTCCCCCCGCCCACCGCGCCCCTGTTCCCAACCACCGCCTCTGGGCTCCCCTACCCTGGGCCTGGCCGGCGTCCGTCAGCCTCCCAGTCCTCGGCACCGCCCGGCCTCCCTAGCCGCCTTGGCGCTGCCGCTGCCTCCGATTCTCCGCCGGGCGCTGCACGCACTGCTGCCTCCGCTCCTCCTGGCGGCGCCATGCCAAGGCCGCTGCCGCCTCGACTCCTCCGCTGGGCGTCGTCCTCCGCCTCTGCCTTGGAATCTATGTTAGTGCTTGGTGGACTTTTGGCCCGTCGTCCTCCGTTAGTATATCGCATTCCTTTGTTGCTTTGTTGGGCCGTGTGTTTATTAGGTGTTGCTTGGACTTGGGCCTTGCCACCAACTCTACACCCAGTGGGGGGGGGTCCGGCCGAGGGAGCTCGGCGGCCGCCGGCCTCTCAAAGGCGGTCCGCCTTGAGTGTGATTTTAGCTAATATAAGTGAGATAACTACAATGTGCACTATAATTGACTAGTAAATTCCGTCTTAAATAGACATTTCATTTAAAATTAGATATTATAAAAACTACCTATCGTAAAAACAAGCCCTAGAAACTTCATCCTTTGTGCAGGAGAAAAATGTCGCGGGGGATGGGGACTGGTTTTCCGTGTTTAGTGTACCAACAGGGACGGAAGGGTAAAGTAAATTTTTACACTACACCAGCGCCCACCATCCACATAGGGCTGGAAACTAGCCAAGCACGATGGCTTCTTAATCTCTTGATAAAAACTCAAGTCAAGCTCAAGTAAGCATGACTTAGTTTAAATCTAGATATGATTTTAAGCTTGGTTTAACCTAAACTCAAATAGGCTCAAGCTCGGTTCAAGTAAACTCAATAGCAGTCAACAATTCAGCATGCACTAATTTTCAATAATAAAAAAGCTCGAACTCGAGCTCAACTTAAGTATGCTCTGTGAGAATTAACATGTAGTAATATTTAACAAATGTGAATAGAAAAATTATTATAACTCATAACATAAATAGTATACATGTCTTAATAGGAATAAATATAAAATGGAAGGACTCATGGGTGCAAATGGGCTGGAAAATTTACCAGGCATTGATGAGTTATTCAAGATCAGTTTTGAAGCTCGCGAGTTCAAAATTAAACTCAGACTCGTTTGGTCCTGATTCGAAGTTACGATTGGACAGTTGTGGGAGGGGTGTTGGACCAAATCTTGAGAATTCACGAATAATCCAACCTGTAGCTAGAAAATACAGTTGCCATGCCAGTTAGATTAACCACCGTCGGTGAAATTTGGCATGTTAAAACAGCAATTCAGCAGTGTACATCGTCCACAACGTCCAGCACACAAAAAAAAGCGAGGAAAAACAGAAGTGTGAACAGAAACAAGACAGACGAGGCCCAGGCCCATGTTTCGCAGGCCACAATCAGGCAGATGACGGGCTGGTTCTTTTCAGCAGTAACTTACAGCTTTTAAATTCTAACTATTCGCACAAAAGAGTATAAAAAAAGAGAGACAAATCGTGTACATTTTAACCAGTATAGCTAAAATCAATACAATATCTATTACAATTAACTTATAAGCTTCGCTCTAAGGAAAAACTCATTTAAAAGTTAGTTACTTAGCATAAACAGGACGGCATTGATGAATCAGCCACCGGCTGCACATATCAGTTTTTTTCCCCTTCAGGAAACGCACAGGGGGCCTACATGTTTTCATAAATTAAAGACGCAAATAAGGAGTTCACAGCTGCTGCTTAAGGATGCCAAACCAGAAAATAAAACAGAGCACCAGAAAACCAAACATTAATGAGTACAGATCAGCGGTGATTTTGTAGTTATATGTACAATTGCTTTGGTATACAAAAATGTACAATATCTCCGAAGATAAGAGGACTACGACGCAGCTGACACAACATTGGACCAACAACTTCCAAAGCCGTCAGCAGAGATATTCATTCAAGTTACTGAGGCATGTAAGCAACAAAACGATGAGGATCAACCAAAAATTTCACAGGAGATGGCTGAGGAAAGCAGGCACTAACCACTATGTGGGACGTCAATTGCCCATCTCTCTGGAAGGAAGCAACGAAACTACAAAATTTAAACAGCAGATCAAGCATGCATGCACTTCCCTGTGTGAATGCTTCAAGAACTCAAGAACATATACACAAACGCACGAGCATGTGCACACGAGTAATACACACATGCTTATATGAGGAAGGAGAACTGTGCACCCTGGTCTTTTCTTGCCTTGATCTGAATTTGCTCTCAGCATTTGCGGGGTGGCTGCACCCAAATAAGTATGTTTCTGGATGTTAACCGCTCTTTTGTCTTGATCTGAAAACTCCCTCAGCATCTACGGGGTCACAACGATTGGAATTACATGTACTGAGCCAGCCATTGCTTGCACATATCAAGAACTGGCAATGCATTTGCATGTAATGCCTACCAAAAGAGAACATGAAGTTAGAACAAAATAAAGGGCAGAGGGGGAGGGCGACAGGGAGTGCTGATTTCACTTTCACTGATTCAGCTATGTATATTGTTTCATTTACTTATACCTTCCCCTTCGAAACAAAGTCTTACTGTTTAGTCCCTCAACTTTGAGGTCAGATCTGCCATAAGTCCTAACCTTATCAATCATACTATTTGAGTCTTGAAACGGTCCAAATCGAAACTTCCAAACAATGACAAAAGGGGCCAATTGATAGGTAGGCCCCACTTGTCAATGACTCGAGACTTAACAGACATAAGCACTTTTTAATGGAAGTGACTAAAGTTAAATGGGCCACATCAGTAACCTTGAAAGGTTCAGGGCCTAAAACAGACCTGACCCTAAAATTTAAGGAACCAAACCGGTACATTCCCATTGTTTACTGTAACTGATTTTGGTGCATGGGGCTTTAACTGAACTCTGGTTGCAATGGTTAATGGACGCATGCAAAGGAGCAAAACATAAATTCATTCGATCATTAAGTGGGAAACATCTGTAGATCTGTGAATGTGGCTGACCTGATGGGCAACATATTGAACATCAGCAACACTTCCACTTCGTGAGGCTATTTGAAATGCACTTTTTAGACGGCCGCAAACAACACAAGCAAGTACTTTCCTGCAGAGTTTAGATACAGTTTATAAAGGGTGAGAAAGAGCTGCTTCCAAGTTCACTGTAAACCCATAATACCGAATCATGTGCTTCAAGCCTGAACAAAACGCTCACTGACAGGCAGTCATAAGTATGCAAGGGGTGCCCATTGGGCTGCTTGTTGGTAGGCGTCTACTGATTTTCGGGGATGGCTATTGTACAAAACAATACTTTTGGCTACAATTACCTTTGGGGGTGGCTGTCGTGGAAAAATGTTTGCCAAGTGCATGAAATACAAACAATCACTCGAATTATTCTTTACTAAAAAAGTATTCCATTGACAGATCACTTCTGACAACAAGGTTCCAAAAACCGGCGGTACCAGAAATCCCGGTGAGCAACCAGGATGGAAAAACCGGCCAAAATTCCCGGTGGCTATAAATACACTTTCTAGATTAGTTTAGGCCTTTTTTGTACTAGATTATCTATTGTATGAACTAAATATGCATAAATATTCTAGTCCTAACATTTTGTGCTAGGTTTTCTCTACCTTTCCCCGGTTTTAGCGGGTTTTCCGGTTTTTTTTTAAATGGGTTTTCTGGTTTTTTCCGGTAACTGGTCCGGTTACCGGTTTCAAACCGTCCAAATTCAAAATTTGAAATATATATTTCGTCCAGGTTTTTCCCGGGATTTCCGGTAACCGGCCGGTTACCGTTACCAGTTACTGGCCGGGAAAACCTCCGGTTCCAAGATTTGGAACCTTGTCTGACAATAACTCCAAAAAATTGCTGCAATTTAGGTGAAAGACAAAAGTACAGGAATACACAGTTGTGCATATAAGCGAACATGTGGGCATGATCAAAAAATTGAAGGACAAAGCAATGTGGGCACCATTGGAAATCCAAATTAAAGGGGGGACAGTGTTGTACTTCCCATATAACAGCAATTAGCTGCCCCTGGTTAAGCAACAAATTACAAGTCATTTGTGGTATCTGAGAAAGCAAAAAACTACAGACCAAGTGCAATTACTGTCAAGCAATGATTCATAGTTTAACTGCAACTGCTGATAATAGTTTGTAATTAAAAAATACCACGTAACTGGTACCACAGAGCAATTTAGAGCAGTTCAGAAAGCAAGAAAGGCTGAAGTAAAGGGTTAAGTTCCACCATCTGATGACAGTGGCACAGCCCAGTATTTGCCTTCTATGGTGCACAACTGTACCTGTGATTGCTGATTAGCATGTCAATAAGGCGATCTGGTCTTTCTTTATGCTTGTTGGCATAAACATTTATAGCAGCACCCAGAACCTATTAAAAGCAAGTGAACAAATAGATCAGTAGAGCAATCTAGACGGTTCCCACACGGTAATGGTGTAAGAAAGCTTGAAGCTCAAATCTATTGTAATAGCCCATGAGAGCTTATATAGTACAATGGACACAAGCTCTAGAAACTAGAAAAAGACCTAAATACTCATAACACCCCCTTCAAACGTAAGGCGCATGCAATAGCGTTACATTTGAAAAGGGTTGACAGTAAAATAGCAAAAATCAAAAGTCCAAGTCTTGAAGATGTTGTCATAGCTTGAAAAATTGTGTCGAGTACCAGCCATCTGGAATCGTGCAACAACCCAATAAGCACAAAATGCAAGAACTGTTGAAGTAGAGGTAAGCAGGAGTAAAGTCGACCACGGTAACACGACAAAGACTGGAAGATGACACAAGTAGAGAGAGCTATTAAATCAAGCCGAAGAAGGAGAAAGAAGCATAGCAGCACAGATCGAAGCCCGAGACGGCGGCGACGCAGTGTAAAAGACACGCAACGGAGGCGCGGTGCAGAAGAAGCACAACAACCTTAGAAGCTCGGGGCGGTGGCTCAAAGAGAAGCGGCAGTATCATAAAAACTTCTTTCTACAATCTGCAGTGACTCAGAGAAAAGCAACGGTTGCGGCTATGCGAAAGGAACCAAGGTGATGGCAGCCAGAACCAAGGCGACGGAGCAGGAGGCCGGGGTGGCCGTCATCGGCTAGAGGCGCAGGGGTGTGGACACGTAGGCGGCCTAGAGGCGCGGTGGCTGGATCCAAGGCAGCGGCGGCGGCGACGCGCGGAAGAGGCCGTGAGGTCGGATCCGGCGTGGCTCAAAGGCGGTCGGCGGTGGCGGTGTGGCGGAAGACGGCGGCACCGAAGAGGCGGCGAGAGGTTGGATCGGCCAAGACAACGGATCCACGTCGGATGGAGCGATGTCGTTTGCAGGCGGCAGCGCCATAGGATCCGAGCTGGGGACGAGGTGACAACGAGAGGCAGCGGATCCGACTTGGAGGGAGCCGGATCCGATCGGACTGGCGAGGCGGGCGCGGCGAAGTCGTTGCGCGGGCGGCGAGGATCCGAGACAGTGGCGCAACTCCGGCGGCGGCGGCGATCTCCGCCAGATTCGGCGCAGCGGCCTGCGGCGGCGAGACGACCGGATCCACCCGGCGCTACCGGATCCGAGCAGGAAGAGCCCAGCGGTGGGATTAGGCGCGAGTCCGAATCCAGCAATGGGAACCCAGTTCGGCGAGGGCCACGGATCCAGGTGCGATGGTAGGATCGGGTTAGGCGGCGATCGGCGGGCGTGGGGGTAAGCGCGATGGCTGGCGGCGTGTCAATTGGGTCGGCGATGGCGCGGACGACGGCAGCGGTGAGCGTCTGGCTCGGCGCGGCGTCGGCGCGACGGCGACGGCGAGAAGCGGAAGGAGGTGGCTGCCCCCGGGAGTGAAGCACACTCCTCCTGGGGGCGGTGGCGACGGCGGAGGAGGAACTAGGTTGAGAACCTAGGCTCTGATACCATATAAGAAAGCTTGAAGCCCAAATCTATTGCAATAGCCCATAGGGGCTTATATAGTACAATGGACACAAATCCTAGAAACTAGGAAAAGACTTAAATACCCTTAACAAATGGAAGTACCAAACAAAGGCCATCTTCTTATGTTACAGATTTGACATATTGGGCTAATGATAAAGCATATTTATTTGTGTCATGGAACAGAATATATAGAGCATCATTTACGTGTTTTGTACTTGGAATGTTAAGACTTCAGAGGGGTAACTTCTTGAATAGCCTGAATGACTGACAAAACAAATTCATGCTGCAACATGGGAAATAGAATTGGATAGGAAGTGTGACAAACATATAGTACTCTTGATGATTGAACAAGTTGTGAAACTCCAGGGTTAGAACAATTTCATCTGAACAAAGTGCCTAGAATATGGATATAGGGGTAAACATAAGCTCATCATCTGGTGAGGCGATTAACATCAAGCAGAATCCAAAGTTCCAAAATATCCTCCTACTGTGAACAATATAATCTACTGCAAGAATATATATACTATTTCTCACATTCATAACCTGTAAGCAAAGCTGAAGGCTGCACAAAAACATAGTACACATCACCTGATCCCATTCGTCATCATCTATGGTTCCTCTTATGTTCTTCAAGAACTCCGTTAGTTGGCCACCTTTTTTCCTTTCTGCAAGGGATGCTGCTACACCGGCATAAATATCAACAGCTGAAAAGAATTAGGCAGTCAGTTATTTCGAGTATATAGGTGTATATTTCCCAGCGATGTTCCAAAAATAAGCATCAATTTCGAATATTAATTTTGCAAAACTAGGAGCAAATATTGAATGCAATATTAGTACCTGGGAGATCAAACTCGTGAAGCATTCTAAAAGCTAAATCAAAATGCTTTTCAGCCAGAGTTTCAACAACCATGCACCTTCGCCTGCAAATAATATTAGCATATATTAAAGAAAATTAGGTTCATCAGGCAATAAAGCAAAGAAGAATGCAACTAATGGTGTCGTTCTAACTGATTTTAATCATATAGATAATGAATCAAAGCACCCCCAAGTGTCAACAGAACTTTGATCTAAAAATAAATAAATAAAATCAGAAGAATTTATCGTTTTAAATTCCTTTTTAGGCTCAACGAATCATTCAGTCGAAAAAATAACAGGACAGTTGTATAAAGGTACATTAAAGCTAAACCATGATGTGAAAAATGTGAATTCAACTTCGCTATGCGGTAGCGGTACTATGAATCACCCAAGAGACACATCTTTCAGATAGATAGTGATGTGTTGGGAGTTGGGACTGTGACCTCCTCCAAGAGAGGTTCAAAGAAAATCAACCTTAAAAAGCAAAGAAGTGATACAAACCTCAGAGTTTCAGGATCAGTTGGATTCCCAAATAGGGAGGTTTTCCACTGAGGACCGTCTACACTGTTGAGGGCCTTCACCACATCCATCTACAATGTCAACATATGCATGAAATTAGCCTGTTTAAATATAAAATTGCAGATATCAAATTAATACAGAGCTGAAAAAAAATACCGTTGTGCTGGTTTTATATGGAATATTTAGTTGGGTCCCAGAGAACCAGTCTCAATCATGCACATATAGTTTGATATAAAAGAAATAAGTCATGTTTGACCAGAAATTTATCTGCTTCAACAATTTCCTCACCTGATAGGAAACCCTAGTGGAAAATTTCATTATCATTTCTCTAGTCAATTTTTCCGATGCACTTCTATTGCGAGCAGTCCTTGATACCACCTTTGTAGCCTCAATTGCTCTATCTCGTACAGATAAGGCTTCCTCAAAATGTGTCTGCAATCAGAAGAAGCTGAGGATAAGAAAACATGACCAAATAATTATTTGTTTATTTTGCACCATAGTCCAGCTAAAATGCCAGGTCCATTTTGAACATAAGCTGCTTTTCCTTAACTGAACTTTGTATGCCAGCTATTTGTTTGACGAGCAAGTTTAACTGACACAGTAAATTATGGCAATAAAGTAATGTACTAAACTACTATGGTACCACAATTTGCGTGAAAAGTATGTTAATATATCACTGTGCGAACTGTTATTCACCATCATTTGTTAATTATCATCATTAGGGTTTCAAGTCAGCGTAATATAGTAATTTACATTGCTATCTATACCCTTAATTTTTTTGCAAAAACAAATAACCTCACATGCTGCATAAAAGCTTAAACTGATCACTAGTGTTTCTAGACCCTCACATGAGTAAATCTGCCTGCTTAGATCACAATTTTCTACCACAGTCCAAGCAGTGCTTCTTTGAGGTGGCATAACATGGAAGTTTCACTACGCATTAAATCAAATGTCTAATTTGAGAGAATGTAAAATTGGTCAACGTAAGTCATAAGTAAAAAATAGTATAGTAGTACAATTGAGTACTTTTCAATGAATGCTGATTTACAGGGATCGTGCCCAGCTGAGTGGGCTAGACAACATACATGCTCCAAAACTTCAGCAATAGTAAGTAGTAACAATGTGCATGGTTGGCGTTGCAATCATGTGTAGAGACCAACTAGTGCATTATAACAATGAAAACTACAAAAATAAGATACAGGTGTACCTTGGCATGTTCCAAATGCTTCAGAGCTTCCTCTTGAGAGATTGAATTCACGAATAATTGAATACAGCAAAGGCCAGAAGCAACATGGTCACCTTTTAGAACCTGATACACCATGTTTCATTGTAACTATTACTTGGCAGTTGGCACAAAACCAGTGGACTGAAAAGGAATGGTGCAAAGGAAATTTGATGACAGTACCAGAAAGTTGTAGAGATAATTAAAATGCCGATGTGTTTCACAATAGTTGCAAATGCGAGTAAGAACAGCATTCATGTACTGGCTCACAGTTGTGTCATGATATGTGGGTGATTGAGTTATTGCCAATATTGTATTCTCCAAAACAGGCATAGCACCATATCCAAGACATAGATCACACAAGTCATCAATTGTCCCATAATCAGTTGTTAAAGGATCACTTCGTGGAATTGAAGACAAAGATGTTTCGCCTTCTGCGTTTGGTTGACTGGATGGAAAGAACAGAGAGCATGCTTCAGCATAATGACCATGCCTGAACATGAAAGCAAGCATTTGTGGGCGAGCATACTGATACTGCAAGAATGAAAAAGGAAAACATCAAGCATTATAAACTGACGAATTATTGAATCTGATCCAATTGCAAGAATGAAAGAGTTTGAGGTATTAAAGAAAAATATGAACACGTTTAAGGAGGATAATCTTACTTCTTGCAAGTAATGAATGCATTCGGCATAGCGGACACTATCAAGATTGCTGCGAGGACCATCTTCAAGGTAAGAGTTAGCCGATGAATATTGGCCATCTATAGGATCTCTAGATTGCCTGGACCTCTCAGATCGTGGGAATGTGGATGGCATATATAGAACATTAAGATAAGCATCAGCAGAAAGGGAATCATCCAAGATGGTCGCCGCACTTTTTGCTAAATGTTCATACCTGGAATGCAAGTTTAATAGCAGAGTTACCGAAAGAAGAAAAACACACTTCTCTTTTTTTTTAAAAAAAAACAAAGCTAGGAAACTGGCAAATAATTTTTTGTTTCACAGCACTACAATCAACCAGTTCTTCACCTCAAGCTTTAACACAGATAAATGCCAGAATGACATAAGAGAAAGAAAAATTAAATTTAGGATACAAGGTTAAGTGTTGAGTTAATAAATGGGCATCATAAATATGATTATTTGATCAGAATATCTTATGCAATTGCCTTTTGTGCTTCTCTCTGTGAAAGGACAATGTTTGGTTGAAAGCTCAGAAAGATATAAAAACAGCCTTTCGTGCTTCTCTGTGTGAAAGGACAATGCTGGGTTAAAAGTTCAGAAAGATACAAAAACATTGATGTTAACCCCTTACATCGAACGGACAGAAGATACATCAACAGCCGGGCCTCCTTCAATTCTGTTAATGATATCGAGGACAACAGGAGTTGCATCACCTTTGTATTGTTGAAGAGCTTGCCTGGAAAGGAAGTACAACAAACACGAAGGTTATAACATATACGACAAAAGCAATAAAGAGTATCACCTTGGATGACAATAAAAGAAATGCTCAGGCTAAAGAAAAGCTGAAACTCGGTGTGCTCGAGATCAACTTTTGCAACCCCCTCCTCCCCGACAGTCTGGATGTGAGCAACAGCTATTGATACAAAATTTCCATTTTCCAACATTCTATCTGTATTGCAACTCTTTTAGCCCTCTTATGGCAGTGAAAAAATGAATAAAAGTAACATTTTATCATCTTTCTACCGATAAAAACAACAATAGCAGAAAATAAATGTTATCTTATGTTAAAGAACATTTTTTTTACAATTGTGCTTGGCGTATAACTACGCAATACCCTCAAACTAAGACAACACACCAGAGGGCAACACCACTCCCATCTGATAAGCAAAAGCATAAAACAGGAAACAAAAAAGAAACCCTATTTTGATTTAGCAACCGCATACAAGATTAGAACTTAGAAGAACCAAATGATCAGAAACAATTTTTAGTTCATCATTCCTCTCATGTCTTTCTTTTCTAAACATAAAAATATTCTTGTGTTTTCCCCTCTTTTTTTTTTTGGCAGGAGCTTACAAGTAAAGTAAAGAAGAGTTTTGCCCTTACTTGAACTTCACACGGGCTTGAGCATAGTGTTCCATTTGAACTAGAGCATGGCCCCATGCAACCCACACTGGAAAAGCATCAATCTGAAATAGATCACTTCATTAAATTACCTTACTAACCCTGTTATGGAAAAGTATGATGTATAAACCAGAAACAAGTTGTAACACTCAGTACCTTGCACTTTTTACAAGTATATACAGCCATGCTGTACCGTTCATCGCCAACCAGTCTGTCACGTAGACTAGTCGAAGATTCTTTGTCAGCAATGTCATTAAGCGAGGCAATAATCCCTGATCCCAGCAGGCTCTGAAGAAGCTCTGCACGCCCTAGCCACAGATCTGCTTGAGCCAGGAGATCAGACAGCTCATCTAGATATTGGCTTCCAGTGCTTGAACTGCCAGTGTCCACAGAAATATCATCAGCATCTCTTCTTTCAGAGCCACTTGACAAAACACTACTCCCCGCGAGCTTTTTCAGTAGATTTCTTGCATAAGAGAGTGCCTGAAGATGTGTTACTGTCAATTTACCAAGTTGTGATATTTAAAGTGCCTACTACTGGTTATTTTCATACCTGTACATAAGTTTCCGTCGCATGATAAGCGCGAGCTATGTTGTCCATTGATGCATTGAGGGGCAATTGAAGGGAGCTTAGTACATCCTTCATCTGAGTAATACACAGCTCAAGTGCACCTTTTCCAGCTACTGACTCATCGGTGCACAATGAAAGCAATGCCTACAAATGGATTCACAAATGCTTACCGCAAATGGATAGTAGAAAGTTGAAACTATCACTCACGTCCGATTCATAAAATTGAACCATTTATAAGATTTGCTAGTAAAAAAGATTGTAACACATCCATATTTCTAGCTTTATCAATCTGTTAGAAAAATGAATTATAGGAGTGATTGCTCAATTATCTTGTCTAAAGAAAAGTCACATCGTAAGCCAGATATAAAAACAATGCTGATGCACAAGAGAATCATTACTCAAGTCAAACTAACACCTCTGAAATATTAGCACGCACAGTCACTGTCTTGCCCTGTTTAGTGTCTAGTTACTTCTCACTAGAACAAGTGCAAATTCTAGTTTCATTTTAAAGTATTAATCCTATTCAATTATTTGTTGACAGTTAGGCTCAAGATTCATTTCAACTGTATCCTCCTTAATCACATTTTCGTGAATTACAACCCCTGGATACTTTGGAAATCCCTTCGAGAGCACAAGGCTGAAACAACATATGCCTCTTCATTTGACAAGCGGTAAATATAAAGGCGGACATATAAAATGAAACAAAACTAAAGTACTAAATTCTAATTAGCTAATAAGAATGGCATTTAGGAATCAGCAACACACAACTGAACATGACTAAACAAATGAACTATATGAACTAAACCACAGCCTTAACAACTATAGGTTAAGTTCAAGGTTTATTTTTTACTGCTTATCATTATTTCTGTTTTTCTACCACACTATCACTTCCATCAAATTCACACTTCTCCACATCCGACTCTTAAGACAATTATTTAAAATAAACATCAAGACACCATAAGAAAATAAACATCAAGACACCATAACTAAACACAAATACACAAAACCATAAAAGCACAACTGAAAATTGAACAAGCACTAGTAGGGAAATGAGCTTTGCATTAAAAAAATTCTAAGACCAAGTTCAATTCAGCAAAATTCCAATTCAACTACCACAAATGCAACCTATCAAGAAGGATAGGTCCATTATAATGCCAGGCAGCCAACAAGCTAGGCCAAAATGCATAACATGAAAAAAGCAACTAAAGCCAATTCAACTAATGGAAGTTAAAAGTATTAAAATTAGTAGCACTGGCAGATAGATAAAGCTTGATACATTTGAGATATGGCACAAATAATGCACCTTGAACAATGTGATATCAGGAGAGGTTTCATATCTATGGCATGCACGAGTTGTGTTATCCCTAACAGGGTCTCCGGTAAGCACCCACTCCTCAGGAGCAGAGACGAAAGGAAGTCTATCTTGCCCCTCAGAAGCGTATACAGGTGTCCGCTCCTCCTGTACACCAGGCATTGCTTCCCAAGAGGATCTATCACCTCCTGACCCTGAACTCTTTCTTTTCCGAAGAATATCTTTTGTGGGGGTTTTGGTGCCACTATCACGTGGGACCCACGAGAATGCTTTGCGCGCCTCTCTCTGAAAGTTACCGAAACTCTGCGCAAAATTTGTTTTAGCTGGTGTGGCAGGCTTTTTTTGTTTTGTTCTTGACCCAGAGATGGTTAGTCGAGGTTCCCTAGAAGTAGAATTAGCATTGACAGAGATTGCTTTCTTAGCGTAAGAAATAATTAACTTGTCATCCCTCAGGGATGGAAATTCTTTCAAAATCTGCAGTCAAAAAGAAGTTTTGCATTAGCACAGTAGGTTAAATATGTCAGCAGAGACAAATTACAAATATCACAGCAGCTGAAAAGAGCTTATTACAGAGAGAAGATAATCATTTTTATTCTTAAGGTTTTCAAGAGATGAGGGTCAAGAAGTGTTACAAGTACAAAAGTAGCTGAGAAGGAATACCAAAGAAGCAGACTGGAGTTGCTTCATCATCAATAGTACTTCCAGGATCAACTGAGGATGTTCATGCAGAGAAGAGCAACGCTGTTGTGATGGCAACGGCAATAAGGAAAGAACACGGAGACCTAAGGCCCAAGAATTAAGTCGTGCAACCTCAGCATCTGACAGATTCCCAACTGTACGCTTGAGAAAAAAGTGTACCTGAAATACAATTAATCGGTATCAATTTAATCATTATCAGAAAATTTTTAGCACACTTAACACATGTGGTCAGATCTGGCAACATACAAGCAGCTGCTTTGAGCGCAAGTCAGGTAATAGCTTCATGGCACCAATGGCAACAGGAAGGGCATCATTGGAATCTCGTAAGGTTGATAGAAAACGTGAAGCCGCTGCTGGGCCTCCACCATTAAGTGGATCAGTGGTTAGAAGTTCGACAAGCTGGCGGCCTTGCAGCTCCCTCCGCAAATCAATTGATAAAGAAGCGCTTTCAGCGACCTCTAAAGCAGCAGAAACAGCTCCTTTGGCAGCAAGCCGAAGTGCTAAGCCCTCTGGGTCATCTTCGCAATCGACTTCAACCTAATAATGTTAACATTAGTCCAGTTAAAACTTGAAAACTTTATGATAAGAAGTGGCAATTTATACTCTGAAGGAACAAACAAGGATCCTATGCTGTTGCAAAATAAAAATAATGTGAAGGAGGTTTGGCCTTAACCAATCACAGTTCTGTGCCCCATTCATGGGGTTACCTCTTGCCATCTGGTGTAATGATCGTCAGCACTCATAATATGACCATACCGCTGTAGAGATTGCTTCATGTGTAGCACCTGTTACAAATTGGGATAACAGAAATTAACAGGCAAAAAATGCTAAACCAGATCAGTAAAGCTTAAGGACCTGTTTGTATACTAAGTATTTTTTTGGAGTTTTTAGAAAATACCATGGTTTCCCCAAAATACCATAGTATCCAAAACTTTGAGGTGTTTGGATACAACAAACTATGTAGTTTTATAAACCCTAGTATGTCCAATACCACATTTTTTTTTGGAATTTTAAAAACCCAGTCAAGACCTCCTTTTTCTAAACCAAGCTCATGCCACTGGAGTCTCCTGTTTCACATTGTTGCATTTGCATCGCATCAATATTTTCTTGTCTGCTCTTTTTATCGCAATATTATGGTCGATTCAACTACCACCCATATATAAACAAGCACAAATTAAAGCAAATCTTCTCTTTATTTCTGCTTCAAAATTCTTAACCATTGGAATTGTAGGTCTATTGGTATATGTAGCTTAATTAATTATACAGATCATCATTTTGTGGTAGCTTTAACGTATGTACATATAGCCAGGTTTATACTTGCTATCTTCTTTTTGATACTTTAAGAATAAATTTCAGAAAACCCTAGGTTTGCTGGCTTGTGCCACATAAACCTTGAAAGATGTATGTTCCTAAGTTCCTTTAAGGCATTCTTCATATCTTTGGCATAGCCTTGCTTAGATTCGATCATCGATTTACAATAATAATAGTTTTTAGATGTAGATACAACCAAAATGATTGTTTGATGAGTAACTCCCATGCACGTAAACAACTTGCTTAAATTTTCACAAGTGCTGACTGAAGATAGGAATAGTTGTAATATTGCAATAGCCCATGGGGCAAATATATAGTACAAACAGGACACAAGGACACAAAACCTAGACATATGGGAAAAGACCCAAATACCCTTAACACCCCCCTCAAATGCATAGCGTATGCAATAGCATTGCATTTGGAAGGGTTGACACTTAAAAAGGAAAAGACCTAAATACCCTTAATACAAATAAGCACTTAAGCTACACACATATCTAATAGCCCCTCTCAAACTCATGGTGGATCAACAACACTGAGTTTGGAAAGGAAGAACCGATGTTGAGCAACCGTCTGCGCCTTGGTGAAGAAATCAGCTAACTGAAGCTCCGAGGGCACATACTGAAGAGCAATAACTTTATCTTGCACCTGTGAGCGCATGTATGAAGCAGCTACTCCAATGTGTTTAATGAGCTCATGCTTCACAGGATCTCGAGCAATGTTGATCGCACCAGTACTATCTGATAAAAGAGGAGTCAGTGCAGGAGTGGAAACGCCAAAATCCTCAAGTAGCCACCGAAGCCAGGTGATCTCAGCTGTCAACGAAGCCATGGCTCTCAACTCAGCCTCAGCGCTCGAACGGGAAACATCAGTCTGTTTCTTGGTCTTCCAGGCAATCAAGGAGGATCCAAGAAAAACACAATAGGCGGAAAGAGCCCGGCGATCAGAAGGATCACTAGCCCAGGTCGCATCAGAGTATGCCTGAAGGTGCAATGAGCTAGAGCGAGGAAACAAAAGACGACGAGTGATGGTAACACAGAGATAGCGCAGAACACGGAGAAGGTGACTGTAATGGAGTTGAGTAGGAGCATAGACGAACTGACTTAAGATGTGAACTGCATGAGAGATGTCAGGACGAGTGATGCCAAGATAGACATGGCTCCCAACGAGGTGGCAGTAGCGAGTGGGATCCTCAAGAGGCTCGCCATCGGTAGGTCGAAGATGAGCACCAAGCTCCATAGGAGTATCCACTATACGCTGATCAGTAAGACAAGAGCGAGTAAGAATATCCTGAATGTAACGCTCCTGGGAGAGATAGTAGCCCTCGGGGGTAGTAGTAACCTCAATGCCAAGAAAGTAATGAAGAGGACCCAGATCAGACATCAGCAACTGCTCACGGAGACGCTCCTTCACAAAAGCAATATAATGAGAGTCATCACCAGTAATGATCATATCATCAACATATAGAAGAAGAAGCGTCCAACCCTGAGAAGAGGTGTGAACAAAAAGAGCAAGGTCATGATTCTTGGCGGGCGACCGGTAGCGGTAACAACATATGAGAACCGGGCGAACCAAGCACGAGGAGCTTGCTTTAACCCATAGAGAGAGCGACAAAGGTGACAGACCATACCATCAGGGACAGAATACCTAGGGGGCGGCCGCATGTAAACCTCCTCACGCAGCTCGCCATTGAGAAAGTCATTCTTGACATCTAACTGAGAGATGGACCACTGTCGAACGGAGGCAACAACAAGGAGAGTGCGGACGGTGGTCATATGAGCGACAGGAGCAAAGGTCTCATCATAGTCACGACCATGCTCCTGCTAAAAGCCACGTGTCACAAGATGAGCCATGTAGCGCTCAAGGGAACCATATGAGCGAGTCTTGATCTTGTATACCTACTTGCACGTGATGGGCGTAACATGTGCAGGTAAGGATACAAGATCCCAAGTGCTAGTACGCTCCAAAGTAGCAAGCTCCTCAGACATCGCAAGTTGCCACTCAGGATGAGCAACAGCCTCACGATAAGTCAGAGGCTCAGAAGAGGCAATGGTCGCAAAGCCATAGCGCCCAGGCTGCCTAACAGTGTGGCGATCACGAAGGTCGTATCTGGGAGCATGATCTGACAATGACGGAGACGAGGAACTGGGAACAGAGCCTAGCAAGGAGGGAGAGCCAATTGGAGGAGGTCGAGGTCGACGAGAGTAGTGCAAGGGAAAAGGTGAAATCTCAACGAAAGAGTGGGAATGGTTCTCCACGTGGGTGGAGGAGGATCGATCGAAGACGAGTAGAAGGAGGTGGACGAGGCAAAGTATTAGTGGAAGCAGGTGGAGAATGAGGAAAAGTCAGAAAAGAGATCGACTCAGTAAGTGAATCAGATCTGACTGAGGGAGAACGAGGGTAGTAAGGTCGAGACTCATCGAAGATGACATCCCGGGAAATCCTCATCCGGCGTGCCACAGGGTCATAGCAGCGATAACCCTTATGCTCAAGACTATAACCAAGAAAAACACACTCAATTGATTGAGTAGTCAGCTTAATGGGCTCACGAGGTGGGAGGAGACCAAAACAGACAACCAAAACTGCGAAGGTGACCATACTATGGGGCCCGACCAAGAAGACGCTCGACAGGAGTGGATCCCTGAAGGGCGGTGGAAGGCTGCATGTTAATAAGGAAAGCTGCAGTGGAGACAGCCTCAGCCCAAAAATGAGGGGGAACAGAGGAGGCAAGCAGGAGGGCTCTAGCAGTCTCAAGTAAGTGACGATGCTTACGCTCAGAGACACCATTCTGAGCATGAGCACCAGGACAAATCTTGGGAAGAGTACCACTTCGTGAGAAAAGAGCGGAAGGTCAGAGAGATACTCGCCACAGTAGTCGACCGAAACACACGAATAGGCAAATCGAACTGGGTGCGTATCATAGTGGCGAATCGCTGATAAATAGAGAGAACCTGACTGCGAGAGAACATAAAATAGAGCCAAGTATAACGAGAATGATCATCAATGAAAATCACATACTAACGATGACCCCCTTTCGAAATGAAGGGGGCCGGACCCCAAACATCAGAGTGCACAAGATCAAAAGGACGCGTAGAAATAGTCACTAGAGGGATAGGGGAGTTGCAGCTGCTTGCCAAGCTTGCAACCCACACAATGTAAAGATGTGTCCCCAGAAACAGACCCAAGAACACCACGACCAACGAAAGACAAGAACCACAAAGATGATCGAGACGATGATGCCACTGAGCGAAGGAGGTAGTGGACGCAGCAAGCCCAGAGGGAGCGGCGGTGGCCAGGCGGTGGAAGAGCGGAAGGCGATGAAGCGGTCGAGCTCCCAAAGACGCTGCGATTCACGGCGAGGGCGATACCAGCGAGTCCTCGTGCGGCGATCTGAATGTAACAAGAGTCAGACTCAAGAATAACACGACAATCGTGATCAGTAATCTGACCAGCCGACATAAGCTGCAAAGTGAGCTAAGGAACATGAGAAACTGCAGGAACATGAAAGGAAGTGGACAACGTGCCTCGACCTACAACAGATAGAGGGGTACCATCTGCAGTCTAAACAGTAGAAGAGATTGTGCGCTGTATGGAAGTGAGATGTGTAGAATCTGGTGTCATGTGAAAAGAAGCACCAGAGTCTAAGATCCACGGAGATGAAGTACCTGATGAGGGAGCAGGTGGAGGCGTGGGAGACTGCTGAGAAGCAAGAGCCAGATGAGCTGAACCCGAGAAGTCTGAGGATGAGCCGACACCGAGGCGCCGAACAAGCGAGAAATGCTTGTATGCGGCATCACGGTGGAATCTTGGCGAGGCGCGAGCTCACGAGGAGGAGGAACCGCCGAGCCTTTGGGGGCGTCCACCCGACGACTCGATCCTCTTCCTCTTGTAGCGATCCCGGTACCTGTGACCATCACGCTGGCAATAGGTGCAGTGAAGACACAGGGAGAGCGGCTACTGGGCGCGGGGCTGGGGAAGAGCTTGGTGGTCTTGAAGAAGGCTGGTGTAGGCGAGACAAGACAACATGCATCTGAACTGTACCACGAAGACGAGTCTCCTCAGCTTGCACAGCTGTGAGCCTCCACTAGGCTCGGGCGAGGGTGACGAGTCAGGAGCTAAGCCCGCACAGTCTCGAACTCCGGGCAGAGACGCGTCAGAAAGTCGTGAGGCGGTGAGTCTCTGATGAGCTCGAAGCCGCACACAAGAAGGACAGTCCGCAAACATCCGCCCCAGAGAGTTAGGCGACGCCACACCTCAGGCATCTGGCGATAAAAGTCGTCGACGGTGGCATCAAGTGCTTGAAGAGTCGCGCCCGATGCACGACTGAGAGATACATAGCATCACTCGTCGGCTGATAGTGAGCTCGGAGACGCTCCCACATAAGTTGTGTCGTCAGCAACTCTGCCACATCCATAGAAATAGCCACGGTCATGCTACCTACCAGAATGGCAGTAGCACGAGCCTCGACCTCCTGCCATACCTCATAGGCGTGTAGGGTGGCGATAGAGCTCGGGGCCTCCTCCAACACGGCATTGACCTCGTCCCGAGCCGCTGATCCGCATCGGCGGAAGAGCGGGTTGGATGGGCGGTGTGGGGCGAGGTGGGCGGGGTTTTCACCGGTGAGATGACCCCATAGACGGCTGGTGTTGAGGAGAATCCTCGGTGCCTTGCCCACTCCAAGTTGGTACCATCAAAGCGAGCAGCGGGGAGTGGGATGGCAAAAGAACCATTAGCCATTTTTTTTGGCTTCTTTTGTTTTTTGCTTTTTTTTGGCTGCCTTATAAAAAGGCAGAGGAGCTACCTCCCGAGCCCGGCGGCGGCGTCGAGCCCGGCGAGTCCGGGCCGGCGGCAGCGGCTTCCGCAGCGGCGACCCCAGGCGGCGGCCGGCCGGAGGCGACTCGGGCGACGGTGGCCTAGAGGAGATAGCGGATCCATGGCTCGGTAGGATCTAGGGCGGCGGCGAATCCGTGAGCAATAAGCGGCGGCCCCGGCGAAGGTGGAATGGAGGAAGAGAATGGAGGAAGGGAAAGGATTCCGGCGGCGACGGCGGCAGCCAACAAGGAACCCTAACCCTAACCTTGCTCTGATACCATGAAGATAGGAATAGTTGTAATATTGCAATAGCCCATGGGGCAAATATATAGTACAAAGAGGACACAGACACAAAACCTAGACATATGGGAAAAGACCCAAATACCCTTAACACTGACTATATAGGCTAATAACTATTTGTTAAATAAAATACTGTATTGAAAAACTTCAATTGCCAAACACATCACGGGTTTTCTCAAAACTGAATAAACTGTTGTATTTCATCCCTATTGCTTCGAAAAATGTGGTTTTCAAACACTGGTTTTGAAAAACTGTAACATCCAAACAGGACCTAGGTTTTGAGAAATTGAGCACGTTGTGTCATAGCATGACATGATGGCCAACAAATGTAAGCACTCAAGCACAGATTGTTACATGAAACGTTAAGTAGCTAGACAAGTCATCCATATGTAGTGTTAGCTTGGGGAATATCTGCTAGGTGACATGCATAAATAAAATCCTGGTTTTTTAGACAAAATAAAATCATGGTTTGATCAGACACAGAATACAATATGATCTTTCAAGATAATGTACAAACTTCAAATGTAAATGGATGCAAGTCAAGCTACCTCACTTCGCATCGAATCATTCTCAGGTAAGTGGCAGATGCACATAGTTAAAACATTAGTTGCAGCATCAAGGTCCCAACTGTGCAGGTACCTGGAAATGTTCATATGCACTCAATAACTCAACATGCACACCTGGAGAATAAAAGTAATGGGAGCATGGTAATGCACTCAAATTACACATGTATCAAGAATACTAAAACTGAAAGAATGCCTAAGCTATGCAAAATCAAAAGGCTTATCACAGTAATAAAAGGTTGGAACTAAAATGTCTTATCATACTTCAGAGCAAGCTGAGCTGCAAGTTTTTTATCTCTCAGCCTCAAGCAATACTGCCAAGTATTACTCCCAAAATTGAGAGATCCATATGTGCGGAATTGTCCTGTGCCTGAACTTCTTTCTTCCCTTTGTTCAATGAGCAATTGAAGCAGTTTATCAGACACTCCATTGCGCAAACAGCGATCGGATACAGCAAGAGCATCAGTTAGTTTTCCTTCATTAATTAGTCTGCAGAGACAAAATAAATCCAATCATCACATACATATTATCATGGACAGACTGTTTACATTGTGCTGAAAGTCTTGGATGGTAGAGAAAGTGGTTGGCAATTGTTCTTCAAATGCCAATTATATGAACACCTATGAAGAAACCGAGTGCTACCAAGATTAGCCCACAAACGTTAAAATAATCATGACTCCTTTTATATAAGGTGTAGCTTGTTGTCAGCGGTGATATCCAGCATTGCAAAAAAAGGGGGCGGGGGGGTGCTATCTGTGAAGACAGATGGGCATATACCCTTATAGGTGGAACATCAGAGCAATGCAAGGAGCAATGGCAAATAGGCTGCAGTGCAAGCGGGAGACTCTCATTATACCAGAGCAGAAGGCATGGCAGAGATAAGTAGCAAAATTCTGTTACCTCTCAACAGCTTTCTCATATGGTCCTTCATTCTCCCAGTCAAATGAAATAAAAGCCATCGGCTCTAGTCTAGCATCATCATGTTTAGAGGATTCTAGTGAATTTGAAGCGGATTTACTGCTAATGACAATATCTTCAAGCTCCGATTCAGCATCACTGTCAGGTTCACGGGCTCGTTTCATAGAAAATTTTCCTTTCGATTGATGCGAGGAGACTTCATTTTCAGTTTTAGCTGCCACAGCAGACCCAGATACTCGATGAAGGTTAGACTGCATCTGTATCCACCGGTTCAAGGTTGGGTATCTGCAAACAACTTAGATAATTAAAAAAAATTGAAGTCAATTGGCTCATGGTTTAAATGACTCATCATTACCTCTCTGATTGCTCAAGAGCAAATTCGTAGAATGACCTCTCGATTTCAGGGGCATGTTTTGCATCTTTCACATAAGTCGGAGATGATTCACTGTCACCAGATAGTATGCTACTTCCAAAAACACATGCCAAAACAGCTCTCACTAACAATAACTGGGCCAAATGCTTCACTAAATTTAACTGAAGAGGATAGAGTGGCTCCTGACGAGAAGACAACGATGAATCATGTGCACTCCATCCTTGAGCAGGAGGAAGGGACTTTGGAACAGTGCATGATGTTGATCTGTTTTCCGAATTAATATTAGAAAGGGTAGGTAAAACAGGAATGCAAGCCCATCCTTGTCCTGTTCGTGAAGGAAAAACAGGTGGCACGCAAGCCGATATGATCTCATGCACAAAATCAACGCCCATTGTTTCGGCCACCTTTGCAGCTCCATCAGTGCTTCCACGCTCAAAAACTAGACGAGTTAAAAGCTGCATGCCGAAATAAACGTTATACAAGTCCTCCGTACTCGAGCCATATTCAAATTATGATAACAGAAATTAGGAAGCTACTTAGTGATGTTGAAAAATGGTACCAAAGAGATAATAAATTGGCTTTATACAAAATTTTCCATTCCTGGCTTCACATTAAAATAATGATACAAGTACACTGAAAAATAATTACCCTTTGTTTCTAAACAGGGTTCACTTTATACACGAAAATGCCGATGTACTTCATGTCTTCACCAATATATCCTCATCTACGTGTGATGTATCCAAGGTTCCAAAACCCGGAACCGGGAGAAATCCTGGCCGGTAACGGTAACCGGCCAGTTACCGGAAAAACCGGCAAAAAATCAGTCACAATTTGAAAATCAAAACATGAATTTTGGGATGTTTTGAAACTGGTAACCAGAAAAACCGGAAAAAACAGGCCAAAATTCGAAAATCAAAAAATTGATACCGGCCGGTTTTTTCGGTTACGGGTCTCCACCGTAGAAACGGTAACCGGCGGTTACCAGCCGGTAACCGCCGGGATTTTGAACCCTGGATGTATCGGTTCCTAAGCTTTTTTCCTCTTTTCTTTTGAAATTTTAAAGGCTGTTGAACTACACCATTATACACCATGATAATTGATAGGTGTTGCACTTTGATGCATAACAGTTCAGACATGAAATCATAGCATTAAGCAGAGCTGGCCATTGTCATGTTCGACTAAAATGTGATTTAAACATTTAACCACATAAACTCATAGCACAAACCCCAGGGCATTCTAATAACTAATATCTATTTATTATTAACTTATAAAATAAATATAGTGAAATTTGAGGTTCCACACTCACTCTGGGGCAAAAGAAATATCAAAATATCAGAAAACATATTAACTTATTCATCCATTTGGACATGGACCACCATAACAGCTCAGATTTGTTTATTATAAAAAAACCTTTGTTAGGTATTGTCAATTAAAGAAAACAAAAGGTGAGTAGCCCAGTATAACAGGGTAATAAGTTACGAGTGTGTATTGTAATAGGGTAATTGAATCAAATAGACCTCTAGGTGGAGTGAATTTCCTGAACTACTGCTTTTTTGTTAGGCAATTGCAAATATTGGTGACACAACCAGCACTCTATATAATCCAATTAGAAGTAGTAAATGTCCTCTAAGGAGAACTTGCTAAGGACTGTCATTTCAAAATCTCAATACAAGTACGAAAAACCATCAAAAGAAAAACGATACAGATTTGAACTAACATTAGAACAAGATCTGCGGAGGAGCTTACATCTTTTGGCCATTCGTAGACTAATGAGAAGTAGTTGAAGTCATGAGTTGTGTCAGTTCCATCAACTATGTCACCGATGGTTGCAATATATATTATGAAGTTTGATAAATATGTTGATGGTTTGGTAGATACAGGACCCAGGTATCTGTTTGTAGAACCTTTGTGTTCTGGACTGTTTTCGAGAACAGTTGAAGCTGATGGGTCAGTTCTAGATGTTTGTTTCAGAATTCTAAGTCCATGACCAAGGACTACACCTTTTTCAGAGCTCAAAACATCTTTCTTATCTAACTTGATACCTTCTTTCGAATAAGCACTATCAGAATCCTCATCAACAATAGCTCTTGCAACATTGTGAAGCTTACCTGATAGAGAAATGTTCAGATGTGCCGCCAGAACATCATAGCAACAGAGATTTACCATTCAACTGAATAAAGTAAACGTTACCATTCAAGAACTGCCGCTTTCCTTTGAAGGCATCATCAATCATCTGGTGAAGAAGCCCAAGAGGACGTTGCTTTTGTCCAACTCTGATAGATTCAGCTGACGAAGAGGCACTCATCTCGGTAAAAACTACTTGAAGATATGAATGAGCTTCCTAGATGAGACAAAAAAGTATGTCATTCTTGGTATTGTTTTTAAAAAAATAACTACATGGTTTTTTGCTTTGTTAAACATGGAATAGTACGAATATCACATATATCTTTGCTTTGGTATGATAACCAAAATAAAAGCCACAAACATAATCGATTTATGTTGTTTTTATAAGTAAACAGTTTGACATTGGATTATGGTAATAAACATGTAAATAACTGAGAGGCCCTTAATACATCCTTCAGTGCTGAAATTGTAAGTCAAAATTAGCAACTACTTTGCTCAGGGAAATAATAGAGAAAGCTAAACAAGGTAAGAAGTCCCACAAAATGATCCATGTGATGATCATAAACAAAATAAAAAGCTTACCAGGTCCAAGATGTCACGCAGACGCTGAATGATGCGCTTTATCACTGATATGATAGCAACTTCTTGAATCTGATCCCAGTAAGTTGAACCTATTTTTGGGGAGCTTCCTGGAAATATCTCAGATAACAAACTTGTAGCCTGTATATGAGAAAAGAATGCTAATTTATATACGGTATGCCAAAAGCAATAATGTTAAAAAAAGTCCAATTATTTATGTTTCAACTAAATAACTGTATTGAGGCTTTTTAAAACAAGCTGGATATCATGGAGTCATAAGGCATCAACAAATCCAAAAAAAATATCAACTTCAGGGGTCAGTGGGGCGGGGGGGATATGTTTAGAAATCATGGAACAGTAGGTTCTTTTGATAATAAATTACATGGTTCACAATCTAGTAACATGCCATGCGTATGATTTTAACTCACATAACCTTATATCAATGAGGCCAGACATTAGATAAGATCTTTCAGATGATAATTATCATTTAATAAACAAATGCAGAACCCTGAAATGGGAAGGATCCATGTCACATTTAATGACATAGAACTTTTATAACATGGTGAACACTCAAGATATTAATTATGGCGATACAAGACTCCAAGAGCATCAGGATATTTTCCACATGCCAATTAGTGTAGCTAAGGTATATCAAAACAATAAGAGTTGATGAAGCTGGCAAAAATTAACTTAACACAACGAAATATCTACCATATATAAAATGAGAGGAAACTTATATTAGAATGTGTGAAATTTATCTCATATATATTAGAATGTGTGAAATTTATCTCATATATGCCTATAATAGGGGACACCATGCATTAGTCCGACCTTTTGGATTACATTATACAGAGTAGTTTTCCTTAGTCACAAAGAAAAAGATGGGGAAGCATGGCAAACTTTTGAATCACCAAGTCAAAAGCAAAAAATAGTATTTGTAGTAAACCCATCACTCCAATATAAGATTATAACAGTAGGGAGTATGAAGATGTAGAAATGCGCAACCCTCCATGCTTACCTCATCAAGAAGAAATCGACACATATATCCTGACCTGGCAGAAGTTGCAGCGACATCAATGCAAAGCAGAATCTGAAAGTTCAGTCGGATATTCTTTTCAGATAAAATACCAAGAATCACTATCATCAACAACATTTGATGTAGACCATAATCAGAAATCCTCACCGTAGTTAGAGGACCAAGCTGAGCACGAAATGACAAAATATCCAAGTCCTGTGGGGCATTTGTGTTGTCTGTGGCACGATTTACAGCATCCTCAACCTGGAAAAGCCAAATGTATTTGCTAATCTTCAGGCATGACAAAGAAATAACAAACAACAAAGTTTAATACAAATTCACAATATTTGTTATAACATTGATCACCATTTAGCTGTTTTGCAGAAAGCAAAAAATGAGGCCTAGGTGCTGGAACCGTTTCCCTTTGCTCATGCTACGATTAAGTATTCACCAAAGGGAAATTGATGAAAAATCATAAGATTGCATTATTAAGGATAAGAATAGGAAATAGAATAGGACTCTTATTTGTTTCCTTATATGACTTGTATTCCTTCTGTATACCCTTTTGTACTCTCTATATATATTGCCCTTTAGGCCTCATGAATATATACACAATATTCATAACATGGTATCGAGCTAGGACTCGACTGTTTCTTCATTGCTCATTGCCGCTTCGACCATCTCTTGCCGAGCCGCATGCCAGACATTGCTGTTACCGAACCGCCGTCGCCGCCAGACGAGCCGTCGTCGCTGAGCCCCTCGGTCATCTCTGCCGGCCGTCGCCGTCATTGCCGGGTCCCGTCACCCGAGACGCCACCACGCCCGCCACGGACGGTAGGCCTTGGGATTCTTGATCCGCCGCCGCCAGGCCATTGTCGCAAGTTGCCGCCAGATCCGCCGCCGCCATTTGTTGTCGCCCGAGCCGCCGCCAGATCCGGTCGGATCGAGCTCCGTCGTCGGGACGTCGCTCCGTAAAGGCCATTCGTCGTCGTCGCCGCCGGTGCACGCGTCGTGGCCGCTCCGCCCGCCACCCCCTCCGTGGCCGCCACTCTCTTCGCTTTGTGCTTTGGCCGACGCGAATAAGTTTGCGTTCGACCGAAGCTACAAGCGCACGGTTTTATTTCGGTAAAAAAAATTAAAAATTAAAAATAAAAAAATTAAAAAAACGTTGTTCTAACCGCCGCCGTCGGTCTGTAGGGTTGAGACTTCGTTACTGTAGTCATTGCGCCATCCAACCGCTTATCGATAACTTCCGTTCCATCTGCTGCGATCCCATTCTCGGAACAAAGCTTCATGAAGCGAATTACGGTTATGGTCTTCTCTCATGGAGATCACGCTTGATGGTCTCCGTCTTTGGGGACATGTTACCGGTGCTCGTTCTTCTCCGCCACCGCCAGTTTAGCCTACTCCTAGGAAGCCTACTTCCACACCTCCTAGAGCAGATGAGGCTGCTAAGAAGAAGGCAGAAGATGATGCTGCTGCTGCTGACACTGCTGATGAGGCTTTTCAGTATGCCCTTGACGCTTTTGAGCGCTGGTATGTTGATGAGGCTCGTGTTCGTGCCATCCTTGTGGTCAGCGTGGACGACTCCATCTAGCCAGACATTGTTGGTCTACGGTCTACTCGACAGATCTGGGAGTACTTGCGTGAGCGATACCGTGAGCGGTGATGCTCGATTCTTTTCACTCCGGCGTGAGTTGGAGACGCCGCCGTGGAGATTCTTGGTTGACGACTTCTTCCGAGCTCTGGCTAGTCTCTGGCGACAGCTAGATGAGCTGGCTTCTCCACTGTGCCAGGAGTGCCATAGAGTTCAGAAGGCGGATCATGATCGTCTTCGTCTTTATGATTTCGTCTGTCGTCTTCGCCCAGA
Source organism: Bonia amplexicaulis (assembly GCA_036346245.1). NCBI lineage: Eukaryota > Viridiplantae > Streptophyta > Magnoliopsida > Poales > Poaceae > Bonia > Bonia amplexicaulis. Next base: position 22,182,197 of record CM070735.1, on the reverse strand, counting down.
GTTTGAGCCTGTCAGAGCTCAACTGTTGAGCCACTCACCACGACTGTCACCGAGGCTCTTTCGACACTTCGGGCTGAGGAGCTTCGTCTCGGGTTAGCGACAGTTTGTCCGACCGCTGCTCGCTCGCTCGATGCAAGCGGTTCTGCTATGGCTACGGTTCCTTACAGTGCTGTTTCCACCCTTTTTGCACCAACTGGAGTTCAATGCAACTACTGCAAGAACTTCGGGCATGACTACCAGAGTTGTGCGGTGCGAAAAAAACGGAATAAGGCGCGTGGGGTTGGACGATCCAAGGGGGGGCAGGGAGGCCCTTCCTTCACAAGAGGACAGACCAGCTCATCAGGATCTCAGCGAGGTGACTCTGTTCAGCAGCTCTGCCAGGCTCTACTTCAGCAGCTCTCTCACAGCTCAGCGGGTTTTGCTAGTCTAGCTCAAACGTCTCCCCCAGGTACCTTTTGGGTTCTAGATTCTGGTGCCTCTTCCACATGACACCGGATTCCACATCTCTCACTTCAGTAGGACCTCCTGCCCTCCCTATCTCTGTATAGACTGTTGATGGTACTTCCTTGTCCGTTAGCTGTCAGGGCACTCTTTTGTCCACTGATTTTTCTGTTCTAGTTGTTTACCATGTTCCCCAACTAACCATGCAGCTTCTTTCAGTGAGACAGCTCACTGACCTTGGTTGTAGGGTTGGTTTTGACTCAACACCTGTTTTGTTCAGGATCGACAGACATGGACGATACTTGGGACTGGCCAGCGCCGTATGGATCGTCAGGGTCTCTACATTCTCGACCGTCTTCATCTTCCGTCTACTTCAGTTGCTCCTACCATGTCTTCAGCTGCTCCTACCACGTCTACCTCCACTGCCACTACTGCCGCCACCCACAGGTTTTTGCGCGGCATCACCGTTTAGGTCACCTATGTGGGTCCGTCTTTCGTCATTAGTTCGTCGGGTGTCCTTGGGCGTATTCACATTGACACTTCCATGTTTTGTCGAGGTTATAAGCTGAGCAACCAGCTACAACTTCCTTATCATTCTAGTGAGTCCTTGTCCTCTCGTCCTTTTGATTTAGTTCATTCAGATGTATGGGGACCTACGCCTATTATCTCCAAAGGCGAGTATTGTTCTAGTGCGTTTAGACAATTTCTTTCTGAGCAGGGCACTCTTTATCAGTCTTCTTGTCCTGGTGCCCATGCTCAGAATGGGGTTGCTGAACGCAAGCATCGTCATTTGATTGAGCATACTCGCACACTTCTTCTTGCTTCTCACGTTCCACCACGCCTGGTGAGGTCGTTTCTACTGTTGCATATCTCATTAATATGCGACCTTCCACGCTCTTAAGGATGTCGAGACTATAGGCGTCTCTACTCTAGAGCCCCAATACATCATCTTCGTGTTTTGGCTGCACCTGTTTTGTCCTACTGTCGCCTCGTGAGCGCACTAAACTGACAGCCCAGTCAGTCGAGTGTGTGTTTCTTGGATACAGTTCTAAGCATAAGGGTTATTGCTGCTATGATCCTTCCCCTCGACGGATTAGGATCTCGCGAGATGTTGTTTTTGATGAATCTCGACCTTTCTTCTATCGAGATTCGGCTCCTCACACTGCTTCCACCATTGAGACGATCTCCTGGTTGTCTCTCCCTGACTCCTCACCCTTTTCCCCCTTTCCTGGCCTTCTGTATCTTCACCTCCTGTGTTGCCTCCTGCAGCACCGCCTCTTGCTCCTATGGCACCACAGTCTCGTTTCTCTGAGGTGCGCTACTCGGGCGTCCTCGTACTTCACGGATCCTCTCACGGTCTCTTGCCGACACCGACGTCTGATTCATCTAATTATGCTCCTCGTTACGCCCTTCGTGAGCGGGCAACCGGCCTCCTGATCGTCTTTGTTTTACTTCGACAGCTCATGCTCTCTCTGTCACTAAGCCTAGTTCTCATCGTGAGGCTGCTTCTCATTCTAAGTGACAGCTCACTATGGCAGAGGAGCTTGATGCGCTTCGTCGTACGGAGACTTGGGATATTGTATCGACACCTGTGCACGCTCGTCCTATCACGTGCAAATGGGCGTACAAGATTAAGACCAGGTCTGATGGTACTATTGAGCGCTATAAGGCTCGTCTTGTGGCTCGTGGTTTTCGGCAGGAGTATGGTCGTGATTACGATGAGACATTTGACCCTGTTGCTCATGTGACCACTGTTCGCACTCTTATTGCGGTTGCTTCTGTTCCCCGGTGGTCTATCTCTCAGCTGGATATTAAGAATGCCTTTCTTAATGGCGTCTTGCATGAGAAGGTTTACATGCAGCCACCACCCGGGTATTCTGTTCCAGATGGTCATGTCTGTCGCCTTCGTCGTGCTCTTTATGGTCTCAAACAGGCCCCTCGTGCCTGGTTTGCGCGTTTTACCTCAGTGATCACCGCTGTCGGTTTCACTGTCAGTGTCCATGACCCTGCTCTATTTATCCATATCTCACCTCGAGGTAGGACACTACTTCTATATGTGGATGATATGCTCATTATTGGTGACGATCCCTCGTTCATTACATATGTGAAGAAGCATCTCAGTGAGCAGTTTCTGATGACTGATCTTGGCTTGCTTACATTCTTCGTTGGGATTGAGGTTTCTGTCACGCCTAAGGGTTACTACCTCTCCCAACAGAAGTATGTCCAGGATCTTCTTGATCGGTCGGTTTGGTGATACTGCCTTCTTGAGATTCCTATGGAGCTCTCTTCAGCTTCGTGCTATTGATGGTGATCCTCTTGAGGATCCTACTCGGTATCGCCATCTTGTTGGCAGTTTGGTATATCTTGTGAGCACTTGTCCTGATATTGCTCATGCTGTCCATATCTTGAGTCAGTTCATGGCTTGTCCTACCCATCTTCACTACAGTCATCTTCTCCGTGTTCTTCGCTACTTGCGTGGGACCATCTCTCGTCGCTTGTTTTTCCCTAGCTCCACCTCACCTCCGACAGCGTGCTACGATGCGACTGGGCTAGTGATCCTTCGATCGTCGTTCTCTTTACGCTTCTTGTGTTTTCTTGGCTCCTCCCTGATTGCACGGAAGACAAAGCGGTGCGATTCCGTTCGAGTGCAGAGGCTGAGTTGAGAGCTATGGCAGCTGTGAAAACAAAAATTACTTGGTTGAGATGGCTACTTGCAGATTTTGGTGTACCTGTGAAGGGACCTACAACTCTTATGACTGACAGTACAAGAGCTATCAGTATTGCCCGTGATCCAGTGAAGCATGAGCTCACCAAGCACATTGGCGTGGATGCTTCATACACTCGCTCTCAGGTGCAGGAGGGTGTACTTGCTCTTCAATTTGTCTTCAGAGTTACAGATTGCTTACTTCTTCACAAAGCCACAGACTAAGCCACAACATTTGTATTCTCTCCAAACTCAGTGTGTGTGATCCACCATGAGTTTGAGGGGGGTGTTAAGGATAAGAATAGGAAATAAAATAGGACTCTTATTTGTTTCCTTATATGACTTGTATTCTTTCTGTATACCCTCTTGTACTCTCTATATATATTGCCCTTTGGGCCTCATGAATATATACACAATATTCATAACATGCATATCTGTCACTCCAAAATTTGCCAATTATAAGCTGATATTACAAAACTGTTTACTATGTACTCGCTCCGGTCAAAAAAAAGTGATATCCTAGAATGCGTGCAGTCAAACTATTTACATTGGTCATATGAAAATCATGCAAATACTTGAGTAGGTTTCTCTCCAAAGATACTTCCATAATACTATAATTTTATTAGGTTTTACAAATATATTACAATAGAAGTTACTGATCAAATTTGCATTTTGGAGACTTCGGTCAAAGAAAAAGTTAAGTCCTAGAAAGCGTGCAATCAAACCATTTAGATTGGCTATAGGAAAATGATGAGTACTTGAGTAGGTTTGTCTGTAAAGATACTTTCATAACATTATGCATTTTATTAGTTTTATAAATCTATTACAATAGATATGAGTAGTCAATTTTGCATTTTAGAGACAGTGTCAATGTGATGAACCTTAGTTCATCGGGGTAAAAGCCGCCGAGAGGAAGGCCAGGCGGCATGGGCTTGGTGGGATGAGAGATTTGACTATAGATTGACTAGACTAATTCATCTTCATTGCTTGAGCCAAAACGATTACATCACATATACTTTTACATGACTAGTCTAACTTGGCCCCTAAGGTAACTACTACCATACTACGAACTTAGGACCTGTTTGGCAACGGTTGCGGCTTATAGCTTTTGGCTGAAATTTCTGAATTTTGGCTGTTTACGGTACAGATTACGGAGATAGATACTTGCGAAGCAAAGACAAGACGATCAGGAGGCCGAATGGTTGCTCGGTCACAAAGGGCGTCACGAGGAGCATCACCAGATGAATCAGACATCGCCGCCGGCGGCGACACATGGCGGCGGCGACGACTGCCGTGGCGGCGACAACTGCGGCGGCGGCGGCTCGGCGGCCCCCAATGGCGGCGGATCGGCCGGCGAAGAACAACAGTCGGACGGCACCTTAGCGGCGGCGGCTCGGGCGAGGTCGACCAATGGCGGCTCGGCCGGCGGCGGCGGCACGCAGCGACTTCGGCAGCAGATCGGTGGCGGCGGAGATCGATCGAAGCGGCCGCGGCGGCAAAGCAGCGACACGGTCAGCGGCCGGCGGCGGCGACGGCGGCGCGATGCAGGCGAGACCCGGCGGCGGCCGCTCGGGTGGCGTCCGCCCGGTTGGTGGCGGTGCGGCGGCGGCGACTCGAGCAACAACGGCCGGCGGCGGCGGCGGCAATAGCGGCAGCGGAAAAAGGTCAAAGCCCTAGCTCTGATACCATGTTATGAATATTGTGTGTATATTCATGAGGCCCAAGGGGCAATATATATAGAGAGTACATGGGGGGAAAGAAGGAATACAACTCATATAAGGAAACAAACTAGAGTCCTATTCTTATCCTTGACACAGATGTTGGGCTTTTAACGTGTACATCGTTTAACTTGTAGACCCCGTTTTGAGAAAATACCCCGTTTGAAAGTTAGGTACTGTAACAAAAGCCAAAAGCCGCCAGCTTCGGAGGAAAAGAACAGGCCCTTAACTTTCCTAATCTTCCTTCTGGCCGAATCCTAATCTCCTTCCTGAAGGGATACTTACTAACATATCCTCAAGAGATAAACAACTACTAACGTATCCTGAAGGGATACATGACTAATTTATCTCCTAATCGCGGGTGAACAGCACACGCTTGCTACAGTAACCATGGTAAATAGTACACATGCGCTACAGTACCCACGGTGAACAGTATGCGCGTGCTACAGTACCATGTGTTAAGGGTAATATCCCTTAACACCGTGCATGTAACATTACGACCCTCACGATGAAACAACTCGTCCTCGAGCTGTAACATAGGGCGAAAAATTCCTCTGATGGGGTATGTGAATCTGTTAGTGCATGATCTTCAACATCATCATCATCCGCTTCATTAGGTTGTCTAGTAAGGATAACTCGACATCAAAAACCATAGTGTTGGATCTGATACCAAATATGATGAACCTTAGCTCATCGGGTGCTTGACGCCAAGAGAAAGGTCAAGGTGTCGACAATGAGATGAGATATTTGACTATAGGCTGGGATGATAGAACTTGAGGAAGAAACTAGATTAATTCATCTTCATTGCTTGAGCCAAACCGATTACATCATTACATCACATATACTTTTATAGGACTAATCTAATTTGGCCCCTAAGACAGCTACTACCATACTACGAACTTAACTTTCCTAATCTTCCTTCTGGCCGAATCCTAATCTCCTTCCTGAAGGGATACTTACTAACATATCCTCAAGAGATACTTGACCAACTACTAACGTATCCTAAAGGGATACACGACTAACTTATCTCCTAATTGCGGGAGAACAGTACATGTTTGCTACAGTGCCCATGATGAACAGTACACACGTGCTACGGTAGCCCCGCACGTAACAGTCAATGTCCAAAATGTCACTTTTTTGTGACTGGTAATGATACATGGCACTCCAAAATCCTAAACTTCTGCCAGTTTGGACCACTCCCCCCTTCCATACGTTGAGAGAGAGAGAGGGCATAGTAAGCACAGAATTCTATGTGCTACATGTGCATGGAGAAAAAGGGAAACAATCAACTTAAATCTCTAAACCAATAAAAAAACAAAAAATGACAAGAGTAAGCATACCAATGCTCTTCTGTATGCACCAGCTACCCATTCGGCTAGTTCAAGGGAAGCTTTATCCTCAGCAGGCAAAGAAAATCGCTGTACAGCTTCTTCTCCTATATCATAATTTGCCCTTTGTATACATCTGTCAATAATTTTTAATCATGAACAATAGATCACACAACCATTCAACGCAATTCATTGATATACACCAGAGCAAGCGAGCGAGAGAGAGAACACGGAACTAAGAAACAAGAGAAAAGTAAAATGCCAAATGTTGAAATCTTGCAAAAGTTCTAAACATAAAGTGTTAAAAGAAAGTGTAACTAATGGATAAAGAATTAGAGACTATAAAAGGTGTGGATATTTAAAATAAGTCAAAATAAAAAGAAGAGAAAACTTTGTAAATTCTGGTGAACAATTTTATATATTTCCGGTATTTTCTTTTAATGGAATAATATTTATTTTAGATTACTCCATAATCTTGCTATTCTTGCCGTGTTTATAGGGGCACATCTCAGTACCATTGTCCCCTGGAGTGTAAGCTAATTCCAAGATTCAAGCCCATGGTGCAGGCTTTAGATGGTCAAACATGCTAAAATGTTAAAGTGGACATGTGTACCGAGCAGTTCTACATGCAGTAGAATCATTTCAGGTGAGACTATACAAGTTCAGAACATTGTCATATTTACTACTATGCCACCATCAATTGTGCAGATAGGAAATGCCCATGACATGGTCATTATTCTAAATATATCTTCTTGAGAATAACCTGAACTGACATACATTATCAAGCATAGATGTGATGTGAGAAGCATGACCACAAGTCCACAACATCAGTAAGCACTATTTTGGAACAGTAAAAATGTTAGGACAGAACCACAGAGAATAACCAGGGATATTTAACTTCATGTGACCTTAATATAGTACATAAAGATATAAGATAATATGTATAGATACTTCTAGCAAAAAAAAAAATCAATTGATCAACCTAAAAATTATACCGGGTAATGCACAAAGAGCTCGCATCAAAACCTGATCTTTGGGGTGCATAAACAAGAAGACAGCAAGAAACCAATGTACAGCCTAAAAAAACTCACACGTTCAATAATTTTGAAGGAGCAGCACGTAAAAGAACTAATGCCTCCTTCCAACTCCATTGTCGTTCAGCCAGAGGTGGAAGGCGCTGTAGAACAGATAGACGCCAATCCAAATCTTCAATGGAACATTTGGCATGCTTGAGTCTCCATTCTAATGCTTGTCTACCAGCAGGTGACAGACCAGTACTTGACTGATGATCCATATCAGGGCCTTTTAATAGGAGATTATGACGAAGTATATCAAGCAGAAGCCCAACGAAGTATATCACCATGTTCTTCCCTTCAGATCCAGTATTATTATCACAGCACTCATGAGTAACAGAGCACTCGGAAGGGGCTGCTTGTGACAGCTTGATACTGTCATCCATATGTAACAATGATAATACAATGCTGACCATGAAAATCTGTAAAGCAAGGTAGCCAAATGAAGCTTAACTGCTTAAGGAATCCATTGAATAGTTGTAAGATATATGTTTAAAATGTGCAATGCAAGCTATAAACAGATGAATATGAAAATAGTGACATCATAGTTTATTCAATTGTGGTTAAATGATCAATCAACTTGCATTCATATTTCATCCTCTAAAAGGCAAAATGAGCAACGTTTTTTGAGATTTTGCGGGTGAAGTACCAACAACATTGGTGACACCAAGGTCCACTCAAATCAGGTAGGCCATGAATTTTATTGTGACTATAAGTCTATAACTTTAAAACCATTGGTGCAGCTAGCAATCCATCTACACCATTGCATTCTTGGTGATGAGCACTACAAAGCAAGATATCCAAATTTAATTTTTCCGGATATTTGAATCCAAAGAATAGGATCTCCCGTGAATATGAATTCGTATCCAAGCAAAACTATCCGAATCTGACCAGGTATTAAAACCCTTATACAAAGCCAACCAAAATTGGATCCGGCATTGGATCGGTCGGGATCCGATTGCACCCCTAGACTCAGTTAACAATAATATTAATTTTACATAAAATAGCACCTCAATCAGGGCATACACAGTATAAAAAATCGATGATCTTGTGCTAGACTGTTCATTACTTTGCCATCACTTAAAATCGTGTCTTAGTTTTGTCAAGTGCAATCCTATACATTGTAAGAAAAACATAGTGCAGAAGAGCCAACCTTTCGTGGAGTACTTTTGATAGCCTCCATAAAATTTTGCATCTCCCTCAAATATGACAAAGCTATGTGATAATGGTGTTCATTCCCATCATCTGCACACTTTTCCATCTCTCCCAGAGCAAGGGCAACTGACTGAAGAGCATATCGCATGTGCATTAGCTCGATGTCATGCATCCTGTCATAGGTACAAGAAGGCCACATGAAACAAACTACTCATGAGAAAAATAATGTCAATTCACAAGTGAACAATACAGCAAATTATACCAAGCTTGTTTCCTTGCTTGCCATAGTAATATTAATAGAACTTCTAACATGGCTTAGGGAATTAGCAAGGTAAGCAAAAGGCAGCTCAGAAATTACTCAGGTCAGAGACTAAAGACGGGAAGATCTTTATGCAGCAGGAAGCATTAAGCATAAAAGTCGAGGATACGATATTGATAATATAAACCCAAAAAAGGGAAAAAATACAACATAGTAGTTAACAAATGCCATAACAGAGATTGTTATGAACCTCTTCCAAGCTGCAGTTGTTGAAGAAAGTGGCTGCATACCAACAAGCTCAATGGCATCTTGAAACTTTATTCCTGGGACCACGTCAAATAGCACCTGTATTAAAGTTATTAAAAAGAAGAATTTCAGAAGAATACCTAGCTATCAACTGGAAACTCGAAGGTTGCTTTTGTGCCCAACAAGGAGGGGGTAAAATGACACGAGAGAATTGTACAATATGCAAAGGTGTCATAAACATGTGGGCACTGCTAAGGGTATAAGCGTCATTTCCTAATTTCTAGGGTTTGGTCTCATGTACACTATATATTGCCCTTTGGGCTATGCAATACATTCAACCGGCATTTTATCCTTTCATCCTACTCTTATAACATGGTATCAGAGCTCATGGTTCTTTTCTAGCTCACCCTACCGAAACTTCATTGCTGCCCGGGAGGAGCTAATCTGAAGCGGCCACCTCCGGCCGCCGCCGTCATCCGCCTCAGCGCGCCTCTCCCGCCGCCACCACCGCACCATCGCGGCCGCTTGCGCTGCAGCGCCGCCGCCCGGATCCGCTACCTTGGTCGTCTCCACCGCCACGAAGCCTAGATCCGTGAGTCGCCGCCGGGATCCGCCACCTCCGTGCGGATCCGGCATCTCTGGCCCGAGGTCGCCTCTTCATCGATCCACCACCGCGCCTCTAGGTTGCTATCTCACTGGATCTGGCGGCCCGCCTCGGCCGCCACCGACGCCGCCCTCTTCGCCGCCGACTCTCTGGATCCGGCCGGATCGCCCGCCGCCGACGTGCTTACATCTCGCCAAGCCAACGGATCTACGGCGGCGCGGATCTTGGCTCCCTATCCAAGCTTCCGTCGCCTCAAGCACCTTCCCAGCCCGCCAAGACGGATCCGGCTCCCGCGCCTCGCCCGGCCAGCGATCCAGGTAGTCCCAGTCCGGATCCGGCCTCACTTGCCCCGACATCCTCCGGCGCCAATCGCCTCAACATCGTCCACCGTCGCGCGTGCACTCTCCACCACCTTCCTATGGTCCGCGCCTCCTTCACGCCATGCGGATCCGCCTCTCCCGGTAGTCGCTTTGTCCCGCCGTCTCCTTCCCCGCCACGCCAAGCCTTCTCACATGGTCGGCGATGGAGAGGGAGGGGCAGAGAGAGAGGAGAAAAAGGGAATATATCTGTTCTCTAAGTTTTTTTCGTTTTTGTGTCTTTCGTTTCGTCGATCCAAGTTCGTTGTCATCTCTCTATCAATTCGTCAATGCCATGCGAATCCACAAATTTCTTGTTACTCAGCTCACTGCTTTGCTAGCCACGGTCCATCCTCTCGGATGAGTGGTTCTCTCCTTCCTTTCGCATAGCAACAACCGCCGCTTTTCTCTGAGCCGCTGCAGATCGTAGAAGTCTTTATGATGCTGCCGCTTCTCTTTGAGCCGCGACCCCGAGCTTCTAAGGCCGTCGCGCTTCTTCTGCACCGCGCCTCCGTTGCGTTTCTTATGCACTGTGCCGCTGCCGTCTCGGACTTCGATCTGTGCCGCTATGCTTCTATCTCACTCTTCGGCTTAATTTAACAGCTCTCTCTTCTTGTGTCACCTTTCACTCCTCTTTGTCGTGTTACCGCGGTCAATGTTACTCCCGCTTACCTCTACTTCAATAGTCCTTGCACTTTGTGCTTTCTGGGTTATTGCACGATTCCAGATGGTTGGTACTCGACACAATTTTCCAAGAGCCGCACGCTACGACGACATCTTCGAGACATAGATTTTGGATTTTCCCTATTTTAATATAAACCCTTCCAAATGCAATGCTATTACATATGCCTTGCATTTGAGGGGGTGTTAAGGGTATAAACGTCATTTCCTAGTTTCTAGGGTTTGGTCTCATGTACACTATATATTGCCTTTTGGGCTATGCAATACATTCATCCAGCATTTTATCCTTTCATCCTACTCTTGTAACAGACACATGCACGCATGGTGGAGAAATGTGATCAGAAAAATCAGATATCAGATAAAATAGAACTCACTCTCATGGGAGTCTGAACAGCTAACCGCTCAAGTATCAAGTTCTCAACAAAAGGGTCTAATATTTCCGCATTGTTAACATCCGAATCTTGCTGGGAAAACAACAATGAATTCCTCAAATTCCATGGGCGGCCAGAATTCACACTGGAAACAAAACATGCAAGATCCAGACGAAAGCATAAAAGATCACACAAGTACTCCTCGCAGGATGTCTGCAAATAGAAGCTGTCACAATCATTCACATATTTTTTTTCTGCACACCACCACAGAATCGAAAGAAAATTCAGGAGCAAAAGAAGCACCTCATCTGTCTGCTTACGGTAATGCGAGTATTCTTGTAGTCGCAGAGCTTGGGATTTGCTTGTCCAGAATAACTGCATTAGCTTTCTCCGCAATGCTGTCTTACCCTTCAGAATGTCCCACCCCAAGACAGCAACCAATGGTTGGAGAAGGGGGAATAACGAAACAACCTGCAGAAAGCCACTTGCCAGAAGATATTAATAAGGCAAATAACTAGCAAAATTTGTTCTGCGATGCTCATAGCAGACCCCTCAAAACAAATAAATGTCAGTATCCCATAGGAAAATGACATACATTAACAGCTTCTTGAAGCTGTTCCCTCTTAATTGCAGATAGAGCAGTTTCCATGACAACTTCAAGGACATGTTTTCCAGAAAGTCGACAATAATGATACAGATCTTTCTTGCAGGATGTTATAGCTGCATTCACCATGGTCCTATCATCCGTGTCAGCATCTCTCTCCAATGATAATGTTTCCAGAAACTTCTTGAAAGGAAGAGGCATCCAATTAGCATCAGAGACACCATGATCTTCAAATTCTTCAGAAAGAATGTCATCCAGAATGAGCTAAAAACAACACCAAAGAAAAGCAATTAGCGCCATCCAAAAATAAGTCTGCAAAAATGCATTTCAAAAAGAAAAATAGTGGTGATATGGTAGGTACAGTGGAGAAGGACATGGTTTGGGGGTCATGGAGAAGCTGGGATTTCAAGGAAGGAACAAACATATCTATGGGCCAAACATATCTATGGGCCACCTCCATCTTCTTCTTCTTCTTCTTCTTTTTTTTGGCCATAAGCTCAAAGAAAAATCGTTACAAAGCAATAAGCACTCAGATTCTGGGGTAATAGATGTTCAGTGGCCTAAAATTTCTGTACATTAAAATGGTGAGTGAAATTTCCCTTAGAGAAAAAGAACAGGAATGGTAATATAACATGAAGGTTGTAGATTATCAACCAAGGAAAGGACATTAACAAAAGAAGCATGCCAGTAGAAATGATATAGAGAATTTTGTAATTACCTCAATCAGTTGAACAAGCTGGGGACTGCTAGACTGAAGAGCTGCTTGATACATTTTAATTATTCTATCATGCGACTCAAGCCATGTTCCACCATAATTTGATGCTTTTGCCCAACCCTTTCTGACAAGCTCTCCTATGACAACCCTGTAATAAGAAATCATATTCAAAATTTATTGAATGTATCCAGATCTATCACCCAACTGAGACCAACGTACATAATATATTATTAGTTGATCACTTGAACATGTATAATCTGAAACCACAAACATGAATATGATGATACCACATCAAAATCTGGAACTAGTTCCAGAACTTTGCTCTGTATAACACCTAGTGGTTACCAGTTTACTGCATACTACAAAATTATGGCATCTCACCTCGCAGATGTCTATACCTCATGCCCATTGAAATGTTATGATAGCAACAAGACAACAACTAACAAGTAGTTGTAAGACTTGTTACTTGCCATACAAACATAGGTTGCAAACAGGGTAGAGGGGCTGGTGTCCAGTAGGAGTATAGGGACCCCACTGAAATTTTTGTGACAAGCCCCTCAAGTTACAATGAGATTACGTACATATAACTCCAAAATAACTCTCTAACAACATGAACTAGGGACCCGACTCAAATATTACACAGACACACATACAGACAGACACACAGACACACATACATACAGGACATACATATATGCAAACTCCCTGCTTGTAAACAAATTTTACATCTCCGCCGTCAATGCATCTATGTTTGTTCCTGTCATTTGCATGCAAATGTTGATATGTGCATCAAGAGACAAGCATTCCTAAAAAAGATACGCTAATCAGCTTGCTGTTTTGATCGAGATATTGATATGGAATTGAACCAACTGAAGAGCATCAATGACACACATATGGACCTTAACTGAAACCATTATTGAGCTTATCGTTCCATGCAACTGTTAATGTATTAACGAAAGGACATTCATCCTACAAGCACAGTTTGTAACTCAAGCTACCACTGACCCTACTATTTCCACACATGTGTTGATATGTCCATTACATTCTCAGCTTGGAACTCTAGCTAATATTTGTACCTATCAGATATTGAGATGTTTCTAGACAAATGTCGATTCAATTTATAGTTAGATTTTAACTAAAGATGCTGCAATAGAGATTACTTGTACTCATCCTCCTCCACGCCATGACCAAGGCAAAGGAACCGGAGATGCCAAGCAGCACCCTCGAGATCACCAGCCGCGACAAGCACCTTCACCGCGTCCAAGTGAGCGAGCTGCACACTACGCCGCAGCCACAGGAGCACGTCCGAGCAGAAACCCCCGTCCAATCCGATCTGCCTTGAGACGCTCGCGCACAGCGCGTCAAACAGCTCGGCGTTGTCGAGGAACACCCCCCACAGCCCCCTCAGATCCTCCTCGGAGACTGCGAGCATCTCGACACCGACCCCCGCCTCCCCTCCGCCCTCGACCTCGCGCTTCAGCCTCGCCACCCCCAAATCCAGCAGCTTCGCGAGCGTCTCCCGTGCCTCGGCGCCGGTGGCGGGGTCGTCGGCGATGGGCTGGAGGAGGAGGAGGAACTCCGCCTTGAGGCGGAGCTCCTCGGGGTTGGGCGTTGAGGGGAGGGCGGCGAGCTCGAGCGCGGCGAGCCAGGCGAGGTGGGAGGGAGGGGCAGGCGGGGGCGCGGACCAGAGCACGCCGGGGACGCGCCCCGAGGCGACGACAGGGCGGAGGAAGTCCGCGGCGAGGCCGGGATCAGCGCGGCGGCGGAGGCTAAGGAGCGCCGCGCGCAGGGGCTCGAACTGCGCGAGGAAGAGGTGGTTCGCGGCCACGCGGGCGAGGAGGGCGGCCTCCCGCTCCGACGCCGCCATGGCGAATTCGGGGGATGGTCAGGGGCTCGGAATCACGAGGCGGTGGTGAGCATGATGGTGTGCGCGGCCGTGCGGGAGTTGGAGCGCGGTGTCGGGGGGTGGAAACTTGAGTTTTGCGAAGGGTTTGCCCGTGTCGCGCGGTTTGGGGAGGAGCAGGAAGGAAGAGGAATGAGAAGGCGAGGCGAGCGACGCAATCGAAAAGAAGTGTGCGTTTTCTCTCTCCTTTTGTTTTGTTTTTCCGGGGACACCTGATCAATGGATGGATGATACTGGACGCGCGATGAGGCAATCCTGGCCGTTGATGTGGTGATGAATATAGGGAGCGTTCGTGCGATCGAGGCTGCAGTTGCGCAGATTTGACCACGACGTGTGATCTGGAATTGACACATCTTGTTTCTGTTTTATCGATTTTCGTTTTGGATTTTAGCAATTTAACATGTTTTACGTGTTTATATAACTTGTATTCCCTTGGATCGTAGCATGGCAGCAGAGCTCCCACATGCCACCACGCGGGTTTAGGCTACGCTCATTTCGGTTTAAATTTCTGACTTATTTTTTTTCTATTAGCCATCTGCTCGTGCGTTGCGACGAATTTTATTAGATATATAGATAACCATGCCATAAAAGAAGATTACTTTGATCAGTTAAAAAGTGGAAAGTGATGAGAAGTTGAGAATGAGGCGGTTAGAGGGGAAAGGACGTACGACCACTAACTCGTTCTTTTTATAATAGTAATGATTTATAAATTTCGCCTTTTTCTGAACTTTTCGCTTTTTTGAGTTTTTTTGTGAGTCTTTTTTCCCGTACTCATTTGCGTTGTCCGTGATGAGTTAACATATTTTTCTATTTTTATTTTTTTTTAAATTTAATTACGTCAAATAAGTCATCTTCAGTTACAGTATAATTTCAGCTATAAATCACTATTTTTCAGCCTAACCAAGCGGAGCCTTAAAGCTTCGAAATCAAGTCTCGTCCAACTTTCAAGCCTCGAAAGCAAGCTCGTCTCAAGCAAAAATTCGAGCGAAATTCAGGTTTCGAAAGCAAGTTTCACCCGCAACCAACCTATCCAAACAAAACACAACAAAAAGTCACCCTAACCATCCCCAGTCTTAGGCTAAGTTCTTTTGGGCTGATGACTTATGGCTTAAATATTTGAATTCTGACTGTTCGTGAGAAGCAGTACGTAGAGGGAAATAGTCGCATGCGTTTTTAGCTGATAAAGCTGAACTAAGTACACTTTTTACTATAATTTTTTTTAACACCGTCTTCAAAAAACGTACCATTTAAAAGTTAGTTACTGTAGACAGTGCAAGTATAAGCTAAGTTTAAGCCCAAAAGAACCCGGCCTTAATCCTTGGCTGCTTTTTTTTGTGACGGTTATGCTTAGACGCGTGCTGCCATCCTCGTAATTGCAGATTGTGCATTTCCAAAGGAATGTACAATAGTCTATCTTTTAAGATTGTTTTTAAAGTTTTTACTTCATCTAAAGATAGCACTAAATATAATCTCTCCAACAGTAAATCATTCTTCTAACTATTTTATACTATTTTTACCATAACTTCTTGCTTCACACCCTCTCATTATTTGTGGTGGTTTACGGGTTCAAGTCATCTCATGCATAAGAGATGGCACTTTATCTCTCCTCACATGCTCTCTCTTTTATATAGAATTTTACTTATTTAATATAGCTAAGATGGTACTATTGGAGATACCCTAACAAACTTGCCACTAGAAGGGCCGAAGTGGCATGGTCGTGGAGCTATCAATGGCAATGGCTTGGCAAAGGGTGACAGCACCAGCGAGACAGCAAAGTTGCACATAGCATGAGAAAACAACACCAAGGTGGAGTCAAGGACAAGTCTATTTAAGGAGGGGAGATCGTGCATGGAGTGGCATAGTGGTGTCATAAGAAGTGTTAAGAAATCTGGGTCTGGGCTTGAAGTCTTGGCTCATGGTAGATATCTCACCACTAGGCTATAAATAGGGAGTACTATTGGCTATTTTGTAGACGGAATCAGAAAGAAAGCAATAAAGAAAGACGAGGCGCTCTCTCTATCTATCTGTGTTTTCAATCTACTATTTTTGTCTTCTGTGATTGATCTGGTTTTGCATAAGCAGAGCAATCGATCGGACTAGTTGCCAACGACGGTTCCTCAACACGTTATCAACACAAATCGCTCCGGTGAATCGAATGTAATCATCGAAGCATTAGTAGATTGAATTGTTTGTATCTAGATCGCTCTAAATTCCACAAATTTTACTTTCTAGATTATTTTCTATGGTGCAAATCCGCTCTAATCTACCACGAGCAAACTTGAAGTAGCCGGCACAATGTTGATCGGTAGATTACAGGAAAAGAGTAGATGTTGATTGCACTGTAGATTAAAAAAAGAAGAAAAATATCTGCGCACGGTCGGCCCCGTACGGCCGTCGGCCCTCGAAAATTGCAGAATTCACTAAAAGTTCATGTTCTGGCATAAAACGGCATCGGGAATTCAAATTTTGAATTATTTTTAGCATTTGAAGCATGTTTATTTATGTTATTATTTTTTTTCTATATTTTTTGTATTTATTTATTGTTTTTAATTAATCGTAATTATTTAAATTGACTTAATCATCGTAATTAACAGTAAAATTTATAGACAATGCATAGAAAATTCTGGAACATTACGAAACTCTTTTGTACTATTATCAAATTTATTTATCTGAAGTAAATTTATTCCATACATGTTTACCAGCAGTAAACTTATATATTCTTTTCATGCACATTAAATGATTGGCATCACGAACCGGGAGTTCGAGGAGCTGGCCTAACATGGCCAAAACTACTTGACTTGGGTTTTCGATGTCGAGATAGTACTTGAAGCCAAGAAGCTCTGCGCTGCCAAAGGGATTGGTACACTGCAGGATGCTCGACCCACCCCTGAGGAAAATGATCAGGCACTTCACTTCCTCAGGCACCATCTCTATCTCACTATCAAGAATGAGTACATGGCAGAGAAGAGCGTGCTAGTACTATGGGCTACACTTAAGAAGTGGTTCAAGAGGCTAAAGTATACCATTCTTCCTCAGGCAGAGCAAGAATGGATCCGACTGATGTTTGCCTACTTCAAAACGGTCGGGGAGTACAATTTTGCCTTGCACAGAATTTGTACAAATCTTCAACTTTGTGGCAAGTAGATCACAAATGAGCAGAAGATTGAGAAGACCCAATCCACCTTCCACCCCAATGACGTGCAATCCGCACGCAATTATCATCAAGACGACTACAAAGAGTATGCCGAATTGATTGATATGATGCAGGTTGTAGAGGCTCAGGACGAAGTTCTCCGCAAGAACTACGTCACACAGCCACCCGGGAGCTCCGCTGGCCGTGAAGCCAACGCTGAGAGCTACAAGGTGCAAAAGCCCATGTTGAAGAAAAGGGGAAGGAAGGGTAGTACCATAGCCCAGAAAGGCAAGTCAGATGCTACACGTGAGAATAAAGCAAGCAAGCCAAAGAGAGATGGAAATGCCTATGGTCAGCAAGACCAATCCTACTACAAGTGTGGCAAGTGGGGGCACTGGTCGCGGATCTGTAAAGAGCCGCAGCATGTCATCGATGCCTTCCAAGCCCAAAAGAAGAAGGATGGCAAAGGGCAGCATGAAACCCACTTTGCATCTGTTGAGGGGGAGAGTTCTGAACAGCTGCATGCGCTGATGGAGGATGAAACCATTCCAGCAGCAGCATCCCCTTTTGACCTTGCAGCCGCCACCGCCATGATTTCTCTAGAAGAGAATATCACCCGTGAGAAAATAGCAGCCAAAGTCTCTGACTTCTTAGCAGATTCAGTCTAATGCACAGAATGCATTTAGACTTTAATTGTCATTTATTTTGTGTGGAAGAATAAGTTAGAATTTGCATGGATGGTACTCAAACAATTTTCTTGTGATGGTTGGATGATATTGAATAATTCATTCATTTATTCAGTTTATAATGGCATGATATGTTCTGATATTAAAGTATTTTATTTATGTGTAGATTTCCTTTTAATGTATATTAATAAAATACCTTACATTAGAACACGTGTCGTGCCCTATGAAGAAAGTGTGCTTAGCTGGCAGCAGCACAACGAATATCATCTTAAGAGAGACAAAATATTTTCTGTCGATTAGTAAGAATGCTGGCAGCCTTACAACAATCACCGGTAGCAATGCTTATATAATAGGTTCAGGAAGAGTCACAATTATACTTTCAATGTGCAGAACTTTGGTCTTTTAAGAAGTCTTATTGTACCCAGAATTAACTAGAACTTTTTTAAGTTTTAAGGATATTCGTGCCAACGGTTTCCATGTTGAGACGGAAGAAGAGTACGGTAAGGAATACCTACTCATTACGAAGCACAAAGAAAATAGAAAAATTGTATTAGAAAAACTTCCTTCATTAGAAACTGGGCTATGCTACACCAATATCAAGGCACTTGCAGCTTATACTGCCCTAAAAACAGTATTTAGAAGCTCTGAACTTTTGTGTCTCTAGCATGACAGATTAGGCCACCCAGGTCTTAGGATGATGAGAAATATAATCAACAATTCCCAAGGGCATAATATTAATATAAAGAATTTCCTGAATCACAAAGATTTTGTGTAGCCTGCATGTGCCACCGGGAAATTAATTACTATACCTTCTACTCTGAAAGTGAATGATTAAATCCCTGCATTCCTGAAACGCATGCAAGAAGATTTATTAAGATAATCAAATTTATTGCCTGGCCGTTTTTTGCAGAATTGTAATTTACCAGCTACATGTTGGGGACACGCAGTCCTGCATGCAACAACTCTAATCAACTTTAGACCATCGGCCTACAACATCCATTCACCTATGCAACTAGCGCAAGGGTCAGTACCAAAAATTTCTCTAGAGGTTTGGATGCAATGTGTATGTACCTATACCCCCTCCACAGCGTACTATAATGGGTCCTCTCCGAAAGACTAGGATATATGTTGGTTATGAGACATCATCCATAATCAGGTATTTAGAACCCATGACAGGAGATTTGCATACTGCCCACTTCGCTGATTGCATATTCGATGAGGATAATTTCCCAACATTAGGGGGAAGAAATCAACCCCTTGATGAAAAATATCTGAAAATTACGTGGCAAGCCATGGGAATCCATGCACATGACTTGCGCACTAGTGAAGCAAATAGAGAAGTCCAGAAGATCATTGATTTGTAAGCATTAGCAAATCAACTACATGATCACTTTAGTGATTTGAAGAGCGTGACCAAGTCGCACGTGCCTGCATGCAATGCACCGGAGAGGGTTGAAATACCAAAGAAAGTTGAAGGTATCCCTAATCCCGTCTAGTGGCCTCATAATAAAACGACGAGAACTCCGGCCCCTCGAATCCTAAGTAACCAGGGACGCCTGGTGAAGAAAGATAAGAAGGACATGACACAGCCAATCACTGAACTTCCCTAGAACCAGAATGGGAGCCAGTTGAGACCTGGCATCAGGATGACACCTTTAGAAAAGGACGTACCGGATTTGAACATCCCCATGGAAGGAGAAATCGGCATGGATGTGTGCGCACACATCGGAGCTAAAAAACTAAAGAGACTTGCCACTACAACTAGAAGAAGCGATGAGCAAGGAGAAGAACTAGAAGAAGTAATTCATGATGAAATAGCTATAAATTATGTGCACACGGGAGAGTCCATGAATAGGACAACAACCAATGTTGACATCTACTTTGCAAAGAAAATTGCTACAATCATCGATCTTGATCCAGAGCCTGCATCGCTCAGATTGGGAAGATTAGAAGAAGGCAATAGAAACTGAATTATTATCTCTGAACAAAAAAGAGATGTTTGGGCTCGTAAGCCGTACACATCTCCATATGCACCCTGTAGGGCATAAGTGGGTATTTGTTTGAAAGAGAAATGAAAGAAATGAAGTTGTAAGATATAAAGCAATATTGGTTGCACAAGGTTTCACTCACGTCCAGGAGTTGATTATGAAGAAACCTACTCTCTAGTCATGAGTAGAATTACCTTTAGACACTTAATCTCAATGACAGTAAACTTGAATCTAGAAATGAAATTGATGGATGCGATAACTGCATACCTTTATGGAAATTTGGATTCGAAAATTTATTTGAAGATACCTGAAGGTATCCTTGTCCCGAACAAAGACAGAGAAAACAGAAATCTGTAGAGTGTGAAGCTCAGAAAATCACTATACGGACTTAAGCAATCAGACATGATGTGGTATAATCGCTTAAGCGACTTTGTATGCAAGAAAGACTACATGAACAATAAAGATTGTCCCTGGATATTTATACGATGATCCAGAATAGATTTTGTATAATCTCAATATATGTAGATGATCTGAATATCATCGGGACAATGAAAGACATAAAAGAAGCAGTTCTTACCTGGAGTCAGAATTTGAAATGAAAGATTTGGGTAAAACCAAATACTGCTTAGGCCTGCAGCTCGAGCATGTCCCTAAAGGAATATCAGTACATCACTCAGCCTACGCCCAGAAGGTGTTAGAAAGGTTCAGCATTGAGTAGGCATACCCATCGAAAGTACCGATGATCGGGAGGTCTTTACAGCAAGAAAAAGACCCATACCGACCTAGGGAAGAGGGGGAGGAAGTCCTAGGACGTAATTCCCATACTTAAGTGTAGTAGGAGCACTTATGTATTTCGCAAACTACACTTGTAATATCCCAAAAGTCTATCGAGGATTAATTGTGTAATTTGGAGAGCAGGACCTTAAAGAAAACAATAAAATATCAAGTTTTGAGTGGGATTTCTGAATTTTTAGGACAACCTGGGCCTGGACCTTGGCCCAGGTGGGAATTTTGGCCCAAGGGGGGAGGGGAGGCGCCACCCCTCCAACCCTAGCCGCCTCCACCACTTCCCCCCATTGCAGCCGCCACCCTCTTCCCCCCATTGCAGCCGCCACCTCCACCACGGTAAGGTTTTCGGCTGCCACGGTGAGGTTTTTGGCTGCCGCAGGCAAAGTTTGTCTTCCGTGGCGAGATAACAGGAAGAAAGGAGGAAGGAAGGGAGAAGAAGGAGAAGAGGAAGAGGAAAGAAAAGAAATAAAGGGACCAAGGAGAAGAGGTGAAATTCGTGGGTGTTCGTCGTGTTCTTCATCATTTCTTCAAGGGTAATCCCTATTTTCCCCAATTAGATTAATAATTTAGTAGTGGTAGCATCGTCGTTTTTCTGGACAGCCAAAACAGATCGGGTTAGACGGCTGTTTTGGGATAGATCCGTGGGGATTCAGATCTGGACCCCTCCTAGATAATTGTAGAGAACGAAATTATCTTTCCATGAAGTCCTAGAACGCTTCATTCCGATTTGTGTAGCAAAAGTTATGATTTTTCTAAGTTGACTGTTCTGCATCTCGGAGGATTTTCCGACGGGATTTCGGTAGATCGATTTTAGAAATTAGTAAACGGGAGAATCAGAGGATCTTTATATTAGGAAAGTTGTAGATAATTTTGTTAGCTTTCCAGAACGGTCAAGAAGTACAAATTCCGACATTCGGGGTGGAAGTTACGGCATTTGTAGTGCGCTGTCCAGAGACAAATACAGATTGAGGAAAACTGGTTGGATCGGGTAGAAGATGGCCGAATCTGGAAAGCTCCCCAAATAGGTTTAGTTAGATAATTTAATTATATTTCCAGAGAATCTGAGAACGCCTCATTGGACTTTTGTATCAAAAGTTACGAATTTTCAAGGTGGTCATCTCTAGAAAGCGGGGTTGGCGAGAGAAGAGTTGAGTTGGGGTCAAGTTAAATATGTTGGGTTAGTTTAAGGGTGTTTTATTTTATCCATAGACCCATCTCTGTTGTCTTAGAAAATATTATATTAATGTTCAGGAGGAGGACGGGTTCCCGGGGCTGCACCTTCTACTCATCCTCCGTTTTCGCGTGGTTAAGGCAAGTATAATGATGGTTGAAATTTTATAGTGTGATTGTTGATGAATCTTGGTTTGTGGATGTTTGATCGGTACTATGAGTGTATGCGATCTTGATTGTGATAATGACATGTTGGTACGATTATGGTATTTTGCAATTGAAGTTGTTTTATGAGAATTTATGATGCATGGATATGGTGAATGCAAATTTTATTCATTAAGACATTCACATATATGCATCATGCTGCAATTGAAGTTGTTTATGAGAAGTTATGATGCATGGATAAGGTGAATGCAAGTTTTTATTTATTGGGACATTCACATATATGCATCATGCCGATATATTGAAGTCTTGGTCACGAGGTGACCAGCGTCGAGTCCCGTCATGTTGATGTCATGACGGGCTAAAGGTCCCCATACTTGTGGAGTATGGGCAATTGGTCCCTGCATGCGGATGGTATAGGCATGGGTGTGCATTGACGGATGCACACTCCACATTACCGTAAAATACGAAGAGAAGAGATAAAGAGATTTTTGATCATAATGCATAGCATGGTTCATTATATGATTGATGGTTAAATTGTGAGATGATGATCATGGTTGTTCTTGTAATTACTTATTATATTTCTTGAGTCGTTGGACTCACTCTTCTTTATTGTTGTTGTTGTTTGTTGTTTGTTTTAGGTACCTTCATGAGATTGGCATGCATGGGATTAAAGGAAGACTAGAGTTGTTGCACTTGCACGAATTATTCACCATGGAAGAAATATAGAATTTAGATTATATTTACTGAGTAGCTCAAGTGAGACTTGGCTTATGACTGAGAAGTTAAATTGTAACAAAGAACTAGAACTTGCTTATTTTGCTTCCGCTCATTAATTAAGTTTTATAGCTGTTCTACTTAGTATAGCTTATATTGATTACGATTAATTATATCCTTTGATTATGCTTGTGGGAACCTCGAAATTAGACAATAAACAAAGGAGGTTCTGCCAAAATTTGTAGGGTAATTTAGTTTATCTTTATTATGTTGTTAGTTTGGTAGCATTCTAGGCCATGGCTTGGCTGGGGTGTTACAACACTAGATCGGACATTCCATTTGTCGTAAACCTATTAGCAAGGCATAGTGCAGAACCTATCAAAAGGCATTAGCAGAGAATAAAGGACATTTTCCGATACCTCCAAGGAAGTAAGGACCTTGGATTGTTCTACAGAAAGAATCAAGATTTGAACTTGACTGGCTGTGCAGGTGCTGGGTATCTGTCGGACCCGCATACCGTAAGGTCACAAACAAGCTATGTATTCCTGTGTAGTGGAACTGCAATTTCATGGAAATCGTCTAAGCAAAGTCTCGTAACGACTTCGATGAACCACTCAGAAATTTTAGTCAATTGTGGATTTTTACAACTCAAATTGTATTTAAATCGACGTGTCCTATTCTAATCATCACGAACAGTTTTAAATCTTTCAATGCCTATTAAGAATACTAATTACGGGATTTGCACAATTTATAAGTGACTGACAAATTTTATTTTAGTCATTTATGAATTTTTACAACCCAAATGCTATTTAAATCGTCGCGTACAGTTTTAGTCGCTAGCGTAATTTTAAACCGTCGCGTACTATTTTAAATTGGCGCGTCATATTCTAATCGTCATGAACTGTTTTAAATCTTTCGATGCCTATTAAGAATACTAATTACGGGGTTTCTACAATTTGTAAGCGACTTTCAAATGAATTGCGCTTCAAATGTACAACATAGCGATCTAAGCGGCAATACAATTATTACCAACTAAATTACAGTTATTTTCTAAAGTAAAAATTCAATGATTTCAATTGCTATCATGCTATGTTTCAAAAATAATTCTACAAAAAATACGAAAAACTCACTGTCGTCGATACGCAGATTCCTCCTCCTCTCTTCCCCTCCCTCTCCTCTTCCTCCTCTTCCAACTCCCCTCATCCTCTTCCTCCTCTCCTCCTCCCCTCCTCTTCCTCCTTGCCTCCTCCTCTTCCTCCTTCCCTCCTCTTCTTTGTTTTCTTTCATCTCCTTGACCCCTCTTTCTCTTCTCCCTTTCTCCCCTTTCTTGAGTCAAAGTCGCCCAACTATTGGGTGACATGAATTAGTGGCCCAACGGTTGGGCGACTTGGCCACGTGTCATCTAACGGTTAGGCAACTAGCCAAAATCGTCCAACGGTTGGGGAAGATGAGGCCGAAAGTTCAAAAAAATCGTAAGTATATTTTTGTAATTCCGAATAAAAATGATCATTTTAAAAAATTCTATAATATATGTATGTCTCCCTCTAATTCTGACATCCCTCTTAATGGGTGTTCTTTTAGGCTATGAAAGGTGGCTTTTATCTGCGTTTTTTGACGCGGCAGCAGATGGTGGAGGTGCTAACATGGATGGCGCGTACGGTTTTTTTTTGCTCAGGAAGCTATTTGGATAATCTGCTTTAAGAAACCGTCATATTTCGATGTTTGTTTTTTTAGCTTCAGGAGAAATCAAAAGCTAAAAATAAAAACCAATAGCCAAAATGAACATGCCCTTACTCTTCTCATCCAACCTCTTTCATACTTTGCAGTAGAGGTGGAACTTCTCTAGTGCCAAGGGGAGCCATGGCTGACCTACGGAACCTGAGCTGTCAAAGATGCAATCAGAAGACGGAGATTGAGGGGTCCAATGACATGATGATTGGTAACTGCGTGAGATTTGTGACGACGCAAGAATAAGCTAATTAGATTCACTCCCGATGATTAATGTTTAGGCTAAGTGACTGTGTTTAGTGAAGTTAAATTTGGTGAGATGCGAATAATGTAATGCGTCTGGAATACTCCGTCAATTACGTTCCAGGGGAACGCTGCGCGGAGGCGCCCTCCACGTCGCCTGCGCGGTCGCCCCGGCCGACACGTGGGCGGGGAATATTGGTACGGTCGGGGGAGCAGATTTGCGAAAAAACCCCTGTGTTTTTTCGAAATTACGTACAGGTCCTTGGTTCTCGCAAAAAGGTCCCTGGAAATTTTTTTAGCCCCTTCGTTTTGCAGGATGGCCCCCCGCGTTTTCGGAAATTGTGCACAGGTCCCCGTTTTTTTACGTACAGGTCCTCGATTTTTTCGAAAAAGCCCTCCACCTTTTTTCGAAAATACATTTTTGCCCCCGATTTTTTTTGAAAAACTCCTCACGAATTATCGCCTCTTTTATTTTAGTACGTACGGTGGCTGGCGCGGCGTGTCGCCGCGCCTATGAATCTCGTACGCTTTATGCTAGAAGTGCAGGTGTGATGTACAACACGTGAAGTTTCAGAACGAATCCTTGTACATACCAATTTATCTTGTAACTGCAAATGGGTGCAATTTCCTGAATGTTTTTGTATGAATAATCTATTTTTTATTTGAAATTACAGAAATATACCCATGGCTATATTTTTTTTACACAAATAGGCTCCAGACGCCCAACAGGAGGACGACTGGAGCCAGTCGCCCAAAGGTCAGGCGACATAGCTCCAGTCGCCCGACCCTCAGGCGACCGAAACTAGTCGCCTTCCCATTGGGCGATTGGAGCCCTGTCGCCCACCCAGAGGGCGAGTGGAGCTCTGTCCCCCTGAATTTTGTACGTTTTGTCAATTTTATAGTTTATAACTGGAAAATAATCTGGTGGATTTGTAATAAAAGTTTATATTCATTGTATGTTGTAGGTGCATAACAAAAATTGGGAATTTTTTTAAGAACGATTGACCTTACAACGACCGGTACATACGATATTAAATGATATTGTGATGTTACTGGGAATTCGTATACGGACAAAGTATTGTTAGATGACTTGCTATGTGAATCATTTAATGCGAAAAGACGAGATAATAAGCTTGTCTGAATTTAAATAGACTTCAGAATATAGTAATATGCTACGTACTTTTTGATTACATGCATAACATAATCATGGCGCGTCGAGAAAGAAAGAAGAAGTAGAAGTAAGTTCGGCACAGTACAAGTAAAAGTTAACTATGTAAATAACAAACGTAAACAATACATGAACAAATAGTGTACAGTGAGGACTACCGTCCCCCAATAGCATCCCCTACACCCCCTCCGTCGCCACCCTGGCCCCCTCCGTCTCCGCGTCCGTGTCCTCCCAAACGGCCCTATTTGGCCGTCCTCCGCTGCAACAGGTGACGACGCCCAAACAATGTAAGATGCTTAGGAGACCGTCGCACCCGTTACTGAGCTGGTGGAGTGGGCTGCACCGTTGCCTGTGTGCCCTCCGGTGCACCTGTGAAGGCACTCTCGAAGAGAACCTCTGGTGGTGTGCCCTGAGGTACAGAGCTGGACGCCGACCCGGGCCAATCCGAAAAGTACTAGTCCGGATCGTCCGGGCCTGGGGAGACGCCATTTCCCTGCTCGGGGCAGAAAAGACCTACAACAGTAATATCGTTAGTTTTCTACATAAAGCATTGGGATAAAAGCGAGATCCGACGATGCGTACCCTCAGTTGGTGCCATCATGTCTGGAGGAGGGACGTACGGCGCGGAGTATACCCCCTGCGTGGGGAAGCCGGGGATATGCGGAGGACGCGTGAATAGCTGCCCTGGCGGTATACGAGGCCGTCCCTAGGCAGAGCCCCCAGCCTCGTCCGGGTGAGGTGGTGTAGAATATGCCCACGTAGAACCACTAGGGTAGTGCCACGCCGGTCGGGGCGGCACCGGTGGACAAAACGTCTATGTGCTGTGTGTGGCTGTGGAGACCGTCGGTAGCCTCGTGCAGGACAGCAGGGCTCTAGTCACCCAACCGTTATGCTCAACTTGGCTTGGCTGTTCGCGATTTCCTCTCGAGTTTGACCATGTCTGCTCAACTTGGCTTTTACTGTGACTTATGGCTTTTTTCACTGTAGCTGGCTTGTTTTGTACTATAGTTACTGGTAGCTATTTTAGCGTAATTAAATTTAAAAAAATTAAAAATAGAAAAAATAGATTAACTATCACGAATAATGCAAAGGAATACAGAAAAATAGGCAAAAAAGCTTAAAAAATATAAAAACTAGAAAAATATGAAATTAAAGAATAGTAAACTAGAAACCGAAAGATAGAAGGTAAAGCCAAAACGAGCGGAGAATCAAGACAAATCTATGTCTATCTCTAATTCTCACATCGTCTTACTCTTGTCGTCCAACCCTTCTCATACTTCACAGTTGAGGAAGAGCTGCTCTAGTGTCACAGGGGGCGTGGCCCCGCTCGTTTTGGTTTCAGTTTCTAGCTTATTTTTCATTATTCATAAATTTCGTCTTTTTCTGAACTTTTGGCCTTTTTTTAGATTTTTTGCCGGTTCTTTTTCCCGTATTCGTTTGCGTTGTCCGTGATGAGCTAGCATATTTTGCTATTTTTAATTTTTTTAAATTTAATTACGTTAAATAAGCCACTTTCAGTTACAATGAAATTTCAGCCGCTATAGTACAATTTCAGCCATGAACCACAGTTTTTCAACCTAACCGAGCGATAGTTTGACCACTTAAGTGCTATAACATTGTTCACTAAAGTAGCATTCACTTTCTATGTTATCTTGGTATATAATGTTAAATTGTTTCTCTCTATATTTTTTCCAAGCTCCGTCACCGCTTTGCAGTATAAGTTTGCATACTTCACTGTAAATTTTACTCTATACACATCCTTCCAAGTGACTACCAAAGTTGGCTTCATGTCCCCCTCTCCCTTTGCCGTTAACCTTTATATAGCCGATGAAGCGACGACAGTTGTTCTACACCAGAAGACATCTTGACGCTTCAGATGACAACCGTCTAACGGAAGTTACTTTCAAAGAGACATAAGATGTCATTCACCGTGTAGCGGTTGTTGTCAGAGAGAGCTGGTGTGCAGTTAGTGGACTAATGCACATTCTAAACACCTTATCAGATGAACCGACAATGTAGTTTATTGTCGTAGATAAGTCAATTGGAGATAGACTCGTCGTAGGAATTCCCATGACCACAGAGTGGTTGCGTAAAACTTACGACTGCATGGTCATAGAAAGACTTACGAACATGAGATAGTCACGGTAAGACTTACGACTATATGGTCGTAGAAGGACTTACGACCATATGGGTAGTCGCAGTAAGACTTACGACTATACGGTCGTAGAAGAACTCATGACTATATGGTCGTAGAAGTGCTTACGACCATCCTGCCATATTTATCTCTTATCAATAAGAAGGTATATTTAAGAAATATAATGACGTAATAATTTGAGAATTATTCTATCCTCATCTAAAGTAACTAACCATAATTTTATGCACTACAGTTTTATGTATTATTCTGCTACTTCGGTCCGTTTGGAACACAGGAAGCGAAGAGGTAGAAATAGAAAAGGCACATGAAATTGTGTAGGAATATATGCCGATGCAATCCTATATGATGTAAAACAGAAGAATGGTTCTAGAGATGTGTTTGACAGTTTCACGGGAAATTTGTAGAACTCTAAAGAGAGAATGCAAATGCAAGACAAACAAATTTTTCTGTGAGTTATAACTTCATGTTAGAATTCCTTCGATAAGTCATTACACAGGGATTTCATAAGAATTTTCTGATCTAATTTCTATGTTCTAAAGGGCTATATAAGAATTTTCCTTACAGAATTAGATTATTTCAAAATTCATCCAAAAACCCTACGTTTCAAAAAGGCCCTTCCAAGCCCAAAATTAGACTCTTGTTCATATTGATTTCTACTTCTAACATAGAAAAGCTAAATGCTAATACGAACATTTAGTTTCTCAAAACGGTTTTTTTCACTTCTCTTGCTACCATCTTGTTTTGGGATAAGACAAGGGGGTCATGGATGCATCACGCATGCCACTCCTCTCGCTTCCGTCACACATACATATCTCTCTCACTTTCTCCACCGCTCGTGCCCTCCTTCTTAAAGTTACTTCTTTCAGCTACTATTATTCATTTTCAGCCAAAAATCATAAGTCACAGCTAAAAGCCATTAGTAAAATCCAATACAAACGCCACATTAGATCCTTAAAAAAAAGAGTGCAAATTTAGCTTCCTGTGTATGTACTAGATTGTCCAAAACAATCATGCTTCTAAAACCAATCACATTTATATGTATGCCAACTTATTTAGTGGACCAGATTATGATAATATAGAATCACCTCATTAGTTTTTATATATAAATCTATATGATGATTCTAGTCGTGCAATTGCGCGGGCCATGATGATAGTTACATGTAATTGCACGGACCATGATGATAGTTACATGTGTCACATAAAGAAATAAAGAAAGGAAACTTTATAGATTATATACGCGGTATAGAATAATCGAAAGAATACTTGAGGAGTGCCAACTGCCAAGCACTCAAAATGTCCACTAAACTAACGTACATGTAGACATGTAGTCCAGACTGCATACCACAATGGAACATACATGCACCATACGGTCGGACAAAAAAATTTGACCACACTGCCAATTAAGATTAGCAATCACCTATATGTGACAAAATATCTCTGAATGAATACATTTATGTGTTATTGCAATTGTCATATTAGTGTAGTATTGACGATCTGGTTGTTCCTTTGTAACGAAAGTTAACTTTGCAAAGGACACGCTGACACTCTACTGCTGCGAGTGGCAACACAAATAATGCTATAGATCCTACTAAGCATTGACTTAGACCACATTAACCTCATTATTTATTGAGGATATCAAGGTACCTTGTAAGTACTGACCATCTTAATAGAGGTGGGGTCAAGCCATGCTTTTTCGGGTTAGCCCAAGGCTCGGCCCAGCCCGACGTGTGATGGGTCGAGTTGGCACTGTACGGACGGTGGGCCGTATCGGGCGAGGCCTAGAAAGTCGGCCCATCGGGAAACACAACACAGCTCGACATACCGTGACATGCTCGGGTAGGCCCAGCACGGCGAGCATAGGGGCACGGCTGGCACGCCAGCGTCGGCGGTCGCCTCAGTTTCACGGCTCCGCGCCTCCCACTTCCTCGCCTCCCACGGCCACCTCGCCGGCTCCCGCCTCGGGCCTTGCCGCCTCCCTCCTTGGCATCGCCGCCTTCTCGCCTCCTGTCGTGCCTCCTCGCCTCCCGCTGCCTCGGGCTTGCCACTCCACCTCCTACCTCCCACCACCTCCGCTCGCCGCTCCACTCGGCGCCTCAGGCTCGCCGCTCCACCTCTCGTTGCCTCAGGCTCGCCGCTCCACCTCCCACCACCTCAAGCTTGCTGCTCCGCTTCTGGCTCGCCACTCCGCCTCCCGCCTCTTGCCGCCTTGGGCTCACCACTCTGCCTCCTGCCGCCTCAGGCTCACCGTTCCACCTCCCGCTGCGCCTCCTCACCTCCTGCTAACTCGATCAGCGCTTCGCCTCCCGCACCGCTCGGCCTCCCGCCTCCCGCACCGCTCGGCCTCTCGCCTCTCGCCTCTCACCTCTCGTGTTGCTCGGCGTCCCGAGAGAGATAAGAGTTTGGGAGAGATGAGAGTTTGAGAGAGACGAGTGTCTAAGAGAGAGAGTTTGAGAGATGAGAGTTGAGAGAGTTAGAGTCTGAGTTTCTGAGAGAGAGAGAGAGGAGAGAGCTCAGTCTCCGAGAGAATATGAGAGAGATTAGAGAGCCTAGTCTCCGAAAGGTTCAGACAATAGGTGGGAGCAACGTTTGGGAGCAACTACCTTTTTTCTGATGATTATTAAATCAACCCATCTTCTCATTTCTTCACCATTCATCCACTCTCCTCATTTATTCACCATCCATCTACTCTCCTCATTTCTTCAACTGTCCATTCACTCTCCTGATTTCTTCAACATCCATCTACTCCCTTCAATTATTCACCATCCATCAATCCATTATGCTACCAAGGAGTCAGAGCACCAAGGATCTCTCAAGAGGTATGCTATTGAGGAGTGGTAGCATGAAAAGGGCAGCATCATGACTTAGTGTAAGCTCCTGTTGTTGCTCCCCTAGTCCTCCTCTGGCTCCAACTCCCGTTGATGCTTGTATGCTCTCACCAAGTATGGGAGATGACAACATGGATGACCGTCATACAGATGGTACGAAGGGCTACGAGGAGTACGAGCGTGGTCTGGAGGCAATGGGGACACCAGAGTTCTCTTCCACGGACGGCAACATTGGTGGGTTTGGATGAAGGGCGAATTGCTGGAAGCACATGATCTGGAACTAGAAAATCCGAGAAGGCCTAACAGTAGAGATCGCAACTTATAATTATTGCAAAGCTAAATTCATTTCTCATATAGCTATAGGGACATGGCACTTGAACCGGCACTACAAAGCATACTTACACAAAATGGGGGCGCAGAGCCAAGGGGGAGGAGTACAAATGTCACTACACTTTGAGGCCGATGGCTTTGTAAGTACTTAGATATACAACCCATATTCTTCCCGTGAGGAAATTGCTAGATATAATATTTTGGAAGATCAACTGATTAGAATAGGTGAAAGTCGCTCGTTCGAAAGAATGATCCTACAAAAAAGTTGGCAGGTTTGCAGGTTGGTTCAAAGAGGAGTTTTTTCATGTTTTCGCATATATCACGACAAGTTTGGCAGTAGCGTGAGATTGGAGGCCTCATAAGCAGACGCAACAAGGAAAGATAAGCTTGACACCCCACTTATGGAAGAAGTTAAAGGGTAAATCTACTTCTTCATCCTCTCAGCCTTAGGCGGACTCCAAGTGCAATTCTGTCTCAGAGCTGAACCACTACCTGGAGAATGATTTTGTAAATAACGAACTTGATCTTATTGGCAGAGGCAAGATAGACTTGCTCAAGTGGTGAAAAAACAACAAGCGGATATTTACTGCGTTATCACATTTTGCACAGAATGTTCTCCTAGTGCCGATGTCTACCGTCTCTTCGGAAGCGACGTTCAGCACGGTAGGGAGAATAATTGAAGAAAAAAGTTCATCCCTCATGCCCAAGATGGTGGAGGCAATCATATGCGCCAAAGACTGGGAATTAGCTAAAGGGCGGCAACAACATCAATTGGAGGATCCTAAAATCGTGCAGGCATACGCTGGCCTCGAATGCATGAACAACCTGAACACTAATGAGTAGTTAGTATGCACACATGTTGTTATAGTTAATATGTGCGTATATTGTTACTGTTCTATGTGCTACATCGATAAACTCATACCCTCAATTTGGATTTGTAACTATATGATTATGAGATGGTCATGGTGGTACACATATAACTAGAATTTCGGTTATTAATACGGTAGAGTGGATACATGTATGGTTGACTATTGAGCCATTGAATGTTGGGTGTGCAATAAAAATTGGAAGGCTCATTAGGTGTTGGTGAGCCATATAAACCCCCCAATAGGTGAAAATTTAGTGTGTACGGTTATGATTTACCAAGATGAGACTAGTAGAGATAACTAGGTGGCGTTAGCATAAATAGTCTAGTGAAAAATGATTGTTGGATTGAGTCATGGTCATATGCCCATAATCAGTGGATTGTTTACGATTACTGGACAAATCGAACGGATGGTATACCATGAGTCCATGCATTATTTATTGGATTGACTACCTTATTATATCTCAATGGATGTTAGTATGGGACTTAGAGCAAAGATATGGGAATATGTTTGGAGAGTGTTATGCATGTGATTGGATTGAAACCTCCGTGAATTGATTAAATGAATTAATATAAGGGGACTCGATACATGAGTTTATGTAAGATGGGCAACCTTAATTGATTTTGTTTCTATTTGAATTTATTTGGCTCTTATTTATGCTTATTTGGCTTTTACCGATTAGATACCGACGTACCATAAATATGCGAGATCGATCCCGGGCAACTCTCTGAGCAACAACAGCAAGGCAAGCATTCCCTTTGACCATATTTATCCTACTATTTTAATTATCGTATATTATTTGTAAAATCTATTATACATACGTATATGTTTCGTTAAAATTGCTATATTGTGGGTAACGGTAGCTATATCCGCTTGTATGCATTAAACCTCCTTGCAAATTTGATATGTTTATTGTTGTAGTCCTTAGATCATGGTTTAGGCAACAACTAATGTCAAATTGGGTATATTACATGTGTATACGGTCTAGATGCTTAGCCACACACTAGTTTTTGTTAAGTTGATCATTAGGAAAAATTTGTGTGTGGATATGGGTGTTTTGAAAATATTGAATTAGAGGAGGAACCTCTGTTAATTTGGTATAACATAAAATAAAAAACCTAGTTTTTAAACGCGGGTGAGTTATATGATAAACTGTAAAATATGAGAGGATATCTCGCATGTAGATAGGGAGAGATTCTCGCCGGGTCAATTAAGGACCGAACGTTATTGCCGCACATCTAACCGTACAACCACATGTGCTATATGGACTCTGGCTTTACCTGATTAAGTTGTTTAGAACTAGGCTTACATGTGGTAGGCAGAAACTTATAGGGCCCCATTTATCAAGG
Source organism: Bonia amplexicaulis (assembly GCA_036346245.1). Classification (NCBI taxonomy): domain Eukaryota; kingdom Viridiplantae; phylum Streptophyta; class Magnoliopsida; order Poales; family Poaceae; genus Bonia; species Bonia amplexicaulis. The sequence continues at coordinate 22,148,730 of CM070735.1, read as the reverse complement.
TGTTGGAATCAAAGCTTACTGATACAACGGTGAATGCTCAATTAGAGGATGGACCTAAGTGAGGGTTCTCACTGGGGGATGGATCTAAGTGAGGGTTCAAATGCTCACTTGGGGGATGGACCTAAATGAGGTTCAACATTCATCAGGCTAGTGCAAGGTTAGGACTAGATGGCGTAAAGGCTATATGATAATCACTTTCGTCACACGCCCAAGAAAGTGTGTAGTTGTCTACAGTTATTTGATTATCTCATGTGGGTAAAGTTTAGAACCTCTTGAGAGTGTTAAAAACTATTTAAATAGTCATGCTCGTGGTCACGAGTATGCTTGGATGCAACCACAGTGGGTATAGTTTTGATTTTTACAAAACTTTTTTGTTGGACATGATGGGATGGCATATGCGTGTCGCGTGTGCCATGCCCATGGACGGGAATTGTTCGATAATTCACAGCCAAAGAGGGCTGTGAATGGATGTGATTTATTGTTATTAAAGTTATATAAATGTTATTTTGTTACATGTCAAATGCTCTTTACAATTCCATTGCAAATTACTAATTATCGATATTGCAAATAAAATTCCTTTGTTAGCCCTGCATATATATATATATATATATATATATATATATATATATAATGTACTTAACCTTACTTAAATTATTGTTCAGAGAATGGAAACTATGCCTGATGACATATACTTTGTACCTGGTACCGGAGGGTACAACGACGAGTTTTTCTAGGGCCTAATCTTTGTCGGTTGCCTGTGGGATATAGATGGTATACCGCTAGATGCATTTTGGTTTATTTACCTTGTCTTTTGCTGCACTCTGTTGGTACTTGTATTTACTCGGCCAATTGGTCTATTTGTTGTAAACTTGATAAATATCGCGTATGTATGACATATTGTTGTAAATTGTATGAATGCAATATGTATGGATGTGATTTTAATGTTGTGGTTATGTGTACTAGCCACTGATCAAGAGACTAGTAGGTATACACATAAGGATTACAGGTATTCCATGTATGGGGTCCGACAGGGGGGCGGGGTGGCAGGGGACGTCAAGAAGGAGGGGGCGGCGGCGTGGCGCCGGCAATATGTTTATATTTCTTAAATTTGAATTGTTTACTTGAATATTTTGACCGAAATTTTTCAAAAATACTTTATTTTTTTATTTTCATATTTCTCGAGGGTTCCGATAATTTTTTCGTCGAAATTGTTTCCCCTCGATGTTTATGCAACACGAACTCTTGTGGATCCTACACGGCTACAAGCGTGTGCCAACACGAACTCTTGTGGATCCATCATGCTGCCAAGAAAGTCGGCCTGGCTAATACGGCAATGTTTAGAATGTAGGGAACGACGAGAGGTCGCTAGTCAATCCTGCCGAGCCGACCAGACAAACATATTGACTGATTCATCACCCCCTTCGAACTTTTCATCTAGTCCTGATCAAACAAAGCACACTGGCAGTTCATCAACTGCCGCTATATATACGAACCAATTCCTTTGCACTGCCGTACACATAAAAAGGCAGCGAATCAGCCTCGCTCATTTCGGCATAAGCTTCGGATTTCTAACTTATTTTTTATTATTTCTAAATTTTGTCTTTTTCTGACTTTTTAGTTTTAAGCTTTTTTGCCAGTTCTTTTTTCCCGTATTTGTTTGCATTGTTCTTGATGGGCTAATCTATTTTTTCTATTTTTATTTTTTAAATTTAGTTATGCCAAATAACCATCAGTTACAGTATAATTTTAGCTATAAACCAGCTTATTTTAGCTCAACCAAGCGACACCTCAGTCTCCTTTCTTGTTCCAAGCTCACAAGCTAGCTAGCTGCCATCTTTCAGCTGCAACAACTCCATCTCTTGTTGTTGGACTGGCTAGCAATAGAGATGGGTGAATGGTGTCAACTCAAAATTTTCCTCTAAGCATTTAAGATTCTATTCTCAGACACCTACAGAGGTGTAGAACAAAGAATCCTTGGCTAAAAATCAAACCAATTAGTTCAAGTCAACAAACTTTTGATCCGTAGGTCCAAATGATATGAAACTTTGCAGGTATCTATTCTAGGATATCAAGAACCTATTCCAACAAACGATCATGAAAATTATCGTTAAAGTTGAGACCTTTTTCAGTTTAAAGGAAAGGTGCACCGAAACCAAGACAAAACAAAATCGGTGAATACAACTTCCTCATGGGTGAACGATGGCCAAGATATCTTTCGATATGTTCCCACATATCACAACAAGCTAGAACACCACAGGAACCAAGTCAAAAACCCTCGGATCACGAGATGGACCAAAGAGGCCAAAGAGGTAAAACCGGGGTTTTTTGTGAATCTTACTATCAAGGTGCCTAGATGGGTGGAGATGTATTCCTAAGGATTATATCTATCTCTTACACATCCTTGGCACAACAAGATCACAAAAAGAAAACAAGAGAGATTGAAACTAACCAAAAGTCACGCATATCAATAAAAAACAAGAGGGACCCAAAAGTTACATAAAGATTGATGTATTGCTTACTTGAGAAGGTATATTTTACAGCCACTCCACCTTGAAGGACAAAGAGTACCCAATATACTCGCTCTCAAACGCTAACCCTAAACCTAGAGAAGAAAGCACACGAGATGAGTTGGATGGTTAACCACATATGTCTCTATCTCAACCCTCTTTGATAGGTGGGCAACCAGCCACCTACACCTCTTAATGGATTATATCCACTATTACAATGGAAAAACCTATTAACCTCGCACACACGAGTTTTATTCTAACAAGTTCACTTATGCATACTTTTCAAAGCGCAGAAGTGTGCATCTGCTAAATCCTTAGTCTTGATCCAACCAGCTCAATCTTGACATAAACCGCTCTCCAACGCATCTCCCATACGCTGCGGTTTAGATTCAAGATAGTTTCCGATATTTTGGTCAAACTACCAAAATACCCTCCGTTGACCCGGTCTCCATCTCCCATTGTAAGCAATCGTCATGCTTGCCACGTGTAGGTGCACAACTAACTTGTCACGCGTCGCCAAGTCTCCTTCATCCTGGTTCCACTGAACAACGACTCACTTGCCTCTGCAAGCCACATGGCACCATCCCACCATTTGAACTAGCCTTCAACATTTTCTGTCTTTCTTGTTCCATGCTTGAGCTTACCGTCTCACCCGGCATCTTCAATCGTTCTTGGCTTCAACTCCTCCATGAGCCTACCTCCGATCCTCGCCGTTGACCACAGTTGACTCCAAACGACTTTGCACATTTAAAGACAAATAAATCATTTTTGGGCACAAGTTCTTCACAACCTGACCCACATAACTATGATCGATGCACCAAGACAGCTTCTTCATATGGACATTGTTGGTCCAGCTAGAGTGCAGTCGGCTGGTGGAAAGTGGTACGTTCTTGTTGTGGTTGATGACTTCTCGAGGTTCTCTTAGGTGTTTTTCTTAGCCTCAAAGGATGAGACCTTCAGTCATTTCCGTGGTCTGTTTAGTAGGTTGTTTGTTAAGCTCTCTGGTGCCTTATGAGTGGTTCGTAGTGACAATGGTACGGAGTTCAAGAACTCCTACTTTGAGAGCTTCTGTGATGAAACAGGTGTAGAGCATCAGTTAACCCCATATACACGGGTTTTACTTTCACACTTTTCAAAGCGCATAAGTGTGCATTCATTAAATCTGTAGATTTGATCTAACCAGCTCCACCTTGACCTAAACCGCTCTCCAACGTATCTCCCATGTGCCGTGGTATTGATCCAAAATAGTTTCTGGTATTTTAGTCAAAGTACCAAAATACCATCCGTTGACCTGGTCTTCATCCCCCATTGTAAGCAATTGCCATGCTTGCCACATGTAGGTGCACTACTAGCTTGCCATGCGCCACCAAGTCTCTTCCGTCCCAGTTCCACCGAACCATGACTCATTTGGCCCGTGCAAGCCACATGATGCCATCCCGCCGTTCGAACTCACCTTCAACATTTTCCGTCTTTCTCGTGCCATGTTTGAGCTCACCGTCTCACCGGACATCCTTGATCGTTCTAGGTCTCAACTCCTCTATGTGTCTAGCCCCGATTCTCACTGTTGACCACAGCGACCCCACACATCCAAAAACAAAGAAATCGTTTTCGGACACAAGTTCTTCACAACCTGATCCACGTTAGCTGTAATATAGCTCATATAACATAAAACCACTGACCATACTCACCAAAATCCCTTTCTCAACTCAAAATCCACAGATATAAATTCTAGCCCAAAGTCCCCATCTAGACAATTTTTAGCCTGTCAGACCGCCAACCCTTGGGGCTGTCAGACCGCTGCACCAACTGGTCAGACCGGTTGTACAATGCTGGTATGACCGATCTTCATCTTACCGACCAACAACATTGCTTTCTAATTTTTCAAATTTTCTAAATTATAATAATTCATCATAAACTAGAATTTTTTCATGTGGTCTTTCACTTGTATAGCAAAGATGGCGGCCTTCAAGGTGTACATGTTGCTGTTCGCTGTGTTCGTCTTTTCTGGTCTGATGCAGCTATCCATGGCAGCGCAAGACGAGCCGTCCCCGGCGCGAGTGATTGACGCAAAGGCCATTGATCAGTCGATTGCGTACTTGCTCATGTTCGCGGCCTTGTTCGTCTCCTATTTCCCGCACTGATCAGTAGTACTCGTACTATGGATGGTCTGAAAACAAGCTTCTTTGGCCATGGTTCTGACTGTTCATGCGTCAGTAATTCTTTTTGTTGTCAATTGGTTTGAGTACTGTACGTGCATATGATGCTTCCTGATAAGTTTTAATTTTTTTCTTTCTTTAAATTTTTTTAAGTATGTTTGACAATATGAATGGAATTTGAGTCAATTAGACCTTATCCTGCTTGTGATTTCGATCGGCAATGGACTTGGGAGTCTTGTGCCATGCAGAAAATGCAACTAAAAAACCATCCTCTTCTTCCCTGCGTCCAAAGATCATTGAGCAATTTTGTACGTTGTCTAAACTGTAACTACATAGAGGTAAGCTATTTTGTATCATCCCCAGCGGGAAAAGAGTGGAAAAAAATGCAATTAATCCAGCTTGAGTTGAACCTCCAAGTCTCCTTGACAAGTGCCGCAGAGAGGCCGGCTAGAGGAAACCTGTAGCTGTAACCAACAAAGTTGTTTTTTAGGCAAATTTCAACAAACTTGTTAGAACTCCAGAAGTAGTTTCAAGTAATATTTTTATGATGCACCTAGAGCAATCATGAACCCAAGCAAATGAAATTTCACCAATGATCAACAGATAGATTACTTCTATTACTACTTGATACACGTCATATTTAGATATACTTAGCCGTCATTTTGCCCTCATATGTTTCATATTTTGGAACCATTTATCATCATTTACACGTTTTTCTATAATTAATTGCTCGAAATGGACTATTTTACATTTTTATGTATTTTTCTGCAGGCTGGCGCGATCGAGGCGCAAAAACGACAAATCTGGATTTCAGGACTGCTCTATACAAATGTATGCGTCATCACGGATGCGTAGGATCAAATCGCGAAGAAATCAGAGTTCCCGAGGGCCAAAACAGAATAAAACACTAATGGAGAAGGACCTCATTGTAAATACCGAAAAGTGGGAGGACTAAAATGCAAAATTCCCGAATTCCCCATCCGGCCTCATAACCCTAGCCGCCGCCCGTGGAAACAGGGAGCCTGGCTTCTATTCTACCCTTGCCCCCATTTGCTTCTCCTCCCTCTCCACGCCCGGCCACCGGCGAGCGCTGGGCCGTAGCTCACCGGTGCGCGCCACCTCGGCCGCCCCTCATTCTCCACCGCACCGCTTCCTTCCCTCCTCCTTCTCCATCCGTGCGCCGCTGCTCCTCCACAGCGCCACCTTCTTTCGCTCCCCCTGTCTTCCTCTTCTTCTCCTCCACCGCGCCACCATCTCCACCGGTGCGCCGCCGCTTCCCTTCTGCTCTCCTCACTTCCGGCCGCCGCAGCTCCATCCGCACCTCCTCCCGCAACTCACCACCTCCGGATCCGCAAGCACCGCCGCCGGCCACATCTTCACCGACACCGACGGCCTCACCGTCTTCTTCCACGCCGCTAGCCACCACCACTTCATCGACGTCACCGGCGACCGAGACCCCGTCTTCTTCCACGCCGCCGGCCGCCACCACCTCGCTCCCACCCGCCACCGCAACTCCTCGGCTCCACTTCACCGACACCCTCCCTCGCCTCCTCTTTCGACTCCTTCTTCGGTTTACCTCCAGCTCCTCTCCCTTTCTTGATGCTTTTCTTAATCACTTTTCAACTTAACTGATGGTTTATGTTGATTTGTGATTCGGTTCAGTGAGATATTAAACTTTGAATGCCAACTTATGCTCTGTGAATGTAAGCTTGTGATCTGTGATGTTTGCATGAGATCAGTGGAGATGATATGCCCTGTTCTGTTATGCACTGTGATTTTGCCTGTATTCACTGAGATGATACTTTGCCCTGTTTATTACAGTGATATATGTGGATGTGGAATTATAGTTGAGAATCTGTTATCTTCTAATATGTTGGTTTGTGCTGTTCAAATTTAATAATACTTGTGTTATGTTTTTAGTTTGAGTGGTCATATGTTAGCTTAGTGTTTGTTAAATGCCATTGTCAGTAGTAGCAATCAGTGTTAGAATATGTCTATGTTTGTGTATTGTCTAGCGTGATTTAGCTAGCCGGCAATCGTTCCCTTTCCCGTGCTATCTTGACCTCCCTCTTTGCTTCTCTCAGCGGTCGTTCGATAGTTAAGTCGTGCGTGTGTTTGTCGTAGTCTGTCGTGTTGTCGTTGCCGCCGTCGCCTAGTTAGTCGCCGCACCTTCCTCTCTCGTTCTCTCTCGACTTGCCCCAGTGCTTCTCGACTCCCTCCTTCTGTCTCGCGGTCGATAATTAGTTAGGTCGTCGATCGGTAGTCGTTGTCGTTCGTGTGTCGTTTGTGTAGTGAGTCGTCGTTTAGTTTGTTCGTCGTTTCGTTCGTACAAGTTAGAGTTCGCTTTAGGTTTAGTTTTCTCCCCCGTTTCGTTTGACTTAGCTTTAGCTGAGCACCGATAGCCTTAGTCTAGTCCCTGTGGAGAACACGACACTCGCCGCTATTTCAGTGGCAACCCGTTCACTTGCGGGTGTGCAGTTTTGCACGATCAAGAAATTGGCGCCGTTGCCGGGGATTAGCTTTGAGCGACAGTGTTAGGCTATAGACTAGGTTGTTTGTTTTCTTTTTGCTTGTTTTGTGTTTGCGCTGACCTGTCTTTCATATCGTCATTGTCTATATTTGTGATATATTGCTATCCTCCTAACCCATTCCCTAGTCATTTCTTTCTCTTGTGTCTTTTAGTATCCATTCTCGTAGGTTGATCCATATAGTTACTTATTGAGGCTATGGCTTGCTATTATGATTCTCATGGTTTTATGAGCACTCCTACGTATTATACTCTTCAAGAACAGGTAAATCTATTGTCTCGTCAGTTAGAGTGCTATGTTTTAGAGCGGGGAGTTGAGTTAGAGAGCGGGCATGATCAGTACGGTTCTTTATCAGGCGCCCGCTCTCCAGTTGTTCATATATGCCAGACTTGTGGTTTTCAGGGCCATTCACCCGCTGAGTGCCAGCGTGGTTATTTGTCCACTCCAGAGTGTTACGGGATGAGCTTTGCTCAGCCGAGTGGGCCATACCCTGACACTTATCACCCCGGATGGCCTGAGCACTCGAGTCTGTCATATGGAAACAACAACCCTGATATCTCATCATTTGCTTCTAGTACACCATTGCAGGATTTTAGATATGGAGATCAGGATATGTCTCATTTGTCACATCAGCACTATCCTGTACCTCAGCATCAGACTCAGACTCCTGAGCTTGATCAGATGTCTAGATTTGAGGAGAGGATATCTAGGATGATAGGAGATTTTGAGAGTAGAATGAGTAGTGACTTAGCATTGGATCCGACGCCTCTTGCCTGCATTTCACCTGTTCCTTCACCGAGCCAGTTTATAGTTCCTATGTCTGAGTCCTTAGAGCAGTCTCGTGAGCCACCTCCTTCACATGAAGATCAGGCTGCCAGACTTGATGCATTATGCAAGGAATTCATGACTGTGCCTCCTGGTGGTGATCGTGCGATGGCGATTCAGGACGAGATTGAGGTGATTATGAGCACCATGTCTACTTGTGTGGATAGTTCTACCATTTCACAGCCTACCATTAGCACCACAGAGGTAGTTCTGGATAGAGATGAGTGTCAGCCTACCAGTCTTACACCTGATCTTGCTAGTGAGGGCCTGTTGTTGGAGACACTTCAGATACACTTAGAGGCACCTCCGTCAGATCCTTCGCCTATTGACTCTGAGAGAGAGATCATTGAGCTAGATGATGAGGATCTACCTCCTGATGATGATTGTTTCACTCCTGACTATGAGGATGAGTATGCGGTAGATCCACTCTTGAGTTGTGATGAGTTAGATTTAGATGATGAGAGCATTGTGCCAGATGATGACGAGTTCATTTCGGATATGCTTTTGAGTTCCGAGCTTCCACATCTTGATGAGGGGCTGCTTAGATGTTGAGGGGAGTACATTTCTATTGATCCACCACCGCTACTTCCTTCGTCGACATCGCCCTCCGGAGGTTTCTACTACCGTACATTCTACTTCACCTACACTTGAGTTGTTTGGAAGCTTTTCCCAGACCATTCGGGTTTGATTTCCTTCGCTCGAGGCGAGACATACTCTATTACCGATTGTGCTCATCTCACTTACAGTCTTCATGATGTGCTTTATCGATATACCTACATGATTGGATATTCTATTGATGACTTAGAGGGTGTCAACCCTATCACACATACTTGCCATATCTTTGAGGTTATTTGCAGGCTTATGCTTTTGTACCATCGACTACGGCGGACATGGTTCGAGTCGATATTCCTTGGGATCGGTGGATTTCGAGGCATCTTTGCTTCATGAGGAGGCGGACATGTGCCTTTTCCATGTCCCGTTCTTGGCCCTCCTCCCGCTACATCCAAATGAGCACATCTCTTTACCTTTTTATTTCCATACCTTTTGTTAGTTTTTGTTGGTTTCTCCTCTTTTTTTTCTTTTTATTTCAGGTCCCGTGCTAGATCTTCATCCTTGTACGTGCGATAAGCCATGTGATGATTTTCTACTTCCACTACATCATATATGCCCGGTGAGCTGTTTCTTACCCCTTAAGCGCATTCTTGATTCATTGCTCAATTTAAGCTTGGGGGAGGACTTGTATGTGTGTGGATGATGTTCTAGCACGTTTGTATTATATTTGTGAGCATTTGAGCTTATTGTCGTGTAATTGATGATATATGGTCATTCGTATGCTTATGTTGACGATATATGGCCTTTACTATTTCTCTCATGTTATGCTTGATTGTATATCTTTGCTATGTGAGCCCACGCCATGATTAATCAAGAAAGGTCATGTCGAAATTTTCTTAATTGAGCCATATTGTTACTAGTTCCTTGTATGTTTTAAGTCACTTGGCATCATATTAAATGTAACATCCCAAAATTTGCAAATCTTGAAAATTTAAATTCAAATTAATTATTTTAAAATATTTGGATTTTATTTGAATTTTCCTGAGTTTTCCAGTTTTTAAAATCAATTTTTTAGAATTAAAAAGAAATTTTAATATGAAAATATATATTCAAAACATCTTGGAAATATTTTATTTAAGCTCAAAAGGTATCTAAAAACTTATATAAATTTTTCTAGAATTTTAGAAGTTTATTTTGTATTTTTCTGAGGCTTATTGAGTTTTCTAGAATTTTCTGTAAAACAAAATTAAAAATAAAATTTAAAACCCTCCCTTCCTCCGGCCACGTGTGAATGGCCGGATCGCCGCCACGTCACCGCCGCCATCCCGCCTTCCTCTCCTCTCGCCCGCACGTGGCGCCAGATCGCCACCCGCCCACCGCCCGATCTCACCCGCCTCCCTCTCTCTCCTTGCGCTCGGGCCCCACTGTCGCGCCTCCCTCTCCCCACGCTGCCCGCCCCACCGTCGGCCCGTCTTCCCGCCTCCTCCTTCTTCCTCGCCGCCGCCTTGAACCGCCGCCACCGCCCCACCCGCACCTCCTCCTCCTCTCCCGCCCCTAACGCCCCCCCTCCTCCCTAACCGCCCCTCTTCCCCACGCCCCACATTCCCCTCTTCCCCACGCCCCACTCCTCCAACCGCCAACCAACCGCCGCCATCGTCTCCACGACGCAGAAATCCCAGCCTCCTCCTCCATTCTCCTATTTAAACCCCTAGCACCTCCGTCCTCCCTCCACATTTTCCCCACGCCACTCTTCCTCCGCCGCCCTAGCGCCCAAGACTGTGTCATCGCCGCCGCCGCCGCCCGACCAGCGGCGAGCAATCGCCGCCGCCAAGACCCTCACGCCTCGCCGTCGCCTCCATCACCTTCACCACGCCGCCGCGAAGCTTCCCGCCCTCGGCCCTTTCCCCGACGCCGAGCGCCGCCATGCCGTTGCTCCGAGCCGCCGCCTTCCTCTCGCCACGCCGCCCTCCTCTCGCCAGAACCCGCCCGGGGTGAAACAGGCTCCTCTTCTCCTCTCCTCCTCCACCCCTCATGGCGCCGCCCGTGCGCCGCCGCCGCCGCCGCCATGCCTTCCCGGGCCGGCCACCCATGCCGACGTGGCGCCACATGGCGCCACGCCCGCCACCTCGGCGCCACGTCTTGTGGTCGGACCTCCCGTGCCACCTCGGCCATCCCCTTCCTCCGCGAACCCGGTCCATGGACCTGGGCCCACCTGTCAGTGGGATAACCCCAGGGCTGACGTCATGCTGACGTCATAAATCGGTTTTCCCGTTGAAAAATAATTCGGCCGAAAAGAAATTATATGCTGACGTCATAATTCTGATTTTTCTTTAGAAAAATAATTCCAAAAATCCAGTTTATTCATTTTAACTGTTTTCAAACTTCCCAAGGCCATAACTTTTTCATCCTAACTCCGTTTGAGTCCATTCAAATTTCTAAATTCATCAAAAATTCCAATCTTTACATTTCTGCCATCATTTCAAATTTTTTTGAAATTTATTTGATATTTTGAAATTTAAATTTCAAATTTCAAATACCCTTTCTCCCTCGTTTGAACTCCGATTCCATTGAAACTTCCTCCTAAATTCATCTAAATTTATAAACTTCATTCCAGTAATATTATTATAATATCTGTACTTTTATTTGTATTTATTTGTTCTTTGTATTCTCGTTTTGCGCGTAGAATCCGATCTGGTCGAAGAGTTCGCAGAACCGCAACAAGAGAATCAGGAATTCACCCACGAAGGCAAGTCTCCTTTGAACATCTTTGAACCTAAATTTGAGAAATGTTTTTAAATTATTTTAAATTTAATGCATTGCTATGTTACATAAAATGATAGTTTACATTGTAGAGGTAATAGCTAAACCAAGAATTGTTATGCCCTCATTTGACTTTGACAACTATATACCTTTGACACCCTAGGAATTCCCTTGTCTCATTATTGAGATTATTATGAATCTTTGATAATTGTTGTATCGGTAGTAAGATGCTTAGATAAGCTATATAACGTTAGTAACTTTGGATTGGGAATTATATTTCAATGAATTAGACTTTTGATCAGAATTTTAGTGGCAGATGGTGTTGCCACTGTTTTGTGAAACAAAATAAAATGAGCAAATTGTTTTTAGACCAGGGCGGATGGTTGGTTTGGATTGGTGCGGTTAGCACGAGATCTTGAAAAGTGTATGTTCCGCCTAGTCAATTAAGGACCGACGCTTGTGTTTGTCGATCCGAGCACTACCGTACAACCACATGTCTATATGGGTGCGACCTAGTGATTAACTTATAATAGACTAGTTTAGGTACCACCGATGGAAAGTGGATACGGGGTTCTTGGTTATTCACGGTGAGGGACGAGTTCTTGTACTCATATGGCGCAAGAGGGGCTTCATGCTGGTGGTTTAACCCTTGACGGTGAAACCTCGGTGGTGGTGTCTAGCTAGACTAGAGTAAGGTAAAGGCTTTGTGATGAATTATCGGGTCTCATGCCAAAGGCGTGTTGACTAATAAGATAACTTATCTCTTGTGGGTAAAGTGTACAACCTCTGCAGTGTAAAACTATTCGAATAGCCGTGCCCACGGTCAAGGGCGGGCAAGGAATGCTTTCACATGGTAGATCTTGATTTTTTTTTGGTTTAAAACAAAGTTTTGGGAATCCGAGAGTGGATAGAACTCTCGGGGAATTTGTCCTGGTGGCTGGAACCAGTGTGGGTGGTTGGAATCCGTAATATCAAGCTTGGTGGTAGAATCTTTATGATTAAAAATGCTTAATGATTTTAGTCAGAATAATTATTTCAGTTAAACTGTCGCCTTCAAAAATAGTTATTGGTATTGGAAATAAAATGTCGCTTTGTGCAAAAGAGCCATATAGCCCTCTTTGTTAAACCTTGCATCTAATGCATTTTCCCAAGACTTGCGGAGTACTTTATGTACTCACATGCTACACCTAAAATATATATCTCGGAGGAGTATGAAGTTCAAGATGGAGGCTTGACTACTACTGCGGTGGGATTTGATGAAGGATTTCAGACGTTTAGGTCGCGCCCCGATCAATTGCCTGTGTGGCGTATTGATGGGACTTTATCATGTTTAATTTGCTTCCGCTGTGTTTGTGTTTATTTGTGAGGTCTAGAAACCTCGTTTGTGTTGTAAGACCTTTGGTCGATACTCTTTATAATATTGTAATATTCGTCTTTGGCAATGTAATCATCATCTTTGTTTACTGCGTGCACTAGCTTTGATCCGGGACTAGTCTTTGTAATACACGAGGGTCGGTTTGGTAATCCGGGTCCCGACAGAGATGGTATCAGAGCCAATGTTGACTGTAGGACGTGACCTAATTTAGAATGGCAAAAGCCTTAAGGACCTATATTTATTAAAAATATATATTTTAGAAAATGTTTCTATACTTCTTTATCTCTGTTCTATTTATAATCACTTACTCAAAATTGTTTACTAAACTTCTCTATCTTTTCAAAATTTGTAGATGGCCGGCTCTATCTCCGCAGATTCGTGGGACTACATCTCCCATGCTGAGACTAAGGGTGCATTTGTTGAGCTTCTTCGCCAACTAATGCAGTACCTGAGACACAGTTCCGTCTACCGCCTATCTTGAGAGGGCGGAAAGTCCGGATATTGGATCGCGATTCTTGGACAATGGAGGTATTCTGTATGCACGGAAGGGAATTGAATCCCATAGATACCCCATTGATCATCCTCGGATGATCGTTCGGACGCCACTCGGGATGCGGCTCGTCGAGCCATAAGCGGTGCATGTCGGGTTTACCGAGGATTCTGACGATCGCCCTCTCATTTCTTTTCATCCACTTGTGCGGGGCGAGTCATCTGCAGCCCTTCGAGATCGCCGTGGGCGATCCCGCCTTTCACATCGAGTTCACTCACTCGGCGATGGCGACCACCTCGCCCGGCGCTTTGGAGGAGATTGGGCGACCGGATGCTTCTCACTTCCGGCTACCAAGATTCCGACACTCTCGTGCTCGGCTCATCGAGCCAGCAGCGAGTTTGAGCGAGGCGACCCCGAGCGAACATGCGGTCTCCACCCGACTACACACCATCTTCACTAGTACCGGTAGTCGTCCCCAACAACCAGCTCCGACTCGTCGCCAGGGACCCGTACCTTACTCACGGCGCGCAAGAGTGTGCGGCGCCCTAGTCCTTGCCCGACATCGACGCCGGAGACTCCGGCAGAGACGCAGTCTCTCGTTCCGTTCTGCTCTCGGTCTATTGCCTCCAGCAGTAGTGACCGTCTTCATACCCGTGCCTCTTGCAACCGCCCCGAGTGTGGTTGTAAGCTGCGCCACGTGGGTACCCTAGAGGAGGATCCAGAGGAGGATCCAGAGGAGGATCCGGAGGAGCTTGTCTTCGAGGAGGACAAGTAGTTGCGAGAGCAGTAGCACCCAATTTAAAGTTTATTTCCTTAGGCGATTTGTATTTTATTCTAGTGTGTGGGATGGGTGTACCAAGCACTTGTGCACTGTGGTACAACCATTCCTTTAAAATTTAATTTGAATTCAAGACAAGTTTTCCTTTCAATTTGTTGTCTGTGTTTTCCCTTATCTTTGTTTGGGATGTGGTTTAGTCTCCCTAAACTCTTACCTATGCTACTTCCCTCTTCCCTTTTTCTAACCCCAGTCAACACGAAGATGGTGAATACAAGGAGCAGTCTTGCAACGGAATGTCAATGCTCGGCCGTAGGCGATAATCCAATTCCACCCCGCCAGTTCAAGCTCCTAACTGGAGCAGATGATGGCCATGCGATTCTGATTACTCAAGCATTAGCCCAAAACCAAGTCCAACAAATTCCTCGGGCACCCAATCAAGCACCACAATCCAAGCTGGGGGAGTTTATGAGAACTCGTCCCCCAACTTTCAGTGGGTCAGTTGACCCGATGGAAGCTGACGAAAAGGATGTCGAAAGGAAGCTGAATTTGGCACAATGCAATGGGAATGAAAAAGTGTTGTATGCTGCTCACCAGCTGAAAGGAATTGCAGCTAATTGGTGGGAGAACTATTGTGCTGCTCACCAGAATGCACAAGATATCACTTGGGCTGAGTTTGAAGAAGCATTCCGTACTGCACACATTCCTACTGGAATCATGGAAATGAAAAGGATGGAATTCTATAAGTTGCAACAAGGAAACCTCAGCGTTACTGAGTATCTGAACAAATTTACCCAACTAGCGGATATGCTTGAGAGGATGTTGCAACCGATGCGAAAAAATTTGGAGATTCATGCAAGGACTGGATCCCAATCTCAAGGTGCAGTTAGTATCTAATGATTATCCAACTTTTCAGCACATGGTGAACAAAGCCATCATCCAAGAAGATGCTCAACGCCAGTTACATGAAGTCCGAAAGAGGAAATTTCAGGCACAGCAGGGTGCCAATAACACTCGCCACCGTCCAAATCAGCCACACTTTTTCAGGCCTTCTATGCCGAGTGTGCCGAGGACACCAATCAGTGGACCTCGTCCAATACCTCAGGCTCCACGACCAATCAATGGAGGTCAAGCCCAACAAAACAAGGCTGCAACAAATAGGAATTGATGCTTCAACCGCAAGAACATGGGGCATTATGCCAACAATCGTCATGAAACGCCCGGCGATGACTCTGTCCGTTTCAACATAGGGACTACTCCAAGACGAGCCCCACCAAGAGACAAGTCCGTGGAACGCCGCAGCGGCAAGGACTCCACAAGTGATAAGCAGGGACATGTCAACCATGTTACATGAGGACTCGGGAAGCACCGTAGTAGTTCGGTAAGTTCCTTGTCAACTCGATTACACCTCGGTATTATTTGATTACGGAGCTTCGCATTCGTTTATTTCCAAAGGATTTGCTGAAAGAAACAATTTGAATGCTCAAATGTTAAAGAATAATATGCTAGTCCAATCACCGGGAAGGGAAATGAGGACTAATACGGTCTGCCCTAGAGCAACCATAGATATAAGTGGAGTTAAGTTCCTAGCTGATCTTATTATAATAGACTCCAATAGTCTAGATGTGATACTTGGAATGGATTGGTTAACCAAGTATAAAGGGCAGATAGATTGTGCCAACCGTGCTATTACTCTTACCAACTCTAAAGGAATCCAAATAGAGTGCAAGCCGAGTTTATCTGCAAGGAATGGATGTGAGTTGAACAGTTTGAAGGGAATAACTATGGAAAAAGTACCTATAGTAAAAGAATATTCAGATGTATTTCCTAAGATTTACCGGATTGCCACCGATAGAAGTTGAATTTGTTATTAATCGGTACTTAATGCACCCCAATTTCCAAGAGACCCTACCGGATGTCTGCCAATGATCTAGCGGAAGTCAAGAAACAGATCGAAGAACTACAAGAGAAAGGATTTGTCAGACCAAGTTCTTCACCATGGGGAGCACCAGTACTTCTAGTGAAGAAAAAGGATGGCAGTCTACGTATGTGTGTGGATTATAGAGCATAGAATGATGCAACAATCAAGAACAAGTACCCTCTACCCAGGATAGATGACTTATTTGATCAGTTAAAAGGATCATGTGTCTTTTCCAAGATTGATCTTGATCGAGATATCATCAAATGAAGATTAGACCGGAGGATATACCAAAAACAGCATTTGCTACTCGTTATGGGTTATCTGAGTTTACAGATAATGTCCTTTGGTTTGACCAATGCTCCTGCATATTTTATGAATCTGATGAATAAGGTGTTTATGGAATATTTGGATAAGTTTGTCGTCGTGTTCATTGATGACATTCTGATATATTCCCGGAATGAAGAAGAACATGCCCAACACCTGAGGATAGTATTGGAAAAACTCAGAGAACACCAGCTGTATGCCAAGTTCAGCAAGTGTGAGTTCTGGTTAAAGAAAGTAGATTTCTTGGGTCATGTGATTTCAGCAGGAGGAGTGTCAGAGATCCAGAAGGTGATGGATGTACTTAATCGACACAACCCAAGTCGATGGCGAGATCGAAGTTTTACGGGATTGGTGGTTATTACCGTCGCTTCATGAAGGATTCTCCAAGCTAGCGGACCTCTCACCCAGTTACTAAAGAAAGAAAAGAAGTTTGAATGGAGTAAATCATGTGAAGACAGTTCCAAGAGTTGAAGAAGAGGTTAACTTCTGCACCAGTATTGACTCTTCCAGATATCAGGAAGGATTTTGAAGTATTTTGCGATGCATCCAGACAAGGTCTAGGCTGTGTTCTAATGCAAGAAGGAAGGGTGGTAGCTTATGCTTCAAGGCAATTGCGCCCGCATGAGCAGAACTACCCAACCCATGATTTAGAGCTAGTCACAGTGCATGCTCTAAAATATGGAGGCACTATTTAATCAAGAACCGTTGTGAAATTTATACGGATCACAAGAGTTTGAAGTATATTTTCACTCAACGACCTCAATCGAGACGAGAAGATGGTTGGAGTTAATAAAGGATTATGATGTGGGAATTCATTACCATCCAGGAAAAGCTAATGTAGTAGCGAATGCCTTGAGCAGAAAAAGCTATTGCAATAATCTAATGATCAAAGACAGTCAACCTGCACTTCATGAAGAGTTTCAACGGCTCAATCTAGAAGTAGTAGGAGAAGGATTCCTAGCTACTTTGGAGATTCAACCAATTTTAGAGAACCAGATAAAGGAAGCCCAAAGAGAAGATAGTTATGTCAAAGAAATCAAAGAGAATATGAAAAAGGGTAAAGCACCAAATTTTTCAGAAGATGAAGAAGGTATCCTTTGGTTTGGAAAAAGAATTCTTGTGCAGAAAAGAAAGAAATAAAAGAACTAATCTGAAGGAAGCTCATGAGTCTGGATACTCAATTCACCCCGGAAGCACAAAAATGTATCAAGATCTCAAAGAAAGATACTGGTGGTCAAGTATGAAAAGGAAATTCTTGAATATGTAGCCTTGTGTGATGTGTGCAGTGAGTCAAAGTGAACATCGAGACCAAGGATCTGTTGCAACCTTTGCGAGATACACGAATGGAAATGGGAAGAGATTGGTATGGACTTCATAACAGGATTGCCAAGAACCAAGTCGGGTTATGACTCAATTTGGGTTATTGTGGACCGACTAACAAAAGCTGCACACTTTTTACCTGTGAAGACCACATACTCTGGAGATAAACTCGCAGAGTTATACATGTCAAGAATAGTTTGTTTACATGGGGTCCCAAAGAAAATTGTGTCAGATCGAGGAACACAATTCACATCAAGATTCTGGCAGAGGCTGCATGAGCTCTTGGGGACAAACTTGAATTTCGATCGGCATATCATCCGCAGATCGATGGACAAACAGAAGAGTAAATCAAATATTGGAAGACATCTTTGAGAGCTTGTGCTTTGGCAAATAAAGCTAGGCGGGATCAAAATTTGCCATATGCGAAATTCTCTTATAATAACAAATATCAATCTAGCTTGCAAATGTCTCCGTTTGAACTCATCAGATGCGGCGAAAATGCGAAACACCATTGTATTGGAAAGAAACAGGAGAAAGACAAGTATTTGGACCGATGTATTGAAGCAAGCGGAAGAGCAAGTTAAATGCGGTTCAAGATGTTAAAAACAAGACAAACAAGATGTAAAGCTACGCAGACAATCGTCAAGAGCTTTAGAATTTATACCGGAGATCATGTGTATTTGAAAATTTCACCTTTCAAGGGTTTCGTCGTTTCGATGTTCTTGGAAACTTGCTCGAGATTTATTGAACCATTCCTGTTCTAGCCAAAGGGAGAAGTTGCTTACCGCTTAAAGCTCCCACCTCGGTTGTCGAATGTGCACGACGTCTTTCATGTGTCTCGATTAAGAAAGTGTCTCGAGTTCGGAAGAACAAATGCCTTTAGAAGAAGTGACTTTGAAAGAGGACCTAACATATCCGTAGTATCCAATTAAAATTTTGGATGAAGCGAGCGTCGAACCGAAGCAAGAGCATCAAATTACGTAAAGTGCAATGGAGTAATCATTACGAGTCTCAAGCAACACGGGAGCGTGAAGAAGATTTGAGATCGAGTTTCCGATCTTTTCCTCAGTCCATCCGAATCTCGGGCGAGATTCATCCTAAGGGGTAGGTTTGTAACATCCCAAAATTTGCAAATCTTGAAAATTTAAATTCAAATTAATTATTTTAAAATATTTGGATTTTATTTGAATTTTCTGAGTTTTCAGCTTTTAAAATCAATTTTTAGAATTAAAAGAAATTTTAATATGAAAATATATATTCAAAACATCTTGGAAATATTTTATTTAAGCTCAAAAGGTATCTAAAACTTATATAAATTTTCTAGAATTTTAGAAGTTTATTTTGTATTTTCTCGAGGCTTATTGAGTTTTCTAGAATTTTCGTAAAACAAAAATTAAAAATAAAATTTAAAACCTCCTTCCTCCGGCTGCCACGTGGACGGCCGGATCGCCGCCACGCCACCGCCGCCATCCCGCCTTCCTCTCCCTCTCGCCCGCCACGGGCCCAGCCAGTTCAACCACGCCCACCGCCCGATCTCACCCGCCCGCTCCTCTCTCTCACTGCCGCTCCGGCCCACCTGTCGGCCCTCCCTCTCCCCCCCCCCCCCACCGTCGCCCGTCTTCCCGCCTCCTCCTTCTTCCTCGCGCAAGCCGCAACCGCCGCCACCGCCCCACCCTAAGACCTCCTCCTCTCCCCGCACCTAACGCCCCCACCTCCTCCCTAACCGCCCCTCTTCCCACGCCCCACATTCCCTCTTCCCACGCCCCACTCCTCCAACCGCCGCCAACCGCCACCATCGTCTCCACGACGGCGAAATCCTCACGGCCTCCTCCATTCTCCTATTTAAACCCCCTAGCACCTCCGTCCTCCCTCCACATTTTCCCCACGCCACTCTTCCTCCGCCGCCCTAGCGCCCAAGACTGTGTGTCATCGCCGCCGCCGCCGCCCCGACCAACGGCGAGCAATCGCCGCCGCCCCGAAGACCCTCACGCCTCGCCGTCGCCTCCATCACCTTCACCACGCCGCCAAGCTTCCCACCCCTCCGCCTTTCCCCGACGCCGGAGCCAGCCCACAGCTCCCGAGCCGCCGCCTTCCTCTCGCCACGGCCGCCTCCTCGCCGAACGCCGCCCGAGGTGAAACAGGCTCCCTCTTCTCCTCTCCTCCTCCACCGCCATGGCCGGGCCGTGCGCCATGCCGCCGCCGCCGCCGCCTTCCGGCCGGCCACCCATGCCGACGTGGCGCCACATGGCGCCACGCCCGCCACCTCGGCCACGCGCGCGGGGTCGACACCGTGCCACCTCGGCCATCCCTTCCTCCGCGAACCCGGTCCATGGACTGGGCCCACTGTCGATGGGATAACCCGGTGACGTCATCGACGTCATAAATCGGTTTTCCGTTGAAAATAATTCGGCCGAAAAGAAATTCTATGCTGACGTCATAATTCTGATTTTCTTTAGAAAATAATTCCAAAATCCAGTTTATTCATTTTAACTGCTTTCAAACTTCCCAAGGCCATAACTTTTTCATCCTAACTCCGTTTGAGTCCATTCAAATTTCTAAATTCATCAAAAATTCCAATCTTTACATTTCTGCCATCATTTCAAATTTTTTTGAAATTTATTTGATATTTTGAAATTTAAATTTCAAATTTCAAATACCCTTTCTCCCTCGTTTGAACTCCGATTCCATTGAAACTTCCTCCTAAATTCATCTAAATTTATAAACTTCATTCCAGTAATATTATTATAATATCTGTACTTTTATTTGTATTTATTTGTTCTTTGTATTCTCGTTTATGCGTAGAATCCGATCTGGTCGAAGAGTTCGCGAGAATCGCAACAAGAGAATCAGGAATTCACCCACGAAGGCAAGTCTCCTTTGAACATCTTTGAACCTAAATTTGAGAAATGTTTTTAAATTATTTTAAATTTAATGCATTGCTATGTTACATAAAATGATAGTTTCTGTTGTAGAGGTAATAGCTAAACCGAAGAATTGTTATGCCCTCATTTGACTTTGACAACTATATACCTTTGACACCCTAGGAATTCCCTTGTCTCATTATTGAGATTATTATGAATCTTTGATAATTGTTGTATCGGTAGTAAGATGCTTAGATAAGCTATATAACGTTAGTAACTTTGGATTGGGAATTATATTTCAATGAATTAGACTTTTGATCAGAATTTTAGTGGCAGATGGTGTTGCCACTGTTTTGTGAAACAAAATAAAATGAGCAAATTGTTTTTAGACCAGGGCGGATGGTTGGTTTGGATTGGTGCGGTTAGCACGAGATCTTGAAAAGTGTATGTTCCGCCCTAGTCAATTAAGGACCGACGCTTGTGTTTATCCAGTCTGAGCACTACCGTACAACCACATGTCTATATGGGTGCGACCTAGGCGATTAACTTATAATAGACTAGTTTAGGTACCACCGATGGAAAGTGGATACCGTGGTTCTTGGTTATTCACGATGTGAGGGACGAGGTTCTTGTACTCATATGGCGCAAGAGGGGCTTCATGCGGGTGGTTTAACCCTTGACGGTGAAACCTCGGTGGTGGTGTCTAGCTAGACTAGAGTAAGGTAAAGGCTTTGTGATGAATTATCTGGGTCTCATGCCAAAGGAAGCGTGTTGACTAATAAGATAACTTATCTCTTGTGGGTAAAGTGTACAACCTCTGCAGAGTGTAAAACTATTCGAATAGCCATGCCCACGGTCAAGGGCGGGCAAGGAATGCTTTCACATGCTAGATCTTGATTTTTTTTGGTTTAAAACAAAGTTTTGGGAATCCGAGAGTGGATAGAACTCTCGGGAATTTGTCTGGTGGTCGGAACCGGTGTGGGTGGTTGGAATCAAGTAATATCAAGCTTGGTGGTAGAATCTTTATGATTAAAAATGCTTAATGATTTTAGTCAGAATAATTATTTCAGTTAAACTGTCGCCTTCAAAAATAGTTATTGGTATTGGAAATAAAATGTCGCTTTGTGCAAAAGAGCCATATAGCCCTCTTTGTTAAACCTTGCATCTAATGCATTTTCCCAAGACTTGCGGAGTACTTTATGTACTCACATGCTACACCTAAAATATATATCTCAGAGGAGTATGAAGTTCAAGATGGAGGCTTCGACTACTCTGCGGTGGGATTTGATGAAGGATTTCCAGACGTTTAGGTCGCGCTCCCCAGTCAATTGCCTGTGGCGTATTGATGGGACTTTATCATGTTTAATTTGCTTCCGCTGTGTTTGTGTTTATTTGTGAGGTCTAGAAACCTCGTTTGTGTTGTAAGACCTTTGGTCAGTACTCTTTATAATATTGTAATATTCGTCTTTGGCAATGTAATCATCACTGTTTAACTGTGTGCACTAGCTTTGATCTGGGACTAGTGCTGTAATACACAGAGGGTCCGGATTTGGTAATCCGGGGCCCCGACATTAAAGCTTGAGTATTGTTTATTATCCTTGATATGCTTAGAAACCTTGTGATCCTATAGCAATTGATTCATTGCGAGTTACGCATGTGTTTTAACCATTTGCGGATTGAATTGGTTCTAGTCATCGCCTCTTGAATGATCATATCTTAGATTCATGCTTAGTCATACTATGTTATTTTAGATATTGATACTTTGCTTGAATGAAAAATTTGTGAAAGGGGTAGTCCTATCTTGAGCCAATGACTTGGTTGATTTATCTAGGTATCTATGTCTCGGGACACGTGTTACTTAGCATTAATGAAAACCGGTTAAAGATGCTTACTCAAAACCGAAAAAATAATAAAAATAATAAAAATTAAAAAAAAATTGTAATGCATTGTGTGAGTGTGTGAAATAAGTGACTATGTCACATTGGTTCGAAAATGTGTTGAATAAGTGGCAGTTTTGCCCAAGTGAAGTGTGAGTGTGAATAAGTGGCACAAGTGCCCAATGTGTTTTTAAATTTGCTAAAAATCAACAAAAATTAGGTATTATGGCTCAAGTGTGGGCTTTTTCATAAATATTATGCAAGTATTAGTCTCTTTGTCTCAAATAGCAAATGCCTTAGTTTGACTCTTTGATATGCTCATTCTTGATGTTATACCTAGTTCCGATGCCTTACAATTTTGGTTAGATTCATGTGATCACTTAGTGTATTTCGACACTTTTGTGTGTAACTTGCTTTAGTCGAATGTTGTAGTTATCACTAGAGATCTTTGCTTGAATATTCATTCTCATCTTGGATGATTCTCAAAACTCGAGTTAGATAATCTCATTTTACATTGTTGTATGCCTCTTGACTATTACATGCATTTAAACTAGTATTTTACCATAATGACTTGTTGTCCGGGTTCGATAATATCATACCATTTACTTGAGGACAAGTAAAAGTTTTAAGCTTGGGGGTATGATACACGTCATATTTAGATATACTTAGCCGTCATTTTGCCCTCATATGTTTCATATTTTGGAACCATTTATCATCATTTACACGTTTTTCTATAATTAATTGCTCGAAATGGACTATTTTACATTTTTATGTATTTTTCTGCAGGCTGGCGCGATCGAGGCGCAAAAACGACAAATCTGGATTTCAGGACTGCTCTATACAAATGTACACGTCATCACGGATGCGTAGGATCAAATCGCGAAGAAATCAGAGTTCCCGAGGGCCAAAACAGAATAAAACAGTAATGGAGAAGGACCTCATTGTAAATACCGAAAAGTGGGAGGACTAAAATGCAAAATTCCCGAATTCCCCATCCGGCCTCATAACCCTAGCCGCCGCCCGTGGAAACAGGGAGCCTGGCTTCTATTCTACCCTTGCCCCCATTTGCTTCTCCTCCCTCTCCACGCCCGGCCACCGGCGAGCGCTGGGCCGTAGCTCACCGGTGCGCGCCACCTCGGCCGCCCCTCATTCTCCACCGCACCGCTTCCTTCCCTCCTCCTTCTCCATCCGTGCGCCGCTGCTCCTCCACAGCGCCACCTTCTTCTGCTCCCCCCGTCTTCCTCTTCTTCTCCTCCACCGCGCCACCATCTCCACCGGTGCGCCGCCGCTTCCCTTCTGCTCTCCTCACTTCCGGCCGCCGCAGCTCCATCCGCACCTCCTCCCGCAACTCACCACCTCCAGATCCGCAAGCACCGCCGCCGGCCACATCTTCACCGACACCGACGGCCTCACCGTCTTCTTCCATGCCGCTAGCCACCACCACTTCATCGACGTCACCGGCGACCGAGACCCCGTCTTCTTCCACGCCGCCGGCCGCCACCACCTCTGCTGCTCCACTTCGGCCACCGCAACTCCTCGGCTCCACTTCACCGACAGCCTCCCCTCTGCCTCCTCTGCTACGACTCCTTCTTCGGTTTACCTCCAGCTCCTCTCCCTTTCTTGATGCTTTTCTTAATCACTTTTCAACTTAACTGATGGTTTATGTTGATTTGTGATTCGGTTCAGTGAGATATTAAACTTTGAATGCCAACTTATGCTCTGTGAATGTAAGCTTGTGATCTGTGATGTTTGCATGAGATCAGTGGAGATGATATGCCTGCTCATTATGCATTGTGATTTTGCCCAGATTCACTGAGATGATACTTTGCCCTATTTATTACAGTGATATATGTGGATGTGGAATTATAGTTGAGAATCTGTTATCTTCTAATATGTTGGTTTGTGCTGTTCAAATTTAATAATACTTGTGTTATGTTTTTAGTTTGAGTGGTCATATGTTAACTTAGTGCAGGCTTATTAAGGCGTCGCCTAAGCGTCGCTTAAGCGGCGCTTAGGCGGTAAGGCGGCGGCGGCGGCAAGGCGTCGGCCTCGCCTTGCCGGCGTCTCAGTATGGCGTCGCCCAAGCCCTAAGGCGTCGTCGGCGTCGGTGAGGCGAAGAAACGGAGGCGGCGTTGAAGGCGGGCGCCCAAGCGCGAAAAGGAAAGGATAAAGAGACACGGGATGAGGGGGTGGGAACTGTCGGGTGTCGCATAAGCAGCCGCCGAAGCCGAAACCCTAGCGCCGCGCCGAAGCATCCATCCCCGTCGCGCCAGCATCCTCGAAGCGGCGCGCCGGCGGCCTCCATCTCCAGGTATGCCCGGCCTCCTCCTCCTCCCCGGCTCCCCTACCTCCCCGGCCTCCTCCTCCTCCCCCTACCTCCCCGGCGCGGGCTCCCTCCCTTCTCCCAGCGCTTCGCCTCCGCCTCAGAGCCTCGCCTCGGCCCCTCCCTCCCTGCTCCCCTCCTCTCATCCTCCCCTCTGGGAGGGGAGGATGAGAGGAGGGGAGCAGGAGGAGGGGGCCGAGGCAGGCTCTGAGGCTGAGGCGAAGCCGCTGGGAGAGGAGAGGAGCCCAACAAGCGAGCGAGGCGCCGAACCCGTCTGAAGCGAGCGGGCGCCCGAACCCGTCTTGGGCGGATCTGCCGAACCCGCGCCGAGCGAGCGAGAGAGAACTGCGAGCGGAGGCGCCGAGATGAGTGAGCGAGCGAGAGAGACGAGCTAGTCTGAGAGAGAGAGATGAGCGAGCGAAGTGCGGGCTGCGTTGCGGTCGGAGTATAGCTGCGATGCTGTGCCACCGGCCCACCGCCGCCCGTGCGCTGTGGCTGTGCCATCTGCCATGGCTGATTGGCTGTAGTATCTTAGATTTTTGTTCTTCTCTGATGATTACTTCTTTGTAATGCAGAAGCAGAAAAAATGACAAGTACAAATGCAAGTGCAAGTATTGCATCCTCTGATGCCGTGTATGATCCAAAGACCGATCCAAAGCGGAAGGCGAAGTCTAATGATCCGGGATGGAAATATGGATATTGGCCGGAAATTGGCAATCGAGATAAGGTGATGTGTATCCTTTGTAACACCCCAAGTACAGGAGGGATTAAAAGGTTGAAGGAGCATCTTGCGGGTGGCTATTCAGATGTGGTTATGTGTCCCAATACTACTACAGAAATCAGGAAAGAGATGGGAGATTATTTGAAAAAAAACAAGAGGAGTAGACTAATCTTCCTAGATGATGATGATGAAGAAGAAGTGGCGGTGGCAACACATGGCATGGAGTCCCAAGACTCCACTGTGAAGCCAAGTTCAGGGACAGCAGCCAAAAGAAGGCATGCTGCCTTTTCATTCAAGGTTGCAACATCAAGCAAGGCCAAGGCAAAGGAGACCAAGTCAGTTGCTTCTATGCTTCGAAGAACACCTGAAGAAATTGTAGATCGAAGGCGTTCTGGGTCTTTTCAAGAGACCAATACAAGGACCAAGGATGAAAGGCATTATGTGAATAAGCAATGGGCCTTATGGTTCTATGAGTGTGGCATACCTTTTAATGCCGCAAACTCAAGGCAGTTTGAGATAGCAATTGAGGCTAGTGTGCAGTACGGTTCTGGGTATAAGCCTCCTAGTTTCCATGAGTTGAGGGAGCCATTGCTTCAAGATTGTGTCAAGGACATAAGTGCCTTAAGAGAGGAGCACGAACGGGCGTGGAAGCAATATGGTTGCACACTTATGTCGGATGGATGGTCCGATAGGAGGGGGCGCCACTTGATCAACTTTCTTGTTAACAGCCCTGAAGGGACTTTCTTCTTGGAGTCTGTTGATGCATCAAGCGAACAACATGATGCAACTATGCTAGCTAATTTGCTAGAGGAGAGAATTGAGGCTATTGGAAAAGACAAGGTTGTTCAAGTTGTCACCGATAATGGTGCT
Organism: Bonia amplexicaulis; assembly: GCA_036346245.1. Taxonomy (NCBI): domain Eukaryota; kingdom Viridiplantae; phylum Streptophyta; class Magnoliopsida; order Poales; family Poaceae; genus Bonia; species Bonia amplexicaulis. The sequence goes on along the minus strand of CM070735.1, from coordinate 22,122,545 downwards.
AACTACAAGGCAGCGGGCAAACTTCTAATGGACAGGATTCCTACACTTTTTTGGAGTCCTTGTGCTGCACATTGTTTAGATCTTATGTTGGAAGACATTGGGAAGTTAAAGGAATTTAAGAAGCCTATCGCACGTGCCAAACGTGTCACCACATTTATTTATAGACATGGGAGGCTTCTTAGTGCAATGAGGGAAAAGACAGGTGGGATGGATCTTGTGAGACCCGCAGCGACTCGGTTTGCTACAGCCTTCCTTACTTTGAAGAGCATGCATAAGCACAAGGATGCTTTGAAGTGTCTATTTGTGAGTGAGGCATGGACTAGCATCAAATTGTCAAAGACGGAGGCTGGCATGCATGTGACAGACATTGTGCTCTCTAAGGAGTTCTGGAATTCAATTGAAGACTGCCTTAGAGCTTATTACTTCTTATCGTGCATAGGGTGGTTGATGGTGATGAGAGGCCCGCAATGCCAGAGGTTGCAGCATTAATGGCTCATGCAAAGGAGAAGATCAAGCTTAGCTTCGCTACCCAAAACAAGCAACGTTTGCTCAAGAAGATCATGAACATCATTGAGGGACGTTGGGTGAAACAAATGGATCATCCATTGTATGGGGCTGCCCTCTTTTGAACCGTGGAAATTCTTTGCCATCCAAAAGAGTGGAGATGATAAATATGTTGGGGAGCTAAGGGGTTGCTTTAATGATGTGCTTGCAAAAATGATCCAAGATGAGAATATTCGGAACAAGATTGATGAACAAGCCATGAATTATGAAGACCAACGAGGAGATATCTTTTCAAACAAAATGGCAATCCAAAACTTAGAGACAAGGAGCCCTAGTAAGTGTTGTTAAATTATGCAAGCTAAGTTTATCTTCAGCATATTTATTTCATTTCTAATTCTTGATATATACATGTATTTGTCATTCTAGTTGATTGGTGGCGTTCATATGGTGGCCGAGCCATTGAACTACAAAGGTTTGCTAAACGTGTTGTTAGTCTTTGTGCTTCATCATCCGGTTGTGAGCGAAATTGGAGTACCTTTGAGTTTGTAAGTTAATTTGTAGCTTATATGTGCTTATTAAATATTAATTTCAGCAAGTTATTTATTCATTTCATTTGCTTTGTTTGTCATTTGTGCTTTTGTAGCTCCATACAAAGAAAAGGAACCGGTTACTACACAAGAGATTAAATGATTTGGTCTTTGTTGCCTACAACCGAAAGATGAAAGCTAGGTTTCAAATGAGGCGGGAGAAGGGCAAAACTATGACCCTTTGGTCATTGAGGAATTTGATTGGGACAATGAATGGACTGACTCATTGGCGGAACCACCTCAAGGTGCTCGTGGGTGTGACCTTACATGGGATGATGTTGATGAAGCCATTGGTGCATCTCGCTCGCTTCAAGGTCGCAATCTTCCAAGACAAGCTAATAGGCATAGTCATGGTGAGACTATGACCTACCAAAGGCGTGCAAAATCTACATCAATAGTGGTTGAAGAAGATAGCTTAGATGAGCAAGAGCAACACTCGGATTCTGGCAATGAAGAAGATGAGGAAGAAGATCCATATGATGATGTGGATGTGAGCGATTGTGTGAAGCTCCCAATGCTACCGACGATGGTGGACAAAATAAGGATTCTACTAGCAATCCCAATGAGTTCGATGATGGATATTGAGAGATAAGAGAGTTGGATCATAAACTATGCTACTTTTGTGTTGTGGAGTGTGGACTACTATTATTCCATTAGATTACTCTAAGCTTGTGGACTTATCACTTATATTATTTGTGTGGACTCATGTTGGTTATATCATGCTTGCTAATTTGTTATGCCGCTTATATTTAATCTCGGATTCACTTAATTGTTATTGTGAACTTATGTTACTCATTATTCATGTGGCTTGTTGTATTGGAGAAAAGAAGAGAAGAAAGGAGAGATTGTCAACAAGGTATGTCACTCAATCCGTAGAATACAATTTGACAATTTGTATCTATTACATTTGTAACAATTTATATGTTGAAACTTGCAAGGAGACAAGGAGAATGGATGCTACATGGGAGAAGAACAATTGGAATGGGGGATAGGTGCAACATGGGCTTAAGAATTGGCAACAATAAGGTACACATATACTGCTAAAATGCTCATTTTATTTGCTGCCCTTTAGCGCCTTAGGATGTCTAAGGCGTCGCCTCGCCTTACGCCTTATCGCTTAAAAGGTGTGAGGGGGGTGGGTCGCCTCGCCTCGCCTTATCGCCTTAATAACCATGACTTAGTGTTTGTTAAATGCCATTGTCAGTAGTAGCAATCAGTGTTAGAATATGTCTATGTTTGTGTATTGTCTAGCGTGATTTAGCTAGCCGGCAACCGTTCCCTTTCCCATGCTATCTTGACCTCCCTCTTTGCTTCTCTCAGCGGTCGTTCGATAGTTAAGTCGTGCGTGTGTTTGTCGTAGTCTGTCGTGTTGTCGTTGCCGCCGTCGCCTAGTTAGTCGCCGCACCTTCCTCTCTCGTTCTCTCTCGACTTCCCCCAGTGCTTCTCGACTCCTCCTTACGCCTCGCGGTCGATAATTAGTTAGGTCGTCGATCGGTGAGTCGTTGTCGTTAGGTGTCGTTTGTGTAGTGAGTCGTCGTTTAGTTTGTTCGTCGTTTCATTCGTACAAGTTAGAGTTCGCTTTAGGTTTAGTTTTCTCCCCCGTTTCGTTTGACTTAGCTTTAGCTGAGCACCGGTAGCCTTAGTCTAGTCCCTGTGGAGAACACGACACTCGCCGCTATTTCAGTGGCAACCCGTTCACTTGCGGGTGTGCAGTTTTGCACGATCACTACTGTAAGGTACATGTGAAGGCAACAGATAAAATGTACAATAGTTTCTGTGGAATTTTGAAGCTGGAGTTTGTTCTAGAACTGATAGTGCAGGGCTTGCCCTGGAGCATGGCTAGTTCAGCGTTAGGGTGGCTTGGTCCGCCGTGCGCCGCAGACGTTCGGAGTAGTATCATGTGTGATTAGAAAGCAGACAGCGCAACAGAGTCATGGCTTTGATTGAGCTGGGTGCATGGTAGCCTTGTCAGCAACCTCAGTCAGCATCTGAGCGCCTCGCATTAGCATCTGGTTCTTCTTGCCACCCTTTTGAGAAGTTAGGAACAATGCAATCTACAGCATGCGTCTTTTCATCTTTTGTTTTGGAATGAAAAATTGAAAATTATTTCTTGTCCTTCGAATGCTCTCCCACATGATGCAGCAAGATATGTGGTATGCATTTATTCCCCATGGAGTGAACCAAACCCCCCCTCACAACCGGAGCTGTCCTACCGGTGGATCAATGATGGTCAAATCGATTTGGTCTAAAGTTATCCAAGATGATTTTTAGAATTTGTGAGAAATGGTCATGGGTTGAATTTTTAAGTCCTAGTGCATTGCATTTATGGTGTATGAATCATATTTAAACTAACGTTGGTCAAGTTGTGAAGAACTTGTACTTGAAAACGATTTTTTTTATCATTGATATGCATGGAAACTTGAAGGCAACTATAGTTGATGGCTTGAATCAGAACTAGGCTCGGGGATGACAAGGGATGTTGAAGGAAAAGTTCAAACAATGGTTCATCAAATGTTGCGATCCATGCAAGTGAAGTATGGTCGGAGGGAATTGACACGGAGAGACTTGCTGATGCATAGGCCATTGGTGAATCTACATATTGCAAGCATGGAGATTGCTTACAAAGAAGGAGATGAACATAAATTAGGATCGGGGAAGATGTGAGGTCCACGATCAAAGCGAGAGTATTTTGGCAGGGAAACCAAAATACCAAAAATAGCAATAGGACCAAAACCGTAGCGTTTCGAGGGCGTTGTGGCAGCGGTTTTGGTCAAGAAAGTGCTGAGGAGGCCAAGTGGATGAAATCTTGCTCCATAGCGGGTTCGGGCTCATATGTTTTAAAAAACATGCATGAGTTAATTGTGAGTGTAAAACCCATGTTGTGTAGAGTTAACTGTGTTTTTCCAATTTTGCTAGATAGTATCCATTAAGATTATATGTGGGTTGGTTGCTCTATCTATGTAGTGGGTTGGGGATGGATGCATATAAACCAACTATATCAACCATTTTATTCTTGAGTTTTTAGGTTAGGATTTGACAGAAAGGCTTCCTTAGAGGGGAGGCTTTTAGGTGAGTGCTCTTGGGAGAAAGAGCTCTATCCTCTATAGTAGAGTTGCTGTAAAACCTACTTATACAAGTTGCAATAGATAAATCTTCTTCAGCCTACATATGCTTTTTGTCTTGGTTAATTTGCTCTTATTCTTGTTGGTTTTTTTGCCTCTTATCTCCCCTTCTTTATCTTGCTGCGTGTCAAGGATGTATAAGTGATAGAGATAACTCATGTAGATCAAATCCTATCAATCTAGACACTGTGGTTTGCAAGATTTCATAGTTGCTCTATTCTTGCTTGATTTGAAGACTTTCTTGAGGAATCTCATTCATAATATTTTAGTCTCGAATCTTTAGGTGCTCTTGCTCTCTGTGACATATGAGAACTTATCTAGAGCCATCATTGCCATATCCAACCCATGAGCAAGTCATATGTCAAGTTATTGAGTTTTGCTCGGTTTTGATGTAACATTACTTGTCATGATTAAAGGTTGACCTTTAGCCAATATCACTGCGATCTTTTGATGGATTAGGTTCCTGAGATCATCCGCAAGGTGTGTGCAAAGTTTCAAAGCATTTCGATTTATATTTTGAAGATTGCATATTTTCAGATATTGACTTGGGCTGATTTTCAGTTTTAGGAACATAGGTACGATCAGACCACTACCAGGCCAACGGTTCAACAGGACTCCGATCAAATCGGGTCTAAACCAGTGGTTAGACTGCCAGCACCTAGATCGGTCTAACCGCTTTCTCCATAGCGGTCTGACCGGTCTACGGTTCACAGTGAGGAATCCGCAATTTCACTGAGAGGAATCAGCGAAGAAAAGAAATCACCCCTGGCGACGGTTCTCTTTTCTCACAGAAATACAAAAAAAAATCCCCTTGTCTTTTTAGCAATTGGTACCAAGGTTTTCCACATGAAGCCCAGTAGGACTAGGTTGTACTAACTTGGTTTAGGATCTGTTTTTTTATTGTGGCTTATAGATTTTTGCTGTAGGTTATGATTTTTAGGCTATTTGCGAGTGAGAGTATAGAGTAACAGAAACTCGCGTATGATTTTAACCGATGTAAATAAAGTCGTTATAGTGTGTACTATAATTAATTTATAGACCTATCTTAAAAAACACCTCGTTTAAAAACTAGTTACTGTAGAAAAAATCAAAAAATAGTTTTTAGAAGCTAAAAAGAGGAGGCCCCTTTGATCAGCACGCACTTGTGCACTCCGATGGGCTCGGTCAACATTGTTTTGCTGGTTTTCGTTCAAAACGCTGCTCATTCCTGACAATTTCTACAAACCAATTCCTATATATCCCGACATACAAGCCCAACAATACCATCTCACGTCATGTACGATGTACCACGTTCTCGAGTCTCAACTCACGCAAAATCTTACACATTGACTGGGCAAGACCCGGCCTGCTAATTAATATGATAGTAGTGCATGCTTCCAAAGATCAACATGGCGAAACGTCTCAACTCTATAGTCAATTCCGCCGAGCTAGACAGACAGACAGATTGACTGATTCATCGGGCGTTCAATGTCCTGATCAAACAAAGCACACTGACGATTCACCACTCCTTGCTAGCTTGCTTGTTCTGCCAGACTGCCACTACATATACGTACCCGGCCTGCTCCTCCTTTTGCACGGTCATAGACATCGACGAAAAAGAGCTACTGATCCATTCTCGTGCAGTCTCAAACTCATAATTCAGCTGCCATCTTTCACCTTCGGCGACTTCAGCTTGTATGGCAAAGATGGCGCCCTGCTTGAAGGTGTACATTCTGCTGCCCACCGTGTTCTTCTTCTCCGGCCTCATGCAGCTGTCCATGGCGCAAGACGCGCAGGCGCCAACGGCGGCGCGGGTGATCGACGCGACGGCGATCGATCATGCGATCGCGTACTTGCTCATGTTCGCGGCGCTGTTCGTCACCTATTTCGCGCGCTGATGCTTCGGTAGGCAGCTCAGGTAGCGTCGTGGATGGTCCAAACGTACTGTGATTTGCAGATGATTTGTTATAGAGCCATCCATGCATGTTTCTGATCACTCTGTTCTTGTGTCACTTCTTTCTCATCATTATTTGTTGTAAACTTGGTTTCTGTACTGCACAGAGTGGGATAAAGGTCCTTGTGTTATCCCGATTCCTCATGCACGTTTCAAGCATTTTTTTCTTTTCGATTTCATATAGAGTGTTGATGAACAAATATACACTGGAGTAACAAATAGGTAAGCTCTTAATTCTAGAACCGTACGACCAGTAGATTTGTCCATCAGTTTCTGCAAATTTTTTTGAAAGGATTTTGCTTCAGGCATTGCTACGCGCTCTAAACTGAAAGGGAACATCAGAAATATATAATACAGAGTAGAGACACCCCGATAATTAACTAAAAACAGTAGGTTTTTCCCGGATGATCAAACAACTCCTAACACACTAGCAGTCAGTGTCACGGACACCCTGATAATAATTAACCATTCATCCGGCCAAAATATGCATGGTTCATGACGGACCAAACCACCATGGCTTTGACAGGCCCCAAATTCACAGGTTTCGTATCAACCCCAGCCCTGAAAGAGTGCAAAAAAAAAAAAAACTCGGCTTATCCAGCTCGAGGCGAAGCTCCACCTTCCCCAGCATCTTCACAGCCACGACATGCCTGAACTGCACGTCTTCTCCACAACATGTGCCCTCAAAAATCACAATCTCTTGTGCAAAATCACTTGTGCACGCGGTGAGTGTCAGTGACGCAGATGATCGCGGTAACGAAGTTTTCTAAGCCAGTTTGAAATTTTACTGGGGCTCGCCGGTGAAACCAATTTTCGGCTGGTAGATAAAAATTTCCCCGATTGTCCCTAGTGTTGTTAGTGTTCTAGTTGATTGCTCGTGCGTTACTACGAATCTTTTTTGAAAAAAACCACAAAATAAAACTATCACCGTACTCGGCTCATCGAATCATTCCACCGTCAATTTCAGGCTGTTGTGAGAGAGTTTTGTGAGCTTACAAAATCTAAAGTTTATGGGCATTACTTAGCTAATTTCTTTAAAGCAATGGAAAGAAAGTGAAGAATTATCCTCATAACAAGCCCAAGACCCAACCAATGAAGAAGAAGAAAGTGATCTTTACCTGCTATGTGTGTGGCAAGATTGGCCATAAAGTTAGCAAGTGCCATAACTGCACGGGCAATAGACCTTCTCTAGATTAGTAAAAGAGCAAGGCTAAAGCCAATGTGATCCTAGTCAGCCCCAATTCAGATGGGTATGTACCTCAGGCCTTTATGAAAAATTAATCAATTAATTGATAGATTGATACATGTGCAACTAGACATATTTGTGCCGATCGTTCGTGCTTCTCTTCATTTCAAGGTGAAGGTGGTGGCTCAATCCTAATGAGAAACGTCACCTCTACTACAGTACATAGGATTGGACATGTCTACCTATAGCTTACTTCCGGCAAGACGCTCATGTTGGATCTATTCTTTGCGGGTGTGTTTTCTTTTGGGGTTCATGAGAGAGACCGAGAGAGAGAGAGAGTAGGGGTACCGTCGGATGTAGAAGAAGAAGGGTTGGCCATCGCGGTGCGTCGGCGACGATCTGCGCTAGGGCAGCGACGGTCGGGGAGGAGGTGCGGAGCTCCTCGGCGGCGTCTTCCGGCGGCGGCGATCTCCGGCGGTGGTGCTTCCGTCGCTAGAGCGCCCCTCTTTATATCGGATTAGGGTTTGTCGGTGGGGTGTGGCGACGGCACGGTGAACCTTGGGGTGCGTGCCACCCCGGCCCCCACCTCTATTTATATGGCGGCGGCGGCGGGGCCCACCACCTATTGGGCGGGGCGCCCCGATCGAGCGCGGTCAAGGAGAGAAGGTTGGGATTTGGCCGTTGGGCCAAATCCCTGAGATCACTCTAACATTCTCCCCCTTGATCTCACTTTATACTTTATCTTTAATTACTTTTGACTTTACTCATTCCAATACAGATTAGTGCATAGAACATGTCTCATCGTCACGGTCAATCGCCGATAGATTCAACAGCTACAATACACCTCTCTGTTCTGAAATAGTTACTTTAATCTTTTGGGCCATCTTTTAGTCCAGGAATCATAGGCTTTCCCTTAAACCTATGCCGGCTACATGTTCTCTGAACACGTTGGGTGGTAAGCCTTTTGTAAGCGGATCCGCTAACATCTTTGTTGTACTTATATGATCAAGACTTATGATCTGATCCGGACTTTATCTTTCACAACATAGTACTTTATGTCAATGTGTTTGGCAGCACCACTTGACTTATTGTTGTGGGCATACGTTACTGCGGGTTCATTATCGCAGTACAACTTAAGTGGTCTATTGATGTCATCAACCACTTTTAAACCGGGTATGAACTTCTTAAGCCAATTCACCGCCCGTAGCCTCATAACATGCTACAAACTCGGCATACATTGTGGGCGATGTAGTGACGGTTTGCTTTGAGCTTTTCCACGATATAGCTCCTCTGCGAGTGAATACATATCCGGATGTAGACTTTCTATCATCTCCGCAAAATCGAATCAGATACCCCACTATATGGAGTGAATCGATCTTACGTATGTCGACATGAGGCCTTTTGTTCCTTGCAAATAACGCAAGACTTTCTTTATCAATTTCCAATGTTCTATTCGAGATTGCTCGGAATCGCCAAGTAACCGGTAACAAACGCTAAGTCGGTATGCGAACACACTTGAGCATCTTGCAAGCTTCCGACAGTGAAGCATATGGAACCGCTTTCATTTGATCGATCTCATCTTGGTTCTGGGGCATTGAAAATCCCATATCTATCGCCCTTGACTATAGGTGCAGGTGAAGGACTACATTTATGCATACCAAATTTCTTTAATACTCTCTCTATGTATGCCTTTTGTGACAGTCCCAATGTCCCTTGTTTCTATCCGGTGAATTTCGATCCTAGAACGAACGAAGCTTCACCAAGATCTTTCATATCGAAGTTTGAGGACAAAAACTTCTTTGTCTCTAGTAGCAGACTGACATCACTACTAGCCAGTAGGATGTCATCCATGTACAGGATTAGGAAGATAAACTTCCCATCTTTAAACTTTGCATAAACACAGTTGTCCTCTACATTCTCTTTAAACCCAAATTTTCTTATTGTACTGTTAAACTTCAAGTACCATTGTCTTGAAGCTTGCTTTAACCCATAAATCGATTTCTTTAGGCGGCATCCCATTCTTTCATTTCCTTCCACAACAAAACCTTTCGGTTGTGCCATGTAAACATTTTCCTCCAAATCCCCATTAAGAAATGCCGTCTTTACATCCATTTGATGTAACTCTAAATCATAATGTGCAACTAATGCCATTATGATTACGAAGAATCTTTACATGAGGCCGGAGAAAAGGTCTCATTGTAATCAATCCTTCTCTTTGCGTAAAGCCTTTTGCCACAAGTCGCACTTTGTATCTTTCTACATTCCTTGGGAGTCAAGCTTTGTCTTGTAGACCCATTTGACCCTCTTGTTTTGGCTCCTTTAGGAATAATTTCCAAGTCCCGACTTTATTAGCCTTCATGGACCTCATTTCCTCTTCCATGGCCTTAAGCCATTTTGAGGAATTTTCGCTTCTCATGGCTTCTTCAAATGAGGTGGGATCATCCTCCATTTGAAATTCCTCAGATGATAAATTTGATAATCATCAGAAATAGCTGATCTTCTTACTCTTTGAGACCTCCTCGGGGCCTCCACATTTGGTACATCTTCTGTTTGAGGCTGCTGTTGCTCCCCCTCATCTGTGGCAATTGGTTCTATATGATCCTGAAGAACATGTTCTTCATTCTCATTTATTGTTGCCACAGGAGGAACAATAACAGGTGCTGGCACCACAGTGTCTTGTACCGTCGGTGTAGCGACAGCAGGTAGTGCGAAGAATGGCTCTTGAATCATCGGAGTGGGCGCATACGCCCGCTTCTCTTCAAGGTCAATCTTTCGAGCTACCATGCTCCCTTCACCATTTCATCCTCTAAGAAGACAGTGTCTCGTTTCTACAAACTTTGTATATCTGTGCGGGCGGTGAAACGAAAACCTTTTGACTTTTCAGGGTAGCCAATGAAATGGCAACTTACTGTTTTGGGATCAAGTTTCCCAAGGTTTGGGTTAAATACTTTAGCCTCAGCAGGACTCCCCCACACACGTAAGTGGTTTAGTGAGGAACTCTTCACATCCACATCTCGTACGGTGTTTTGGGCACCGACTTACTAGGCACTCTGTTGAGGATATGAATGGCGGTTTTCAACGCCTCCATCCATAAACTCAACGGCAGTGTGGAGTAGCTCATTTGCTGAGGTTCGCCCGGTGTAGAATACTGGGCCACTATTCCATTTTCCTGTAAAAACCTTGCAAAGGTCCGGGAACTTGTCCATATGGGGTATGTCGTCAGTAGTACTCCCCACCACGATCGATCGGACTATCTTAATCTTTAAATCGTGTTGGTTTTCAACTTCACCTTAAATATCTTGAATTTATCCAAGGCTTCATTTCTTTCTTTGATTGGATAAATATATCCATAACGGAGTAATCATCCGTGAATGTTATGAACAAGTCATATCCATCCACACTTTTCACGTAAAAAGGACCACAAATGTCTGTGTGAATAATTTGTAGAACTCACATGCTTCTTTTGGCGTCTTTCTTAATTTTCTTTACATATTTTCCTTTAATGCATTCTCTGCATTGTTCTAAGTCGAGAACTCTAATAGAGGAAGAATATCATTCTTAACTAGTCTTTCTATTCTCCCCTCGAAATATGGCCTAAGCGACAGTGCCATAATTTCGACGATTCATTATGAGTTCTCTTCGTTTTACGTTCGTATTCTCGGGGCGAGGATATCGCTCATTCACATCACATACGAATTCACACTTTCACGAAGTGACAATAAATAAAGCTCATCTTGTTTAATGGCAAGACCAACACATGCTTTATTAAACATTATTTCACACTTGCCATTTCCAAAATTACAATCATAACCATCATTGTCCAAACATGAAACACTAATCAAATTCCTCGTAAAGAGGAACATAAAGAACATCTCTAAGTAAAAGACTGAAGCCATCGGCTAGTTCTAATGAAAGATCGCCAACGGCTTCAACTTCGACTTGGACTCCATTTGCGACTTTAACGCATCTTTCTTTTCTTTGCGTATTCCTCGTCGAGCGGAATCCTCGCAAATTATTAGCAACATGAGCAGTTGCACTGAATCAATCCACCAAGTAGATTTTGAATATTGTACATACGAGGATTCATTTATGAGCGTAATAATGTTCTCACCTTTCTTTGACATAATCATTTTCAAGAAATCGGGACAATCTTTCTTGTAATGTCCCTTTTCTTGCAATGAAGACACCGATCTTTCTCCACCGAGAAATTATTCATTGAGGCTGAAAAGCAGGCTTTTCCTTGTTCTTTGAGGAGAAATTACTGTTGAAAGTCTTTTCTTGTTATCCTTCACATAGTTGATGAATCACCATGTGAGGATTTAAATCTTTCCTCCTCTTGCACACACATAGCTATGCACTTTTCTAAGTCCCATTTCTCGGGCTGCATATTGTAGTTGACAACAAAGGTGTCAAACTCTTTCGGCAAAGAAGCAAAAATCAAATGAATAAGGAACTCATCCTTGAGAGCCAAATCCATTGGTTTAAGCTTAGATGCCAAGTTACTCATCCTTAGTATGTGCTCTCTTATGCCACTGCCACCACCAGAGTACCTTTCTGTCACAAGCTGCTTAATCAGCTGTGTAGCATAAGTCTTTGAAGAGCCAGTAAACTGACTCTTTATTTTATCAAGGTACTCTCTGACAGTGTCACACTCTGCGATTGAGCCCACAATTGCGGGCTCAATCGTGTTCTTTATCACAGCCAAACATTTCTTGTTGGCAGTGACCCACTTTTTATGATCAAGATCATATAACATCTTTATGGGAGCAAAGTCCCTCATGCAGTGCATGGCGACATCGACCTCATTTTCATCCCTCACCGGTGCCACAGGCTCCGTGGGACACGGTGTGGTGACTACCCAGTCCACCTCAGCTAGGATGAATGCAAGGTCAATCTTTTTCTTCCATTCACCATAGTTGTCTCCTTTGAGAACAGGGATATCTCTGATGTAGCCCATCAAAGAATATCCTCCTGAAAACACAATTCATATATAGTGAGAACAACAATAACTGCATGCTTTAGTTTCAACGTTGGTTAAAATTAAAACATACAGTTGTTTACACATTAAATCTACATCACCGTTGGGCAGAAATAGAAATAATGCATAAAATCATCAATTAAAATTATAATACTTTTAACAGTAAAATTATATGCCTTATTTTAACGTTGGTCAAAAATACGACATACAATTTTATTTATACATTAAATCTACATCACCGTTGGGCAGAAATAGAGATAATGCATAAAAACTTTAATTAACAATTATAATAATGTTATTATCAACGTTGGTCAGAAAATAACAATATCATAATTATCTGGAAATTATATCTATTTTTTCCAAAATTAAATTCTCCCGTTGGTTTGAATTTAATAATGAAAATTAATCAACATTAACTTTTGCAGCGGAAACATGAAATTATTCAAAATTAATTCATTTTCAGAAGAAATATTACTGTATACATTTTAATCTCTGGAAAATAACACGTTGGTGTAAAATTTACAGAGATTTTAATCAATTTTTCATTGAAATTCATCAAAAATTACTTCTGAAAACAATTAAATCCCATTTCGGGATTTTACTGTGCAAACCGGCCATTCGGCCCATTCCTTCGCGCGGCCCATGGCCCACGGCCTGTCTAACCTCCCGCGGCCCAAGGCCTGGCCGGCCTCCCGCGCCACCCCGCACGGCCCGTGGCCTGGCCGTGTCCGCGCGATGCAATCTCAGCCGTCGGCGCAATCGGACGGCTGAGCGTCAATTTCTGCGAGACAAAACGGCGCTTGACGGCTGCCCCCTGTTAACCCTAGCCATATGCATCCCGAAAAAAACGGATCTGGCGACGCACTTGGCGGAGGCGGCGGCGGGATACCCCGTGCGGCACGGCGCAAGGCGGCGTGGGGAACGCAGAGAGCGGCGGCGGCAGCGGTAGCCCAGCGGCCCGGCGGCAGCGCAACGGCGGCGGCCCGGCGGAGCCGGCGGCGCGGCGGCGGCGGCGGTGGCGGCCCGCCGGCGGCGCCGGAGGCGGCGCGCAGCGCGCAACTAGAGAAGAGGCGGGCGGCGGCCCAGCGGCGGCGGCGGCGGCGGCGGCTCCTGCGCGCACGATGGCGGCCCGGCGATGAAGACCGATCCCTCCCTTTTTCTTTTCTTTTCTTTTCTTTTCTTTTCCTGCTCGATACCAATGTTGGATCTATTCTTTGCGGGTGTGTTTTCTTTTGGGGTTCATGAGAGAGACCGAGAGAGAGAGAGAGAGAGTAGGGGTACCGTCGGATGTAGAAGAAGAAGGGTTGGCCATCGCGGTGCGTCGGCGACGATCGTGCTAGGGCAGCGACGGTCGGGAGGAGGTGCGGAGCTCCTCGGCGGCGTCTTCCGGGCGGCGATCTCCGGCGGTGGTGCTTCCGTCGCTAGGCGCCCTCTTTAGATCGGATTAGGGTTTGTCGGTGGGGTGTGGCGGCGACGGTGAACCTTAGGGTGCGTGCCACCCCCCCCCACCTCTATTTATATGGCGGCGGCGACAGGGCCCACCAACCTATTGGGGTGGGCGCCCCGATCGGTAGCGGTCAAGGAGAAGGTTGGGATTTGGCTGTTGGGCCAAATCCCTGAGATCACTCTAACAGCTCATTCTTAGAGATGTATTGTATGCGCCTGCAATGTCCTGTAATCTACTTAGCAAGTCTGTACTTTGTAGACAAGGAATAAAGTTTATTTTTGAGTCAAATAAGATCGTGTTGGCCAAATTAAGTACCTTTGTGGAAAAAAGGCTATGATAGTGAAGGCATGTTCCTCTTATCATTCTTGATTTTAATAATCCAAACATTTTTATGTAATTCATTGCAATAAAGCTTATGATGTTTGGCACTCTCGTTTATGTCATGTTAATTTTGAAGCTATATCATGGTTAAACAAAATGAGTTTAATTCTAAATTAAAATTATGAGAAGGGCCCTAAATGTGAAGTATGTGTGCAAGCAAAGCAGCGTCAAAAATCTTTTCAAAGCGTTGGGAGACAAGACACTTCTCCACTTGAGTTGATACATTCCGATCTTTGTGAGATTAATGGCATATTGACTAAAGGTGGTAAGCGTTATTTATTTCCAAAGATGAAGCATTAGAATATATTAAAATATACAAAACTAATGTGGAAAACCAACTAGAAAAGAAAATCAAATGGTTAAGATCGTACCGAGGTGGTGAATATATTCATAAGAAATTCCCCCAATTCTATGAAGAAGGTGGAATAATTCATGAAATTACTCCACCATATTCACCCCAATCAAATGGAGTTGCCGAATGAAGAATCGAACTATTTGTGATTTGTTGAATACCATGTTACGGAGTCCAGGTATGTTGAACTTATGGTGTGGTGAGATAGTTCTCACAGCTAATTATGTCCTAAATAGGATTCTCGCGTGCAATCACTAAAAGACACCTTAGAAAGATGGAAGGGGGAGAAAACCGAATATGTTATTTTTTTAGACTTGGAGTTGCCTTAAAAAAATGCACGTGCCATTACTAAGAAAAGGAAAGTTGATCCTAAGACTGTTGATTATGTCTTTCTAGTGTATGCGCATCACAACACAGTGTATAGATTTCTAGTGGTCAAATCCAAGGTTGGCGATATCGCTAAAAATATCCTTATGGAATCTCGTGATGTGACTTTATTTGAAAATGTATTCCCTATGAGAGCAAATGAAGTAATTGCCCCTAATGGTTTATGTGAATACTCCATTCTTCCTAGTGTGGATGACACCATTTCTGAATTGGAGTTCAAGAGGAGTAAGAGATAGAAGATTTAAAAGTATTTAGGCAATAACTATGTCACCTACCTTGTGTATGATGAACCACGTAACCTTTTGGAGGTATACGCATCCCCAGATGCAGAGTAATGAAAGGAAGCAGTCTGTAGTGAGATGGATTCCATCCTAGCTAATGGAACTTGAGAGATTACTAATCTTTCAAGTTGATATAAACTAGCGGGCTACAAATGGATCTCCAAAAGAAAGCAAAGGCCTGATGGTACTATCGAAAAATAGAATGCATGTTTAGTGGCTAAGGGTTTTACGCAAAAAGAGGGTGAAGACCACTTTGATACATATTCTCTTTTGGCTTGTTTACCCATAATTCAAGTGTTTTAACACTAGCTGCTGCATATAAACTTCAAGCACATCAAGTGGATGTAAAGACCACT
Organism: Bonia amplexicaulis; assembly: GCA_036346245.1. Taxonomy (NCBI): domain Eukaryota; kingdom Viridiplantae; phylum Streptophyta; class Magnoliopsida; order Poales; family Poaceae; genus Bonia; species Bonia amplexicaulis. The sequence goes on along the minus strand of CM070735.1, from coordinate 22,107,031 downwards.
TTCCTAAATGGATATTGGATGAAGATATTTATATGTAACAACCTGATAATTTTGTGGCTAAACGGCAAGAAAACAAAGTATGCCGTTTGGTTAAATCCTTTTATATTCTAAAACAAGCTCCCAAGAAATGACATGAGAAATTTGATAGTACATTGACTTTGGTCGGGTTTTGTGTAAACAAAGTTGATAAGTATGTTTACTATTGATTTAATGGTGGTGAAGGTGCCATCTTCTGTCTTTATGTGGATGACATCTTACAGTTCGGGACCAACATGGATGTAATCAATAATACTAAGTCTTTCCTCTTTTAGAACTTTGATATGAAAGACCTGAGTGAAGTTGATGTTATTTTAAATATTATGCTATTAAAAGGAAGAAATATAATGACTTTAATACAATCCTATTATGTGGATAAGATCCTGAAACACTTTGGATTCATAGATGTTAAGGCTATAGCCACACCCTATGGTCTAACTGCCAAGCGACATAAAAGCACTAAGCATGGAAAAGATCGGCTTAAATGTTCACAAATCATTAGATCCTTAATATATTTGACTAGTGTAATGAGGCATGACATCTCATATGTTGTAAGCAGATTGAGTTGGTATACGACCAATCCAAGAGATGATTGGATAGCAGTAGAAAAGTACTTAGGTACCTAAAAGGAACCATGAAATTGGAGATACATTATTCTAGCCATTGGCAGTCCTAGAAGGATTAAGAGTCTCTAACTTGATCAGTGACTCAGATGATATGATGGCTACGAGTGGATATTTTTCACTCTAGCAGGTGGATCTATTACATGGAAGTATTCTAAATAGACTATCCTTACACGGTCCACCATGGATACTGAGCTAGTATCACTTGACTCAGCAGTAGTAGAGGTAGTGTAATATTCTGATCGTCGTTTCGGTGTAAGTTTTAAAATAATCGCGGAGTCGCCGGTTTTTTGGTAAATCGCGGGAAGGTAAAAATATAAATTGTGGAATAGTGTAAAGGAATAAAATAAATAAATAAATTAAAATAATTAATTTAGATATTTTGGGCTGTCGAGAGGGTGGCCGCAGCGGTTTGGACCAGCCAGCCCAAATGGGGCCGTACCCCTCCCAAACCCTAACACCCCTTTATAAACCCCTCCTTGGCCCCTCCACCCCTCCCCACCCCTTGGCCGCACCCACCCCCTTGGGCGCCTCTCCTTCCCCTCTTGCTGCCATTGGTGCCCCAATGCTGCTGCCATTGGAGGAGAAGAAAAGAGAAGGAAGGAGAAGAAGGAAGGAGAAGGAGAGGAGAAGAAAGACAAAGAAGAAGAGGAGGAAAAGAGTAGGGGAAATATTCATCTTGGTAATTTTTTCCATCCCAAATTCTCTGTTTTATGGATTAATTAGGGTTTTTGGCACGGATTATGAAGGTAGTTAATAGATTAATTGCCCGATTAGAGATTAGATGATGTCTGTCTGTAGATTGATTCGCGTAGTGCGGCTTATCGCGCGGTTTTGATCTATAAAACGAATTTTCCTGCGGGTCTTCCCAAAAGGAAAGTTGTAGAGAACTTCTAGATTCATCTCCTGTAGTTTTTTCAAATGATTCTACCGTGGGATCTGGGAGATACGGAGTCGGCAATACCGTTGTCCGTCGGGCGGATAGATTGGTACAGTCCGACGGTAATACGGAGTTTAAAAATAGTAAAAGAATTCTTTAGCCTTGACCGTAGTTGAGAAAGTTGTAGATAATTTAGAGATCTAGCATATGTATAAATGTTAGAATTTTTGGACCGCTGTGCTGCTGAGGACACGCATTTGAACACTGCTGTCCCATCTGCCAGAACAGATTTCTTCCTCTGTTTTGGGCATTAAATTACGCCTAGCTGTGATTAAAATAAAAATAGTTGTTCTCCATGAATATTGTAGGTTTTTAAGTAATGAATCCAGAGAGGTATCATTTTCTATATTTTTATTTATATTTTTGAAGATACGAAATTGTGAAGCAGCGCTGCTGCAGAGGATAATTTGCTGATTTGTTAAGCGGAGAGGAGATTGTGCAGGTTCGGGTTTCTAGTGAAGTTTTATATATTTATGTCATGCTTGTATGCTGTGGTTGTGTGCTGAGAGTTGTCTTATGGATAGGTGGTCTTGTTCCTGAGTGCTCTTGATCTCTGTTGTACTTCGCTTCGTCGGATTGAGGCAAGTGAACGTAGCGGTGGTTGCTACCGTTTAACTTGTTATTCCTTCTACTTGCAATTTACATTATTATCTTAATTTGATACGTTATGCCATGATTGCATGATATTTTAATTGTGGAGATGATATCAAATATTTATCCATTGATATGTTGATATTATGCTAGTAGACATGTGAAATTCTTGCTTAATGTTATAATGTGGTCATGAAAATAACATGTGCTGGATGTTGATATGTTGAGAGCATGATAATGCTCCTTGTGGATGAATCAATGTGATTAATGAATTATCATATCATTCATATCATATCATGTCATTTGCATATGTGGATGTCGCCGCACTTAGCCGCGACCGTATCGGTACAACATCGTATATTGTCGTAATACGATGAACTACAATTCCTGCCCTGGCAAGAGTGATGTGGAGCATAGCATGAAGCATTCATATGCATTGCATTGTGGAAAGATTTATTTGCATACATATGCAATATATATTGTGGTGATGTTATTTTGTGGAATATACAACTTTCTAGTTGTAATGTGGAATTGGCTCATGTGAGCTACTTGTGGTATGAGGATTGTGGATGTGGTCGTGGAATGGGGTTCGACCCTTGGGTATGGTAAGGGTTGTGGTGATGGCATGAGATCCTTTTCTCTTGTATTAATTGTTGATAACAATTGTGAATGTGTGAAATAATAAAGTATTGAAGTAAGACATACATATGTTTTATTACCTTTGGTAGTGGTAGCGGTTGAGGATTTAAAGTAGTCCAATAAGATTAAATTGCTAATGCTTTACCGTCTTTGATGGTGATTTGCGCATGAGGATATAAACATTGTTAATTGTGGAAGATTAAATGTTGATGATTAATCTATTGTGGTTTGTGGAAAGGTTAGATGTTTCCTTTGCAATTATTTGTGGATAAAATGACTGCATTCATATGCTAATTAAATCTGAAATTGAAGAGGTATGATTCATAAAAGTTTATGGTGATTAATAATTATGGACATGAATTGTGGTTGTAGTTGTATGGAATTATAAATAATGATGTATAATTATTTGTAGTTTGAATAACTTGTTAAACTGTTTGCTTGCTGAGATTTTTATCTCACCCTTGCTTCCCCCTCCCTACAGGTGGACCTTGAGTATGCATTGGGAAGGGTAGAGTGGCACCGTACAGATGCACTTGGATGATAATCTTAATGCTGAAATAGAGTAGAAAGAATTCTAGTTCTTTGCTTAGTTATCATATTGATGAATGTTTCTCCTTATTAATGTTGAACTTGGAATTGTTCCTTTGGTTATTATTGTTAAGTTGATTATGAATATTAAATTATTCTCATTATTCTGTTATTTACTAGTGATTATGCTTCCGCTTATATTATCCTGTTAATTAAATGTTGCCAGTTTAATTTACCTTGTAAATTGGCTAGTTGTAGAGCAGTTTTAGTAGCATCCCAGGGTATTGTGGATCCTGGGGTGTTACAGGTAGAATGGCTCAAGAGCTTCTTTTCGACCCACCATTGCTGGAAAAGCCAATACCAACTGTTTTGACCTACTACGATAACTAAAACCGTTTTGGGCAAAGTAAAGAGTAGGAATGACAACATGAAGTCCTCAAAACATATAAAGAGACAACTTAAGTCGATACCGCATGCCAGAGAGACAGGTATAATAACGGCAGAATACATCTAGCCCAAAAGAAATCTAGTAGATCCTTTCACTAAAGAAATGGTGAGAAAGGTCATTCTTGCAGCATCAAAGTGAATGGGGCTCATACCCGTTTGATGATCTTTATTGGTGGTAACCTATCATAGAAGAACAGAGATCCCGTGAACTAGGCTTTAGGATAACAAACTGTGAAAAGACAAGGAGTACACCTAAATGGTCCCGTTGGCTGTAGTACTCTAACTGTACGGCAGGTTGAGCAATAGCTCTTAATGAATTTGATGCCGGATATGGCAGTAGGAACTGTTCGACAGAGTTCCTTAGAGAATTCACCTACGTGGGTGTGATCGTGGGGTTACTATCAAAGGAAGTTTGGGTATACTTTCTTAAGTACTCATAAGAGAGACACGTGGACATGACTATAACATCCCAACCCAAGAGAGAAAAGGCATGTTGTCCTATACACAGTGCAACTTGGGTGAAAACTCTCACACCAAGGTATTGGACCAAGACAAAGTCCTCTATCTGTGCAGAGTCGTAGTTCATGTTACTAGAGTTCAACCCGCAAGGTACTCTTTGTTAAACAACTGTGTATCAAACAAGACACTTGATCTGTGACACCAAGTTAGAAAATTAGTAGGGATTGTTGAGCTTGAAGGCATTTTATGTATTTCCCAATTTATTTTCAAAATTTAAAATTTAAATAGGGAGAGAGAATGGACCCACCTGTCATATGAAGAAGAAAGAGATAAAGAGGGAGAGGTGGCCTTCGGCTAGGTCTCCAGGGGTGCACACCTATGGGATCACATGGATCGATCCCAATCCCCACCCAACTCCAGTGGTTGAAGGAGGCCGGTGGTGGCACCATCTCCTCTCCTTCTCTTCTTAAACTGACTCAGGGCTATCATCTGTACACCTCAACTCTGGATCAAGCCTCACTTCTCTTCTTCCTCTTCAACATCCACTGAGTGAAAAGCCCTAAGTCTTTGAGCTCCAATGGCAGCGACGCTATTTGGCACTCCACCTCTAACAATCTGAAGCCTCACCCTTGGCATAGCCATAGTTGAGACATGCTTTAGTGAGGGCGGATAGTAGGAGCTGGATCAAGGTAGCAGCGACTTTGACTTTGGGCTGGGTCAAGGCAATGACGGCGTTGGTATTACACGGCATCAAGACAGTGGCACAAGTGAACCATGGTGATGTTGGTCCATGTGCCAGATCTGCGGTGATGATTTTGTGGCTTGGCCGTGACAGAGGAGGTTTTGGCCGTGTTTTATGTGGTGTTCTTGCTTGCCTCGCACTTGGTTGGTACTAGGTTCTTGGTCTTATGCACCGTTCTTCGACCTTCGACATCACGACCGTGGTGCTTACTAGTTCGCGTGGGTGGCTTTGTATCTCTAGGAATCATAACGCAATGCAAATGACGTCAATGGGTATGAGCCCCATTCACTTTAGGCGTGTCTAGCCTTGCTACCTTCTAGGCGGCTTCGAGTGCTGTCACCACATGAGTTGCCTTCAATTCTTATTGTTATTGTGTGTTTGTGAGTCATTTTAGTGTACTTTAGGATTTGATAATATTATCACTAGTTCTGAGAGACAATTGCACGATAATATGTGGAATTAACAATTGCTTGATGACGGTTCATGGGCTATTTAAGAATGCGATGTAATTTAGGAATATTATGCTTGTATATGAGTTGTTGGCAACCTGATTACTTATTTTCCTAATCGTGTTGTAGCTTTAATCTTGTCATTTTGCCATCGGCTAGTACTGTTTTCATCTCTTTTTGAGCCAAAGTGCTGTCATGCTATAGTTATTATACTCGAAGTGTAATTGATTAATGTGGTAAGTAATAGAGATCTAACTTGTATAATATCTAGAGGTTATCATTGTGATCATTGATTAAATATAGACTACTGTGTCGAGAAGGTCCTGTGTTAAACAAGTGCAACCGACATCTGAGAGTAGTAATTAGAAAATGAAAATTTGAGTACTATGCTAATTATTTATTTATATTTAGTAGTCCTATTGAGCATAATTTTATTTCCAAATGACATGGTAGAGATTTGTGATCTTGCAATTATTTGTTTTGCACCTGTCATTTAATATATGCTAGAAACATGCTTTATCTTTCATTTACAATTTTGAAATTTTATTTAAACTAGCAGATTTATCTACGTAATTGTGCGGCTAGATATTATGATAAAGTTGTCTTTGGTATATAACTCTACTGACTATAATTAAAATACAATTGTATCTGCTATACAACTCTAATATACTATATGATTAATCTGCACCGTTATAATCTGGCCACATCAAAATAAGTGGTGGGAATGCTTCTCTTTTTTCTCGATTAATGTGAGAATTTTTAGGATTATTGTTGGATTTTCTTACCCCAAAACGAAGGAGACGTCTTGAATCCCGCCAGTTGTTTTTATTTATATAGATATTTGCAAAATCTGTATTATCTACAGCAGCCACTTCCTCGAGACCCTTACTATCTAGTGAGCACCCACTAATCCGTATCATCGGTATATCTATATCTAAGATTTGCTCTATATCATTTTTTAGACCAAGGAACTCACATTCATTAACTTAAATTAAAGTATGATAACAAGATGTTTTCATAGGAAATTAGGTGCTTCAAAGAGCCACGAGCACCCCTCCAGTTACAATAAGCAAGCAATAACAAAATTTTTTAACCGATGCCAAATTTTACCGGAGGGTGTCGATATTTTCGATTTTGGTGATTATCGGCCGATAACGGAAACCCTGGTCGCATGGTGGGAAAGATAACATATTTTGAGCCAAGAAATAAAAGAATATTGGACCCGCCTGTTTAAATCACCCTGCATTCCTTCTTCCTTCGCCGTCCCTTTATACGTCACTCCAATGGCGTGACAAAGTCGAGAACCCACATCCTCACTGCAACCATGTGCTCCTCACTACCATCCCAAAATCCAGTCTCCATCGGTTGTCTACAAGCACAGCCGCGGTGCCACCACAAAGCTGGTTGCATGCGCTGGAGCTACCATGGCCAACTACGGTCTGTTAGTTGGGAGAAGAAGCCAGCAAAACAAGAGAGAGGGAGAGAGAGAGGATATGGAGGAGCTCGTATCTAAGTTTAATCCCATTGGATTTAGTTGGTTGGATCTTCCATAGCTGATCTATTCATGGCAGGAGGTAGGCTTGAGTTTCACCGTAGATTTTATTACAAGGCTCTCGTTTCTTTGACCTTGATGAGGTTTCATTCCTCATCTACTCCAATTATTTGGGATAAAAGACTTTGTTGTTATTGATGATCTTCTATAGTTGATCTACTCATGCATGAGCATGGTAGCTTGCCATATAAACGCACTTGCCACGTAGGAAGCCAACTCGGTGTGCGAACCAAGCCAACTCAGTGTGCAAACCATCTGGTTTCAAGATTGGACCTCATTTGATCTGACCTCTTATCTCCCCTTCTTGATCTTGCTGCGTGTTAAGGATGTATAAGTGATAGAGATGACTCATGTAGATCAAATCCTAACAATCTAGGCACTGTGATTTGCAAGATTTCATAGTTGCTCGATTCTTGCTTGATTTGAAGACTATCTTGAGGAATTTCGTTCATAATATTTTAGCATCGAATCTTTAGGTTCTCTCGCTCTCGTGACATATGAGAACTTATCTACAAGAATTTTTGCCATATCTAACCCACGAGCAAGTCATATGTCAAGTTATTGAGTTTTGCTCGGTTGTGATGCAACATTACTTGTCTTGATTAAAGGTTGACCTTTACCCAATATCATTGCGATCTTTGGATGGATTAGGTTCCTGAGATCCCCCGTAAGGTGTGTGCAAAGTTTTAAAGCATTTGGATTTATATTTTGAAGATTGCATATTTTTGGATTTTGATTTGGGCTGATTTTCAGTTCTAGGAATATAGGTACGGTCAGACCACTACCAGACCAACGGTTCAACGGGAGTCTAGTCAAATCGGGTCTAAACCAGCGGTCTAACCGCTCTCTTCATAGCGGTCTGATCTGTCCACGGTTCTCAGTGAAGAAAACCAGCGATGGAAAATTTCACTGAGGGGAATCAGCGAAGAAAAGAAATCAGCCCTGGCGACGGTTCTCTTTTCTGACGGAGATACAAAATAAAAAAGAAGTCCCCTTGTCTTTTTAGCAATTGGTACCAACGTTTTCCTGATGAAGCCCGGTAGGACTAGGTTGGTACTAACTTGGTTTAGGATTTGTTCTTTTTTATTTTGCCTTATAGGTTTTTGCTGCAGGTTATGATTTTTAGGTTATTCGCGCGAGAGAATATGGAGTAAAAGAAAGTCGCGTGTAATTTTGGCCGATATAAATAAATGTGTTATAGTGTGTACTACAATTAATTTATAGACCATATCTTAAAAAAACATCTTGTTTAAAAACTAGTTACTGTAGAAAAATTAAAAAACAGTTTTTAGAAGCTGAAAAGAAGATCCTGTTTGATCAGCATGCAATTGTGCACTCCGATGGGCTCGGTCAACATTGTTCTGCTGGTTTTCGTTCAAAACGCTGTTCATTCCTGATAATTTCTACAAACCAATTCCTATATATCCCGACATGCAAGCACAACAATATCATCTCATGTCATGTATGATGTACCACGTTCTCAAGTCTCAACTCATGCAAAATCATACACATTGACTGGGCAAGACCCGGCCTGCTAATTAATATGATAGTAGTGCATGCTTCCAAAGATCAACATGACGAAACGCCTCAACTCTCTAGTCAATTCCGCCGAGCTAGACAGACAGACAGACAGATTGACTGATTCATCGGGCGTTCAATGTCCTGATCAAACAAAGCACACTGACGATTCACCACTCCTTGCTAGCTTGCTTGCTTGTTCTGCCAGACTGCCACTACATATACGTACCCGGCCTGCTCCTCCTTTTGCACGGTCATAGACATCGACGAAAAAGAGCTACTGATCCATTCTCGTGCAGTCTCAAACTCATAATTCAGCTGCCATCTTTCACCTTCAGCGACTTCAGCTTGTATGGCAAAGATGGCGCCCTGCTTGAAGGTGTACATGCTGCTGCCCACCGTATTCTTCTTCTCCAGTCTCATGCAGCTGTCCATGGCGCAAGACGCGCAGGCGGCAACGGCGGCGCGGGTGATCGACGCAAAGGCGATCGATCATGCGATCGCGTACTTGCTCATGTTCGCGGCGCTGTTCGTCACCTATTTCGCGCGCTGATGCTTCGGTAGGCAGCTCAGGTAGCATCGTGGATGGTCCAAACGTACTGTGATTTGCAGATGATTTGTTATAGAGCCATCCATGCATGTTTCTGATCACTCTGTTCTTGTGTCACTTCTTTCTCATCATTATTTGTTGTAAACTTGGTTTCTGTACTGCACAGAGTGGGATAAAGGTCCTTGTGTTATCCCGATTCCTCATGCACGTTTCAAGCATTTTTTTCTTTTCGATTTCATATAGAGTGTTGATGAACAAATATACACTGGAGTAACAAATAGGTAAGCTCTTAATTCTAGAACCGTACGACCAGTAGATTTGTCCATCAGTTTCTGCAAATTTTTTTGAAAGGATTTTGCTTCAGGCATTGCTACGCGCTCTAAACTGAAAGGGAACATCAGAAATATATAATACAGAGTAGAGACACCCCGATAATTAACTAAAAACAGTAGGTTTTTCCCGGATGATCAAACAACTCCTAACACACTAGCAGTCAGTGTCACGGACACCCTGATAATAATTAACCATTCATCCGGCCAAAATATGCATGGTTCATGACGGACCAAACCACCATGGCTTTGACAGGCCCCAAATTCACAGGTTTCGTATCAACCCCAGCCCTGAAAGAGTGCAAAAAAAAAAACTCGGCTTATCCAGCTCGAGGCGAAGCTCCACCTTCCCCAGCATCTTCACAGCCACGACATGCCTGAACTGCACGTCTTCTCCACAACATGTGCCCTCAAAAATCACAATCTCTTGAGCAAAATCACTTGTGCACGCCGTGAGTGTCAGTGACGCAGATGATCGCGGTAACGAAGTTTTCTAAGCCAGTTTGAAATTTTACTGGGGCTCGCCGGTGAAACCAATTTTCGGCTGGTAATCTGCCGATAAAAATTTCCCTGATTGTGCCTAGGTAAGAGACAAGACACTTCTCCACTTGAGTTGATCCATTCCGATCTTTGTGAGATTAATGGCATATTGACTGAAGGTGGTAAGCGTTATTTATTTACTCTCATTGATGATGCAACTAAGTATTGTTATATTTATTTACTTAAGTCCAAAGATGAAGCATTAGAATATTTTAAAAAAATACAAAACTAGGTGAAAAACCAATTAGAAAAGAAAATCAAATGGTTAAGATCGTACCAAGGTGGTGAATATATTCATAAGAAATTCTCCCAATTCTATGAAGGTGGAATAATTCATGAAATTACTCCACCATATTCACCCCAATCAAATAGAGTTGCCAAACGAAGAATCGAACTATTTGTGATTTGGTGCATGCCATGTTACAGAGTCCAGGCATGTCAAACTTATGGTGTGGTGAGACAGTTCTCGCGTGCAATCACTAAAAGACACCTTAGAAAGAAGAAAGGGGAGAAAACGGAATATGTTCTTTTTTTAGACTTGGAGTTGCCATACAAAAGTGCATGTGTCATTACTAAGAAAAGAAAACTTGATCTTAAGTCTATTGATTATGTCTTTTTAGGGTATGCGTATCACAGCACAGTGTATAGATTTCTAGTGGTCAAATCCAAGGTTGGCGATATCGCTAAAAATATCCTTATGGAATCTCATGATGTGACTTTACTTGAAAATGTATTCCCTATGAGAGCAAATGAAGTAATTGCCCCTAATGGTTCATGTGAATACTCCATTCTTCCTAGTGTGGATGACACCATTTCTGAATTGGAGTTGAAGAGGAGTAAGAGACAGAAGATTGAAAAGTCTTTAGGAAATAACTATGTCACCTACCTTGTGGATGATGAACCACGTAACCTTTTGGAGGCATACGCATCCCCAGATGCAGAGTAATGAAAGGAAGCAGTTTGTACCGAGATGGATTCCATCCAAGCTATGGGCTACAAATGGATCTCCGAAAGAAAGCAAATGTCTGATGGTACTGTTGAAAAATACAATGCCCGTTTAGTGGCTAAGGGTTTTACGCAAAAAAGAGGGTGAAGACTACTTTGATACATATTCTCTTTTGGCTTGTTTACCCATAATTCAAGTGCTTTAACACTAGCTGCTGCATATAAACTTCAAGCACATCAAATGGATGTAAAGACTACTTTTCTAAATGGATATTTGGATGAAGAGATTTATATGTAACAGCCTGATAGTTTTGTGGCTAAACGGTAAGAAAACAAAATATGCCATTTGGTTAAATCCTTTTATGGTCTAAAACAAGCTCCTAAGAAATGACATGAGAAATTTGATAGTACATTGACTTTGGTCGGGTTTTGTGCAAACAAAGTTGATAAGTATGTTTACTATTGATTTAATGGTGGTGAAGGTGCCATCTTGTGTCTTTATGTGGATGACATATTACTATTCGAGACCAACATGGATGTAATCAATAATACTAAGTCTTTCCTATTTTAGAACTTTGATATAAAAGACCTGAGTGAAGTTGATGTTATTTTAAATATTATGCTATTAAAGGGTGAGAATATGATCACTTTAATACAATCTCATTATGTGGATAAGATCCTGAAACACTTTGGATTCGTAAATGTTAAGGCTATAGCCACACCCTATGGTCTAAATGCCAAGCGCCATAAAAGCACCAAGGATGGAATAGACCGGCATAAATGTTCACAAATAATTAGATCCTTAATATATTTGACTAGTGTAATGAGGCATAACATCTCATATGTTGTAAGCAGATTGAGCCGGTATATGACCAATCCAAGAAATGATCATTGGATAGCAGTGGAAAGGTACTTAGCTACCTAAAAGGAACCAGGAAATTGGAGATACATTATTCTGGCCATCTGGCAGTCCTAGAAGGATTAAGTGTCTCTAAATTGATCAGTGACTCAGATGATATGAAGGCTACGAGTGGATATTTTTCACTCTAGCGGTGGATCTATTGCATGGAAGTATTCTAAATAGACTATCCTTACACGGTCCACCATGGATACTGAGCTAGTAGCACTTGACTCAGCAGTAGTAGAGGCAAAATGGCTCAAGAGCTTCTTTTCGACCTACCAGTGTTGGAAAAGCCAATACCAACTGTTTTGACCTATTGCGATAACTAAAGCCGTTTTGTGCAAAGTAAAGAGTAGGAATGACAACATGAAGTCCTCAAAACATATAAAGAGACAACTTAAGTCGATACAGCATGCTAGACAGACAGGTATAATAATGGCAGAATAGATCTAGTATGAAAGAAATATAGCAGATCCTTTCACTAAAGAAATGGTGAGAAGGTCATTCTGGCAGCATCAACGTGAATGAGGCTCATACCTGTTTGATGATCTTTATTGGTGGTAACCTATCCTAGAAGAACATAGATCCTGTGAACTAGGTTTTAGGACAACAAACCGTGAAAAGACAAGGAGTACACATAAATGGTCTCATTGGCTGCAGTAGTCTAACTGTATGGCAGGTTGAGCAATAGCTCTTAATGAATTTGATGCCTGATATGGCAGCGAGAACTGTCCGACAGAGTTCCTTAGAGCATTCACCTACGTGAGTGTGATCGTGGTGTTACTATCAAAGGAAGTTTGGGTATACTTTCTTAAGTACTCATAAAAGAGACACGGGGACAAGACTGTAACGTCCCAACCCAAGAGAGAAAAGGCAAGTTGTCCTGTACATAGTGCAACTTGGGCGAAAACTCTCACACCAAGGTATTGGACCAAGAAAAAGTTCTCCTCTATCTATGCAGAGTCGTAGTTCATGGTACTAGAGTTCAAACCCGCAAGGTACTCTTTGTCAAACAACTGTGTATCAAACAAGACACTTGCTCTGTGACACCAAGTTAGAAAATTAGTAGGGCTTGTTGAGCTTGAAGGCATTTTATGTATTTCCCAATTTATTTTCAAAATTTAAAAATTAAATAGGGGGAGAGAATGGACCCACCGGTCATATGAAGAAGAAAGAAATAAAGAGAGAGAGGTGGCCTTCGGCTAGGTCTCCAGGGGTGCACGCCTAGGGGATCATAGGGATCGATCCCAATCCCCACCCAACTCAAGTGGTTGTAGGAGGCCGGTGGTGGCACCATCTTCTCTCCTTCTCTTCTTAAACTGACTTAGGGCTATTCTCTCTATACCTCAACTCCGGATCAAGCCTCCCTTCTCTTCTTCCTCTTCAACATCCACTGAGTGAAATGCCCTAAGTCTTTGAGCTCTAATGGCAATGACGCTATTTGGCACTCCGTCTCTAACAACCCGAAGCCTCGCCCTTGGATTAGCCATAGGTGAGACGTGCTTCGGTGAGGGCGGATAGTGGGAGCCAGATTAAGGTAGTAGTGACTCTGACTTTGGGCTAGGTCAAGGCAATGACGACGTCTGTAGTGCATGACATCTAGGCAGTGGCACAAGTGAACCACGATGATGTTGGTCCAAATGCCAGATCTGCGGTGGTCATTTTGTGGCTTGGCTGTGTTTTGTGTGGTATTCTTGCTTGCCTCGCACTTGGCTGATGCTAGGTTCTTAGTCTTGTGCATCGTTCTTCGACCTCGACCTCACTACCGTGGTGCTTACCAGTTCGCGTGGGTGGCTTTCTATCTCTAGGAATCATACCGCAATGTAAATGGCGGTGATAGATTTTCTGGACCTCATCAACTTAGGCATGTCTTGCCTTGCTACCTTCTAGACGGCTTCGAGTGCTGTCACCTTATGAATTGCCTTCGATTCTTATTGTTATTGTGTGTTTGTGAGTCATTTTAGTGTACTTTAGTATTTGATAATATTATCACTAGTTCTAGGAGACAATTTCATGATAATATGTGGGATTAACGATTGCTCGATGACGGTTCATGGTCTATTTGAGAATGTGATGTAATTTAGGAATATTATGGTTGTATATGAGTTGTTGGCAACCTAATTACTTGTTTCCCCGACATCAGTACTGTCTTCATCTCCTTTTGAGCTATAGTTAGTGCTGTCATGGTATAGGCCCTGTTCTTTTTGACCGAAGCTAGCGGCTTTTGGCTTTTGCTACAGTACCTAACTCGAAGTGCAATTGATTAATGTGGTAAGTAATAGAGATCTAACTAGCAGAATATCTAGAGGTTGTCATTGTGATCATTGATTAAATATAGACTACTCTATCGAGAAGGTCTTGTGTTAAATAAGTGCAACCTACATCTGAGAGTAGTAATTAGAAAATCAAAATTTGAGTACTATGCTAATTATTTATTTATATTCAGTAGTCCTATTGAGAATAATTTTACATTCAAATGACATGGTAGAGATTTTGGATCTTGCAATTATTTTATTTTTGCACATGTTATGTAATATATGCTGGAAACATGCTTTATCTTTCATTTACAATTTTGGAATTTTATTTAAACTAGCAGATTTATCCGCGTAATTGTGCGGCTAGATATTACGATAAAGTTATCTTTGGTATATATATATATAACTCTACTGACTATAATTAAAATATAATTGTATCTGCTATAAACTCTAATACATTATATGATTAATCTGCACCGTTATAATTTGGCCCTACCAAAATAAGTGATGGGAGTGCTTCTCTTTTTTTTTCTCAATTAATGTTTAGGATTTTTTATTTTTAGGATTATTGAGGGATTTTCTTGCCCTCAAAACGAAGGAGACGCCTTGAATCCCACCAGTTGTTTTTATTTATATAGATATTTGCTGAAACCGTATATCTACAGCAGCCACTTCCTTGAGACCCTTACTAGTGAGCACCCACTAATCTGTATCATCGATATATTTATATCTAAGATTTGCTTTATATCATTTTTTAGACCAAGGAACTCACATTCATTAACTTAAATTAAAGCAGGATCAGAAAGATGTTTTTGCAAAAAATTAGGTGCTTCAAAGAGCCACGAGCACCCCTCTAGTTACAAGAAGCTTGCTTAGCGCAAACTTGTGCCATAATATTTTAAATACTTTATAAACAGCACAATTAAAGACAAGGACAAAAACGAAAGAATCCATTAAAAAATAATCTCGATCAATTTTGGTTACATAAACAAGCCCATTGACTGTGGGTGGGAGAGCAAACGCCTCCTGCTTTACACCCCACAAATCTGGGACAATTATTGTTGGTGCTCTCTCTATATATAGCATGTGTATGCATTCCATGCAATGCAAGGGCATGCACGCTTAGATGCATGCGGTTTATGATCTTGAGCCTGGCTAGGTAAAACAAAACCCACGGATCGTCAGATGGGATGGATCATTCGAGCTGGAGGTCAGACTTGTAGACCGCGTCAGGCTTCCAGTCGGCGGGGATGATGTCGTCGGCGACGAGCCTAACGCCGGACTCGGTGGCGAGGCGGATGGAGAAGGGGCCCTTGAGCGGCTTGGGGGTGTCGAGCCTCCAGATGGCGCCCCAAGACTCCTTGAGGTCGCTCCACTCGTTGGAGCCCTTCTCCTTGAGGGACACCTCCACTATGTCGCCGTCGCCAGCCACGTACTTGATGAGCAGCGCGAAGTAGTTGGGGTTGGAGCCCTTCTCCACGTGGAAGGTGATCTTGGTGCCCGCTGGGTACTTGCAGCGGACGCGACGAAACTGCATGTCCACGATGCCGGCATGGCGGAGCTCGTCCTCCTTGCCGGCCTTCGCCATGGCGCCGAAGGCGTGGCCTGCGAGGTCGAAGTGGTAGGCAGAGATGGGCTCGTAGTTCATGTCGGTTATGTACACGACAACGGGCTCGTTAGAGCACGCCTTGGGCTTCTCGCACTTGATCTCGGCGGGGCGCGCGCAGCGCGCCGCCCTTGAAGATGGGGTCGTTGCGCGACGACGTCATGCCGCCAAGGCGGCTTGTCAACGTCCTTGTATCCGCAGGCGCCGCCGTTGTCATCGGGGCCGGCGCCCTTAGGCTTGCCGTACCAGGTGCCCTTGGCTTCCAGCCACTTGCCATCGTAGCTTGCCGTGATGTTAGGACCAGGGGGCACTTTGGGGGCGCACAAGGCGCCGGCGACGAGCACCGCCAAAACCGCGATGGCGAGCAAGGAGGAGGAGGCTAGCGAGGCCATCTCGAAGATAGAAGCTGGTGTTGTTTGCTGTGTGGTGTGAGATCGATTCAACCCGGTGGGTATTTATGGGCAGAAGTGAGAGACCGATGAAAGGCTCGACGCCGATGTCGCGTGCTACGTGCATGCATGGCCGCGTGCATGCTGACCATGCTTGTTCATGGATGCATGACGTGACATGCGGCTGACCGTGATCCCCGATCGAGGTAACACTGGCCTGGTCTTAATTTGAGCGTTAATTTTGGCTGACATACCCTGCTTAGGCCTGCAGCTGGCATTGCTCAAATTTATTTACGTTTTCTGGCTGCCCTTTATTCCTCCTTACTCCTCAGTGTAGTACTGTACTTGCTTATAGCTTGTCAGCAATTTCTGAATGTGCTCGATCGATCTGCAGATGATCAGATGCTGATGAAGACGATTATTGGAAAATTTTTGATGAAATATTCAAATCAAATTTGAATTCTTTTGAAGTTCAAACAAAAAAGATGGAAAAAACGTAGCTTCAAGGTTCGAACCCAAGACCTCACCACCACATGTGATATGAAATAATTACGAATTTTTTTTATATTTGACAAAAAGCATGCAAAAACAAAAACTTTTAATCGAAGCCAAATTTTACCGGAGGGTGCCGATATTTCCGATTTTGGTGATTATCGGCTGATAACAAAAACCTGGTCGCATGGTGGGAAACATCACATGTTTTGAGTCAGCAAACAAAAGAATATTGGACCTACCTGTCAGCCTCCAAATCTCCCCCAAAATTCCTTCTTCCTCCGCCACCCCCACGCCCTCCGTCACTCCAATGACAGCAGCAAGCCAGCAACCCAAATCCTCACTGCAACCATGTGCTCCTCACTGCCATCCCAAAATCTAATCTCCATCGGTTGTCTACAAGAACAGCTGCGGAGCCACCACAAAGCAGGTTGCATGCGCTAGTGCTACCATGGCCAACTACGGTCTGTTAGTTGGGACAAGAAGCCAGCAAAATAAGAGAGAGAGAGAGAGAGGATACAGAGGAGCTCATATCTAAGTTTAATCCCATTGGATTTAGTTGGTTGGATCTTCCATAGCTGATCTACTCATGGCAGAAGGTAGGCTTAGGTTTTTGCCGTAGAATTTATTACAATGCTCTCGTTTCTTTGACCTTGACGAGGTTTCATTTCTCATCTACTCCAATTTGTTTGGGACAAAAGGTTTTGTTGTTATTGTTGATCTTCTATAGCTAATCTACTCATGCATGAGCATAGTAGCTTGCCATATAAGTGCACTTGCCACGTAGGAAGCCAACTCGGTGTGCAAACCACCTGGTTTCAAGTTTGGACCTCGTTTGATCTGATTTTGAAAGTATAGGGGGTTATTTACCTTTTATAGTACAGGGGTGGAATTAGACCAAGTTAAAAGTAGATGATCAAATGTGGACTTTTGCCTAGTTAATTCGATACTCCAAATACTTTTGTCAAAGCATACAAAATGTATATTGTATGATCACTTGGTTGATGTGAAGACTGAAGCGCTACGGGAAGGTTGGGCAATTATAATTTCAAAAATTCTACCACGTAATCAAGAAATCTCCGCTAGTAATAGATCACAGGATTACCACTAGACGTGCAGACTCGTAGCAGGAGTACAATTGATGTAGCGTGTTGATGTTATCGTAGTCATACCAGCCACATGTCTCCTCATTAAAATCCTTGTGATCGTCATAGGTTGCAGATCGTCCTAGTGCTGAAGTTTCGCATCAACACCTCCTAGGTATCCGCACGTATGGGGCAAGAATACCATGCGTTGGAGTGCTAGTGCCGGTAGCATAGTATTAGATGAGGAAGGTGTGGTGTCTAGGGTTTTGAGAATCCGAATCCTATCTCTGTCGCACAAACCCTATGCCACCGCGCCCCTCTATTTATAGGCATCCACAATGGTCCTTGAACTTGAGGCCTATTAGGAACTCGTGGCCTACATGAACTGAGATCACCATCCGAATTGTATCCTAACCCCTTAAGTGTGTGACCCTATAGGTTCACGTACACCTAGACATGTCCCGAGTACTTCTACTCATCCACTAATCGGTAGCGGCTCCTAACAGGACATGTCGCCTCCCAAGTATACATAAATATTATATCAGACGAACCTTATCAAAACTCATATGCATTTCCCTTTGCCTCACAATATCAGTCAAGCTTAAGGCGAGTACGTGCCATTCTTGTTGGTTAGCTCGACCAGTCTTTCTCGATCACGTGGTTCGAATTCTCGACTACGGTTAACTCTTTAACCACAAGTAGCATGGCCATGCATTTCTGGATTCCAATCACTCGAGAGGACTAGAGATAGCTCTCCTGTTGCATGGAGGGGCAAATCCTATCTTGATCGACCATGCCTCGAAGCATACATCATGATAAACCCGAAATCTACCTTTATAACAACTCAGTTACGGAGTAGCGTTTGGCAACCTCTAAGTTAGCCATTATGTATTACGAGTACGTGCGACAACCTTAAGTCCAAGGACATAGTATAAGCATTGTAAATGAGACCAACTGATGACATGTAAGAATGCAACGTTCTTGCAATGTTTCATGGCAGGTCGATCTAACCCCATGTTCCGTAACATGTGTCCATATTATTGGTTTGATATCTCCATATCTATGACCCATGAAACATGGTCATCAACCAATACATATGCTAGTCTATTCATATGTGTCCTCACATGTTTTCGACTAGGG
This sequence comes from Bonia amplexicaulis, assembly GCA_036346245.1. Taxonomy (NCBI): domain Eukaryota; kingdom Viridiplantae; phylum Streptophyta; class Magnoliopsida; order Poales; family Poaceae; genus Bonia; species Bonia amplexicaulis. Next base: position 22,088,275 of record CM070735.1, on the reverse strand, counting down.
ATCGTTTAAGAATAATCATCGTAGAAATATAGAGTTTCACAATCGAGTCACATACTTGATAATAAATATTAACGATACTATTCAAGAAACAAGATAGCATATTATCCAATAGATCACGAACATAACAAAACAACGTGGTCGAGCCAACGTTGTCGACACAATGTGATCGAACCAACGTGATCAACCAACGTAGTTGAACCAACGTGGTCGAACCAACATGATCGACCAACGCGGTCAAACCAACATGGTCGAACCAACGTGGTCGACCAACACGGTTAAACTAGCTTAATCATCTCTATGATTGCCTCTAGGGTATATTTTCAACAGTCTTCTACTTGCACTAGAGTCAATCATTTATGTATCGAATACCGATAGCTCTTGTGTGCGCCTCATGCTTTGGCTGTGTGAGAGGTTTTGTCAATGGATCAGCAACATTTAAATCCATGTGAACTTTGCATATTTTTACATCTCCTCTATCCACGATATCATGAATAAGGTGATAGCGCCTGAGTATATGCCTAAATTTCTGATGGGATCTAGGCTCCTTAGCCTGTGCAATGGCTCCATTATTATCACAATGAAGATCCATAGGGCTTGAGGCACTCGAAACTGCCATTATTATCACAATGAAGATCCATAGGGCTTGAGGCACTCGAGACCATATACCCAACTCAGCAATATTCTTAATCTAAACACCTTCCTTCGCAGCTTTAGAAGTCGCAATGTAGTTGGCCTCCGTCGTAGAATTAGCAACCATCTCTTGCTTAGAGCTTTTTCAGCTCAGTGCTCCTCTATTCAAAATTAATACAAAACCATATTGCGAATGATAATCATCTTCGTCGGTTTGAAATCTTGCATCGGTGTAACCGTTTACAACGAGCTCTTCATCACCACCATAAACTAAGAACACATCCTTAGTCCTTCTTATGTACTTAGTGCTTCTTATGTACTTGAGAATGTTTTTCATAACTGTCCAGTGACCTTCACCAGGATCAGCTTGGTATCTGCTTGTAACACTTAGAGCATATGATACATCTGGTCGAGTATATATCATGGCGTACATGATAGATCCAATAGCTGAAGCATATGGAATACTATTCATACGGCCTCACTCTTCAATCATTGAAGGACACTGACTCTTACTAAGACTTATGCCATATAACATAGACAAGAACTCTTTCTTGCCATTCTGCATCTTGAACCGTTTCAACACCTTATCAATGTAAGTACTTTGGCTTAACCTAATTAGCCTTCTCGATCTATCTTTATAGATCTTTATCCCTAAGATATATGATGCCTCTCCTAGTTCCTTCATAGAAAAACTATTTTAAAATGAGGCCTTAACAGATTTCAGCATAGGAATGTCATTCCTAATCAACATATGTCATATACATATAAGATTAGGATTACAAGTGCACTCCCACTAACCTTCATGTAAACACAAGGTTCTTCTTTGTTCTGGAAGAAACCAAACCTTTTGACCTCATCATCAAAACGTATATTCTAACTCCGAGATGCTTGATTTAACCCATAGATGGATCTCTAAAGCCTGCATATCTTTCTAGCATTGTGGTGATCAACAAAACCTTCAGGTTGTGTCATGTACACGTCCTCACTTAGGTTTCCATTTAGGAAAGTCGTTTTGGTATCCATCTGCCATATCTCGTAATCAAAATATACAGCAATAGCTAGAATGATCCAGACAGACTTAAGCATAGTGATGGGCGAGAAAGTTTGATCATAATCAACACCTTGAATCTGTTTGAAACCCTTTGCCACCAATCTTGCCTTATGGATATGAACATTTTGATCCATGTCTATCTTTTTCTTAAAACCCACTTGCACTCAATGGTTTTTACACTATCTGGCGGATCAACCAAGTTCCAAACTTGATTATCACACATGGATTGTTTTTCAGATCTCATGGCTCCAAGCTATTTCTCAGAGTCTGGGCCCATCATCGCTTCCTCATAAGTTTTAGGCTCATTATTGTCTAACAATAAAATGTTAACAATTGATGTTGTCTAACATTATCGACAATTGACGTGGCCTTTCAGATCTAAGTGGGGCTGGTGCCTCTTCCATAGGTTCTATAATATCTTGTATATCTTGTAGAGGTTCAGTAGGAGTCGAAACATTTTCTGATGTCTCTCGAATTTCTTCGAGTTCCACCGTGCTCCCACTAACTTCTTTTGAAAGAAACTCTTTCTCCAAAAGACACCATTTCGGGCAACAAACACTTTATTTTCATCCCTTTTATAAAAGTAATATCCTTTAGTTTCCTTAAGATACCCTACGAAGAAGCATTTATCAGATTTAGGTGTGAGTTTGTCAGACGTCAAACGTTTTACATAAACTTCACATCCCATATTTGGAGAAAAGACAAACTAGGACTCTTCCCAGTCCACATCTCATATGGTGTCTTATCCACCGATTTAGATGGTACCCTATTTAAAGTGAAAGCCGTAATTTCTAGAGCATAACCCCAAAAGGACAATGGCATATTAGATTGGCTCATCATGGATCGAACCATGTTTAACAAAGTTTGATTCCGTCGTTCAGACAACCCATTCCATTGAGGCGTTCCCAACGGAGTTAGCTGTGGAACAATTCCACATTGCTTTAGATGATCACCAAACTCATAGCTCAAATATTCACCTCCACGATTTGATTGTAGAGCTTTCATTATCTTGCCAAGTTGATTCTTTACCCCATTCTGAAATTCCTTGAAATTTTCAATGGATTCAGATTTATGCCTCATTAGATAGATATAACCATATATACTAAAGTCATCGGCAAAAGTTATGAAGTACTGAAACCCACCTCTGGCCGTTGAGCTCTTTGGTCCACATACATCCGAATGTATTAAAGCCAACAAGTCATTTGCCCCCTCAAAACCAATGAAAGGAACCTTAGTCATTTTGCCAAGTAAACAAGACACATGCTTCAAATGATTCAAAATCAAATGAGTTTAGAATACCATCTTTATGCAGCTTCACCATGCGCTTCTCATTTATGTGACCCAAACGACAATGCAAGATATAAGTGGGATTCAAATCATTAGGCCGAAGCCTCTTAGCATTAATGTTATAGACATGCACATCCTCAAGATTTAAAACATATAATCCATTCACCAATGGAGCATGACCATAAAGCATATCATTCAAATGAATTGAACAACAATTGTTCTTTATTCTGAACTCATAACCTTCTGCTCCCAAACATGAAGCAGAAATAATGTTTTTGCTTAAGGTAGGAACATAATAACAATTATTTAATTCCAAAACTAATCTTGAGAGTACAAATAATGGTAAAGTGCCAACAGCCAACACAACAACTCTTGCTCCATTGCCCACACGAAGATCAACCTCGCCTCTTGCTAAGCTCCTACTCTTTATCAGCCCCTGCATCGAATTGCAAATATAAGCAACCGATCCGATATCAAATACCCAAGAACCAATATAAGAAGTAGCAAGATTTATTTATATAACATTTATACATGAAGTAGAAGTCTTACTTCCCTTTCTCTTTTCCAGTTCTGCCAGGTACTTCCTGTAGTTCCTCTTCCAAAATCTAGTGCCTTAGCAATGGTAGCAAATAGTATCCAATGCATCATCAATCTTCAACTTCTTGTAATACCCAAAAAGCGATTCAAGAGATAATCGATTAATTGGAGGGAAGGACCATATAGAAAATAATTAAACAAGAGTTTTTAGAGGGGGATTTCTGAAAAATCATAGCAACCTGGGCCTGGGCCTTGGTCCATGTAGAGGCCGGCCAAAAGGGGGGAGACGCCCCTCCCCCCAACCCTAGCCTCCACCCCCTTTGCCCCCTCCTCCTTCTCCCTTGGCCGCCACCCCCCTCTCCTCCTTGCACCTCCACCTCTCCCCCATTGCTGTCCCTTGGTGCTAGGAGAAAGCAAGAAGGAAGGAAGAAGGGAGGGAAGGAGAAGAAAGGAAGGAGGAGGAAGAAGGGGAAGAAGACGGGTGATCCTAAGGGAATCCCATAGGTAACTCTCCCTTATCCCAATTCCCTCTTATTTTGTTGTAATTAGGGTTCTTAGTCTAAGAATTGGTGGGGATTAGCAATTAGATTCTCCGATTAGGAATTCCTGCTATCTGTCTGTAGATCAATCCGCGTAGCGCGACTGTTTGCGCAGTTTAGACCCACGAAACTATTTTTCCTGTGGGTCTTCCCAAAAGGAAAATTGTAGAGGACGAAGAGACCTACCTACTTTATTTTTGTAAGAAGTTTTGGCCGTGGGATTTGGGAGTAGCGGGGTCGGGAATCTCGTTGTCTGTCAGGGGTGCAGACTGGGGCAGATTGCTGTTCAGGTGTGATTTAGGAGTAGTAGATGATTTTTATGTTTTTGGTCACAATAGAGAAAAATGTAAGGAATTCAATAATCTAACTACTATATAAAAATCATAATTTTTAGAGCCTTACACTGTGGTTGGGATGCGTTAGAATCTGGCTGCACAAATTGCCAGAACAGAGAACGTCATCTGTTTTGCGTGTTAAGTTACACCTTAATAGTAATGAAATAAAAATAAGTGATCTACATGAAAAGTGAAGGTATTTAAGTGAGAAATCCATAAATATATCAGTATTTGTAAATGGTTTAATAATCTTAAGGATACAAAAAAATTAAGTAGCGCTGCTGCAGCAGGCAGAGTGTAGAACCGTTAAGCAAGTATTATGGTTTTGTACTGAGTGGTACCTTGTGAATAGGTGATTTCGCTCCTGATCGTGCTTGATCCCTTCGCTCCTTCGGTAAAAGCAAGTATAATGATGGTTTACATTGATATTGTGGAATGTCAATGTTTGATTTATATGGTGAGCAATGGTGTTCATGGTTGTGATGAAGGTGTACCCAGTAAAGTTCATGGTTGTTTGTAAGTTATGGAATTCATGAGTATTCCTTGTGCAAAGTTGTTGTGGATACATGTTTTTATTAAAATGAGACCTTCATACATATGCATCATGTTGGCTTATTGAAGATTTGGTCATGTGATGACCAAGCATTTGCTGAGGTCCCCGTCATGTTGATGACGGGCTAAAGGTCCCCATACTTGCGGAGTATGGGCAATTGGTCCTTGTACCAGATGGTACATGCATGGGTGTGCATCGACGGATGCACACTTTGTATTACCGGTAAAATACAAAAGAGAAAGAGATAAAGTTATTGTTGATCATATTGCATAGCATGTGTTTTGAAGTGACAGTTGGATGTTTTTTATAGAATGGTGCACATGTAAGCATATCATATGTTGATAAGTAATTGTTGGATGTTCTTATGAAATGGTGTACATGTATACATAGCATGTGTTTATAAGTAATTGTTGGATGTTCTTATGGAATGATGTACATGTATGCTATTGTTACCATTTATTATATTTGCTGAGTCGTTGGACTCACTCTTGTTGTTTGTTGTGTTTTAGGTACCCTTATGAGATCGGTATGCATGGGGAAAAGGAATGATTAGTCTTGTTGTACTTTGCATGATCAACCCATAATGGAAAGAAAATGAGGAAATTAAGTAGTAGAAGAATTGAATTACTTTAAGTATCTTTATGATCATTGCTTGCTGAAAATTAAACTGTAATAAACTAGAGTATTTATGGTGTTCCTGTTCTTTATCTAGATGCTAGTTCTATGAATGTCCTAGGAATATATAGTCAATTTTGTTTAGTCTTGGTCGAAATACCTGTTGGATATTTATTCTTATTAATTCTGCTTGTTGAACTCTCTAGCATAGATAACTATTCAGGAGAGGTTCTGCCGAAATTTTGTGAGATGTATTTAGTAACATATTTAGTTTATCCTTGTTATGTTATTAGTTTGGTAGCATTCCAGGTCATTGTTTGGCTGGGGTGAAGCAGTACTTAATACCCCAAGTGATCGCAAACATGGTCGTATCGGCCAAACTGGAGCCTGTCACCCAACAGCCAGGCGACACGCATGCAATCCGCCGGCCGTTGGGTGAATTATTGCAGTCGCTCGACCGTTGAGCGACTGCAACTGCTATCGCCCAACGGCCAGGTGACTAGGGGAGGGGTAAATACCGAGGTTGCTCGGCCGCCGCCCTCAAGGGGACTAGTTCCAGTCGTCCAATGGTCGGGCGACTGGAACCTGTCGCCCAACGGCTTGCAGACAACATTGTTGTCGCTTTCCCGTTGGGCGATAGGGTCCAGTCGCTTAACCGTAGGGCGACTGGAGCCTATTTCTGTAAAAACATATTGCCGCGAGTATATTTCTGTTATTTTAAATAAAAAATAAATTATTTGTGCAAAAAATCCATGAAACTGACAAGATGCTGTTTCAAGCATCCACGGTGACAATTCTAGGTGACGGCGTAATCACAAAATTCTGGAAGTCCATATGGTTAACTTGGCAGGCTCAAAGAGGGCGGTCACACTGTGCGATCTGCACTCTGTGCGTGCAGGAACAGGAGTCTTCTGACCATCTCATCCTCAAAGTGCCCTTTAGCTAAAGCAGATTTGGGCCAAGGTGTTTGCGTGGGTCGGGTTTCAGGTGCCGGCCTTACACCCTGAGCCGAGGAGCTCAGTGGTGGATGATGCTCAGGGGAAATGTTCAAAGAACACATAGGAAAGACACCGAGGGAATCATTCTGTACACTCCATGGAATATTTGGAAGGAATGGAATCAGGGGATCTTTTTTTAGCACAATTACCTCCTCGTACAGCAAATCTTCTACCGGATCAAGGAAGACGTTGAGATGATATGACGACCCGTATTTTCACCGTAGGGGTAAAAACGCTAGTCAACGGATTATTATTCGTTTTAACCGATAGAACATCGCTCTAACGAATAATAAGCCATCAGAGTGTTACAACAGAACAATAATTAGAAACAAATACGATATTACAAGAACATTGCCATGTAAGGCTAAAATTTATTACAAAGTCATAAGGGCTTGAATATCACAATATTTAGAGATGAAAATGTTCTAACTATTATCTATCCAAACGAACACATTACAACTACATCTAATTGCACTCGATTTCACCAAAGACGACTCTTGACTGTTGCCTACTTCACCCGGCCTCCACACGAGGTGTCCGCCTTGTACTCGTTGTATCCCGAGTCCACAGTATTCCTTCCGGGTAGTAATTCAATCCGTTCAAATATATTTTGCCTGATCCTAGCTATTCTCCAAACTGACATACTCCTAAATAAGGGAAGATAATAGCAAAAGTGAGTACAAAAGTACTCAGCAAGCGTTATTAGCAAAATACACATAATGCTTATCTTCTACACTTTTAGGAATGTTCATTCCTATTCTCAATCTCTTGCTCATTCTTTTTTCTTCCTCATTTTCTTTCCCGTGATTTATAGAAAATAAGGTTTGGTTGTTAGGTTTTGAAAGAATTCCATATTATTAATTTAGAAAACTACTGAACATTCGTATGAATAGCAAAAACCCCCATAAGTTTCTGTAATTCTCCTTTCCCAGAGACAGGCATAAATTCATGATTTGTATAGCATTGCGCAAGCTTGTACCACTTTACCCATCACCACTCTGATCCTGGTAGCTCTCGGATCTCCACATTTTCTTAGATGCGATGCCAAATCAGAGTACAGTACTTTTACATCTATCTTAGTATATTATGTCTCCACCCAGTTACTCACAAGCGGCAGCCTAGAGCGGTATACCACCCTCACTCAGACCCACTGAAAGCAACATAACTGTTGGCTGGGGTGGTTTCTGACCCTCGCCCAACACCCAACTGCGTAATATATCACCTTCGCGTACCCCACTTCCGGCATTTGACCAGTCCTGGGTTCTTACGATCTGCATCCCCCACTTCTGGCCTACTTACCAGTTCTGGTTTCTTGTGGCTATGTATCCCCCACTCCAGTGCTAGTCCGGCTCTTGTGGGTTCTTTCCCTAATTAATATTTACTCATGTAGAGAATATAATACTTTGATAGAGTTACTAGTCTGTCCATCCTCAAACAGGATGTTGGTTGATATGTTTTGGTACGGACTGTTCACACGGATGAAGTTTGTGACTCCTTACATTTTATTCTTATGCAGAGATCCTAAACCTACCTCTTTGTCACCTACCAAGCCAACCTCTGCCCACCTTCTTAATTAACTTAGGTGGCCAACTACTCCATCAGTTACCATCTATCTCTTTTCTCTTATCTCTTATAATTGCTCGATTTAAATATTCTTTACTTCTTTCATGCGGGGTGATACTAGATTAATACAAAAACACTTGTTTTATGAAATATACTCTAAAGATTTGTTCAAAGGAATGCTTGCATGGACTTTAACGATATATTCGGATTCAAGTAGGATCAGGTGAAGTTCTTCCCATGGCTTGGATCATCGTCTGTAATTAAAATATGTTGGCTATGACTTAATTTACGGAAATATAATAAAATAAGAGGTGTCGATGTGCTTGTGCTCCTAGGATAAGGCTTCGCTCAATTTAACCTAATCGCGGTAGTCAAGATTAATTCCAATACAATACTCATCGTTTGACATTATCGTACTAGCGTTATGAGATATGGTTTATCTAGGATGCATGCCCGGCATTTTGTTGATTTTCGACAATTTATTGATTACACGAAATTAAATAGATGCACATACAACTATAATGGCGAACCTTATTCCTAGCCGATTTCACGTATGAAATCATGTCTATTTAATTTCTCATAGGTACATATGGATTTATCCACTTCTAACTCATTTCAGGTCTTAGCGTTACTTAAATAAATTCTTTCTTCTTAGTACCGGTGCTCTTTTTGTAACTAGCACATGCGGGACTATTTAAGTTGTCAACACAAATGAAACTAAATCCTAAGTAAATAATTAATTAAAAGCTAGCTGTGGATTATTACAACTTATGCTATTTAAATCACTGTGTACAAGTTTAATTAGCATGCATGATTTTAAATCATTGCTTACTATTTTAAATTGGCACGTGTTATTCTAGTCATCACAAATAATTTTAAATCTTATAATGGCTATTACTTTAGAATGTGGCTATTAATTTATTCCAATAATTATTAATGATTTCCTACAATTTAACTAGAATTAACCAAATTGTTTGGGGTATTTAACCCACATCAAGGTGATCCAGACGACGGTACAAGAATTTAATTTGTACACATATCTGTTTAATTGGTGTATATGTTTTCATATCGTCCAATCATGATTAATTTATCCCGCTAATCCGGAATACTTATGAGTGGGTTGCTACAATTTAAATGCTACTGACAACATCGTCTAAGTATTTAAATATGCCATGGAGTGGTCTAAACGACGATACACAAATTTTAATATACATGCGTACCAGTTTTAATCCATTGACAGTATTAAATTTATTATAATGACTTGAGAAATATTCTGGGCTTTTATGACTTATTCTATGGCGTCGAGGAGATAACATGGCATAAATAATTGAGTAAATAATACTAAAATGCTAGTGTGATTTCTAGCTTTTCACTTCATTTAAAAATGGGCTCCAAGAGTTTCCTACTTATCTTAATTTGTCAGCTAACAATTGACCTTATTCAACTGATGTTATTTACGTGCATAGAAATTTCAGAATATTAAATTGACATGGAGAATTTATGCTAAGTCTTGGATAGTTCTTAAAGGAATTTCTATTATTTTTACGTGGCTAAAGTTCAATTGCGTAGTTCTTAGGACCTCCAATTAATTTATTTACTTGGGACGACTCTTATACGACGAGATTTCTATAATGCACATATTTTAGCGAGGATTCCTAAGTTTAACAAAATCTAGCCTACAACATTTTATTTGGTCTAATTTATTTTCTTTTTCTTTTTCTTTTCTCCTTACCGGGTCAGCGCCCTCATTTCTTGCCTCTCTCTTTATCTCTCCTGCTGCTTTCCCCATTTCGTCGTTTCCTCCCCTCCCAATCCAGATCTCCCCAAACGTCATGCCTTCGGCCCTTCGTGTCATGCCGCCTCAACCTCTCTCTGACCTTGGAGCCTCCACCTCCGGCTCCTCTTTGCGCCTCCTCCCCTCGGCTCGGCTGCGCGCCCCCACCGCCGGTGCCTCACCTAAGCCGTCCTCTCGACTAGTGTTGTGGGTTCCCCTCTACTCCTCCTCTGGCCCCTCACCAACTCCCGACTCCTCGCCGCCCGAGCTTCTCGCACCATTACTGGTAACCCTAGGTCGATCCTAGGTTTAGGGCTATTACCCGTCAGCTCTGATCCACTCTTCTTCCTTCCCCCTCTGACTAACCTCTTCTACGCCTTCCCCTTATCGATTTATTTGATTTTATACTAGATTTTGATTTGCATTTTTTGATTTTTAGATCCAATTGAGGGTGGTCATTCGGTGGCTCCAGCGGGGCTCGAGGTCATGCCATGCGCCTAGGGAGCATGCCATGGCCGTCGGGTGCACAGTATCCTCCTACACCACGGTGGCTCACCTCCTCGGTAATCTTGCTTCCTCTGCTCTATTCCCCTACTTTCAATTGGTGCTCAATGTGATGGTTCCATGGTGCCCTAGTGATGCTATGTCATTCGGTTGATTGCTGGTTGGCTACGGTTTTACATGATTTAATCTTAAGAACTTGCTACTATTACTGAGAATGGATGGTGGGCTACCTTCTTCAGTTGATTGTCGAGTTTGTTTGGGGGAAAAGATGGCGACTTGTGCTCGGCGATTGCTTTCCTAGTCGCTTGGGTACCAACTGGCCTTGGCGGTGGCCTTCTCCGCCTACAGCTTGTTGGCCTGCGATTTGGCTCTTTGTCTCCTTCTTGCTGCTGGTTGGCGCGTCCTGGTGCTAGTCTTGTGGTGGTCGGTGCTCTTTGGCTGTGAGGTTTTGGAGGGTCTAGAAATGGGTGAAGGAAGGGGATGGCTTGTTGGTGCCATGCACTTCCTTCTCCCTTCTCTTCTACTCGGCTGGCTTGGTTGCCCTGTGGTGCGGTGCTAGAAGCTATGTGGTACTTCTCCATGGCCTTACTGTCTCTGTGCCTAAGGCGCCCAGATGGACTTTGCTGGCTCTCCTATTGCCGGTTGGATGCATGAGGGCTATTTTGGTAATTTGGGAATAATTTGCTAGTGGCTCTGGTATTTTAAATATACTGTTGGTTTGTTTACGCCAAATGATGACACTATGGTTGTGAGAGATGCCGACTGGCCCTCGGACGGTCAGGTATCTCCGTGAACAGATTGCCCTGCCCAAAACTAACCTCTAGGGCTCTGACGGTAATTTCTTCTTTTAATTATTTTCTTTTGTTTGGTCTTTTTCGGTATCGTTATATTTGCTCCTTTCATAGTTGAAACGGTGTTTGTTTGGGGTATCTGGCAATTCGCAATTGTTATATGATATGGGATGCATGCAATTAATTTCTGCAATTTCTGATTAACTGTATACATGTATGAAATGCTATCGATGTAATTAAAGTTCTGAAATTTTCTAATAAGTTGTAGTTGTGTTGTAGTTATCTAGGTTTGTGAGATAGTCATTCGGTTAGGACCGAGAATTGTAAACTTACAGCACTTTGTATTGTCGTTATTAATGTAAAGAGAGCAGTAATATCTTTATTTAATTTAAGCCAATTTTAGTTGTAGCTCGATGAATGCAAATTGATTTGTTGTACAAGAATTGTAATGATTACACTGTTATACTACGGACTGTTATATATATTTTAATTGAGTTGAATGCTTTTACTTGCGCAGTTTTACAAATTGTTTTCGTCCTCGCTGTTGAACTTCTGAGCGCATTGTAATTGTCTATCGCTCGTCGAGTTCAATTTAGATGATTGCATAGAAAAGTTTAAATTTCTCTGTATTTTAGATCATTAGTTACGTAATTAACCTCGATAACATCATAAGTCATCACTTAAGGTTAATCGAAGACGCGAATTGTTACAGATGAGAAGAGCTCTTGTGGTTTCTTTTGACGCCCCATCATGTGGTGCCTTTCTTTTGTTTCAGCTAATTCCGTAATTGTAACTTACCTCTTTCAACTCTGTACTTATTGCTTCCCACTAACAGTGATTGGCAGTGCTCCTTCCGATTGATTTTAAAAAGGTGCTGAAACTGGGACTTAAGAGAATGGTACTAAGAACAATGAGATAGAGTGATAATAGGAAATAAAACGTGGTAAAAAGGAGAGTTTCTTTTTTGTTCTATGAGTAGGTATTACTCTAAATAGTGCTCTTTCCGATTGATTTATGCAAAGTTCGAAAGAAAACTTTGTTCAAAAGGAAGTTTAAAAAGCAAATTGTTTAAGAAACAAACTCTAATATCCCAACATTTGAAAAGGAAATACAAATTATATTTGAAATAAATTTTGTATGTAGTTAGAAAAGAAATTATAAAAACTAGCTAGTTGCTATTCTGCTGGTTTATTAATTCTATATAGTCTATGATAAATTAGCACGTGGAACATCAATTAATGTTATGTAAACGAGTAGAATTGTTGCACTCGGATTCTCTGACGTGCACATCTTTACCTTCTTTTCTATAGAGCACCATATATACATGCTAATTTATCATTCTCTGACGTGCTAGTATTTTCTCTCTTTTTTTCTCCGTGGGAATCCTTAGTTATTTTTTCTCTTTTCAATTAATGTGATAATTTATAGCCTTTTACTTAGAATTAACGTATGGCAATTAGTATAGATATAGAAAGATCGATAGCGCATTTTCTACATTTAAGATGACACACAGCTATTCTCGATGATGTAAAGAAGCATCAGGAGCAAATCTCTTACACAGGTTATACCATCACACCTCTCCAACTTGGCGCACGACCAACACATCAGACACGAACCAAAGACTACACAAGCAGCAACTCAGCAAAGCATACACACTGCACTCGCTAGTACCAAGGTGAGTCAGGGACAGCAGTGATCACACTCTTGACCTGCATGTACTTGTCAATGGCCATCATCCCGTGGTCCCGGCCGAACCCGCTCATCTTGTACCCGCCGAATGGTGCGTCGGGGTCGAAGGCGAAGTAGCAGTTCACCCACACGGTGCCGGCGCGCACCGACCTCGACACCCGGTTGGCGATGTCCAGGCTCTTGGTTATGATCCCGGCGGCCAGGCCGTACTTGGTGCAGTTGGCCTTCTCTATCGCCTCATCGACCGTCCTGCAGACGCAGAAGGGCAAAAAAATGGCGATGGTGATCAGATTTCATAACTCAAGAATCCGATTGTCCACTCTTCTTTTTTTTTTCTCATGGAAAGGCACCGTGAGAATTTCCACGTACTTGAACTTCATGAGGGACATCACGGGTCCAAAAATCTCTTCTTGCGCAATCTTCATGTCCTCCTGGAGAATCCATGTGAGCATGTGTTGGTGTCACTCTCGGAGAAAAGAAGTACATTTTTTGTCCCTGTTTTGCTTCCAGAAGTTACCTTGACATCTGCAAATATGGTAGGCTCGATGTAGTACCCTCTGTCGCCGGTGGGTTTGCCGCCGGTCAGTAGTGTTGCTCCCTCGCTCTTGCCATGCTCGATGTACTTGAGGACCTTCTCAAACTGGTCGTTATCAACCTAGGACAAGGAAATAAATTGTTCATGAATTTCTGATACTATTCGCCTTTGCGATCTTAAATTCTGCCATATATTTGACTAATCTGAATCCATCGCTCACATTTCGAACGAAATGTTGTTGGTGAAGGAAAAAAAAGGTATGATGATACCTGGGGACCCATGTTGGTGGAGACATCGAAAGGATCGCCGACTTTCCAGTTCTGAGCAGCCTCCACAGCCTTCTTGACGAACTCGTCATATATCCCTTCCTGAACATAAACGCGTGACCCGGCAACGCAAACCTCTCCCTGAAATTCAGACACCAGTAGGTCAGTTTTGCTGCTCTGAAAAGAACTCCGAACATCCTGAACCTCGGTCCTACGGTGCATTACCTTGTTGAAGAAATTGGCAAGCCTTGACAGATTGACCGCCATGTCGACATCAGCGTCATCGAAGATTATCAGAGGTGACTTGCCACCGAGCTCAAGCGAGACAGTCTTCAAGTTGCTCCTCGCAGCTGACTCCATGATGAGTCGACCAACTTCAGCAGAGCCGGTGAAAGCAACCTGATATAACAGTATTTTGGTGTGGGGTTAGAGCGAATACAAGAAAACACATGGCACATATACAGTGTAACAATTAATTGCTAGTATATGTAGCGATCAGTGTGCTCACACTGTCAACGTCCATGTGAGAGGTAATTGCCGCGCCGGCCGTCGGACCAAATCCCGGGACGACGTTGATCACACCATCTGGAATGCCAGCCTGCAAGATGCAGTTCGCAGAGAACAACATACGGAGTTAATTAGCATATGAAATTCTTAACGTCAACTTAAGAACAAGTAAAAGCAGAAAGACCCAGAGACTAAGGGCCTGTTTGTTTCAACACGGGAATCCAACACGGAGAATCTGGAGAATCTGGATAACCCCACCGGCTACTAGTTCATTTTCTGGATTCTGTAGCTTCTGGCTACTTAGAATCTGGATGAAAATCTGACCCTTTGTTTGAGCTGCAGATTCTAGGTGTGTAGCTGCAATGCCGTGTTGAAACAACAGGCCTAAGTATACTATGTTGGGGATTTGGCCAACATAGTACACTTCAACCGTCAATAAGTAAGGAACTTCAAGTCCAAATTTGTATCCGTTATCCTTTCTCCGACATCCAACTCAATAGCTTTAGCCAAAAATATATCAGCATTCAAGAAAATAAATTAACCTCTAACATGCTACCACACAATGGGCATTTGAAAATACGTTACCAGCTTGGCCAGGTGAGCATAGTACAGGGCCGAGAGGGGCGTCTGCTCGGCCGGCTTGACGACGACGGTGCATCCGGCGGCGAGTGCCGGGCTTATCTTGAGGAAGAACATCATGCTGGGGAAGTTCCATGGGATGATGACGCCGACGACGCCGATGGGCTCCTTGAGGGTGCACCCCTGGTACTTGCCGGAGACGCGCAGCACCTCACCGTGGATCTTGTCGGCCGCGCCGGCGTAGTAGCGCAGCATCTGCACCGCGGAGGGGATGTCGATGATCTTGCCCAGCAGCAGCAGCTTCCCGGCGTCGGCGCCGTCCAGCGCTGCCAGCTCCTCGGTGTGCTGCTCCACCAGGTCCGCCATCTTGTTCATGATCCTGCTCCTCTCCTGCAGGCAAAATGCATGGTCAATTTGTCGGACAAGCTACAGTGAATGCCACATGTTTGTAAACGTTCAATTTAGCTTCGAAAACTTCGATTGACTACAACCTGATGCGTTTACAAATTGCAGAATCTCCATTTGGCTGCATAACCAAGCACTGCCAAAAGATTTTAGGTAACTGCAATGTGGGCATCGCGCAGATGATCATCGTTACACAGTGCAATGCGTGGATTTAGACATGCCTCCCGGCGTGAGCTGCCATGCATTTGAGTGGAGGGGGTGAAGAAAGAAGATGCAGCGGATTACGTACGTAGCCTGACATGCGGGGCCACCTGCCATGCTCGAAGGCCTCCCTGGCGGCCTTGACGGCGAGGTCCACGTCGGCTTTGTCCGCCTCAGCCACGTGAGCCAGCACGTCACCTGTCCTCGGGTCCCTCGTCTCAAATGTCTTGCCTGTAGAATTAAATCCACACATAAACAATTAAGGCTCCGCTCATTTCGGCTTAAATTTCTGGCTTCTGGTTTATTTTCACTATTCCTAAATTTCGACTTTTTCTGACTTTTTTAAGCTTTTTGCTTGTTTTTTTCTATATTCATTTGCATTGTTCATGATGGGCTAACATGTTTTTTTCTATTTTTAATTTTTTTAAATTTAGTTACACCAAATAAGTCACCATCAGTTACAGTGTAATTTCAACCAACTACAGTGCAATTTTAGCTATAAGCCAGTTTATTTTAGCCCAACCGAGCGGTATCTAAATCAAGTTAACCCCCTGTTTCTGTTTGTAGTTTCTACATGGAAATGACTATTGCACATGTGACTGTTTTTTCTTTTCATCTTCGGTCACTTTTTTACACTGTAATTTTAGGTGACTGAGAGTACAACTTCAAGAGGGGGTGAATTAGTACACTACAAGTTTAGGTAACTGAGAGTGCAACTTCAGATGACTAAGAGATAAAAAAATTGTGTAATAGCAAAACCATTTCTACATAGTATCCGAAGAAAAAAAATTACTGCGTAGTAGGACTAGATAATACTCCATTGCATCAACCAGTGAAATCTAACTTATGTACGTCTAAGGAATATGCAGTAGCAATCAACGTAATGCGCGACGAGTCAACGTCGATCGGTATCGACAGCCAGCATCTAGTGCATTAATTCCGTAACTTCTGGTGCGATGTGCGACCTCTTCTCCAGTTGAATATCGTGAACGTGTGAGACAACTAGTCCAAGTTGGATCGAGGCGAGGATAGATGACATATTTTACAGCTACAACATGTGCAGGCAGCCTGCACATGGACGTTGACATATTTTACAGCTACAACATGAGCGACTCTTCTCCAGTTGTTTATCGTGAACATGAGAGACAGCTCTTACACGTTAAGAGAATTTTACGTACGATTTTGATCGATACAAATAAAGTTATTATAGTATATAATATAATTAATTTGTATATCACATTTTAAAAAGATACTTTGTTTAAAAACTAGTTACCGTAAAAAAAATAAAAAGCAACTTTTAAAACTAAAAATAAAAAACCAGATAGCCAGAGCTTTGGCCTAGAAGGAAACACGGTACGGATTTTTTTTTCCTTTTTGAAGGTACGCTGGAAGGATTGAGCTTGGCTTGGCTTGACCGAGACATGCAGTAAACTAATGAAGAGGACATTAAGCTGCAAATTCTCCCTTTTTTTTCTTCTAGAGAAACAAGCCATTTAGGAAATCAGAAAATATCTCTAGAGGTGGCCATGCCGATGCATCTAGCCTATTTTTATTCGGTGGCATGCATGTCTTGACAACAACATGCAACGAGCTAATTAAACCAAAATCACAGATATAATTACTGTAGCTTGTTTGCATGTTCTTCCCGACGACTGCTGGGTGCTGGGAGATAAGTTGGTTGAAAAGCTCATCCATCTTGACTCGTATGCTCTTCCTAATGCCATGGATGCACGTACATACGTACGTTCCAATTAAACCATAACACTTTGGAAAGCATAACATGTATATAGTATATATGCATACACGCATCCAAACTAATATACGTCGACGAAGGCAACAAAGCTAGAGAAGCTGCTAGTATATACATGTAGATCCAAAATTTGCGCATAGAAGCCTCTCTCGTCGTCATCGAACAAATTAAACTAGGAGAGAGGGAAAAAAAGAAGAACGAAAGCAATGCAAAGATGAGATGTATGCATCCTGGCCTGTTCAAGAAATCTAAGTAAACAAGATATGCACCTGAGGCGGAGTCGACGAACTCGCCGTTGATGAAGAGCTTGGTGAACTTGATCTCCGGCACCACCAGGCCCTCGCCTGCTGCTGCAGCCTGCTTTCCGTTGCAGTCTTCGTTGTTCCCCATTGATGAATGACGATGTATATGCTCAACAACACAAACTTAATTCTTGTAGATTGTGATGAGGCAGTAGTATGGCTAGCTACCTTCTGCCTCCGTCTATAAGGGAGAAGAGCCTTGCAGACCTTGGCCTTACCTTCTTATATTGAGGGTTCCATAGATACCTAGAGCCTAGGGGACAGGTACTTGTTGGACTTGGACAATTCCATTTCCCTTCTCTTTTGTCAAAAGTTAGTCTTGATATTACATCATAGAATGGAATACTAAATGGCAATATTTTTTGTGTGTGCAAACTTCATACTCCAATAGGTGATGATGCGTTGTACTACACTGCCGGTCAACTCTTTTATCAGTCACCTATCAGATAGTATCGTTTCGTCCATTATAAATGCACGTTCTCGGATCCTCGATGTGTCTTCTTCGGGTTCATGCCGGTGGCGAACCAGGATTTTCAAAATAAGTGTTTAGAGTTAATAAGATATTATTTTAATGAAAAAAGTAAAGATCGATCTATACTAGCAAAAATCAAAGTATAAATTATTTATACTAGCAAAAATCAAAAATCAAAGTACAAATTTTGAGTGAAAAAAATTAATGAGGCTCAACTCGATAGTGGCTCATGAGCTTAAATTTAAAACAACCACTTAGAAGACAAATAAATTGATTTGAAGTCAAACTATATCAATTTTGAATGAAGCTCGATAACATCTTGTTAAGCTCGGTAGCTAGCCCGATATCTTTGAGCCTTTAGCTAAGCTGCAGTTTTTTAGACGAATTAGGAAGGGAGGTATAGGAGTGATTAGAGGTATAAATATAAAGTATTTAGACCGATTTATCATTATATATGACTCAAACTTTCCCAAATCTTACGGTGTAAGTATAAAGCCAGCATTTTAGATGCAACTGATTACAAAGCAAGTAAAATATGTTATGAATGTTACATTACCTTTGTGACTTTCGCAGTGTAGGATTGTCGATGATAATCAGAAGAGGTTAATGATTGTAATCCGCAGTGTGGAAGTTTTTTCTTAAATCTAATGTCTTCTGATAGTTCAACTTGCCAACACAGTAAGAACACCAAACCAAAAGACAACAAAAGAAGAAAAAATATTGTTTTCAGAACTGTAGCACACTATGCGGCATGTAGCTACAGTGCTCAGTTACTGTACCATCAGATTCGAAATTTCCCAGATGTCGCTTTCATGGATGATGCTGCGTTGGAACTTTTTGCTCTCGATCACACGCGTCCTACTTTTTCCTTCGCGCGTCACCACGGGATTTCCTCCCATAGTGTGATGCATCGTCAATTCCGAGATCGGGGAGAGATGAAGGAAGTAGACGCCCGCTGTGCATTGACCGAGGAGAAGAATTTGCGCGCGCGAGATGTGATGCCGCCGATCGATCGCCTGAGAGGAGAACAGGAGATGATTACGCGGCTTTCAGATTGGATCTATTATTTTTTTATTTCTAGATCACCGTATTTATGGCTAAAAAGTGCTTTAGTAGCATCTCTCAAATCCTATCACAAAAATTGTATCTATTTCATCATGGAGTTAGCCGTTAACCACATCTATATTTATAGTCTAAGGCTAAATGAGTTCTCATCCAATTCTAGCAAATAAGAGATGTGAAACCCTTATAACATGAGTTTTTAACTTTTGTCATACTACCTAATTTTGGACACTCTAAAATTTTCATGTGCCGTAGCCTCCGGACCGCACCTCCGTAGCTCCAACACGCATCATCTATGTTTGATCTCCACGTGTCCCAACTCGAGCACAACTGTCTCCTCTAGCATTCTTGACCCTCCGAATCATGGCTTTGTACCAAGTCATCTCCCTGTCCTTACCGTAGACCACAATCACATCCAAGTTACCCAACAAATGCAAAGACCAAAATAACATCTTTTTCCAGTACAAGTACTTTCCAACTTGACCGACATAAGTCCACACACGCCACATGCCTCCACTACTACAAAAGAGGTTAAACTGGACGCTTACATCACAGACGATTCCTAGGAACCATATGTGCTGCAAGTATCACAGACGGTTCATACGAATAACCGTCTGTGTTATTTTCACAGACAAGTTTTAGTACAAACCGTCTATGAAGTATCACAGACGGTTCTAGATAAGAACCGTCTGTGATAATGGCAGACATCACAGATACTTCACAGACGGTTTGTATTAAAAATCGTATGTGATATGTTTTCTGTCTTGCAATCCCCAAAATTTCATAATTTCCTGGCTGAGTCCGAGTATGATTCAGTTTTGAGACACTTTCAGTAAAACGGGCATAACTTTTGCATACGGTGTCCGTTTTTGACGTTCTTGTATTCGTTTGAAAACTAACGACGAGCCCAATCCAACAATATTGACCAACTTGTGGTAGTCGCCCTTTAAGACCCTCAAATTCGGCCATCTTTAGCTCCAAATTTGCATTGCAAGTTTTTGGTTTCTGTTTTTGCCCTTTTTCTTGGTCTTCCCTTCGGAATTTAGATTTTGCTTCAACTGAAAAGTTGTAGATCTCATCGAAACCTTTGAAATGAGTATATATAAGTCATATAAAACTTTGCTATTTTATCTTTTGAGACTAGTTGTTTATATTGCTTCGGTATATAACTTTGTGCTCTAATTCACAGACGGTTGGTATATAGAACCGTCTGTGATATTTATACATCATAGACAGTTCTAGTTACCAATCGTCTATAATAGAGAGTATCACAGACGGTTCGTATGTAGAACCGTCTGCGATAATCTAACCGCTGGGCCCGTCGATCCTCCTCAACCCAATCCTAGCCAATAGAAATCCACCAACCCCCACCCCACGGATCATAGCTCCACCTCTCTGTCCCCGCGCCAAAAATTTTCGCACTCCCACCTCTCCCTCCCCTATAAATAATCACCCAAACCCAGCCTCCTTGCTATTCGTTCTCCTCCTCCTTGACCCTTACCATAATAGACCGTAGGAAGCAGACGACGCACAAGTCTACGGGAGGCAAGACACCGCAGAAGAAACTAGCTACCAAGGCAACGCTCAATCAATGCCGATGATGGTGGGTATCAAAGACGTCAGGGGCGAGAAGGCCTAGGCATAGAGGATCTTTGCTTTTTCTCTGTTCTTGTTGTGTTAGCTAGATGGGTAACCTGCTCGTTGTTATGGGATATTGTAATGGTAGGCTCTAATCTTAATAAAAATGGATTGTTTACTGTGTTTCTTACTGTTTTCAGATGGCATAGTTAACATTTCCTGAGGCTAGCCAAAAAAAGAAAAAAAATTAGGTATACAATGAACTATCACAAATGATTTTGTGATATAAACCATCTGTGAAGGATTATCACAGACGGCTCAAACCAAAAACCGTCTGTGATACTAGCACATTACAGACGGTTGGTAGGTAGAACCGTCTGTGATGTGTGAGTATCACAGATGGCTTTTGATTCGAGCCATCTGTGATAGCGCTCTTCATAGACGGTTCTAGTTACAAACCGTCTGAATTCTGATTATCACTGACTCATAAACTCAAATGGTTCGAAAAACCGTTTGTGATGACCCCTTTTGTAGTAGTGCTCAAATAACACCAATAAACAACATTGTCAATTATTTATTATCACAAATATTCTAGACCTAACCACATGGTCTAATAATCTCCCCCTTGATGAATACATTGACAACACATCAAGATAACATGACTTCAAACAAGTCTAAGTAAAGAATTGAAGCCGAAAAAGCATTTTAAGCCACAAGTCTCACATATCTCTCCTCCTTTGGGAATGTAAGCATCAAGGCATAAAAAGAAGAAACAGCAAAGAGAGAACTCACATTCAAGTATCATTGATCTAATTTGTTTTATAAAAAACACACCATGAAAACTTAAAAGATTATTTAAACCAATTGAATTGATTTGTACAAAGTTATGCTCTTATAAAGTTTGGCCAATCATAAACATGCATATATAACAAAGCAGATCAAAATAAGCTTATAATACGATTAAGCAAATCAATGTACAGGACAATCCTTCACAAAAATGGCCAATTAAGCTAAAGATCTCACTAAAGAAGATAGCCATCTAAAAATACAGATTTAAATATAGATGCTAGAATCAAGAACTAAGTGAGCCACAAGTGCCAAACTGAAGCACAAAGCTTAACATAGATTCATAAAATTCAATACATAGCACTTTATTATTGACACTTGATTATGGCTTATCTCAGTATAGCATATCCTAGACTGAGAGCCATCTATAACAGCCTCCTGAACTTTAGCCCAAATTAATTTCTGCACATTTATAATGACCATTTTGAGCCAACTTGAATAACATTTCATTAATTTTAGCATCTCAAGCCTTACTTTTTGATCATGACAAGCCAAAAAGTTTAATATTTCATGATCTCAGTCATACAAAACTCCCCTAAGTTCATGCCTAGTACAATGACAAGCCGTTTCGTGGGAAAGAATTGTTGAGATGCATACATAATTAGCAATTTCACCATAATTTTCCATATATATTTATAGGAAAGTTAAAAATAATTTAAGAAGGAACTAAAATGACTCAAACATAGATTTAACCTAGAATTAGGATTTAATTAGATATTTAAATATGACACATCTCAAAAGGTAATTACTCTAACCAAAACTTAGCCAAAGAATTCAGGCTTGCCATGTTGTTTGTTCAAGTAGACAAAATTTAATAAATAGCTGACTATGGCCTTGCTAAGCTACACATGTAAAATCATGATCAAGGAAGCTCAAAATACACATCATGACTTGTTTCGTGGTTATTGGATTAAAAAATAATTCAAGTTCTCAAAAATAAAAATAAAAATAAGACTTTACAATGATATACAAAAAGAACCCCCCTCAGAACAATCCCATTGGATGACATACCCCAACTCACTCCGCAAACGAACAAACTGAGAAGTATCAAGCGGCTTAGTGAGAATATCAGCAATCAAAGCAACGTCCACGAGAATGAATTTGTCATTAATGTGTACTGTACATTTAGACATGACAGTACCTATTGAGGCATCCCCAAAAGTGATCAACTCATTACTGGATGCCTTAGTAAGGGAGACGAACCATCTTGAATTATTAGTCATATGCCTAGAACAACATGAATCCACTAGCCACATGTTCCCCTTCCTCATCAGTTGTACCTACATCACAGAAAACTTCGGTATCATAGTAATGAGGTTAGTGAAATAAGATCTAGAAATCCGGTACTAAGACACACAACGTAAAGAAATAGCAACAAAACTAGAACCAAAATCATGAGCATATGGGTTATCAGAACACTAAAAAGAATGTGGATTATTTGAATTATATCCCAATCTATCACGTGAAACAGATTTATAGTCATCATAAAAGTTCTTTAAAAACCTAGCTTTCATATTAGTACTGGAAACAAAAGAGGTTGTACATTTTTATCTAAAAACATTCAATCTTTCATTCTTCTCTTTGTTATCACATCTAAAACAAAAATCATGCAAGTGCACATCTCTTCCACAGTAGGTGCAATAAAATTTAATATAATTAGAATTCTTCTGAAATGATGATCTAGCACCTACAGCATTATTGAATGAACTTTCCACAAAACCAGCGGATTTAAAAACAGTTTTATGAGGCTCACTTTTTGTTTCATTTAGCCCACTTCCAATGACCTTAACAACTGTTGGTGAATTATTCTTGACATAATTAGAAGCATTAAACCCTATATCAGTGTTTTTGACACTTATTTTTGACTTGTCTAGAATCATATTCAGATTTTTCTTACCAAAAGAAAATCTCTCTAAAGTGCACTTAAGGTATTTATTTTCTTTAGCTAAATTGGTATAAGTTGTGTATTTGACAAGTTCATTCACAAGATTCTTAGAAGCACTAGATTGAACCAATCTTTCTTTTTCAGCAAAATCATTAAGTTGTTTAGTCAAAGCTTCTATTGTTGCACTAAGTTTAGGACAATTAGAGCAAGAAGATATCTCATGATAAAGCATTTGTTGAATAATTTCTAAGAAGAATTAAGTCTAGCTTCTAGCAGTTCACAATTAGAGTAAGTTTTAGATTGAGCATTTGAAATACTTGACTCTAAACATATACAAGAACTAAACTTGAGCTTTTTATTTTCTTTATTTGCAAGTTTTAACTTTTCATCACAAGATTCATGTGCCAATCTTAGTTCATCAAGTTTAGCAGTTGCATTACTAAGTTGAACTAAGTTTGATGTATTAATTGCTCTAGCAGACTCCAACTTAGAATGTAAAATTTGACAAAATTCACAACATTTATCATTAGGAATATAAACTCTAAATCTATTAATTTTATAATTTAAGCTTTTAACAACAAGATCATGATTTTTAATTTTATTTTTATACGTTTTGAGCTTCTCTGTCAGTGTAAGCATAACACAAGATAAATATGTATAAGAAGGTTTTACATCATTAGAATCACTATAGAGATCATCATTTTTAATCTCCTCATTGTTTATCATAAAACACATCCCTATGAAGTCAACCTCATTTACCTTCTTGCCATTGTCCTCATCGTTGCTTCCAAAATCATCATCACTCAAATCAATCTCATGAAGTGTTGAAAAGTATTCTGTTGACCGTCCTACGATAATTGCACTTCTTGATTGGTTCGATCTTGAATTAAGAGCGACGAGTTGATGTCTTATCATCCTTAACCTTCTTGCTCCTCAGTTTGTGGCAATTCATCTTGATGTGGTTTGGCTCACCACATTCATATCATCTGATTGGACCTACTCTTCACCTTAATCAGATGTTGTTAATTGCCGACCTACTCACTGCCTTGATCGGATATTGTTAATTGCCTTGGTCGCCCTGTTGGAGAAAAGTACAAGATGCTCTTCTAGAATCTCCTCTAACTGTTCATCAAAAACAGAACATAGTGCAAACAAAAAACAATAGAGGAACTAGAAGAACTGTCAGCTTAGTTAGTCACTAAACCCAAAGAATTCAAGTTATTTATCTTGGCCAAAACATCAATTCATGTGTTTTCATTTTGGAATAAAATTCATTCAAAGTGAGTGTTTCCATGTTAAGACTAACACATTCCAAACAAACATATCAAAGTATTTAAGATTTGACGAGCATTGTCAGAATCAGAATATATGGCATCAACAGATTACAAATCACTAATAATTTTATTGAAGCGATCAAAAAGTGAGTCTACTGATTCTCTAGGTTTCATTTCAAATTTAGAATACTCCTTTTTAAATTGGTTATAACGAACACCTTTAGCAGACTTAGAACCTTTATGATAATCAGCTAGAATAGTCTAAATTTTATTAGCATATTTAATATGAGAAATTATAACAAACTCGTGTCTACTTAGACCTTGCAACAAAATATTTCTAACCTTATCATTAGCGTCAACATCAATAGTATTTTCAGTAGTAAGAGGTACTACATATAAATTTTGAACATTTTGCTAAATAGCATTACCTTGTGCTTGTAAAAAATCTCCATGCATATTTTTCAATAGATATAATCTGATCCATAAAAAAATGGTGGTTTACCTAAAAAACGATCTTGATTTAATGTCATCGCAACCCGCTCTGATATCATTTGTAGGATCATCGATGCCAATCAGAAACCTGCCCATACAG
Organism: Bonia amplexicaulis; assembly: GCA_036346245.1. NCBI lineage: Eukaryota > Viridiplantae > Streptophyta > Magnoliopsida > Poales > Poaceae > Bonia > Bonia amplexicaulis. Next base: position 22,063,155 of record CM070735.1, on the reverse strand, counting down.
CAAGAACACAAAAACAAAAGACAGCAAATGTGAAAAAAATATTGTTTTCAGGGCCTATAGCAAACTATGCGGTACTGTAGCAAATAGTACATGTACTATAGCTACAGTGCTTGTTTACTGTAGCAACAGATTAAAAAATTCTCTGGCGTCGATTTCATGGATGATGCTGCATTTGAATTTTTTGCTTTTGATCACACGCGTCTTGCTTTTTCCTTCGCGTGTTACCACACGATTTCCTCCCGCCGTGTGATACACCGTCAATTCTGAGATCAGAGAGAGACGAAGAAAATAGACGCCCATCGTGCGTTGATCGAGGAGAAGGATTTGCCACGCACGAGACGTACGTGATGCCGCCGATCGATCGCCTTAGAGGAGAATAGGGGATGAATACGCAGTGTTCGGATTGCTTCTATTCTTTATTTCTAAATCATCATATTTATGACTACAAAGTATTCTTCTGACATCTCTTAATCTCTAACAAAAAAATTGCATCTATTTCACCTTAGAGTTAGCCCCTAACTCCATCTCTATTTATAATCTAGAGCCAAAACTAGCTTTTATCCAATTCTAACAAATAAGAGACCCGAAACCGTTACGTAACACGGGTTTTTCAACTTTTGTTACACTACCTAATTTGGATACTCTAAAATTGTCACGTGTCATAACCTTCGGACCGCACCTCTGTAGCTCTAACACGCATCATCCATTTTTGATCGTTACGCGCCCCAACTCGAGTACGATCGTCTCATCCAGCATCCTTGATATTCTAGAACATGATTTTGCACCAAGCTATCTCCCGGTTCTCGCCATAGACAACGATCGCCTCTTAGTTACTCTGCATATGTAAAGACCAAAGCAACATCGATCTTTTCTCAATATAAGTTTTTTCCAACTTGACTGGCATGAGTCCACACACGCCACACGTCTCAAATAATATCAATAAGCAATATTGCTAATTATTCATTATCATAAATATTTTAGACCTGACTATATGGTCTAACACACAGTTTAATCTAGGGATATTTCCTCAGGGCCTTTGTACGTGTCACTGCTGCTTTGTATCATGATTTACTTCGTTGCTGCAAATTATAATCCCATAACTAGCCATGTACGTAATTAGTTGGTACATCTTCGTTTCAAATTATAAAGCATATAACTTTTCCAATCTTATGTAAAAACATAAAGGCATGCATATACGCGAAGTTAATTAATATATTTTTTCTGTTTAGCCAATTATTCTCCCTCTTATTCTTAAAGCATTAACACCAAAGATATCGCAGTCGTTTCCCTCTATAGTTCTCCCCTATAACCCTTTTAATCCCGTGCTAGGTCAAAATACAACTCTCACAGAAAGAAATAGAGGAAGTCACTTGGAGCCCTCGAGATCAACGAGACAAGTTCGAATTGGTCAGGTTGAATCAAAAGTAAATAAATCTGAACTGAAATCGCCTGCTACCATTTAGGACCGATCGAGACGGCCAAAGCTCATGCATCTTGGGCTCTCCGCGCCGGCAGCACCCTCACCCACTCGATCTATATATCCCACGGTTTGTAGCTGAAAAGCTTCGTAGGAAACCGGGTGCTTGTTTGGAAAGGAGAATATTTCGCAGGAATCATGGAAGAACTAATCTGCTCGTTACGAAATTCACGTGAACATTCTGCGTTCCAATTTGCCCTTTTGGGTGTACCGCATCCACTGTTTATAGGGATTGTTGAATCACGAACGCGTCATGGACATCAAGTATATATGATCGATGCATAAAACAAACAAATTGGTGATCGGTTATTAGGCTCTCTGGCTACGTGATCTTCTCGTGAAGAACACCTAGCAGTGAAACCATTTCAAATTTGGTGTTGAAAGCTAGAAGAAATTCTCACCGGTGACTGACTTGTCCGCACCATTTTTTGTTTTGTTTTTTAGACGAGGAAATACACGTTTGCAGAGATGCAAGATTTACATTACCTCATTCTTTATGCTTTTTTAAGCCTGAGATCATGTTCACTTTTCTTTTGGAGGACAGGGTGAACAGCCAATTCAAAACAGAACCCTGCAAAAAGAAAAAAAACATGTACAATTTTTAACGGATAAAACATATACACCATGGAAACATTGTTAATGGAATCAGCAGTTCAGCACTCAACAACATTGTAAAATCCCAAAAATTCGATTTCTTTAAAAATTTAATTTTAAATTAATTATTTTAAAGTGTTTGGATTTTATTTGGATTATTTGTGAAGTACTGGAAGAAATCTCAAATTTTCAATTTTCAATCTCCCGCTAAAATTCTGAATTTTCAAATTCAAATTCAAATTCCAAAAATTCAAAATCAAATCCCTAAAAATCTCAAATCTCTAGAAAAGTATCCATTTTATTTTTCTAGGCCTAACCTATTTTTCCCCTTTCTTCTTGGCCTATTCTTTTCTCTCATTTCTTTTTTTTTCTCTGTCCTCTCGGTTGCTATTCATACTACAGTATTTGATGCCACTGTTCATCTTCCCCAACCTGACCGAAGCAAGTTCAAAACAGAGGCCCACACGCCTCTTCCTTTCCCCAAGCTATCTTTCCATCCAAACCCTATCTTCTCTTCGTGTCAAAAATGAAAAACTGTTCTCACGACTTAAGCAATCAATTCATATCCGTTTCTTTGCCATTTAGTCATCCGTTTTTCATTTTCTAGGCTTTAAAACTTGAAAACGGATATTGCCTTAAACTTAGCCGTTTCAATCCATTTCCGCTCCCTCTAGCACTCAAATGCAATCCTAGTGATCTACGCCAACCCGTGGACTCCTCTTACAAACTTCCTAGAGTCCAGAACACCATTTCCATCGCAAGCTCGCCGCCCCCGAAAATTATTCGTCACACTAACTCGCGTTTCGAGCGCTCCGGTGATCTTTTTCAAAATTCTTTCGCGTCATTCCCTGTCTCGGTATCCAAGCCTTATTCACCATTTTTTTATTTGATTTTTCGTGCAGCCAATCGACGGGAATTGAGTTTTTCGCGGAATCGGCCGTTTTCGACTTCCGCCGTCGATTCGTCGTCCTCGGTGAGTACTTTCCCGATTCCTTGTACTGAGAGCATCACCTCCATCCCCTTAACGCAATCAATATCTCAGTTCACCCAATGGTTGGCTGAGGAGCTCCACCACCGTGCGCCACCACCATGCCGACCGTCCTCACCGTCGCGGGCCATCCCCGGCCATCCTCTAGCCAAATCAGCACATCCGGTGTGATCCGTGTACTGAGACGCTGCCCATGCTCATGCTATCCATCGCTGGCCCCACCGGAAGCTCGCCGTCATCTCGCCACCATTTTGACCGTCATTTCCAAGCGTGCTGCAGCCCCTGTGAGCCGCGCCGGCCAATGTCGTCTCCGTCCATCCTCTCCTTAGGCCCCTGCGGACCCGCTTAACCAAACCCCAAGCCAACCCAGCCCTCTGCTCGCATGCGCATGGCCATGGCCGAGCCATGCCAGGATGCCATGCGGGCTGTGCGGGAGCTTAACCTTTGTGCCACATTCAACTAATTTATTGTGAGCAGCACTCACATGTGATATCGTAGCGTGGTGGAGAGAGCCTTCGCTTGTATTCCTTCAGTCCCTCTTTGATATTCCAATTATTTTCTTCCTTGAGTCAATGACAAGCGGCCCCCACACATCATACACTCAAATATATCCAAAAATCAGCCAAAAATAAGATTCCAAAGAATATTCTCTCGGTTTTGCAATTTTCTGGAATTTCCGGTCCATTCCATATTCCAAATATTCGTTCTCCCTCATACAAACTCCGAATTTGTTAATTATTTATCCTAAATTCATCTAAAATCTTAATCTTTCTTCCAGTATATATTTTGTATTTTTTTATTTTATTTGTATTTATTTATTTATTTGTATTTGTCGTTTCGCGTGTAGAACTCAACGTCGCCGAAGAATATTCTGATCCGCAGCAAGAAGGTCCAGACAACGTGCAAGAAGGAAAGTCTCCTTTGATCACCTTGTACCTATGTTTACAAAAAAACATTTTATTATTTTAAAAGTTAAATGCATTGCTATGTTACATAAAATGATAATTTCTGCTTTCAAGATAATAGTTAAACCGATAATTGTTATGTCATTTTTTGACATTGACAACCACGTACCTTTGTCACCCTAGGCTTCTCTTGTCTCAGTATTGAGATTATTATGAGATTTGTTAATTTTAGAACAGTAGTAATTACTTAGACAAGCTAGTCGGTCAGTATAACCCTTCAGGTGGAAAATTGATATATATGATTTAATCTTTTATTTCAAATAATTTCGTGGCAATAAGTATTGCTATTGTTTTAAAACTAAAATAAAATGGTGAAAAATGTTTTAGACTTGGGCGGATGGTAAGATTGGATAGGTGCGGATTTAGCACGATAATTGGTTTACTCACAGTGAGGCACATAGATTTATCGTACTCATTCGGCGCAAGAGCGGGCTTCTGACTGTGATGAATTTAACCATTCAGCAGTGAAACCTCAACGGGTGGTGTCTAGTTAGATCGAAGTAAGGTAAAGGCTTTGTGATAAGTTATCTGGATCTCATGCCTAAGGAAGCATGTTGTCTATTAAGATGACTTATCTCATATTGGTAAAGCTGTACAGCATCTGCAGAGTGTAAAACTATTCGAATAGTCGTGCCCACGGTCAAGGGCGGGCAAGGTGTGCTTTCACATGGTAGATGTTTGGTTTTGGTTTTACAGTAAAAGTTTTGGGAACTCGAGAGTGGATGGAACTCTCGGGAGTGTGTCCTGGCGAATGGAGCTAGTGCAGTGGATGGAACCCGTAGTCTTGAACCTTAGCGGTCAGAGCCGGTCAACTAGTGTTGGTAGATGGAACCTCCACTAGAAAATCCTTGATAGTTTCTGTTAAAGCAATTACCTTATCAAATTAATGTCTTTGAAAATATTTAATGGTATTTGAAATAAAATATTGCTTTGTGCAAAAGAACCATATTATCTTTCCTTTGTTAAGCCCTGCATCTACTGTATTTTTCCCAAGACTTGTGGAGTACTTTATATACTCACATGCTACACTCAAAACAAATCTCAGAGGATTATGAAGCTCAAGAAGGAGATTACGACTACTTTGCGTGTGGATACGACGAAGGCTTTCCACAGTACTAGATTGCGCTACCCTAGTCAATTGCCTGTGGTGTATTGATAGGTCTTCGTTAGAATTTCTTTTTGTTTCCGCTGTGTTTTGTGAGTTTGAGAGGTCCTGAAATCTCAGTTGTAATAAAGAGACCATAAGATCTGTACTCTCTATTATTATTGTAATGAAGCGTTGTTGGTTATGTAATCATCACTATTTGATTGTGTACACTAACTTTGATCTGGGACTACTGTAGTAGTATACAAGGATTCGAATTTGGAAATCTAGAGTCCCGACAAACATGCCAATATGTTCGGAAATAAACATGAGATTACACTAATCCCACCCGGTAAATGTCAATTACGATTGAGAAGTCAATTCTATAACTGCCAAGCAATCTTTTTTGGTACCCCTACGCCACAATGTACTACTTAAGATACTACACCGTCGCTGCAAGTCGACGGCAGCGTAAGACATTGTCGCCATCCTCTCATAAAATAAGATCTCCAGATAAGACATCCATCGGCTGGCATGCATTTGGCATCACTCAATAAGACGGTCTTTGTTAGATCATGTGGATGATTGTAAATAAAAAATAATAAATAATTAATATTTGGTTTATCTTGAATTTTGCGTTTGTCAAAGACTTGGTCGTTTGCAGTTGAAGTCGTTGTCCTTGAGTGGTCATGCACCGTTTCGGGTGAGTTAAGATCACAGATGCTACTCTACGACCACGGCAACAGACGTTCTATGATCACGGCAATCACAGACTACGACCACGGCATACATCAGCCTACGATTACGTTCAGCTTACGACCACGACATACATTAGCCTACGACCACGGCATGCTACGACCACGTTCAGCTTACGACCACGACATACTACGATCACATTCAGATTACGACCACAACATGCTATGACCATGTTCAGATTACGACCACGACATGCTACGACCACGTTCAGCTTACGACCACGACATGCTACGACCACGTTCAGATTACGACCATGGCATGCTATGACCAAGTCTGGCTTCGACCACGGTAGCACGACTTTGGTTTTACGACCACGACAGGTAATCGTAGCTACAGTACTCGATAGTCATATATTTTACTGGTCGTTAGTCGAGGGCTTTATGATCGATGGTCGTAAGTTGTGCAGACTACGTTCATAGTCGTAGATTTTACAGACTACCACAATGGTCGTAGATTTTACAGACTACCTCCATGGTCGTAGATTTTATATACTACCTCCAATGGTCGTAGGTTTTGAAGACTGTCTTCATAGTCGTAGGTTTTGCATATTGTCTTCATGGTTGTAGATTTAACAATCTTGTCGGTACTCGTAAAACTTCATGGTCGTAGACTTGGCAGTTTTGTCGATACTCGTAGACTTTACTGTCTGCTGATTTGTTTTCGGGAGTCGAAGGCTTTGCGATCGGTTGCCGTTGGCATCACGGTCGGTACTCGTAAGACTTTCTGGTCGATACGAGTGCTTCACTCTTGTGATCTTCAAGTACGTCAAATACTTGTGTTGGGCCAGTGGTTGACTGGTCGGTGTATGGTGATCGTTGATGGGTGGTCGTTACTTGAGGTACTCGTAGTCGGTACTCGATAGTCGTGTGGGTTTTGAGCATGTGTAGATTTCGAGTTAGCGGCCATTTTGGTGGGTCTGGTGAGCTGTTTCGGTTAGCGATAGGACTGTGTGGTCGTAAACGACTGGGAGATGGTCGTAGGTGGTAGAAATAGAACAGTGTGGTCGTAGGTGGTAGCGATAGAACAGTACGGTCGTAAATGACCTGGGAGATGGTCGTATGTGGTTTTGATCTTGTCTGGGATAGACAAGGGTGTGGTTTGCTAATGTGTGTTGCCAGGAGTTGGTTTCTTTAGTCATTGCATGTGCAGGTGGGCATGAAGGCGGCAATGGTTGGTGACAAGGAGGACCGCGACTAGGAGGGGGTAATCTGAGGTCTAGGCGGTCGGGATCTCACGCGAGGTGGTCGAGCTCATGCTGGAGCACATGGAGGTCAAAGGTGGATACTGCGTGGAGGCGTGGAGATGATTATGGTCGGTGACAAGAAAGATTGGGACTAGGAGAGGGTAATCTGAGGTCCAGGTAGTCAGGTGGTCACGCGAGGTGATCGGGCTCACGCAAGAGCATGAGGTGATGGTGCGTGATGAAGATACAGGTGGGGATATCCTGGAGGTTTCGTCGCGTGTGTCGTATGGATTTGTGGATGGAGTCCATGATCTGTACAATGTGGTGAAAACCCGTGTTAGGAAGGGTTTTGGGTCCCTTGATTTGAGGAAGAGATAGAGCACGTGTCCATGTGGATAGGGACACGGTTTTGAGGTGTTTGTGTTGGACACATCTTGTGCGCTGGCTATAAAAACAAGGGAGGTTGTAGGCTAGCGTAACAAGGGTTTTAGGGTTTTTGTGGAGAAGTTTTTTAGGGGTACCGTGAGGCGCTTTGTAACCAAGATCTCGATGATGAAATAATAGATCAGTTTCCTTCATCTTCGACTACTTCCAGATCATCGCTCCTTCCTCTTTGTTTCCGTGCTCTATTTTTGTCTTCAGCACATCTCATCTAGGTGATGGTCGAACGACTGAAGTCGTCAGGCGGAAGGAAGTCACGACCACAAGCGGCATTGTCGTGCTGAGCGATCAGAACAAGCAAGCGATCGATCTGTTGTCGTGCCGAGTGATAGGAACGAACAGGCGAGCGATCGGTTGTCGTGCCAAGTGGTCGTAACTGAGTGGTCGGAGCGAGTGCTCGTTATGGGTGGTCATAAAGTGTAGTCGGGCAACATAGCTTCTCCGAGCACGTACGACCACACAGTCTGCAGTCGTAATTGTCATCCGATAATTCAGATTGTTTCTATTTTGTTTCTCTACATTGTCCTTTGGTTTCAGGTGATAAAAAGCGGAGACAACCATTCACCCTCTCTGATTGTGCCATTCGACCCTACAGTCTTAAATTTATTTATGTCCACCGATCGATAGAACTGCAGCCTTCTTTAGGACGCAAAACTTCTACGGAATTCAATTGAATATCCGTCGTTACCGTGAATATTGTCTGATTTAAATTAGTGATCCAAATAGCACCTGCCTGAAGAACAGCCTTAGCATATTCCGAGTTCTTGGATAAGCTGAAAAGCAACTAGTTTAAGTCTTGATTGAGAGCTAGTTGCTTTTAAGTACTGCGATGCGTACAGATCACACGCTGTATTATGGAGATCATGAGAGCTACACCTGCTTCGTTTCGTCTTCCCTGACGCGTAATTTAATCAGTGGTTGACTCGGGCGTACTTACAGCCGGGAGGCTGCTATGAGATGCCTAGCCACGACAATGCATCAGCAATTGTATATTACAAGCGGTAGAACGAGCACTATTGCATTGCAATATGATCGCATCTCTGAGCTTGATCGAGTAATTAGAATTCAGAAACTCTGTTGATTTGCCACTCTTGTTATTCAAACTCCCAATGGAACTTTAATTGGCTAATGACGAATGCTGGTACCAAATCGCTGATAGTTTATAGCTGTCGACTATCCAAAGGCATTTTGCTGTCCATCGGCAACGATCAGACAGAATCCTTTCGGAGTTTTTAAAGGGAGTTTCGAAATTTCTTATTCCAATTTGGAACCGATTTCTTGAGTAACATAATTCTGAATGACTTGTCCGTGGCAAATTTCTCGTGAAAAGACATTTATTGTTTGTTAATGAGCCCCGTGCGTCTTTATCATAACGAAAAAAGATTCTTCAAACTATGATACATTAGTACGATCAACCTTTTAAAAAAATCCATGTAGAAGTCAATGAGTGTCAATTTTTTGAAACATATCTACCTATTATATTATTAAACGCAACATATCTAGTGCTAATAAAGTTTTTGATGCTAACATGCTAATACTGCTGTAGAGCGTTGGATTTGGCTCGGGCGGCCTAGATTGAGTAGAGGGATTCCCTCAACTCACTAATGGATTTTTCTAAATAACCCCCACTACTACAAAAAGGATCATCACAGACGGTTCAGAACCGTCATCACAGACGGTTTTCCGAACCGTCTGAATTTATAGATCAGTGATAATCGTGCCGATTATCACAGACGGTTTGTGAGCCGTCTGTGAAAAAGACAACACAAACGGTTTGTAACTAAAACCGTATGTGAAGAAAACTATTACAGACGGCCCCAGTTACCAACCGTCTGTGATTGACAAGTATCACAGACGGTTGGTATATAGAACCGTCTGCGATTGGTGAGTATCACAGACGGTTGGTATATAGAACCGTCTATGATTGGCCAGTATCACAGACGGTTCTAGTTACCAACTGCATGTGATTGGCGAGTATCACAGATGGTTGGTATATAGAACCGTCTGTGATAGTCTTTCATAGACAGTTTATACCACAAACCGTCTGTGATAGTTCACTCTATACCTAAATTTTTTTATGTTTTTTGGCTGCCCTCAAGAAATAATGTTACCCATGCCCTTTGAAAACAAGCAAATACAGAGGCAAGCACAACAATACATTCTATTACAAGATAACAAGCTAACGAACCCTTCGTGGCACGATGGTGGGGATGAACAAGGTACACTTACGATACTTACGACAAGAATGTGTTGTCCAGCCTACCATGGTACCACAACGGAGGCGCTAGCTCACGGTAGTAGTCGGCGTTGTCGAGGAACAAGCAAATACAGAGGCAAGCACAACAACACATTCTATTATAGGATGACAAGCTAACGAACCATTCGTGGTATGACGGTGAGGCTGAATAAGACACACTTATGACAAAAGTGTGTTGTCCAGCCTACCGTGGTGCCACAACGGAGGCGCTAGCTCACAGCGGAGGGGAGGATGTAGGAAGCTAGCTAGTGTGGATGAACTCATGCGTGACTACCCTGTGTGCTCTATAAATAGAGGCTAAATTGGTCATGTAAGGATGGATTGTTTAGATTGGTTTTCCACTGTAAAACTTTGCCGTGTGTTCTTGTGTCGACTAAGATTGGTTTTCCACCGTAAAACTTTGTCGTGTGTTCTTGTGTCGACTATACCAACAACTGCGATTGCCGCAACTCTTTTGTGTTCCTAATTGATATTCCCAATATTCAGATTGCTCTTTATCTTGTTATTGCTTGTTCTTCATTTCCTCGTAGAAATTTAACCTCGTGTTCAGGTCAACCATGTTCTTAGCACGGTTGGTAACGACAAGGGTGTGCTGTAGCGATTGCAGAGCAGACTTGATCATTTTGGTCTAGTAGTCTCATCTTCAACGTCATATCAATCAATCATAATTATTGTTCTCGTTGGAAGATCGGACTAAATCCCTCATCAATTGGTATAGAGCATAGATTGCCCGATGAGATTTCAGTTTTAGATTTATTTCTCATACCTATAACCAGAAATTTGCACTATAAAAAGAGTTAATTTTTGTTGTCCAAACCCGCTGTGCTTTTCAATCTATTATTTTTTGAATTTACGTCCATTTTAGCATTGTCTAGTTTCTGGTCATACATTTGGCCCCATAAACTCCAAAAACTAACCCCACGTCCAAAACCATCCAACAAACCCTAACTTCCAATTTTCAGCAAGAAGATTCCCCTTTCTGCCACCACCACAAAAAATGTAATAACTTTTGATTTCTTGATCCTTTTTGAGTGAAACCACCGCCGTTAGATTCATAACTTCATTATCCATCTGTTTGTAAAATTTTACTTCATTCCAGTAAGGCAGTTAAAAGATATCTGTGGTGAAATTTGACCCAAATTTCTGGTTTGAATCTACAACAGTCAGCACTTGCGATTTTTATGCGAATTTTTCTGTCGGTTTCTAGAAGTTGGCCCCAAAATAAAAAATGTAGAAAAGGCCATCAGGAAACAAAGAAAAGAAGAATCATTGAAAAGAGGTATCTGACAAAAAGTTACCGCCAAAATACAGATGTACTGTCCAGTGGATAGAAATCTTCAGTTTTCATATTTGAGTCAATCCTTGTGCTTTTCAATTCTAGATTGCATTCTTTTAAATTATCTTGTGTCCATACCTCATATACCTTTGTTATACACTTGGTTTGGCTTTCATATATCCTTGTTTGATCAGCAACCACTGCTACAAAAAGGGTCACTACAGACGGTTCGGAACCGTCATCACAGACAGTTTTCTGAACCGTCCGAATTTATGGGTCAGTGATAATCGGAGGTTATCACAGATGGTTTGTGAGCCGTTGTGATAATCTCATCACAGACGGCTTGTAACTAGAACCGTCTGTGAAGAACAAATCACAGACGGTTCTAGCTACCAAGAACCGTTTGTAATGGATGAGTATCATAGACAATTGGTAGTTAGAACCGTCTGTGATACTCACACATCACAGACAGTTCTAGTTACCAACCGTCTGTGATATTTTTTCATCACAAACGGTTGCTAGATAGAACCGTCTGTGATATGCTAGTATCATAGACGGTTTTTGATTTGAGTCATCTGTGATAATCCTTCACAGATGGTTTATATCATAAAATCATCTGTGATAGTTCATTCTATACCTATTTTTTCTTTTTTTCAGCTAGCCTCAGGAAATGTTAAGTATGTCATCTGAAAACAAACAAATACAGTAAGAAACATAGTACACATTCCATTTTTATTAAGATTAGAGCCTACCATTACAACATCCCAAAACAACGAGCAGGTTACCCATCTAACTAACACAACAAGAACGGAGAAAAAGCAAAAATCCTCTATGCCTAGGCCTTCTCTCCCCTGATGCAACGCACGAGCTAGATGTCTTTGACACCTACCATCGTCGGTGTTGATTGAGCGTCTGCACGGTTGGCACGAGCTAGTTGCTTTTGCGGTGTCAATGAGGAGGAGAACAGCAAGGAGGAGGACAGCAAGGAGGAGGAGAACAGCAAGTAGGTTGGGTTTTGGTTATTATTTATAGGGGAGGGAGAGGCGGGAGTGCAAAAAATTTTGGTGCGGGGACAGAGTGGTGGAGCTACTATCCGTGGGGTGAGGGTTGGTGGATTTCTATTGGTTAGGATTGGGTTGAGGAGGATCGACGGGCCCAGCGGTCAGATTTTCACAGACGGTTCTATATACAAACCATCTATGATACTATCTATCATAGACGGTTGGTAGCTAGAACCGTCTATGATGAATGAATATCATAGACGGTTCTATATACCAACCGTCTGTGAATTAGAGCACAAAATTTTATATACCGATGCAATATAAACAACTAGTCTCAAAAGATAAAATAGCAAAGTTTTATATGGCTTATATATACTCATTTGAAAGGTTTCGATGAGATCTACAACTTTTCAGTTGAAGCAAAATCCAAATTCCGAAGGGAAGACCAAGAAAAAGGGCAAAAACAGAAACCAAAAACTTGTGACGCAGGTTTAGGTCCAAAGATGGCCGATTTTCGGGGTCTTGGAGGGCGACTTCCACAAGCTGGTCATTTTTTTATCAGGCTCGTTATTAGTTTTCCAACGAGTACAAGAATGTCGAAAACGGACAATGTATGCAAAAGTTATGCCTGTTTTACTGAAGGTGTCTCAAAACTGAATCCTACTAGGACTCAGGCGGGAGATTATGAAATTTTGGGGATTACGAGGCAGGAAACATATCACAGACGGTTTTTAATACAAACCGCCTGTGAAGTATCACAGACGGTTCTAGATAAGAACCATCTGTGATATCTGTCATTATCACAGACGGTTCTTATCTAGAACCGTCTATGATACATCATAGACGGTTTGTATTAAAAGTCGTTGGTGAAAATACCACAGGTGGTTATTCGTATGAACCGTCTGTGATATAAGCGCCTAGTTTAGCCTCTTTTGTAGTAGTGAACATAGGCTAAGTGCTAGATAAAAATTATAATTCAATTCTATGCAATTTCTAAAGTTAATTGATTGTTCTCCATTACTAGATATCTATAGCCTTCCAAGCTGCACCTACTACTAACCATCATAGGTCTCAATGTACCAGCGATCGCTATACTCATCACTTGAGTCAAGTTATCACGAGCCAACCACTGGTTGAACCACATGTTTGCTTTGGTAAGACTTTGTTAGAATTTAGTAAAAGCTTGAGTGTGTATGACTTTTGTAAACCTCCAACACCTAGTAATGATAGGGAACTAATATCTTTCTTGTGAGTTCCTTGTTTTCTACTAACCATGACAGGTTCAAAATCACATAGTAGGAAATTTCGTGAGATCAACAACACCATTGACTCATCTCCTGTGCCTGAATGAGGTAAATTTAAGTCTATATTTCCATCCTTTGCTAGTAAATGTGATTCTGATGCCTATGTTGACTAAGAGATAGCATTAGACAAAGAATTTGAATATTATAATTGGTCTGATAGGCAAAAAAATTAGAACTGCCACTAGTATTTTTATTGATGTTGAAATCCTTTTGCGAAAGTATCTTGGTAGATATGGAAGAGTGTCTTAAACTTGGAATGCATTAAAAAAACTTTTAAGAGACGAATTCATTCCTAAATATCATGTTGATTATTTGCTAGCTAGATTGCAGCATTAAAACAAGGTAGTAGAATTGTATGGGAATACTATCATGAATTAAAAACTTATTTGTTGCGTTATGGATTAAAGGAACATCTGAAGCTACAAAGAATAGGTTCTTAAGTAGGCTTAATCAAGAAATTCATGACCTTCTTGTGCACAAAGAATATAATTCTCTCTCTCATTTGTTTATACTTGTAAGATTGAAATTCAGATTGAGGAGAAATTGAGAATACTTGATAATAGGAAACATAATAAAGAATATGTGTTTGTGCTTTTTTTCTGTGACTAACAACTTGTAGGAAGTTGATAACCATGCTGAAGAGAAGAATGAGTTGATTGAGCCACTGACTCCATTGCTTGAGAAGGAAGATAAGGAGATAGATGCACCTACATCATCTTAGGAGAGTGTACTTATAAAGAACTATAATTATCCACTATTTATGCTACTTTAGAGCAACAACTAGTGGAAAATAATTTTGATATGCATATGTTTCAAGTAGAGAATTCAGACTGTATTGATCTGAGTATTGACAATGAGTTGTATGCTAATTCATTGCATAAATCTTTGACACAACTAAAAACTAAACCTGATTCTCTTATTTTAATTCCAAATCCATGTGTTGAAATAAATACTTTTGATTCTATCAATATGCAAATGATCCATGCTAGAGATGAGCTGAATGAGATTTCATCTTCGAACACTTTAGGTTATATTGAGATTGAGTATCCTTGTGAATTGAGTTGTTTAGAGAAGAAGTTATTTGAGATGTCCAACTCGCTTTCATTGTTTTGTTATAAATTTTACCTAATAGGCGAGTATAATGAAAAAAAATTACATAGTTCATAGAATTTGCATAACTTTAAAAATAAAAGGTTCAACTTTGAAGAATGAACATTGTTATGTAGAGAAAACTAATGGCACTAATCTTAATATTTCTACTTCATCTACTGTTATTTATGAGCTACAGGAAAGCTTCCAAGAAGGGGAGCGTTGTAGGCTGCTTCCATACACAACAACCATTGCTCATTTTGCGTCGGAAAAGAATTTATCTACTATCCAGCAAAACATTATTGATGAAGATCCCTTTAAATTGTTGTTTAAAAGAAAGTATGACGAATACAAAGTTAATTTGCTGGGAGAATATGATGAGAATGAATTTTATGTGTCTCATGTTTGCATTGAAAGTTCTGTAGTACTGCCCTACACTTATTTTCATGTGAATAGGTCACAATCAAATACCCTATTTTCTGAAGAAGGGGAACCAAACGAGACACATATATACGTAGTTCCAACAATATCCAATGAGAATACTTCCAATCAGGTACACTCGTTTCAAATAGTTTATACATCATTTGATAAAGAACTTATGATATTACATAACGAGAGCTCGTTGGATCCTTTGTCCTGTACCGAGATTTATGTTCAAGATCATGCTATACATGAGGGTACACATTTATTAAAACCAAGGACGGTTTTGTGTCAAAAAGGGGAGGATGACGTGATCATGCCATAAATGCATACGACCATAGCTCTCAAGATTGAACAAAAGGTGAATTCATTTCTTTAGCTTCAATTTATTTCGAATGAGAATATGATGCTACCTAATGATGAAAATACATATTTGTGCAACTATACAAGGATGATTGTATCAACATTACGCTCTCATGGTTGGAGTCCACCTAAAGGGATGCTAACTAGTACATCAAGACCAAGTCGATGCCTTTTCCAACTCTTTCTCAAGGTCACCACGTTACTTTTATCCAAGTCAAAGCAAGAGTTCAAGTTGGACACATTCTGGAATTCAATTCGGCCTTCGAAGATAACACTGACTTCAAACATGTATGAAATTTGCATACGAACTCCGTATCATGCCATAAATGCATACAACCATATCTCTCAAGATTGAACAAAAGGTGAATTCATTTCTTCAACTTCAAAATGTTTCAAATGAGAATATGATGCTACCTAATGATGAAAATGCATATTCGTACAACTATACAAGGAGGATTGTATCAACATTACGCGCTCATGGTTGGAGTCCACCTAAAGGGAAGCTGACCAGTACATCAAAACCAAGCCGATGCATTTTCCAACTCTTTCTCAAGGTCACCGTATTACTTTTGTCCAATCAAAGCAAGAGTTTAAGTTGGACACATTCTAGAATTCAATTGGCATTCGAAGATAGCACTAACTTCAAACATGTATGAAATTTGCATACGAACTCCGTTTGAGGTGTATGAGTATAGCCTAGAAAGCTTATCTTATCCTCTTTCCAACGGATCTATTCCCACCTCGTAATTCCTTCTGTGCACGTTGTAATCGCCAAAATAATCCGACACTGATTTAGCCTAATAGGACCAACTTCAAACGCGCATAGAATTCGCATCCAGAGTCCATTTGGAATGTGTGAGTACTTGATCGAAACCTTATATCATCAACTTTCCAACAAATCTGGCTCCATCTCTAAATTCCTTTTGTGCACAATGGAATCATCAAAACAAAGTATCAGGTTTAGAATTAGAGATAGAGTTGGATATGATTTGATAGTTCCCATGTGTTGATTAGTTTTCATATGCCAAGGGCCTACGTGCTCTTTAAATAGAGTCCGAATTGGCCATCTAAGGCTAGTTTGTTTATATTAGTTTTCCACCGTGCAATTTTGTCATGTGTTCTTGTGTCGACTGGACCAACAATTGCGATTGCATGTCTCAATTCTTTTGTGTTCCTAATTGATATTCGCAATATTCAGATTGTTCTTTATCTTGTTCTTCAATTGCTCGCAGGAATTGAATCTCGTGTTCAGGTCAACTACGTTCTTGGCACAGTTGATAACGACAAAGGTGTGGTGTAGCGATTGCAGGACAGACTTAATCGTTTCATCGTCAATGTCATTTTAACCAATCGTAGTTATCGTTCTCATCGAAAGATCAAGCCAAATCTCTACATCAACAACACTAGATTTGTATATGATTGAAATATAGATAATTGATTTATATGAACTTAAAAATAAATTGCATATAAAATAAAGATGTAGTAAATACAGGAGAGAATAGCCAGTGAGAGAGCTACTTATAATTTATAAACGCGGAAGAGAAAAGAAGCGATAAATGCAGGATAGTGTTACTTAGAAGTCTTAATTAAATATCCTATAAAACATATAAAGTATGTTCTAAAGCATCTAAGTTGTATGTTTTGATGGTAAAAATTTGTGGCAAATATAGCCGTGCAAATGCACAGACCACCATACTAGTTTTTACGATCGGATCAGACAGGCAAGTAACTACAACATGTGTCTTTATTCTGCGGCGGCGGCGCCGGGGCCACAATACAATGATCAAAGCAAGTACATATAACCAAACCTTTTAGGTGTACAAAACACGTTACTTTTCCTGTAATTTTCTGTGCTCTTAATCAGATCAGATCATAGCCAAGGTGAGTTGTAGATGGGGGTGACCACTGTCTTGGTTTGCAGGTATTTGTCGAGGCCGTCCATGCCCATGTCCTTGCCGAAGCCGCTCATCTTGCACCCGCCGAACGGCGCGTCGGCGTCGAAGGCCAAGTAGCAGTTGATCCAGATGGCCCCCGCCCTGACCGACCGCGACACCGTGTTCGCGATGTCGATGTTCTTGGTCACCACGCCGGCGGCCAGGCCGTACCGAGTGTTGTTCGCCTTCTGAATCGCCTCCTCAACCGTTCTGAAATGACAGACAACAACGGTGTACATCCGGTAGTTTCAGGCTTTCAGTTCAGTTTCATGTGTATGCTTACTACTGTCAGATTGAAAATGTTCAAGGAAATTAAATGCCTACTTGAATTTCATGAGAGCCATCACCGGTCCGAAGATTTCCTCTTGCGCTATAGACATGTCCTCCTGCGTGAAAGGATTTTTTTTTTGGGGGGGATGGGGGGATTTAGCTTGTTTTTCCCTTTGATCATGGGCAAGCAGTGTATGTACGAATAAAAAAGGTTACTGTTCATGAGAGTATTGAGAAGTAGGGAGGGCTTATGCCTTGACGTCCGTGAAGATGGTGGGCTCGATGTAGTACCCCTTCTCGCCGCAGGGCTTCCCTCCGGTGATCAGCGTGGCGCCTTCGCGTTTACCGATCTCGATGTACTTGAGAACCTTCTCGTACTGCTCCTTGTCAACCTTCATTGCAGTTGTGCGCAAGTAATTAGTACATGCATCTTTCTTCTCTTAAGAGTATATACTAGTACATGAAAGGTCACGGTCAGTACCTGAGGGCCTTGATGGACATGGGGGTTGAACGGATCTCCGACCACCGATTTCTTGGCAACCTCGGCGGCCTTCTTCACGAACGCGTCGTAGATTCCTTCCTGCACATAGATGCGCGTGCCGGCAACGCAGATCTCTCCCTGTAATATAGCAGAATTGTTGTAGATCGAGGTGATGAAGATTCGAGCATTCTGCTTGTGCCAAATGATCTGATAACACAGTGTATACAGGAACGTATATACCACCTTGTTGGTGTACGTGGCAATGTTAACCAGGTTCACGGCCATGTCGAGGTCGGCGTCGTCGAATACGATGATCGGAGACTTGCCGCCCAGCTCGAGCGAGACGGACTTGAGATTGCTCTTGGCCGCTGCCTCCATGACCAGCCGCCCCACCTCTGTCGAGCCAGTGAAACTGACCTGAACCATAACAAGTTGAAGAGGCATCAGCTGCAATTACCCAACCTTCGTGCACTACTATCGATCACTGAAAATTGAACGGTTTCAAATTAGTAAATAACACCGGGAATCAAACCTTGTCAATGTCCATGTGTGAAGAGATGGCGGCGCCGGCGGTCGGGCCGAACCCGGGCACGACGTTGAGGACGCCGTCCGGGATCCCGGCCTCCTTGGCGAGGTGCGCGTAGAAGAGCGCGGAGAGCGGCGTCTGCTCGGCGGGCTTGACTACCATGGTGCAGCCGGCGGCGAGTGCGGGGCTGACCTTGAAGAAGAACATGGTGGTGGGGTAGTTCCAGGGCACGATGTGGCCGACCACGCCGACGGGCTCCTTGAGCGTGTACCCATGGAGCTGGCGCGACATCTTGAGCGTCTCGCCGTGGATCTTGTCGGCGGCGCCGGCGTAGTAGCGGAGCAGGCTGGCGCCCCCGGGGATGTCCACCATCTTGCCCATCAGGAAGAGCTTGCCGGCGTCCACCGTGTCCAGAGCCGCCAGCTCCTCGACGTGCTGGTCCACCAGGTCGGCGAACCTGTGCAGGATCCGGCCCCTCTCCTGCTCGATCGCGCGCCAAGAGGAATTATTGGCGGGAAAAAGAACACACTACTAGTGGGTCTAGCAAATGTGTCCGAGTTAGGCCCGATTAGTCTACTAATGGGCCCAGTCCTATCGGGTTTGGATGCTTCGATCCGTTATCTTAACGGGTATTAGTTTTGGGCAGAAGGGTGTACATACACAGCCGGGCATTCTCGGCCAGGGTCCGTTATCGAAGGCCTCCCGGGCGGCCTTCACGGCGAGGTCGACGTCGGCCTTGTCTCCCTCGGCGATCCTGGCGGTCACCTCGCCGGTGCGCGGGTCCCAGGTCTCGAACGTCTTGCCTGAGGGGTGTGTTCAAAACATCCGGTAAGGACAGCATATCTATGTGCAGTGTTTTTCCAAGAAAAAATTGCTCATAGTAACATGTTCATGCTCATAGTAACTAAGTAATGAAGCGACCATGTACATGCTTCTAGCTAGATCGAACTTATTTGCACGCAAAAAGTATGGGCAACTGATGAGATAGCAACTCCTTAGTTAATACATATGCTTAACAAAATTTTAAAATACATATGACTTTATTTATTAATTTATAAATAACCATAGCTTCAAAATATATATTCAAATATATAGATTCACGTTTTAGTTCAGATATAAAAAAATACATCACACAATTTAAAAAACTATAATTTATAAAAACCATGTAATTTTAATTATTACTGGATCCCATGGGGCCAAAGGGAAGAACAACCCCCCTTCCCTGCCCCATGAGTGTAGCGAGCTTGATCCCATGGAGATTTTCCACAGGGCGCCACCCCACGGGACAAATTGACTCCGATCACAGGACTCAACACACGCTCATGCATGTAGATGCAGACAAGAGCTCAACGATTATCTTCCTGTCATAAACTGATATAACAAGCAGTGTGTGTGATCAGCTGGACCAGGGTTTTCTGATTGGGTCGGTGTCCATAGCCAGCAATAAGCCAAAGACCTAGATCAGAAAAATACTATTGATTGATAGCCTCTTCACATGCGTGCAGTTGGTTAGGTTGTCTCCATCTGAAGATTATATGTATAACCTCTTCGACCATATATATTAATTGATGAGAACCATCCGGGCTAACTTGCTTGTAAGAGTAGGCAAAATCTCTTAGTTATGCTAGAAGCTAACATGGATGATCAGTAGCAGCCGGTGACTTGTATTTTTCGACTTAATTATTCAATCATCATCGAATGTAGGGCATATTCTTTATAGCTGTGACATATATTTTTTAGTTTAACTATTCAATCATCGAATGTATGATCTATTCTTTATAGCTGTGGCTTATAAAATTTAGTTAAAATTTTTGAAATTTTAGCTGTTTGTGATAGAGATTACAGAGAGATACTCTATTATAATTTTGAATGGTACAACCGATTTTACAAGCCAAAAAAAAAACAGACCCTTATATTCTTGGCAATACTGCTGATTTACTTTGCTTTACGGCCTTGTTTGTGGTCTTGTCACGATGATGATGGCGAAGTTAGACTTATCCCACTTAATTGGGAGTGGTTTAAGTGGCGTGCTTAATCGTGATGCACGTAGTGATATGACGCTAAAGTGGAACAATGAAGTGTAAACCCTATTTAGGTGCTAATTAACATGTGGACTTAACATTTGAACTGTTTTTCTTCTTTTGAGAATGCATTGACTTTTACATTTATGAAGACTCCTCCTCGAATTATATACCCTATGATCAAAATTAAGCTCGTTCAAAGCATGGACAATACATTCCAATTCATTTTATTTTCTCTCTTTTGTTTATAAAAGCAATAAGAATTAAATCAATCGAAGCAAGAAGCTTGGATAAGCCAAGGATGAATTCGAAGACAGCACAAGCTAGCCAAGACACTGGTCTACAGGTGGTGACCATTACCACAGGTTCATAGCGCTCCTTTTTTTAGACTTAACTTTCTACATTAATTAGTTTTTAAATAAAGTATTTTTCAAGATAAGATCTATAAATTAATTGTAATCAACATTGTTCTAACTTCATTTAAATCGATCAAAATTATATATAAATATCTAAATTAAAAGTTATAAATCATGTGTCATGAGAACACGCCATAATTTTCCAAGACAAAAGTTGCGACAACGATGGGATAAACGGAAGGTACTCGTCAGATTTGACCAGTGACAAGTACTCAGATAATATATGTACAATTAATATTCCACACATTTCAATTTGAGCTTCTGGCTTCTAGCTTATTTTTTATTATTTCTAAATTTTGTTTTTTCTGATTTTTTTGCTTTTTATGAGCTTTTCTGTCAGTTCTTTTTTTCCGTATCCATCTGCGTTGTCTGTGATGGGCTAACTTGTTTTTTCTATTTTTAAAAATTTTTAAATTTAGTTACGCCAAATAAATCATTATTAGCTATAGTATAATTTTTATCATAAATCAGCTTATTTTAGTCCAACCAAACGGCACCGTAAAAAGGTCTATCACGCATCCATTTTGTTCAGAAGATGACAAGCACTGCTACAAAAGATCCGGCGTGTTTGGATGTGGACTGGGCTCGAGCGGATACAGTTCAACAGACCCTACTAATTATAAAACCAAACAAACTATTTAAAAACTCTAGATTAATTAACCGGGCATCACTCCACGAGGATTATATTTGTATGCATTACTATTGTGCATCTGGGTCTCTCTCTCGGCCTTGCTTTCTTCCTCCAGTGCATCTCTCTAACGTCGTCGTCAATCACCGCCCCTCGGACACGTTGCTTCCAGAAAGGAGCTCCTATCATCTCTGTCCCTCTGTTTTCACATAAATACTGTTTTTACAATGCGTGCATATGGATTTTCAACACTTTTACGTGGAAATGGTATTGATATATTTATAAAAAAAGATAGAGTTCTTCTATAATTTCTCTAGTTTTACTGCACACGGCGGCTAAAAGCAACGGTCGAGAGTTTGTACCTGAGACAGTGTCAGTGTCAGATACGACATCTATTTGAAAACAGCAGCGCAGCAATATAGTTATAGACCAGTCTTTTAGATTTAAAGTTAAATTATGCTTATACTGTTTACAGTTATTAATTTTTAAACGATGTATTTTTAAAACATGATTAATTGAAAGATTATAATAAATTATAGTAAAAATATACTGAGTTTAGTTGTACCGGCTAAAATTATATATGACTATTTTTCTCTGTATATTGCCTCTCACGAACAGCCAGAATTCCAATATTTAATCTATAAGACGAGAAGAACCAACCAATAATTTTCTAGACCTTGGTTCCACTAAGCAAGCCAAAAACAAAATAAAAAATCTAAGTTTGATCCATAAACCCAAGGCGAGCAACTCGTCTTGTTCTAGGAGTTTTTTTAGAAAAAAAATTGTCTGGTTCTGGGACCACTCGCACTTCGCCTCAGTCGCGAATTTGTACCATAAATCAAATTGAAGAAATCCCCGTTAAACAACATCCATCCATTCGTTTACAAGATATACCGACAGCAAATGCCCCGAAGCGCTCATGGCAACGGGAGCTCCTACTCTTGCCATCCTGCTCATCAATTGACATAACGCGCGTGTACAACTTGAAATTGTCGAAGGGTTTCTTTTAGTAACGGAATTCGGCCTGCGATTTACTAAGAAAGGCGCAGGGTTTTCTACAAGTTCACTTGGAAAGAGAAAGCGTCCGACCAGCAAGAGCGGATGCGTTTCCTTTCCTGCAGGAGCATGCATGGCATGGCATGGCATGGCATGTACGTCGGCCCTAGCTACGACGGCCGCGGGGCCCCTCAGCTGTGCGGTGAACGTTACGTGCAACGGTGAACCTGACCCGAAACGCGTCCGTTCGGCCGGCAGGGAGAGAGACGAGTCGAAGGTGCGTACCGGAGACTGCGTCGACGAACTGGCCACCGATGAAGAGCTTGGTGAACTTGATCTCCACCTTTGGAACCACGAACCCCATGTCGCAGCTGCTGCCGTTTGCTGCCGCCATCGTCGTGCGGGGACAGAAAGAGAGAGAGAGGGGACGATTTGTGGCTGCTATGCCTGTGCAGAACTGCAGATGCATCTACGGGGGTGTGCTTTTTAAAGGAAGGGAAGGCCAGGACGGCAGATTCTTGTCTAGAGCTGGGAGTTGGGTCGTGCTTTTTTAGGTTAGTCCAAAGTACGGTCGGTCCGACACGGTCCAAACACGGTCCGACCCGACACGTGGCGGGCTGTGCTGGCACGGCACGAATGGTGGGCCGGACTGGGTTTGAAAAACTGGCTCGTTGGGTGGCACGGCACGGCGAATCGTGCCGTGCTTTGGTCGGCTGCAACACAAAGCGCACGGCGCGGCTCGCGGCGGTGCCGGCCGTGGGCGCTTCGCCTCCTCGCCTCCCTAATCCCTTCCGTCAACATCTCGGCGGTCATCCCAGATTCCCACAAGGCCACAACCACAACCCATCACACATCACAGAGCAAAGAGAGGGAGTAGAGGGGAAAGAGGTGTACCGGTCATGGGAGCTCGGACAGTTGGATGAGTGGACAATGGCCGCAGAAGGAGGAGCGGTGTGGCCGTAGCGGCTCCGGCGCGAAGACACCCGACGACGACAGCTCAAAGAGCGAGACATCGATGACGAACTCGTCGTCGGCGCCCGATCGCCGCCCGCCATCCGCCGCTAGTAGGCTCATTGTCGGAGTAGTCGAGGTCGCCGTCGCCGTCGCTCGCAACAGCGTAGGCCGGGAGAGGCGGCGGAGGAGGAGGAAAGGAGGCGAGGGGGACGGCGGGAGGGGACGACAGGGAGGGGCGGCCGGGTGAGGGATGGGAGATCCGGGGAGGAGGGCGGGGGGGAGGAGGGAGGAGGCGGCGGTGGGAGTGGGCGATGAGCTAGATGTCCACATACGCCTGATCCAATTTGCACTAAGATATGCATACCATTGGATTAAATGACCAAGTTCGAAGGTGGAATGGCATTAGACAATAGTATCGAATTTTAAGTAGGTTTTTAATCAGGCGGGTACAAGAGAAAAGAAGATGGCGGCCACCGCTACCATTGTCGCCGTTTCTTTCGTCGTGTATAGTTACTTTGGGCTGGGCTTAGGCTGACACGGCACGAACGCCGGCACGGTGGGCTTTAGACCGTACTTGGGCCTGGCCGAAAGCGAGACGGGCCGGCACGGCACGACGAGATGACTGGACCGACCCGGCATGGCACGAAGCGGCCCGAAGCACGGTGGGTCCGAACCGTGCCGGCACGGCACGGCCCAATTCCCACCTCTATTCCTGTCGATGGCCACCGCGTGTGAGCTAGCTAGAGCCGAGAGGTGTCTGCCGCTTCCTTTTCTTTCATTTCCTTCCTTTTTTTCTTCTTCTTGTCCTTTTCTTCTTTTCCTCCTATTAATAACATATGTTTCCTTAATTTCCTTCTCTACTTGGTCTTGGCAATGTACTACTCACAGTCCTCGTTAAGGGTCCCAGATATAATACTGATGTCCTTGAATGTTAAGATGATCGGTTTGAGTCGATTAGCTGATGGGATGCCCATGTCAGAAAGAGACAATTGCTGCGTACTCATGGCATACATTACAGGACGATAATGTGGCCACGAATCTCAAGTCTGCAGAAGTTATTGTCCTCCGTTGCTACGACCGGCCCTTGAAATGCTACTCGATCATTTATATGCTCAGCATGACCCCGATGCCAATCCAAGTTCTTTTCATCCGCGATCACTGCAACCCCTTTTTTTTTTGGTTGAGAGGGGAGGCCAGGTGCTGAATGAAATACTAGTACTCCTATAGATTGAAACAACTATAAAATTGTTTTTTTAAAATAGTTTGTTTTGAATTTGCTTTAATTTGAAATTTTTACCAAATCTAAAAACTCCAATCGTGCGCCATTGTCGTCAACACCATAAAGCTAGCCCTAGCTTCCCATCAAGCCTCGTCGCCCCCTAGCTCGTCATTGTCGTGCGCCACTGCTCCGCCACCCACGATCACCATTGTCAAAACTCCTCAGACCACCCTTAGCTAAACCACCACTACCATCAAACTTCCCTTACCCCCAAAATGCTTGAGCCACTGCCAATTCAGTCGAAGCCTCACCGCAGCCCCATCGTGTCATGGCCCTATTCCGGCCAAGCTTCATCGTCGCCAACCGTCTCCAAGCCACCACTGCTCGCGCATGTGCCTAAAATAGGTTGCTCGCGTTGTGTTGATACTCGCCGCATCACCGCTCGCCACCGTCTACCGTTGCCGTCACCCAATTTTGCACCACCACCATGTTCTCTGGCTCGATAGCCATGAGAGCAAGCTCCAGCTCACTCTAGAGCGAATTGGGCCCCGAGCCTCCTAGGCTAACAAGCCAGGCTAGCCTGAGCCATCTTTGGGCCTATTCGGCCAGCTAGGCTAGCCCATATTAAGCAAGCCCAATATTGTTCATAGCCTAATCCAATACTATTCACCGACATCCCACTACTATATGATCCATCATTTTCAACCAGAACCATACTGTTCACTAAACCCGACCCGTTAGGAATAGTGCCAACCTAATACTGTTCACTCAACCCATTACTATTCACCCAAAATATGTTAAGCTTGTTTATACTCATTTCGACTATCTCAAGCCCATCAAATCCATTTTCAACTCCGTTCAATCCAACCAAGCATCGCTTAGACCCTAACCACCCAAATCCTCCTATATTTAAAGTCTTTCTGAATTTTACTCTTTTATTTTATTTTATTCTCAGCTCGTTTTCTTTCAAGCCCGAACTCATTTGATTTATTTTCTTTACGATATTACCCATATCCATTTAGCAGACCACCGAAGGAGCTAATCAAGACATAGAAGAAATAGGCCCAGTCGAAGACTACATGCAGGAAGGCAAGTCATTTGTCTTTGACCATATTGATACCATATTACCTACATATCATTATTTTCATTTACATTAATTATGCACTTTTTATTTACATAAAATAGTATCTTGGAATGATATAATAGATAGCTACACTACTACAAAAAGGGTCATCACAGACGGCTCGAAACTATCATCACATACAGTTTTCTGAACCGTCTGTATTTATGTGTCAGTGATAATCAGAGGTTATCATAGACGGTTTATGATCCATCTGTGATAAAAACAACACATACAGTTTGTAACTAGAACCGTCTGTGAAGAAAACTATTATAGACGGCTCGAACCATAAATCGTCTGTGATACTCACACATCATAGCACACATCATAGACATTTCTAATTACCAATCGTCTGTGATTCGTGAGTATCACAGACGGTTGGTATATAGAACTATCTGTGATAGTCCTTCATAAACGGTTTATACCACAAAACTGTCTATGATAGTTCACTCTATACCTAATTTTTTTTTCTGATTTTTGGCTAGCCTCAAGAAATAATTTTACCTATGCACTTTGAAAACAAGCAAATACAGTGGCAAATTAACACAATAGCATATCCCATTTCCATTAAGATTAGAATCCACCATTACAGCATAACAAAATAACGAACCCAACTTTTTAACACGGCAAGAATATATAAGAAACAGAGATGCTAGCAGACAGTAAAAGCTGGACACATCGAATGGCGGCCGGATATCACCGGCAATAGAGAGGCGGCGGTAGCGCCACCTTTGTGGCACAACGGTGAGACTAGATAAGACACTCTTACAACACTTATAACAAGAGTATGTTGTGCAGTCTACCATGGTGTCACAATAGATGCGCTAGCTCACGGCGGTAGTTGGCGTCGTTGAGGAACAAGATGGAAGCAGCGCGATGTCCTTGACACCCGCCATCAAGGAAGAGAGGGGAGGGCATCGGATGGCGGCCAGATATCACCGGCAATGGAGAGGCGGCGGTAGCGTCACCTTTGTGGCACGACGGTGAGACTACAGAAGACACCCTTATGACACTTACGATAAGAGTGTGTTCTGCAGTCTACCATGGTGTCACAACGGAGGCGTTACCTCACGGTGTTCGGCATCGTCGAGGGGAGGATGCAGGAAGCTAGCTATATAGTGGATGAACTCGTGTGACTGCCGGTAGGAAGGTAGATAGGGAGTAATTAATAAGGGCCGAGCGGCAAGAGGAACCAGTGCATGCCATTCGATATGGAGAGAATGGACGGGTGAGATCGAAATCCTAGGGGATATTCCACAGATCGGTGGCGTGTCATTATCAGAGACGGTTTTTTATACGAACCATTTGTGATAATCAATATCAAATTTCTCAATAATGGCATCTAATATTCTTTTGATCTCCTTCCTCTCATCTATCTATCATGAGTTGTTCGGCCGCAACCTTACACAGGCGGCCAACATTTTACGTATGGAGCATCTCCTCCACTCACGCCCTGCTCTCCTTCCTCGACTCACTTCCATCCGTCAGCTAGACCTCATCATCCACCGTCGACGAAGGTGTCTCATTGCCGCTCAGCAAAGGGAAACCGCTATCAGCCTCGTTCTTCTCTGCAATATGCACAAAGCGGAAGAAGCTCTTACGGCAATGGAGAGACACATGGATAACATTGCCGATCAAGCAGAATCGCCCGATTCTGAGGAAGCTTATCATGGTATCCTCTATGAGATTATGGACCGTGCTAATGATTTGCCTAGGCTGGAGGAGGAAGTGCAGAGGGCAAGGACAATCTTCACGGCACTCGAGAACTCAGCGGCTAATCCTCCAACTACAAAAGTCGAAGAAGAAACATATGAAACCCAAAAGACTAAGATCTGGGAATCACTTTTTTAGGACTTTTGTAAAAAAATTACCTTGAATTTGTCTCTTGTCTCAGTAGTTTCTGTAGTTCACACGACAAAGCACAAAACACAGACGGTTGTAAATAAAAATTATCTGTGATAGCTTCATAGACGATTCTAATTAAAAACCGTCCGTGATAATATGTATATCACAGACGGCTTTTAAACCTAACTATCTGTGATAGTTTCAGAGATGGTTTTACCCATGAACCATCTGTAATAATCAAAGCACAGACGGTTCCACATGAACTGTCTGTAATGAGATGTCCAGTATAGCTTGTTTTGTAGTAGTAGCTAGATCCTACCACCGAAAAGCCTATCATGTTTTTAAAGGCTATAAAAACCTTAACAACCATGATATAATCAATAATGGTATTTGTTCATCTTATAGACGGATAGTAATTATATTGGGCAATTAAAATGATTTTCGTATACTATAAGAATTATTTGGCTTAGTGCCAGTAGACTTTAAAATGAAAGCTGAGGGTTGAGACTACTTAGTGGATAACCACTGGATTGTTGGAACCCAGACCTCACCCTAAGATTGAGGTTTTGATATAATTTTGATGGTATTATGCTATAATACACATGATATGTGAATGATAGACTCGTTTGTGGTAAGTAGGGACTAGACCCTTATGCCAAATAAAGGACACAGATCTCGCTCAATCATAAGTTTAACTTGTCAACCTGGTCTAGTACATTGCTCGATCTAACCGGTTATCTACAAGGGAGACCGCTATCCTAGAGTTTTAGGATGGCCCGCGAGAAAGGGATGAGATGGAAGTTGGGCTAGTTATGCCACTTGACATTCTTCACAATGGTAGGTTCACTCAAATTTGGGTTACCATTTCTGCACTGGCTAGTGGATTCTTGATAAAGATTACATAGTCCCGAGCCTACCAGGTAGAAGCTAGAATAAAAAAAAGCAATGAACGGCCTTGATATCTCAACTCAGTTGCACGCTATCATGTTGTGTGTCTATTGTATAACATTGTGAGTTTAAGATTTCTTGTGGTTAAAGCTGGACAACTCAGCAAAGTATAACACATAGTATTCAAATCTAGTCAATGAAGCTACGTTTAATGACTAAAGCCAATAACAATGCATAAGTAAAATTTGGAATGATTTTAAGATGATAAATGAGATGGTTAAACCCTATTTTCTCTTAGTAAGATGATGTTTGACATTTCAGGTCTAAAAACCTTTTCAAATAAGCAGCATCTATAATCGTAATGATAAAACCTTCATACCTTATTCTATTGACACACTGGCAAGTAGTTAAGTAGATATTTCTATGTGACTTATTGAGTACAGTTGTCCTCATACTTACTTAATCATCACTAGAAGAAGCTTGGGAATAGGCCTATAAAAATAGCTCAAGGCACGCGAGCTACTCAACTCGGCTTGACTCGAACTCTAAACGAGCCGAAATCAAGATCGCGAGCTTCAATGAGTCGAGCATGAATAGCTCATTAGGGCTCAATTTGAGCTTGAATATTAATACATGTTAACTCTTACCAAGCTAACTCAAACCAAGCTCGAGCTTTTCTTATTATTAAAAATTAGTGCATGTTAAATTGTTTTAACTGTTATCGAGCCTACTCAAGCTTGGGGCGAGCCGAGCTCAGCCTAGGTCTAGGTTCGGACCCCAACTCAATCCTACTCAAGCTCAGCTCAAGCTTGGTAGAAGCTCGAGCTTCTACCGAGCTTGAGCTTGGGAGGCCAAGCTCGCTCGAGCTTGGCTTGTTTACAGCCATACTTATGAAGGCATTGAGAAACCTTTTAGGGGAGACTTTGATGACTCCCTAGAAGGTGATAACTATTGGTTTTAGGTCTCAACTACGCTCAGGCTTGCCTATGGTCTTTTTGGGAGATCTTTTGTGTTGTAATATAAACTTTAGGCTTGGATGCTCTTATTAATGTAAAACTCAGCTACTAAGTCATACTCTATTGTAATAAAAGTTTTGCTTTTATGATTAGAGCATGAGTAGGTTTAATGCACACTCGTTTACAGCACTCTGCAACTAATCTTTCTGGATAGTTGTGGGAAAATCCGTTGACCTCATAAATAGGGTCGTCACATACCTATCCATATGGAACCATTCACACATATGGCCTTGTAGCAACTTTTTCCAATTTTGCCCCCTAGCACCCTTTTTGCAAAAATGACCCCCCTTGAGCTCGGAAGGCATGGCAGGTGACACATGTCGCTTGCCACACTGCCCTAGCTCGGCAGGAGGCATGGCGTGACAGGCGAGCGGTCCTAGGCAGTTGTCGAGCCATGGCTGTTCGACAGCAGCCTACCACGCCACTCCAACTCGGCAGCAGCTACCAAGCAACCATGGCTCAGTAGCTACTCGGCCCTGTACAGTGTGGTTCTGTAGTAGGTTTGTGCCTTCATGTAACTGACAATTTCCATGTGTACATATGCTAGATGGTTCATAGAAATATAATAATACACTAAAGTCCATATAATAAGATGAGAGGAAATTAATTTCTATCAGTGTATTTGTCTTATTAAAATTTGCAATTTAAAATGACCCAACTAAAGAGCTAGCAGTGAACGTAGTAGCGGGTCAAGGGTTGCCTATTGTCCGCTTCTTCTGGCGGTGAAGCTGGTCCTGAGAGAAGGTCAGCCTATCAGCAGAGCGTAGTACGTCACGCAAGTCGTATTGTGATGGTGGCTGGGTAGGAGAGGGTGCACCGTACAATTGACTGGGTCCAATCTTTTACGCGCTAAACATCTGGTGCACCTAGTCCTCCATGTAATTGCTAGCATCCTGTGGAGAGAAACATGTTTCGTTAGACCGACATAAGGTAGAACTAAAATAAAACCCATAATTATAAGCACCAATATTGCGTGTTGCATGGACGATGAACCTCTCAAGTACTTTGGTCCATGGTAGTCAGCTATAGCGAAGCCCGATGCCGCATAGTCCACATCGTACTGGTGGACTGTATAGCTGTCATATGCTCGATCGTACCACTCATCATGCTGCTGGAGATGCGAGTGGTCCATGGGTGTGTACATGCCATACCACACCTCATAGTATCAGACAAGGGAGTCGATGTTGGTGCCTATGGTGCCCTATGTGTCAGGCTGTCACCATGACAAGACAAAAATAGAGTACTCCCTTGTCCCCATCCGCCTGGCGAGGATGGTCTGGGTTCGAGCTACCTCCACGTCAAAGACGAGAGTAGAGTGGTGTTGGCGCGAACGTCCTACATGAAGATGACATGTATAAAAAGCAACGAAAATAAGGTATCTTACTGATTGCAGCATATTATGAAATCATCAAACCTGAGTAGTGCACTACACAGACTAGGAGCGGCTAAGGCTAGGGGGTGAGCCGATGAGCTAGGACGTATGTACGAAGCTACCGACGAACGATTTAGCGACTTGTTGTCCCTGGGATAAACACGTTCCTAGCACGACTGCAGCTGATGGCCCCCTAGTAGTACATTCGATCATGCTCGACTCTCGGACATGATGTGACACAGCTGGTTGACCAGCAATGACGGACAAAACATGTTGGTGTGTATGCTCGAACAATAAGATATAAATACGAACTTTAATTCTTTTACCGATTCATTTTGCCGAGCTGCACGATGTTGGTCCTGGCCGAGTGCCAGCCACTCGACGTGCATGGCCTATGAGGGGCCTGAACAAGGAGACGCATAAGTCTACAACAGGTTTGTGGTACGTACCACTCTAAGTACAAGCGATACATGTCTGGGTCATACGACCATCGCTCCTGCTCGACCTCCATCCTCACTGACTGCTCCCAGGCACGCATCCACTGAGCTTGTGTCGGTCTCCACTCATCGCTCTTCCATCCCTTCCTCGATGGCCTATAGAAAAATAGGGGTATGCAACTGTTACTTCAGTGCGAAAATAAAGCATACATGAATAAACGGTGGTAATAAATAAATTTACTTACAACTGCACGTGGTCGGGTAGTGGTCGACACAGTACTGGTGGCACATGTTGGTGGAGCCCGAACTGTCTCATGACTTGTTGCGGGGCATACGGATCCACCATATGGAGGAAGACGATGTGGCAGGTCATGAGCCAGTACTCCTTGTCCTACTCACATTGCTCTAACATTCTGAAAGGAGCTATCTTGAAGATGAACTATGCGGTCCACACCTCCACATGACACTACCATTGTCCAAGGTTTCGAACATGTTGTGGAAATTCTAGCATGTTCGTCGTGGTCTCTCTCTGGACCATCATAGCTCGCTGTCAGTCCAGCGAGTACCCATGGTGGGTGTGTCCACTGGGTCACCGCCGTCCCTATCATCATAGAAGCGCACCTTCAACTAGTATGGGTGCACATGCACCAGAAAGTGTGGTCGACTAACTGGAAAGTGCTCCCATGACCACAGCTACAACAAGATATAGTAGTCGATGAGGTTTGGCACGCTAGTGGCACACCATGAGCCATCGCACAAAGCCCTGTAGATCGCGCATAGAATAGTCAAACCCTAGCTGTACATTGGGACCTCCTGAGGCTCGACGTCGACTAGGGACTCAGAGATTTGGATATAGCTAGGGTACACCAAATCTCCCTGAGTCGTATAAAATATGATCCATCCAAACATGAAGAGCAAGTAAGCCACTAGGTGGGACCTCATGACATGTGTAGGCGTGTTTGCTGGGCATTGCCTGTACAGCCGCAGTCACCCATGTGGCACTCCAGAAGACTTATCCAGAATAGGATGACCAAACCGATACAACATATATGCCTTTCAGTTGGATGATCTAGCGGGTAGAACCACGGGACAATCCCGTATTGGCAGACCTGTGAGATATGCAATATTCTATAGGGTGATGGTCATCTCTTCTCATCGGAAGTGAAACGTGTGGGTCTCCGATCTCTATCGGTCAATGAGTGTTGATAGAAGTGGATAGTCCAGCGCGAAGGACCGCCCAATGTCTATCATCCTTGCCATGGGTAGCAACCCGACCGCCACACAACTGGAACATACCGATCGTCGAGGGGCCAATTCTCCCGAGGTCCCTAGAGAACAAAGGGGGGTGTTCCTTCACCGTTCGACCACGCTAGACAACGATGCTAGCCATCCTAGGATGGGTCCAACAACATGTCACCTGCAAGACCGTCACCAGTAGCCATTCCTTGTGATACATAAAATAATATGCCAGTGTCAAACAGTGCTAAATACAACTAACCACAACCGAGAAGAATCACGCGTGCATACGTACGTACATGTTGCCTAAATTATATTTTTTTCTTGTGCTAGCTTGCTGCTTTGATTAAATACACACTCATACTAATTTATTGCGACTAGTACTGATTTAATTATGATTAGTACTAATTAAATATGATTAGCGCTAATTATAATGCTAATAAGGTATGCACAGTGTATACAAACTCATCATTTTCTATAGGTTTATGTAATTGTACGAGACCAATAAATATACACGTGCGGGCATACATGAAATTATTTTAGCTATTTTTCTGGCCTGTATTTCTGCAACTATTTATAATAAGTAAACATGGCTACTTACAAAACACACCAGCCAACTAAATACGGCTACTAGCATATTCCACATTATAAAACCACAGTTACGCTAATGAAACACTAACGATATATTAAGCGCGTTGCCCGCATGTGAACAAGCATACTTTTTTGATGGTATTCATCAGCTCCACAATGCTTCTAACTACGAAGAATTATAGCTGCGCTCTCACTCGGCAGCAATGCGACTCTTTTCTTTCCTTTCCCCCAGCTGCGCTTTCTCTCGCTCGGCAGTAATGCGGCCGTGGGTTGCGTTTTATACGCACACACGAACGCAGCGTAATTAACGCGCTAATTAAAGGAGAATATAACGGCGTGTCGTGTCGTATAATTATCCACAGGATTCTCAGAGGCAAAATGTACACGAACGCTCTCCTATGAGATTCCCTAGCCCTACGCACGCCTGTTGGCTTCTCCCTATGCCCACGCACACCTACTGCCGCTATTGCCTGCTCTGGGATTCCTAGCCTATTGCCGAGCTTGTCTATCAACCTATCGTGTGCTCACCTCCAGCCGCACGCCACCCGTCTTACTGAGCTATGGCTGTGTAGCAGGTGGCACATATCGTCTGTTTCGTTTTTGAATTTAGAGGAAGCTATTTTAATTAAAAAATGAACATTAGCGAGTTAAAATTGACAAAAAAAAAACCGTTGCCACAGGTCGGTATGTATGTGTCAGTACGAAACAAAAATAAGAGGACTGATTTGACTTCTCGCAATGCTCATGTACCACTTGGTTGGTCATATGCAGTGCGCGTGTCGCTTGTCACTAGCTCGTCACAGCGGTTGCCGGTTAGCGTGCTGCATCAGACAGGGCCAGGGGAAGCAGAACCATTTATATATAGCGAACAAAGGACAAGGGAAACTGCCACCCATGAGAAGCTCGGAATGTTCGTGTCGCACAGTTTGGCGCCGTGTGCGTTGTGGCCATCGCCTAGCTCAAGAACGCGAACGAGGACATGGAGGCACGGACCACAGACCAGTGTGTGATGTGACACTGGGAAAGGGTTGGATGGGTCTCCACTTTGCAAAGGCCGAAGGGTGACCCAGGAGAAACAAAGTGTGATGAAGAAGAAAAAAATTGCAGATTAAAAGTCCTGACTAGGCTTTATTTCCTAAGAAACAGTGAAATACGATGGTCTGTTCTGTAGTTTCTGCTTCTAGTTTCTGTTTAAAAAAATAAAAAAATAAAAATCAATATGAATATCCGATTTTTTGAAGTGACTTCTTCACTCCTCTCGCTGTTATCTCACTCCAGAGATAAGACAGAAGTCATGGATGCATCATACACCTCACTTCTTTCGCTTCTATTATGCACATACATCTCTCCCTTATTTTTTCACTATTCACCTTCTCTTTAACGCTACTTATTTTAATTATTACTTATTCATTTTTGGCTGCTTCTAAAAACTACCGCCAAAAGTCATCACGTAAAAGCCACCAGCCGGCCGGACAATCAAATATGATTTTCAAAATCAGCAGCCTGACCTACTGACAGTTTAGTAATGTTCTTCTCTGGCTCAGGCTCTGCCCTCTGCTTTTTGGAAAATCACAACTAATTCAGCACGTTTGAAGTCAATCCATCGAAGTTCCAAACATGTTACTTTTTGTCCCACACCTCCACCTTCGGCATTGATTTCTAAAATGCAAATAGTCACAAACACATTCCCTCCATTACGTTTCGACTTTCAACGGCATGGTAAAGACATACAGATCACTCAAATCTTTCAAGTAAGCTTCGCACATACTCCATCCAAGGAACAGAAACATCCCAGGGAAAATACAAGCATTGGATGTGGCCTTTATAGCTGCTCTCGTCATTGTAGTGTAATTACGACATGATGATCGGAATGCAACTCCCAGTGCACCACAACTCACAATGTACAAGTGCCATCTGGTACACTAATCTCCCCAGAAGAAATGCTAGTGTACATTACATTGGGTGACTGAAACAACAGCCTATCACCATCACAATTACATTGGGTGACTGAAACAACATCCTATCACCATCACAAGCGTTATAGCCCAGCTTACACGACTTTATGGTCCACATTAGCCGAAGGCGTTCTTCTTTATAACGAATGGCCTTGTGCCTGCTTCTCCAGACCTTGTTCTTGGCGTGCATGTTGCGAGGGGCCGAGTCAAAGCATGTTCAAATAGTCACGTTGGATTTCTGAAGAATGGATGGTCTAGAGCTTCTTGGGCAGTAAGACGCTCCGAAGGCTCGAATCTTAAAAGCCCATATAGCAAGTCCACCAGAGCTGTCCTTGAATGGTCAACATTCCTCGGAACCAAGTCCTGAAGTTTCAGTCCATAATGTTCCATATATGTAAGTCGAACCATCTTCATAGTTCACAACTTTTGTTCTCATATTAGGCTACATTCTCACGTTCTCTTAGTTGCAGTTTGAAGTAATAATTCTACTAGCCACTAGCCCAGCACCTAATATTGCAGATTAATAGAACTACAAAATAATATTAGTAACCCACTGAATGAAACAGAAACCACTACCTGAGCCAGATCAGCCCCAACAAAGGTAACTGGAACATATTTACTTTTTCGACTTGCAGTCCAACAAGCCCAAATAAGCCATGTAATAAAAATTTATAAATACGCACATGAGCCTCAGCCAGTGGAAGAACACTTATCTATCCATGTGCAGTTACATATGTAAGTAACTTATCTATACATGTCCAAAATATTTTACTAGTAGCAAAAAAATAAGAAGCCAGGCTAGGGACAAGAAAAATGCATAATTTTTTTTGGAAATTTGAAAACATTATTTTAATGATAGATAAGCATGACCAAGAAAAAACATAATCAAGGGAACCGAAACCTTTAGCCGATCTAGTTTTCTGACTGCTCTGATGCTTTCTCTTGAAACAGCACCTTCAGGCCAATTTAGACGTGTCCCTCGCCTAAAATATTTCTGAGCTGCTGAACTGCATATTCCAGGTGATGTACAGATGTAAGTACAAGTAATAAGTATAAAAATATAAAAAGAAAAAACAGAGAATTGCAAGCCAATTCTCGAATAATAGGCCTAAATGCTCTCTAAGCTTACAGAAGGCTGTACAGGTTTGGAACAATTTCATTGTTAAAAAAACTAAGGAGGTCTCATTAGCTGCCCGTGATATGCTTAGGAGAAGCATTCCTGCACATGCTTGCAAATTTTACCTTCATGAGAACCATGGATAAATCAATACAAAAGGGATGTAAGCTAAGACTAGTAGTGAGCAGTAAACAACTATTGATTGTAAAAATCAAGGAGGTATAAGCAGGGATAGAAATCCTGTTGGTAACCGGCCAATTACCGGCGGTAACCGGATTTACCGGTGGGTACCGGGAAAAAATTTACCGGCCAGGTTTGTTTAAATTCAAATTTGAATTTTTGAACGTAAAAGTTGGATTTCCTAATGATATTTACATTGTTTAACACTAATCCAATGTATTCGGACCTCCCGTGCTTGACTTAATGATTTTTGCTATGAATGTATTAGGAATTTTCAATTGTTAATTACTCATAACCAGTTTTTAGCTGAAAGAGCAAGTCTGTGTGCGTCTGAAATAGGTTAGGTTTAATTAGCAATTTTGCTTTAGTTTGTTGCTAAGCTTTACTTTTTGCTTTAGTTTGTTGCTAAGCTTTACTTTTGCTTTAAGTTGTTTGGTTGTTAAGATGCCCTCGGCTTTTAAGCCTTTATAATGAATCAAGAGGCAGCAGTAAGTGGTACTGCAAATCCCTCACAACAAACCGAGTTTCCAAGTGCTCAAGGCTAACAGTTGGTATCAGAGCCTTGTTCCCTCGGTTGGAGATGTCTTCCTCGAGTCGGAGGGCTCTTTGCTGACCGCAACTCGGTGAAGTAGCCGCCACGAGAGGAGGCCCGGCGGTAGCGCATCACCGCCGCCGAGGCAACAGCGCCAGCCTTGACGGAGGTCGCCAGGCAGCCATGGCGGCGGGCGGCTGCTGCTGCCGCCGCCTTGCTCTCGCGTCGACGAGGAAGACCGGGCGGCGCCTCGTCGCGGACCCCTCGCGGGACCACGACCGTCGTGCCTCGCCATCTCCGCACCATCGTCGAGGTCGCTCCGGGAGACCGGCTTCGCCCGTCATCCAGCGCGTGATCCGGGAAACCGGCGGAGGTACCCCGTGGCCGATGCTGACCAAGACGAACTACAATGAGTGGAGTTTGCTGATGAAAGTGAAGATGCAGGCTCGACGGCTCTGGGAGGCCGTTGAGTTCGGTGACGCCGAGTTCCAGGAGGACCGGCTGGCACTCGACGCACTTCTTGCCTCCGTCCCACCGGAGATGCTGCCGTCGCTCGCAGACAAGCCGACCGTGAAGGAAGCCTGGGACTCCATCGCGGCGGCACGAATCGGAGCCGACCGTGTCCGCAAGTCCACGCCGCAGGCCGCGGCGGGACCGATCGGCTTGCTTTCCGGCCTGGCGAAGACGTAGACGACTTTGCTCTCCGTCTCGCCGGCCTAGTGCAGCAGCTGACCCGGCACGGCGACGGCGACATCGACGAGCAGAAGGCGGTGGAGAAGTTCTTGCGCATCGTCCCCAAGAAGTACACTCAGATCGCCCTCTCGATTGAGACCCTTCTGGATCTCTCCACTCTGTCCATTGAGGAAGTGACGGGCAGGCTCAAGGCCGTCGACGACCGCGAGGAGGAGTCGTCGACCGAGCCAGTCGTCTTGGGGGGGAAGCTGCTCTTCACCGAGGAGCAATGGCTCGCCCGCCAGAAGGAGAGGAAGAAGGGAGAAGGCTCGACCTCAACCAAGGATCGCCGTCGACGACCGCGCAAGAAAGAAAGGGCTGGCGGCGGCGGCGGAGAAAAAGAAAGGGGTGTAGGCGGAGACCGAAGAGCACACCGAGAAGATAGCTGCCTGAACTGCGGTCGCCGTGGCCATTGGGCGAGGGCGCAGGCGACAAGCGCGATGCGCGCCCATATGGCCCAGCCGAGGAGGAGGAAGAGATGCGCTATTTCGCCCACGCGAGTTTAGGGCTCTGATTCACAAAAGATAAAGGGAAGAGTGAAATACCCGTTAGTCCGCACTCCACGCCGCCACCCACTTCCTCCCCTCTGACCGAGTCCACCTTCGTCCACATCGACCAGCCGCAGGCATGCGCCTTCCTCGGCGACGGCTCCGGCGACGACAAGCTCGAAGGATGGTACCTCGACAGCGGCGCCACCCACCACATGACCGGACGTGTGGAGCACTTCGCCGATCTGGACCGAAGCATCCGAGGCACCGTCAAGTTCGGCGATGCATCTGCGGCGATCGGTGATGTCGGATCCGTGGTCTTCGTGGCTAATACCGAGAGCACAAGCCGCTCCATGGCGTCTACTACATCCGGCTCAAAACTCCATCATGAGTCTCGGCCACCGACGAGGCGGCTCACGGGTGGAGATCGACCGAGGGACGCTCCGGATCCGGGATCGACGCGGCCTTGCCAAGGTCGGTAGGTGGGCGCACTTTGCCAGATGTCTTGCACTTAGAGGTGGCCCAGCCCCTCTGTCTCGCCGCCCGTCGTGATGATGAGGCCTGGAGATGGCACGAGCGGTTCGGACACCTCCATTTCGAGGCTCTGCGGAAGCTGGGGCGTGAAGAGATGGTGCGCGGGATGCCACGGATCGACCACGTTGAACAGCTGTGTGACACCTGCGTGGTGACCAAGCACAAGCGGCGTCCCTTCCCCATCGAGCCATGTCTGCCGGCGCAGAAGCAACTTGAGCTCGTCCATGGCGATCTGTGTGGCCCCATCACACCGGTGACTCCAGGAGGCCGGCGCTACTTCTTGCTTCTAGTGGATGATGCGTCACGGTTCATGTGGACCGTTCTTCTCGACGACGGTCGGGCTGCGACGCCATCAAGCACGTCCGGGCGCCGCCGAGAAGAATGCGCCCTGGCTCCGAAGTCTTTGCGCACGAACAATGGAAAGGAGTTCACCGCGGTACCGAAGTTCGCCGCCATCGCGCCGATGAAGGATCGGCACGCACTACTCGCGCGCCCTACACGCCGCAGCGTAGCGGGTGGTCGGCGTCGGAACCGGGCCGTGGTGGCAACCGCGTGCTCTGCTCAAACAGAGGGCATCGCGAACGCGCTACGAGGCAGTGATGACCGCTGTGCACCTCCTCAACCGATCGCCGACCAAGAGTCTAGCAGGGAAGACCCCGTACGAGGCCTGGCACGGGCGTACGCCGGCGGTCGGACATCTTCGCACGTTCGGCTGCCTGGCATACGTCAAGGCCGAACCGAGTCGGCAAGTCGATGACCGAGCACGCTGGAGTCTTCATCGGCTATCTTGAAGGTGTCAAGGGTATCGTATCCTCGACCCAACAACTTGGCGTGTGCGCCGGCGCGACATCGTCTTCGATGAAGGGCGTGGTGGGGCCGGACCAAGGAGACCAAAGGCGGCGATGCAATGATCGCATTGGATGACTTTGTCATCGAGGATGTGCACCTTGGAGGCCGGGAGCAAGTGGCACCGCGCCAACGCCCGCCACCGCCCCCCACATTCCGGCGCCATCGACACCGCCGAACTCGCCAACTCGGCACCGAGGAAGCATCTTTGGGCACGCCGTCGGTCATCGCTACACCGACCGGGCACCGACAACCACTCCAGCTCCCATCTTCTCCACTCCTTTGGAGAGCGACGCGAGGCGCATCGATCTTGCACATGATGACACCCGCCGCTACCGCACCATCGACGATATACTCGGTGATCAAGCGGTGCCGAGTGCGCCAACAAAACATTGATGCCGAGCCACCGACTCACACCGGAGCCACCTTTCGTTTGTGGAGGCCGGGTGATGCGGCTTGGCGTCTTTGCAATGCGACATGAGATGGACTCCGTCGAGCACAATCATATTTGGGAGCTCGTCGACCGCCAAATGACCACCGACCAATCACATTGAAGTGGGTATACAAGCTCAAGAAGAATGAAGGCGGAGGTGACAAAGCACAAGGCAAGACTTGTTGCCCGGGCTTTGTCCGAAGAAAGGGGATTGACTACGACGATGCATTTGCGCGGTGGCTCGCATTGAGTCCATCCGTATCCTCCTTGCTTTGGGCGCCTGTGAGGGTGGCACGTTCATCATATGGACGTCAAGTCGGCCTTCCTAAACGGCGACTTGAAGGAGGAGGTGTCGTCCGGTGGCCCCGGCCGTCATTGCCGGCAGGAGGGAAGGTCTTTGCGACTACGGAAGGCACTCTACTACTGCGACAAGCACCCCGAGCACGGAATGCCAGTCGGACGGCAGACTCAAGGAGATGGGCTTCGACAAAGCACTCACAAGGCGAAGAATGTATCGGCGGCGTGGCCGCCCATCCTGGCGGTGGGCGTCGTCGGCGACCTTGTGATCACCCACGGAAGAAGCGGTAGAGGCATTCAAGGCTCAAATGAAGGCCACTTTCCGGATGAGTGATCTTGGCCTCCTCGACTTCTACCTCGGTGTCGAGTGCGCCAGACAACTCCCAATCTTCCTTCGCCAAGCTCACTCGCCAAGCAAATCGTCAAGATGGGTGGATTGACGGATGCAACCCGCCCATACTCCCATGGAAGAGCGAATCAAGCTAAGCCGAATTCTGATGAGGCGGAGGAGGTTGATGCGACGCAAGATGTCGGTATGTTGTTGGCGACTGCGTTACACAGTAAACACCGACCGGACTTGGCATTCGCCGTCGGGTATGTCGGTAGGTTCATGGAGCGGTACCGACAATGGAGCACCAAGCAGCCATCAAGCGGATCATACGCTATGTGGCGGGCACCACCAACTATGGTCTCGCACTATGCAAGGAATCCGTACAACACATTTCGTCGGCCATCTTGTGACGGCGACCTTCTTGGCGACGTCGACACGAGCAAGAGCACGGCGGGCTCTGTTCTTCCTCGGCAACAACCTCGTGAGCTGGCAATCCCTCAAGCAACGGGTGGTGGCCTTGTCAAGCTGCGAAGCTGAATACATTGCCGCCACCTCCGCCGCAACACAAGCACTTTGGTTGGCTCGACTGATGGGTGAACTCCTCGGCAAGAAAAGAGAAGCAGTCGAGCTTAAGGTAGATAGCAAGTCTGCGCTAGCACTGGCCAAGAATCCTGTATTCCACGAGAGGAGCAAGCACATTCGGACCAAGTATCATTTCATTAGAAGCTGTTTGGAAGAGGGAAGCGTGAAGGCAAACTACATCAACACCAAGGACCAACTCGCTGACATCCTTACCAAATCTCTTGGTCGCACAAAATTTCATGAACTGCGCGACCGAGTTGGACTGACTCACATCAGGTCGGGAACCACACACAAAGCCTTGGGGGGAGAAATGAAAGAGCAAGTCTGTGTGCGTCTGAAATAGGTTAGGTTTAATTAGCAATTTTGCTTTAGTTTGTTGCTAAGCTTTACTTTTTGCTTTAGTTTGTTGCTAAGCTTTACTTTTGTTTTAAGTTGTTTGGTTGTTAAGATGCCCTCGGCTTTTAAGCCTTTATAATGAATCAAGAGGCAGCAGTAAGTGGTACTGCAAATCCCTCACAACAAACCGAGTTTCCAAGTGCTCAAGGCTAACATTAGCAGGTTTTCTCCGGTTTTTTGGGCGGTAACGATCCGGTTTTTCCGGTTACCAGTTTCAAACACAGTCCAAATTCAAATTTTGCTATTC
Source organism: Bonia amplexicaulis (assembly GCA_036346245.1). Classification (NCBI taxonomy): domain Eukaryota; kingdom Viridiplantae; phylum Streptophyta; class Magnoliopsida; order Poales; family Poaceae; genus Bonia; species Bonia amplexicaulis. The sequence goes on along the minus strand of CM070735.1, from coordinate 22,021,337 downwards.
GAATTTTGCCCGGTTTTTCTCCTGGTTTTCGTGAATCGCCCAGAATGCTATCAAGACACCTCGGTGATTTCTATCCACGGTATAAGCATAAAAAGGTTGGATTACAAGTGATAAAAGCATAAGAAATACTATGCTATTGTGAGATATTACAAACTAAGAAAACAGGTAAAATCAAGGGTTCTACTTTGCACATAAAACGTGCCACTTACATGGAAAGTTTGACAAGAATGAAGATTTAATAAATATAAAAGAGAAAAAAAATATAATTCACCCTCTCAAGCAAATAAAGACAATTTGCTTCTCGAAAGCTAAATTGAACACAACAGTTTATTACTTGTTGTGTTGGAGGTACACAAGTGGAAAAGAAAACGATCATCAAATTAACGGTATGATGAATACCACACCTGGCTTTACGTATCATGTGCTCTGGTAGTGGTCCCAAAACCCTCTCCATCATTGCTAGGTGTTCCAAGTTCTCATGTGTCTGAAACAATGCTTCCCCCTAAACAAGTTTATAGTTAGGAACACATAGTCATAGACTAAGGTGAAAGAGAAAACACAGTCATGACAAGCAATCTAACCGAGCACAGCTCAACGAGGATGCAACCAACACTCCAAATATCACATGGGAAACTCCAGCCTAAGCCTGCCATAGGAATATTCAACAACATCAGAAATCAAGATTCCCCTCTGGGAGTAGAACCATTAGTAACTACCACAGCTGTTGGTCTAACCATCAATGAAACAGGAGAAAAGATCACCTCTTATTCGGCACAGAAAGAACAGAGGTAAGTTTAATCAATTTTATCAGTACAATACCATGACTTGAGCACCGCACAGGTTTCAGATTGAGCATTGTACACTTTAGACCAACAAACACCTAACAAAATACAGCCACTATTTTCGTAAGATCTACAGTCTCTTTAGGGCCACAACCATCAATTGCAAAACTGAATATGTTCTTGGACAGACCATTGTGTAAGGGGAAAGCCGAATCATTATCAAATATCTATTCTGCTAGTACTTCAATGTTAATTCAATCTTCAAGCTCATATGTTAAGGGGCATGTCCAAACTAGACTCCAACAAACCAACAGTATTATTCTATAGCATAAGTAGCACTAGATATATCCATCCTACAAACTCTCTCTTATCAGGAAGAGACATGACCTATCTCTAAAATCTTACCAAACCAAAAAAAAAAATTGTCAAGTGCCCAAAAAAGAACACAAATAATATATACTGTTGCTATTCTGCATAACCAACTAGTACTTGAAACAATCAACCAATGAAATGTCAGTAAAGTGAGTGTCATTGTATCTTTCCGTCACTGGCACAATATTTGGTCAAATTTAAAAGGGCTTCCCTATTAGCCAAGGCAAGAAGCTTTCCTTCTCAATGAGTTGTCATTTAGAAATAAATAAGACTAAGTACCAACTGGAATGCATCAAGACTTGGATTCCTAGGATTTTAAAATGCATATGTGTTCTGCTCTGTAGGAGTATATTCAAGAGCACAGAAATCTTCACTGTAAGGATAACCTATACCTCAAACAAGATAAAGTGAAAGCAAACCTTTAAGAATAACCAATTTACCTAAGATTATTTCAGGTGCCCTGTAATGCCTCGTAGAAACAATCGAGTTATGCTCCTGATTATCAAAGGCAGTACTACCAAAATCTATCAGCTTTATGGCACTGGACTTTGGCAAGCACTTGAAATGCATCTCATCTTGTGAATTCTTCTGTACAACCCCAAGTGATCATTCAAGATAACTGCTAATACTGTATGCCTAGTTTCAAAATAGCAGATGATCACTACAAAATTGATTGAGATTAGGTACCTTGGAACTTGGAACCTTTATATACTCAGAAGACACAAGGAGTATATTTTCTGGCTTCAGATCAGTGTGAATAAGGCGTAATTCATGCATATCTATTTTAGAAGAAAGGAAAAGATGGTCAAGCATGCCCCCTTCGCAGCAAGAGAAGAATGAATCTGCAACTACCAAATTCATTAAGAACTGATATGCAGAATCAAGCAATCACACACATGCTACAGATTCCAACAGTTGCCGTCCAAACTCCCGCACAAGTTCCACAGGGAAAGGTTGGTATCTATTTCTCTTTAGAAAATCATACAAGCTTGGCCCAAGCTTCTCAAATACCTGACAAAATCATTCATATCCATTGAATAAAATTATCTTTAATTTGTTTCCATATCATCAGGGAACCTTCATGAGCAAAGAGCAGCAACTGTTTTATAAGCATGCAGATCTTATTACAAGTACATTATCATGTTGTGTGTAAAAGCATCTCTCATTTCGTATAAGTAAGAGACTAAGGTATTGGGACGGCCAATAAATAAATTGTCAACAAACAAGGCATATAAACAGGAATGTGATGCGTTAATGGAATTGAAAGTGAACATATCAACAACTGAAATTTGGAATTGATTTGTAGAACTATCATAAATGAACAAAAAAATGGGACTTACAATGCATATATGATTGCGATAGTCAAACCATCTTTGAATTTGGACACAGCTGGCCATCAAAGAAGAACCATCAACATCAAATGATAAATAGAAAAGAGTAAGATTTAGGGATTAAGTTTTTTGAGACACTCACAGTGATCTGTATCTCTCATTTTCTGCAAGGCGATTGAGCACATCGATCTCGATCATTGCAGCATCCCGGTACTTGCGGATGCTACGAATAACTTTTATTGCAACATATTCACGTGTTTCTCGATCCCAGCATTCCAAAACACGCCCAAAAGTACCTATGAAAATCCAACCCACATTGCTCTTCACTGGAATAATAGATAAAACACCAAGTACATGAGAATATGACAGATTGCAGAAAACCCAAACCTTCTCCCATTTTGCTCAAGATTTTATCTGCATGACCAAAAAGGAAACTGTCAACAAAGAATCATGCAGAACTTGCGCAGCTACCAAAACTACAGTATTTACATTTCCAACTTAGACCAATCGCCAACAAATACCGGGAACAAAGCAAAGTACGTAAGCACATCAAGTTTATATACTAATATAACCACAAAAGTTGCATATCCGAATGGGAACCTTGCTTCATTCATCCCCTTCGGTCTAAAACAGAATTAACAAGTTATATACAAGGGGATCTAACAATACAAATTATGCATGCGATTGTGGAAGTGAACTTTAGCCGTGTAATATGACAACAACACAACTATATAACTAAAAAAACGCAAGTGCCAGTTCCAAAGAGGATCTACGACCACCCAAACAAAGCACAATTAGTCACACTTGTGTATACATAAACAAGTATTTATCCACCATTAGTCGCAAAAATGAATACACATAAACAAGTATCTATTCGTGCAGGGGAGCTCAAGGAGCTTAACAAGAGAGCTAAGAGGCGGGTGCTTACACCGGCGGGCCAAGTTCTCCCCGAGATCGAACACGTAGTGGCCGTCACGATCGTCATCCCTCCACGGCGGCGACGCGGCGCCCCTCGCTATCTGCAGCACCGACGGCACGGCCAAATCCACGTCAGCACAACCCCGAACCCCTCAAACCTAAGACTGGGCGTAAGCACCCCCAAGCAAAGCATCGCTTACCACCTCCCGCTCCGGCGGTGGCGCGCCGGCGCCGTCCCACTCCTGACGGGTGCGCTTCCGCGACCGCGACGACTCCATGGATTCCGATTAGATTGGGAGGAGAGAGAGAAACCCTAGGACGAGGTTGGGAGGTCTCGGGGCCCGCAAACGGCGGCGAGGTGGTGAGGGGTGGGAATGCGTGGCGGGCCGAGACCAAGATTACAGCGAGAGAGAGTACGACGGCCTGGCGATGAACGGGCTTGGGCTTCCACGGGTTCTCAATTTTGGTCTGTAAATTAATGGGCCGTATTCACTGTGCTCAGGCCCGTGCAAGTTTGTATGTTTTTATCTGTTTCTTTTTCTTTTTCATTCACATGAGGGACTTTGGTTCTGCTTCTGTGATCACCGGCAATTATGATACTGTTGTAAGATCTTAAGTCTTCCGCGAGTAAAATAAAGAAGTGTAGTACATTCATTGACTCAAAGAGTTGATAGTGGCATGTTGCTTATCTAGAATTTTCGATATAAAGTTGGGTAATTATATATTTTATCTATAAGTTATCAATATAAATCAGAGGATCTTTCTGAAAAAAAACACGAGGAGCTTTGGAGTTAAGGGCGGAAGGAATCCATCGATTACATCGATTTTTGCTTGTACCATGGGCTGCGGCGATCTTTATGCTGGGTGAATAAATACATGTAACTACACCTTTTCTGAGAGAGTGAGGACGCACATCATATTTATGCCGCACATGCATACAACCATACATGTGCATCTATTACATATGCTAGAAATTTTTCGAAGACCCTAAGATCTCACAGAGCGTAGTCTAGCATTTTTTCCACCAAATACAGGGCCTATTCTTTTTTGCTGTGACTTATGATTTTTTGGTTAAAATTTTTGAATTTTAGCTGTTTGCGACAGAGATTACGAAGAGAGATTCTCGCTTACGATTTTAGTTGATACAGATATTAGGCTTTTAATATATACTATAATTAACTTGTAAATTATATCTTAAAAAATACTTTATTTAAAAATTAAATACTATAACAAAAAACAAAAACTACTTTTAGAAACCGTAAAGAACTGATCTACACACACGTAAGTACTCACCGCGTCAATCACCGGATGGGTGGGACCGTGGGACCAAACACTCTCGCTCCCTGCATCAGGCCACGGTCCCTTAAATCAACTATTTTCCAAAAGAATTTTGAGTGCAAAGACCGTGACAAGTCAAGCGGTACCTCCTTTCATTTTGCAACGGAGAGATGGTATATAGATTCCATGTTGAGAAACTCTAATTAACCATTTTAAATTAAATGTTAAACTGTGTTTGCACTTTGCAGTACCAGCGGAGATAATAAGCAATATATATATATATATATATATATATATATATATATATATATATATATATATATATGGGAACATATCCATGCTAAAAGCTCATTTGGATGCTAACATGTGAACTCCGTTTGTGGACCATCGGATGTACCTCAAACGGCTGGATCTTTGAAGGTGGAAGCACTCATTCCACTTATACATTTTGCAAAAACACCCTACCGGTTCGCTCTCTTTTTTCCCCGCCTCCCCGTCGCGCGTGACTTTTTTCCCCCGCACCATTCGCTCTTCTCCCCGCGCCGTTCCCATTCGCAAACGCACCATTCGCTGCCGCACACTAGGGTTAGGGTTAGGCGACGGTGGCTTCGTAGCGGTGGCGGCCCTCCGACGGTGACCCCGCGGCCCAGCGACGGCGACGAGGGACACTACGCCCTCCGACCCAGCAGCGACGGCCTCTGAGCTAGCCTCCGCGCCTCCTCCGCGTCGCGCCCCTCCGCCTTCGCCTCCTCCGGTGCTCCACCGTGGGCGCCCTCGGCCTCCCGGCCAGCTCCCTCCCGTGGCGCCCTCACTGGCGGCACCTTCCCGACCCTCGGCTTCCTCGGCCTCTGAGCTAGCCTCCGCGTCGCCCCTCCGCCGCCTCCTCCGTGCTCCACCGGCGACTCCTCGGCTCCCGGCCAGCTCCTCCCGCCGCCCTCACCTGGGCACCTTCCCGCCCCGGCTTCCTCCCCGGCTTGTGAGAGGGATGTGTACTGAGATTCTGAATGAATTTGCAATTGTGAAATGGTTTGGCAGTCTGCTAACTGATATGTTGTGATGATTTTTTGTTTGTGAAAGCCTGAGACATGTTTTGTCTTGTGAGAGCCTGAGACATGTTGCAATTGTTAAATGGTTTGGAAATTGCAGTGGAATGTTGTGATGATTTTTTTGTTTGTGAAAGCCTGAGACATGTTTTGTCTTGTGAGAGCCTGAGATATGTTGCAATTGTGAAATGGTTTGGAAATTGCAGTGGAATGTTGTGATGATTTTTTGTTTGTGAAAGCCTGAGACATGTTTGAGACATTCTGGAGATAGTCAATACATAGTTCCAGTGCAGCATAAGACATAAATAAGATGCTCCTGTGCATTTGCATGGCAAACAATCTTTATAGGAACTCCTGTGAGCATAAGACATAAATAGGAACAAAGATACTGCATGTAGCTTGTCCTGATTTCTTTTTACTGTTCAATACATCAATCGGTTCTGACATATTAGGTGAGTAGCACTAAGGGCAACAACAACAAGCACTCTACTCTAGCCAATTAATTGTTCACTGTTGCACGCAGTCTCTTTCTTTCAGGTGATATAGCTATTGTAGAAAGGTTCCAGCTGAGAATAATGGCTTCTCCACGGCTTCCTTGCATTCCAGCATAAAGTGGAAACTGCATGGTTACAAAATGAAAATCAGAAAAAGTATATGAATCAGGCAAATGTGACAAATATTTTTGTTAAGAAGATGTACAACCTTAAGAATATGGTCAATGTGTTGTCCTCAAAGGACAATTACGACTGTCATGGTACGCAATCTCCTTGCATGACCTACACAAGCGTGGCACCTTTGTTTTGTTCTCAATATTGTCATTTTTCTTCTGCCCTGGCTTTATTCTCTTGCATCTACCCTTAGAGTTAACATCGTTTGGTGGCTTTATGCTGACTTCCTTAGGGATGGGACAACCTGCAAATGCTTCAATCTCTTCAGCCTTACTTACCACATTCTCAGGAATCAGAGGAGTCACTTCTTCTCTAAATTTGACAAACTGATCACTAAGAAATTTTAAGCCATCATCTGTTCCTCTAGCACGGTGAATTAATTCCTCCATGTTCATACGTATGTCTGATGCCAACTTGTCTTTAGCTATTTCTATTGCACTCATCGGTTTTTCTTGTAACAAATTGCCTTTTCCATCAAAGACATCCTCCTTAGTTACCATTTTGGTCCACCTCTTCAACACAAATGGGCTTGGTAGCTCCTTAAGTGATGGACTTTGCAACACACGAACAATATGGCGACAAGGGATTCCAAATGACTCGAAGAACATACAAGAGCATTTGGCATCTTTTGTTGTAAGGTTCTGATACCTCTCTTACCTTGTTTGAGCCATCACTAACTATTGAGATTTTGTACTGCTACGGTTTTCATGTTCTCCACATTACAATGCTCCCGAGCAAACACACTTCTTTCGAAAGTGAGTGAACACAGTGACGTGAAGACCTCACTTCCATGCTTCTCTATTAACCAAGTAGTCTTCAACACAGGTATTGTGTGCAACGTGGCATTGTCAGCTTCCAACTCATTATGACGTTGTTCTTCCACTGCATTAACAAATCTGATCCAAAACTCCACCAAAGTATTTTTGAATCCAATAAACCGATTGAAGAAAGAGTTAGAACTCTCTGACCTAGAAGTGGTTCTAAGAATTCCAGCCAAGAATATATCTTTGAAGTAAGCGGGTACCCATGATGCACGGATTTGGTAACAAGTAGCCAACCACTCATTGGATTCCAAACCAAAATCAGAAATAATGGAAGAAACCTGTTCCTCAAATTCCTCTGGAGTTTCTGAGGCCCATACACATGAGTTAACACGTTGGTACAATATAGGGTTTTCTCTCAAATGTGATGGTACCTTCATTGGAAGCTTTTGCAAAATGTGTCACATGCATAACCTATGCATACTAGTAGGGAAGATAGTGGAAATTGCAGTCTTCATTCCAGTATCTTCATCAGTTATGATGAGCCTAGGTGCAACTCCTCCCATTGCTTTCAAAAATGTACGAAACAACCATATATATGTCTTAGTCTTCTCATTACTTAGTAGTGCAGCCCCAAGTAAGACACATGCCTTATGGTGATTTACTCCAGTGAATGGTGTGAAGATCATGTTATAATGGTTGGTGTTATATGTAGAATCAAATGACACAAGATCTCCAAAATGGACATAATTCTTCCGACATGTACTATCCGCCCAAAATGCATGTACCAATCTGCCCTTGTCATCAACAACATAATCAAAGTAGAATGAAGGATTTATATCATTCTTCTTACTAAGGTTGTTAATAAACATCTGAGCATCCGATGACTTAATACAACTTCTCAACTCTTTATGATAATTCTGCAAGTCTCTCCTCGTGCATCCTACATTCTCAAATCCACCCTCACTAATACGGAGATATCTATATGCCCCGCTTGTGCCGATGCCTCCTTTATGACATGTGATTAATGTACGCTTGGCCTTCTCATTTACTTTCCTATTAGACCTTATCAGCTGTTGTTTGTTAGGTGATACCAACTCATGTGTATGAGTTTCAATAAATGTTTCCACCCTAAACTTATTGTCGGCAGTGCGTTTGACAGCTAGAATTGCCTGACATCCACACCTACTTAGCTTCCTAACATATTTCCTTTTCTTTGACTCCGTGTTATTGTTCTTACATTTCTCAGATCGGAAACCTTGTCTAGAACACATCCATCGCTTCCATCTCATGACACCATTGATAACCATATGTGGACCAACACGGACTCCAAATCCGGCTGAATGTGCATATGACTTGTAGAATTCCTCTGCAGCTTCCAAGTCATCAAAAACCATTCCTTCAAATGGTTTTATACTTGCGTCAACACAAGGTGTATAAGAAGAATCCTGCAATGGAAAGATTAAGTGTGAAGCATGATGGATTGACATATGGAGTAAAACACATGCATACAACATGATACTTACTACGAATGGAGTGATGCCGCTCTTTTTCGGGGTATCAAGATTTTCTTCTCTTGGCAATCCCAATGCCACGCTCTCATCGGCTATAGATTCCATACCTTCTACAACGCTCTCATCGGCCATATATTCCATGCCTCCTAACATAATAAAGTGTCAGAGGAAACAATAAAAAATCTAATATAAATCTATTATAGGACATATATATGGTATCATCATGGAGGCGTTCAATACTAGTACCTCTTCATGCGTTCAATACTAGGACATATATACGGCATCATCATGCATGCTATCAATCTTGCAGGAACCACAACCATGCATGCATGTCTTATCATGAAGAAAATGTATACAAAAAATAAAATACAGGTTTAGCTTTACAAGAACACACACAGGTGATCGATGCGAGCAGCGGGGAGATCTTTGAGCGGCGGGAACAGCACGAACGCGGGCGCGGAACCAAGACGGCGGCGGAACAGCGGGCGGCGCGGGGGCGTGGCGCGAGGAGAACAAAGCGTGGCGCGGAGCAGGCGGCGCGGGAGAGAAGCGTGGCGCGGCACGGCGAGCGAGGAGAACAACGGAAGCAGGCTCGCGAGGGAGAACAACGTGGCGGGCAGCAAGCGCGAGGAGACTAAGCGTTGCGCGTGGCGCGAACCAGAGCGGAGGTCGGGCGTCGCTCGAGGAAAAAAGTCACGCGACGGGAGGCGGGGAAAAAAGAGAGCGAACCGGTAGGGTGTTTTTTGCAAAAATGTATAAGTGGAATAGGTGCTTCCACCTTCAAAGATCCAGCCGTTTGAGGTACATCCGATGGTCCACAAACGGAGTTCACATGTTAGCACCCAAATGAGCTTTATCATTGGATATGTTCCTATATATATATATATATATATATATATATATATATATATATATATATATATATATATATATATTAGTTCAAATGTTAGAGCACGGTACACACAAGTATATATCATGATATGCATACATAAGGTACGTAATATGAAGAACCCAACATTATTCATGGACCGCCGATACTCAATAGTTCTGTGATCGGTAGTGATACTTATTTTTTTTCAAGTGTTTTGAGCGGAGAGATGATAATTCTCGAGTACTTGTTATTTTCGAGTACTCGTTGAGCTAGCGCTCTCTATTGAGTGATCTGATGCTGATTTCTGGATAGCGATGAGATTTGTGGGCGTAGACGACTTGGTTGGTGTTTTTGGATGGCTAAAGGTGTGGTTTAAGTGCGTGTGCTGATGACGGTCAAGTTGAGAAGAACTTGTGCCGGAAAAACGTTCTTTGGTCTTTGATGTTCAGATTGGCGTAGAGATGGTCATGGTCAGTGACGAGTAGGACCTGGATTAGGATGGGGAAATTTGACGTCCAGACGGTCAAGAATGTCACGCGAGGTGATCGGGCTCATGCTGAAGCATATGGAGATCAAAGGTGGTATTTCATGGAGAAGCTACGGGCGGTGCGGTCCAAAAGGCTTCGACACGAGTGGTAATGATGCGTGGATGGAGGTACAGGAGGTGATGTCCTAGAGACTTCGTCACGTATTTGGTTAAGAGTTGTGGATGAGATCTATAACTAAGAAAATTGAGAGTTTGAATAAAATCCATGTTTAGAAGGGTTTCGAGTCCCTTGATTTGAGAAGAGATAGAGTTTTGTGTTCGTGTCTAAGGCGGACATGGTTTGGACGTTAGCCTATAAAAGTAAGGAGGGGCTAATGGCTAACGTGTGACTTTTGAGAAAGTTTGTAGTGCAGTTTTGTGAGGACTTTCATCGAGATGGTTTTTAGGGGTACTTGTGAGGGCACTTTCTAATATCCACGAGATTCCAGCAATAAAAATAATCTTGAATCAATCTGGTTCTTGATTTGCTTGAAGTGTGCTGATGATTACTGGTGGTTTGGATTATATGACAATGAGCAAAGTGATCGAGCGAAGCGTTGGATAGATCAGTCGATCGAGCGAGCGGTCGAAAGCATCATCGATAGTTAAGAGACTCCAAAAAGCGGCGACAATTATTCACCCCTTACTCTGATTGCAATAGTCGATCCTACAAGTGGTATCAGAGCAAGTAGCGATGGAATCAAAGAGGCGTATGAACCGTCCCCCATACTAGATGGTACTGATTTTGCTTTTTGAAAGTGTCGCACGCAAGCTTACAGTGAGGCTCAAGGTAATGATGTCTGAAAAAAAGTTTCTCAAACTTATGTGGTTCCTGCTGATGTTTCTGTGATCAGTAGTGATGCTTGTTTTTCCTGAGTGTTTTGGGCGGAGCGATGGTAATTCCCGAGTAGTTGTTGTTTTCGAGTACTCGTTGAGCTAGCGGTCGTATTAAGTAATCTAAGACTGATTTTTGGTCGAAATCCCATGGTCGGATTACCGTAGTCGAAGCTTGATGTGGTTGAAATCTTCAATGCTTAACTTACCATAGTCGAAGTCTGCTGTGGTCGAAGCCAGACATGGTCAAATCCGGACGCGATTGAAGTCGGATGTGGTCGGAGTCTGTCGTGGTCAAAAGTTATTGTTCGGATCATCCATCACAAGGCCGATTGGACCACTATCTGTGATCGAAACCCAGATGTGGCCATTTTGCCAACCTGAAAACTCAAGCATAAAATCGCATGATCAGAACTTTCATGATTGCAAATTCCAATAAAATCAAATGTCAATTATTCATCATCAACAAAATGCATGACTATCACATGGTCCAACACAAAGTTTACTAGTGACATGACCAACATATACATAGGAAAGGTTATAAATCAGTCCACTTTATTTTGTATTGATCAACATATACATAGGTAAGCCAGCAGAGTCGTCCGTGCCGTCGACGCACCGGCCATGAGAGATCCTTGGTGGCTAATTAAATTGAGACCAACTAAGTAGCTAGAGATCAGGCAGAGAATCACCGGATGGCCTATATCCCTTTAGCAATTCACCACATGCCAACAGAGGACCATCGCCCGGTACCGCCACGTGCCCGCATCGCCAGTACTCCCGTACTCGCCAGCACTTCAACGTGCCTCGCATGCACTGCCCGTCTGCCCTTCGCCTGCCCGACCGCATGCTGCACGCTACCCTAGCAAATGTCGTGACAACTAGCAGCGGAAGCGCGGCGTATGCCATCGTGTGGACCAAAGTAAAAGAGCTGACAATTCGTGAGAGAGTTTTCTAGGAAAATCAAGGATCTATGTGTAATTTTAGAAAAATCAGGTCTTTTCTGTAAAAAAAAACAAGGCCCCGTAGGTATTTTCTGGAAAAAACATGGGCTTTATCAAGCAAAAAGAGGGTTTTCCTGGAAAATTTAAGGATCTATATGTAATTTGGAAAAATAGAGGGTTTTCCCAGAGATTTAGACTAACTTTGTTTGTATCTTTGTTTAAAGGCTAAAAAAAAACACACACACACAAAGTTACTGGATAAGTATGCATTGCATGCACAGCTTTGCAGGAGCTAGAATCCGATGTGAAAGACTGTAACACCAGATCATTCTCGTGAGTTCTTCAGTTGAGTTCGCAAAGTGAATTTCAAAAGAAGAAAGGAGAGAAGAAAAGAAAAAGAAAGTTGTTCCTCAAAGCAAAATTCAGAACAGAGTATGCAGTAACTTCAGTATTTTTTTGTCCAAGCCATTACATTACCTTTCTTCTTCCAAAATACTACTTGGCAAAGTCTGTTTTCCTTCAGTGCTTCGCTTGCATAGTTCATCTATTTTCATAACTACATAGGATTACGTACTTCATAGTAAATCAAATTATTTAGAGTGGTTGGAGATAAACCAACTTTCATCCAATCCTTGCCAACTGCATTGTACTACCAGAAACTAAAATCAAAGATAGCAGCCCATTTCCTATGTTGTCCTGAATTATTCTTCAATACTTACTTAATTAGTAGTTAACACCTGCATAACTGCATTGTATGCCCACAAACTGAAATAAGATACAGAGATCAATTCTCTAGTTCGTACAGAATTTTCTCATGTGAGCTGAATCTGCAAAATTATGTCTCCCAAGATCGAAAATCTGCTAGCGTACAGATCGTTTTCACAAATCACTTCCGTAGTAAGGTTATTACACAATAAATCAGTAAATGTAGCAACGCATGCATGTGAAGAACAAAATTGTATAAGATGAACATGGCTCATATAAATTCAATGCTGCAACATGTAGTAGCAAATTGGTCGTCAATTGATTAGAGATGACACAATAAAACCGAACATTTCTTTACACAAAGTTTTCCTATGTGAATTGCAACCACTAACATTGAAACACATCGATCCACCGTCCACGTGTACTCTCGACAAAATCACATCCGTATATCTAAGGATAAGCCACAAAAATACACACGAAAAATTATTATTCACTCGTCTCATGAGTAATGAGACCACCATTACGAACTAAAACCCCAGAACCTTCAACCCCACTAGATACAGGCATGAAACCTCAACTACTTTATCAGGGAGTGCTTTTTTCATTTTGGTGTATGATCAGCATTAAACCTAGATACTTCCACCAACTGAGCTAGTTATTAAGACAACAAGTTTGTCCATGGTATTCCTCGTAACACTGGAGATAAGTAGTGGATGTCTCACTGGATGATCTTCATTATGAGGTTCACATGATATTATGAGAAATCACACTTCAGCTTTTCAGAACTAAAGAGTAAGCGCCCTGGTTTCCTGTGCAACCCAAAGTTCATTTATAGAGAATTCAGCATCACAAGGGGACTCATCCAACCCCATAAAAAGCATGACAAAACAAGTTAGTTGAGGTTAGCTAGTTGTTGTGTGCAAGTTCTAGTTTTTGATGACTTGAGATTTGTCAAGCTCACAAGCTACAAGCTGAACAAGGAGTCAAGGACATCCATACATATGACAACTCCTCAGAACATGACAAATATGCCATTTAACCTAAAATTACGTCAAGCAACAGCACAACTGCAACTGCTAGCCTACCTCGTCATGCGCCAAATAAGAAACAACTATGGACCAATGGAGCCCCTCACCTCGTTGATCTCCTCAGGTAGTTCGGCCGGCGGGACAATCGGCGCTATCGGCACCGGCGGCATCATCGGCAGGAAGGGCAGGTGCGGCATCGGGACCTGGGGCGGAGGCGGCGGAACGAAGCCCGGGGCAGCGGAAGAAAGGAAATGGCGGAGCTTGGAGAGGTCGACGGCGAGGTCGACGTCGAATTGGGGGCAGCGGAAGCGGGCGAGGCCGTGGGGCACGTTGAGGATGGCCTTGCAGCGCGCGCAGGGGAGCTGGATCTTGGTGGGATCCACGCCCTGCGCCCGCGGCGCGTAGCGGCGGGAAGGAGGAGGACGCGCGGGCTGAGGCGGAGGCGGAGGAGGCGGAGTAGGGGAGGCTTTGGGTGGGGAGGGAGGCATGAGCTCGGGGGGTAGGCACTGCGCCATGCGGCACTTGGGGCAGATGAACTCGGTCATGCCGGGGGCTGTTGGACTTACTTCTGTTGTGAGCCGCTGGAACTAATCAGCAGAAGCAATAGGCGTTCAGTTATGTCTTCAGTCAACATGCAGTTAGCAAACCGGGTATGCATGTGACTCAATAAACATGCAGTCTGCATGTAGTTAATTTGATCCGTTTTATATGGATCTTTGATCCGATTTAGTTGCTAGAGGAAATCGGTACTTAGAAGTAGTCTTTGAGTTATTCAGTAAATATTCTGTTGTATTCGTGCGACAAAGACAATAACACAGTTCTGAGAATTCAGTTCTCTGAATGAGTCCAACTTTCTTTACTTTGCCGTAAGAACAACAGTGCAGCTCAGTTCTCTGTTTTGCTGCGTTCTCTGTTTTTTCTTCAGTTCTGGGCATATTTCCTGGTGCTCTTTTGTCTACATTTGGTATCAGAGCAACAGGTCAGTGAGCCCAATTGCCAGATTTGATCCGGATGTCGATTGTCGCAGCAGAAGGTGTGCGGGAGAGCGGCGGAGGTTCGTTCATGTACCCGCAGCTGACGACGACGAATTATACCAGCTGGGTGATCCGGGTGCAGGCTATGATGGAGGACCAAGGTGTATGGGAGGCAATCGAGCCGGCGGCCGGGACGGTCGTCGACACGAGGAAGGATAAGAAGGCGCGATCGCACCTTCTTCAAGCTCTCCCGGAGGACCTCCTCATGCAGGTGGCAAAGAAGAAGACGGCGAAGGAAGTGTGGGATTGTCTCAAGACGAGGTTCGTCGGCGCGGAGCGCGTCAGGGAGGCAAGGTTGCAGACGTTGAAAGGTGAATTCGATGCGCTGCGCATGAAGGAGGACGAGACGCTGGATCAGTACGCCGGCAAACTCGCGAGCATGTCCGTCAAGTACGGCAACTTGGGTGGCACACTCGACGACGCCGCCCTGGTGAAGAAGCTCTTCGACACTGTGACGGACCGCTTCCTCAATGTCGTGGCTGGCATTGAGCAATTCTATGACCTCGGAACATTGGCGTTCGAGGAGGCAGTGAGCCGGCTGAAGGCTTACGAGGAGCGCACGCGACGTACGTCCGGCGGCACGAGAGCCGACGGGCAACTTCTTCTCACTCAGGCGGAGTGGGAGGCGCACCAGAAGAAGTCAGGAGAGCCCTCGGCGAGAGGGAGATCATTTGACACCGGCGGACGTGGTAGAGGACGCGGTCGTGACAAATGGCGAGGTCACGGCGGACGCATGCCGGCTTCAGGCAGAGAAGTTTTCGCTGGGTCGGCGCACAGACGTGATAAAAGTCACGTGAAGTGCTTCGCCTATGGCACAATGGGCCACTACGCCAGCCAGTGCAAGGCGCCAAAGAGAGAGGAAGAAGTGCATCATGCCCGGGCCGACAACATCGAACCGGCACTGCTGCTCGCGGTGATGGAGGAGCCGGTGCCGCTCGAGCAAGCGCAAGAAGAAAACCGGGCTGCTGTGCTTGGAAGTGAGTCCCTCGGGTAAGCTCAACTAGGAGGCCTGGATGCATTCCAGCTCAAAGAGCCGCTCGGGCATGCACAGAATGGGCGCCCGGTTTCTATCCTTCTGAATGAAGACACCGTGCGGCCGGAGCTTCATCTGGCCGGAGAAGAGGTTAAAGCGGGCGACGTCTGGTACCTCGACAACGGCGCCAGCAATCACATGTCCGGAGATCGAGGTAAGTTTCGGGAGCTGGATGAGTCTGTCACAGGAAATGTGAGATTTGGAGATGGCTCATGCGTGCAGATCATGGGCAAAGGCTCCATTTTGTTTGACTGCAAAAATGGAGATAATTGGTTGCTCCAGGAGGTGTACTTCATCCCGAAGCTGCGTAGCAATCTTGTAAGTCTTGGATAATTGACAGAGATTGGCTATCGGGTGGTGATGGAAGATGATGAGCTCCAGGTGTTCGACAAAATGTCTCAAAGGTTGATCATGAGGGTAAGGCGTTCACCTAATCGCCTCTACCGTATAGAACTCAAGCAGACGGTCCCAGTGTGTCTGTTGACAAGCATGGAAGATCCAGCATGGCTTTGGCACGCACGGTTGGGCCACGTCAACTTCCAGGCTTTGAAGCAGCTAGCAGACAAGGAGATGGCAGCGGGTGTGCCGGCAATATCGCATCCAAATCAGTTGTGTCAAGCTTGTCTGGTGGGGAAACAAATCAGACATCCATTCCCGGCGGCATCAAGTTACCGAGCGCAGGAGGCGCTTGAACTGCTGCACATTGACCTTTGTGGTCCAATTACTCCCAAGACTGCCGCAGGTAACAGTTACTTTATGTTGGTTGTTGATGATTTCTCAAGATGGATGTGGGTGCATGTTTTAAAGACCAAAGATCAAGCATGCTCTGAATTTGTCAAGCTGAAAGCACAAGCTGAGAACATGTGTGGACGTCGCATCAAGACGTTGAGGTCAGACCGTGGTGGCGAGTTCTTGTCCGCGGTGTTCGCCAAGGTCTGTGAAGAGGCTGGCATCCAAAGGCACTTCACTGCGCCCTACACGCCGCAACAGAATGGCGTGGTGGAGCGCAGGAATAGGACCGTCATGGAGATGGCACGGTCTTTGCTCAAGTGCATGAACATTCCCGGGAGGTTTTGGGGCGAGGCCGTGCAACATGCAGTGTATTTGTTGAACCGGCTGCCGACCAAAGCAATGGGAGAGCGAACCCCATTTGAGGCTTGGAATGGAAGAAAGCCGCACTTGGCGCACCTGCGGGTGTTCGGGTGTACGGCGCATGTCAGGACGGCGGTACCACACATGAAGAAGCTCGACGATCGAAGCCAACAAATGGTGTACTTCGGCGTCGAGGATGGGTGCAAGGCGCATCGACTGTTCGACCCACGTCGCGGCAAGATTGTGGTAAGCCGAGATGTTATCTTTGAAGAAGCCCGGAAATGGAATTGGTCGGGTGGAATGAGCACAGGAGAGCCGGCAGAGTTCCAAGTTGAAGAAGACACTCATACAGACCCCTTTGTGTGGACTCCTGCTGGAAGGCAGTCATTGCGTGCCGGGAGAGTGCAGTGCGATTCAAGACAACAACTGCAGCTCGATTCTAGTGATGTCCAGCACATCGTCGAGTCGACGAGTGCGGCGTCTGGTGGCGCGCCAGTCGCAGCTTCACCACCGGGCCCAGTGACGAGGGCGCGGGCTGCTGCACGCATGGGACAAGTGGCCAGGACAACGTTAGGACTGCCAGTCACTCCCATGCATGTGCAAATGACTGGGACAGAGCCGCTCATGGAGCAGGAGGCTCCTGGCTCGGTTGGGAGCAGCAGTTCAGTTGGGAACAACAGCTCAGTTGAAGCCGCAGTCAGATATCGCAGCCTGGAAGACATTTATCAGAATACAACCAAGGTAGAGTTGAAGTTTGACTCAGATGTTGAGGTTTTACTTGCTGAAACAGGAGAGCCAACTTGCTACAATGAAGCAACAGGGAACCCAGATTGGGAGGAGGCAATGGATAGTGAGATAGAGTCAATTGAGAAGAATGCAACATGGACATTGACCACACTGCCTGCTGGACACAAACCTATTGGACTTAAGTGGGTTTACAAATTGAAGAGGAACTCGGAAGGAGAAGTGATCAAGCACAAGGCGAGGTTAGTGGCAAAAGGGTACGTACAGCAACAAGGAATAGATTTTGAGGAGGTGTTTGCGCCAGTTGCCAAATTGGACACAGTCCGTGTGATTCTCGCTCTTGCTGCAAACCGTGCTTGGGAAGTGCATCATCTTGATGTCAAAACAGCCTTCTTGCATGGAGAACTCGAAGAAGAAGTCTACGTGCCACAGCCAGAGGGATACCTTGTGAAGAATAAGGAGCACCTGGTTCTTAAGCTGAGCAAAGCTCTTTATGGTCTTCGGCAGGCGCCGCGGGCTTGGAATATAAGACTGGATAAAAGTCTAAAAGGGTTTGGTTTCAGAAGATGCATACAAGAGCGGGCTGTGTACACAAGAGGTGAAGGAAAAGCTGAAATTATACTTGGGGTATATGTAGATGACCTCATTGTCACAGGGAGTGATCCAAAGGAGATTGAAGCTTTCAAACAGCAAATGACAACTGAATTTGAAATGTCTGACTTGGGTCTGCTGTCATATTACCTTTGTATTGAGGTGTCACAGCAAAAGGATTATTTGACAATCAAGCAAACTGGTTATGCACTAAAGGTGTTGAAGCAGTTCGGTATGTTGGACTGTAATGCAACCAAATACCCTATGGAGCAGAGAGCACAATTGCACAAGGATGCTGATGGCCAGCCAATAGATGCAACTGAGTATAGACGGATGATTGGTTGCCTCAGGTACCTACTACATACTCGCCCAGATCTCTCTTTTGTTGTTGGAGTAGCTAGTAGGTATATGGAGAGGCCAACAATGATGCACTACAAAGTTGTGAAACAAATTTTTCGGTATCTAAAAGGTACCATGAACTTTGGGTTGGTGTATGGCCGGGGAGGAGCAAAGGAGGTGCTCACAGGGTACACTGATAGTGATTTAGCGGGAGATCTTGATGATAGGAAGAGCACGGGTGGAATGGCTTTCTACATCAATGATAGCTTGGTGTCCTGGTGCTCACAAAAGCAGAAAACGGTGGCACTTTCTTCTTGCGAAGCTGAATTTATGGCGGCTACGGCAGCAGCTGCACAAGCACTTTGGTTGAGAAGTTTGCTTGGAGAGATCACTGGAGAAGAGTCAAAAACAGTGAGGATATTTGTTGACAATAATTCAGCTATCGCGCTAATGAAGAATCCTGTTTTCCACGGGCGAAGTAAGCATATTGACACCAAGTATCACTTTATTAGAGAGTGCATTGAAGGAGGACGGATTGAGGTTCAGCGAGTTTGCACTGAAGAACAAAGAGCGGATGCTTTGACAAAATCTTTGTCAGCAGTGAAGTTGGCGACAATGCGACATTTGCTCGGTGTTCGTGATCTTGGCCCACACCAGAATTAGGGAGGAGTATGTTGGACTTACTTCTGTTGTGAGCCGCTGGAACTAATCAGCAGAAGCAATAAGCGTTCAGTTATGTCTTCAGTCAACATGCAGTTAGCAAACCGGGTATGCATGTGACTCAATAAACATGCAGTCTGCATGTAGTTAATTTGATCCGTTTTATATGGATCTTTGATCCGATTTAGTTGCTAGAGGAAATCGGTACTTAGAAGTAGTCTTTGAGTTATTCAGTAAATATTCTGTTGTATTCGTGCGACAAAGACAATAACACAGTTATGAGAATTCAGTTCTCTGAATGAGTCCAACTTTCTTTACTTTGCCGTAAGAACAACAGTGCAGCTCAGTTCTCTGTTTTTCTGCGTTCTCTGTTTTTTCTTCAGTTCTGGGCATATTTCCTGGTGCTCTTTTGTCTACAGGGGCTACGACGAGGAGGCCGCGGCAGCCGGCGCAACGCACCTGGACGGGGGGCGCGGAGGCAGCAGGCGGGGAAGGGGAGGCACCGCCGCCGGCCATCGGGGAAAAGAGGGAGGGTGCGACACTTGGGGCAGATGAACTCGGCCATGCCGGAGGCTACGGCGAAGACGCCGCGGCAGCCGGCGCAGCGCACTGGACGGGGCGCGGAGGCGGCAGACGGGAAGGGAGGCACCGCCGACGAAAACCGCGACCCGCTATCCAATACGCAGCAATCTGCGACCGTATCACGCAGCAGGAGCAAACAGTAAAGAGAGCGCACACGCGCGGCGGACGGAGCGAAGCGAGCGCGCATGCGCCGGCCGCAGGAGAAGCGAAGGCAACGTGGACGCCGCCGCGCGGAGAGCCCCGGTATAATAAGGGGAGTATGTAGAGCACCAATTCACCGCATGGAGACATCGCTTGTGCCATGCACGCCATCATCGATCGTCGTGTGGGAGTGCAAGCCATCTGGGAATCAACCAGGGCCGGTCCTGGGATTTTAGGGGCCGGGCGAAACTAGGAATAGATGACCTAGTATAAATATCTAAATATAAATCTACACACACACACACACACACACACACACACACACATATATATATATATATATATATATATATATATATATATATATATAAT
The DNA here is from genome assembly GCA_036346245.1 of Bonia amplexicaulis. Taxonomy (NCBI): domain Eukaryota; kingdom Viridiplantae; phylum Streptophyta; class Magnoliopsida; order Poales; family Poaceae; genus Bonia; species Bonia amplexicaulis. Next base: position 22,001,174 of record CM070735.1, on the reverse strand, counting down.
TTTACCAACAAACACTTAAAATACGTTATGTATTAAAGAAAAATTCATATCAAAGAGTTTATAGATATTACCTTAAAAATTCATATCAAACATTTCTGCAATATCTACTGGAAATGGGGGCCCCTGGGTTTTGGGGGCCCAGGGCGGCCGCCCCCGCTCGCCCCCCCCAGGGCCGGGCCTGGAATCAACAACACCACATGCGAGCCAATGCACCGCTGTAGTTCGACTGATAGCTCGACGACGATAGCTACTGTAGAGAACACACACTGATTGCCACATTACACGTGCTAGAAGCCTCGTTTCGGGCACTGCAAACCAAGAGAGGGAAACTGTGGGGAGAAGAAGGGCAGCAACAAGGAAAATTCAGGAGTGAGGAGAGAAAAAGTGAGGAATAGATTATAGATCATGGTTTTGCCGTTTTTCTGTAGAATTTTGTATAGGATTTTGATAGCTTTCTGTAGAATTTTTATCCAAATTTATTGGATGAATAGATTTTGAGTTATGAATTTTGTAAGTCCGCAGTCTAGTAAACTTGTCATGTTTTGGCAGTACATATTGATCTGTAGATTAAAAATAGAAGACAGAATAATTTAGAGATTTGGCGTACACGAAAAGTGTAGGTAATTTTTTAAGGATTCCAAAAAATCCAAGAACATAATTTTTAGATGAGCAGAACTGAAGTTATGAACTTTAGAAGGCTGCTGTCTAGAACCGGGTTGCTGCTGGACACAACCGAAAATCATTATTTAGACTGATTAAATGGTAGAATTGAATTTTGGGCATAACTAGAAAGTGGTATATTAAAAGATATGAAATTATTAAGTCTACTATCCAGAAGATGATAGATATGTATTATGGGTTAAAAACGAGGGCTTAGATGATTTAATCTGGACATTTGATCAACTAAGATGTTGTAGAAAATTTTGTATAAATTATATAACTGGTATGGTTTGCTATAATATGGTGTGGTAGTTGAAATTTATCATAATTTAGCGTCGGGACAGCAGGGGAGGCTATCCAGTAAAGGGGGAAAGTTGTAGAATTAGGGAGCGTGTAGGAGCGTTGCTAATTAAGTGTTGTTTTGTATGGCTATAGCTTGTATTGAGATTGAGTATTTACTGTAGTAGGAGTAGCATCGGGTGTATTGTCACCTTCAAATCGTCCTGGTCGTTGCAACTAGAATGGCAAGTACATAGTAGAATAGTATTCTAGTACTTGAAATTGTGGTTAAATAAATACTTGCCTTGATTATTCATATGACAATACTTATTTTATATTCCTCTTATGCTTATGATAAGATGATGACAATTGTGGTGGGATAATGATTATATCATTTGCTCAAAGCTAAAAATGAACTAAAGAAAATATAATCATTTCATTACATGTTGAGCATTCATTATAAAAAGTTACGACCCACGGGAGTGGGATGAGGTCCCCATATTGCATGTCGAGAAGGTTTTTAGGGGTGCTTGTGAGGGCACTTTGTAATATCTATGAGATTTCAGCAATAAAGATAGTCTTGAATCAATCTGGTTCTTGATTTGCTTGAAGTGTGCTAGTGATTGCTGGTGCTTTGGATTATATGACAATGAGCAAAGCGATCGAGCGAAGCGCTGGATAGATCAATCGACCGAGCGAGCGATCAAAAGCATCATCGACCGTTAAGAGACTCTAAAAGGCGACGACAATTATTCACCCCACTCTGATTGCAGTAGTCGATCTTACAAGTGGTATCAGAGCAGGTAGCGATGGAATCAGAGAGGTATATGAACCGTCTCTCATACTAGATGTTGCTGATTTTGCTTTTTAGAAGTGTCGCATGCAAGCTTACATTGAGACTCAAGGTAATGATGTCTGTAAAAAGGTTTCTCAAACTTATGTGGTTCCTGCTGATGTTTCTGTGATCAGTAGTGATGCTTGTTTTCCCCGAGTGTTTTGAGCAGAGCGATGGTAATTCCCAAGTAGTTGTCGTTTTCGAGTACTCGTTGAGCTAGCGGTCGTATTAAGTAATCTAAGGCCGATTTTTGGTCGAAATCCCATGGTCGGATTACCGTGGTTGAAACTTGACGTGGTCGAAATCTTCAGTACTCTACTTACCATGATCGAAGTCTGCCGTAGTCGAAGCCGGATGTGGTCGAACCCGAACGTGATCGAAGTCGGATGTGGTCAGAGTCTATCGTGGTCAAAAGTTGTTGTTCGAACCATCCATCACAAGGCCGATCGGACCACAGTCCATGGTCGAAACCTAAACGTGGTCGTTTTGCCAACATGAAAACCCAGACCAGAACTTTCATGATTGCAAATTTCAATAAAACTAAATATCAATTATTTATCATCAACAAAATACACGACTATCATATGGTTTAATGCAATGTTTACTAGTGACATGATCAACATATACATAGGAAAGGTTATAAGTCAGTCCACTTTATTTTGTATTGATCAAATACATACATATGCATACATAATTACTCTTGCCAAGGGTAGAACTTCCCCCGATTAATATAAGCTCGATCAATTGGCGTACATACTTGTAGTAATTAATTAATGAACATCTTGTACTTCATTGATGGAGGATGGACTTATTAAGTTGCATCACATCAAAGGGGAAAAAAGAGAGGAAGAAATAAATTCGGTCGTGAAGCAGCTAGCTGATAGCGATCGAACGGAAAGCTAAGTAATTAACAACGAGTGTCTCTCGCAGCTCCGGCCAGGACCACCGTTAATCGGTGGAGAAACCGCGAGTAGCATTTGTGTGTGCTCTTGAATTCAGTGCACGATGTACGTGATGAAGAGCGCGACGAGCATCAAGACGTACGCGAGCCCCTGATCAATCGCCTTGGCTGCAACCAGCAAGAAAGCAATAATTAATCATCTTAACTAATTTGAGCCATTAGTTTTTTATCCTCGTAGAGAATAGTACTGTAATAGCAGCCGTATAGTCATCGGTCATGTTATTTTGATCTTTTGGTTTATCCAAAAGTTAAAATAAAAGAGATGGTTTTTGTAAAAGTGGAGTTTTTGAAAGGTTTTCTGAGTTTAAAATCGTGCACACCGTTCGCTACGGTCATAAAAAGCACAGACAAAAACCATAAACCATAGATAAAAGCTGTAAATAACAGTCTAAAAGAACATGTCGTCCAAAGAGTAGAGGAGAAGACGACTAACTAATACTTAAGAAGCATTAAGGAGTAATTAAGAAAGGCATAGCAGAAACGATATGGCTTCAAGAAAGAAGTGGCCGGAGAACTAGTAAATTAGGAGCTCACCGTCCAATCTCCAGTTGTTCGCGGCGGCGGCCGGGGAGTCCACTGCCGTTGCGTGGCAGAGGCAGGGGTGCAGCAGCGTCGCGAGCAGCAGGTAGGCCAGCAGAGTCGTCCGCGCCGTCGACGCACCGGCCATGAGAGATCCTTGGTGGCTAATTAAATTGAGACCAACTAAGTAGCTAGAGATCAGGCAGAGAATCAACCGGATTGGCCTGACGAGTGTCGTGCGGTCGAGCTAGCTAGCGAGCGGACGTGTGGTGGATCGTCGCAGTGGCGTGGTGCATGTATTTATACTCGCGCGTCCATGCGGCCGGCGCAATCAATTACACGCGATCGCGGTCCACGTAGGCCGGCCGCACCAACCTCGCTCCATCGCGGGGGAGCGCGCGCGTCAAGGTTGGCGGGAACGAACGGGCCGGCGTACGTAGACGAGAGCATGCATCGCTTTTCCTCGCGTCGCGCACGTGGACGCGGTCCATTGTTTCGTGCGTACGCCCTCTCGTGGTTTCATGCCGGCGCACACGCTTGGCCGATGCCTCCCGTTCGGCCTCCACCCTTCGATCGGTGCAGTGCAGTGGTACGGCTGTGTACAAGTGTGCAACGCATTGAACGCAACACACTGCGTCTGCTGCTTGGTGCAAGCACTCGTGTAAAATGAGAAAATAGGCAAGCGGCTGCATGGACTTAAATAATATAACTTATATGTTTGAGAATAGATTTATCTATCTCATAGACTTTTGAAATTACTAAGTCATCGTAAAACATTAGAAAATAATAATAGAAGTTTGAAAGGAAATATAGCTTCACAAACATAATTGAAGTATGATACTTGATGTAAGAAAACCATTGAGTATAATAAGTTGTTAGGTTTTTTAAAAACGTAACCATCCTTCATCACGTATGGCTCATGTAGCCACATATCTTTATTCTTCCTCCATTAATTACTTTTTTTCCAAAATATATGTATGAACATATACACATCTATTTAAGTTCAAGCACTATGTTTATGTGCACGGTACATTATATTATTAGTTTACATAGTATTAAAGTACCTTGCTTACGCATACACCGATGCATCATAGACGACTTACCTTGAACTTATGTTCCCTCACACACCGACTGCCCTATCAAACCATGTGTCTTCTATCTCTTTTCGCCACCACAGCTTTTCTACTTCAACCTTCAACAACAAACCCAACTCTTGATCTATCGCTCTCAGCTGCTATCCCTTCCAGTGTAATACCCTACCACACAGTTATCTTCTACTTCTCTCCAATTATTGTTACTGATGACCGTTGTGACATCGATACACGTACACGGAAACTGTAGCCAATCCCTGCCGGGTACATCTATCATGCTCTCTCCGATTGGCCTGAGCCTATATCTTTACAACTATATCATCTCTACTTTGAGCTCTTTGATCCTCTGTTTCTGTACGTCTGTACTTCTATACGTATGACTGCATGTATGTATGTATGTACATATGCATAATGTTGCACATGCTCAATCTTTTCTTCTCCCATCGTCATACGGCTAAAGTGAGCAGCACAACACTATCCTTATCTCCGTTGTCGTCGGTTCGACTATTCATTTCCTCGTGGGTCAATATCTTTTTGCATGACAGATCAATACCATTGCACTCCTTCGTGGTATCCTTCGATACCATCCATGTTATCTATGCTATAACTTTTAATTTTATTCAAAATTTTAATTATTTTTACTAGACTTTGTATACAAATCAATAGCCAATTTTATTTAATTTATTTCAATTTGATTTATTTAGATATTTTGCTTTACTATTCGATGGAAATCAAATTGCCAATTTTTTATTTTTATTTTGAGTTTCAATTATTTTTTGTTAGAATCTGTATATTAATCCAATAGCTATTTTTTATTTTTATTCTAAATTACAGTTATTTAGGGATTTTTCTTTGGAATTCATATCAAAATTAAATTGCTAATTTTTTTATTCCGAATGTCAGTTATTTTTGTCATTGGACATAGGCTCTTTCTTTTAATCTAGCATGTTATAATCTGGATCCACCATGATCAACGTTATAAATCTTTCTCTTTTTTCTCTGATTAACGTGGGAATTTTTAGCCATTATTCCGAATCTCAATTATTTTTTATACTTGAAGCCATTATTCTGAATCTCAATTATTTTTTATACTTGATGTAGACTCTTTCTTTTAATCTAAACCTTTATTATCCGGACTCACCGTGATCAATGAATTTTTAGTCCTTGAGAAGGAACATGGTAGCTTTTTTTAATTTTGCTTTAATAAGATAACAGATAGATAGACAGATAGATTTTATCAAGCCAAAATTTGCGAGAATGGCCTCAACCCCAGTATCAATCACTGAGTTTGAAAACTCCCCCTGTATCTTATTTTGTGGCAATTTGCACACTTACAACTTCTCTCTATTTGCAAACTCTCCTGTGTTGATCAGTTACTTCTTCCGTTGTTTCACAGTATTTGTCCATTGAGGGGGTATTTTCGAAACTTAAAGAGTTTGATAGCTATAGAACGTACTGCATACGTACAAGTGTACAACAGGAATGGACCAAAGTGTACCAACAGGAATGGACTTATAAATGGACGAGACTGATGGTGGTTTTCTAGGTTAGTGATCAGTACCTTTCCGGCTTGACCGAGTAATAAAAGACAAGCGAAAAGAAGAATAATTAATGGTTGTCATCTGGTCGTTGTGCACATCTTCTCCCGCTGGCGTGCGTGAACCGGTCGAACATGGGAGGCTCTAATTCAGCTCGGCAGTACTAGCTAGCGCTGACATGATTTGGGATATGGCATGTCTATATTGACTTCTGTTTTTAATTTTTATTTAGAGGAGTTAAAAAATAATATAAATACTCAATTTTTTTTTAAAATGGTTTCTTCACTCCTTTCACTATGGAGATAGACCAGGGGTTGTAGACCTATCACACACCCACTCTTCTCGCTCCTATCTTATACATGTATTTATCTCACTTTCCTCACCGATCACGTCTTTCTTCTTGGAATCACTTCTTTCACCGCTACTATTTATTTTTAGCCAAAAATTATCAACTGCAATTACCTTTTTTTTGTTGCGGTTTATAGCTTTTGGCTGTGGCTTATAGTTTTTGGGTTGTTTGTAAGAGAGATTACAGAGTAACAGAAACTCACGTGTATTTTTTACCGATATAAATGAAGTCGTTACAGTGTATACTACAATTAACTAGTAGACCCTATCTCAAAAAAATACTCCTCTATTTAAAAACTAATTACTATAAAAGACTAAAATCTATAAACTAAAAGCCGTAAAGAACGAGCCCAGCCTGCAGGTAATACGAACGCCCACTTATATATGAATACTCGTAATTCCCATGCATGTATACAGGCGTTTGAATCGGGCGCAAATCTAATAATCCCCATGCATGTGCACAGGCGTTTGAATCGGGGCAAAACTAACACATATGCTTCTTTTCTGGCTCACATTGTTCCTCGACGACAAGCTAATTAAATAGAACACTCTTCTAAGACAATTTTAATAGAACACGGGCAAAATTTCAAACTAAAACTTAAGTGGCCATGCATTGATGGTCCATCTTGGGTCTCGTTAGTTAATTAGATTCATTAATGGCCATCTTGAGCATCATGTCTCTCTAAAGGATAGTGTCTTTTAGTTAAAATGGTACTGTAGCGGCTATTAATTTTTTTAAGATATTAAATTAAAGAGAAATGAAGAAAGATAAGAAAAATAAATAATATTGTTATATCTCTACGAATAATAAAAAAACTGTATTAAAAAGCTAACACGATCTAAACGACTTGTGGCTTCTGAAAGCTATAAGCCATCGTTATTTAGATCGAGCCTATATTGACTGGTACTAGTTTGGATGTAATTATCAACTAAGCGCGCTTGACCAAGTTAGTTAAAGCACCATTTGTGAACATTTCAAACGGGGTATTGACAGGAAGTTAATAATGTCAACGCTGGCAGCTATTTCGTCAACCTTGTCGGTACCGCAAGCACCACTCATCAACGTCAGCCCCAGCTGCAAGACTTCCCGTTTGACACTGGTGCTCGTTGAAAAAAATGGCGCTAGCTCGTTACATCAACGTACCATACGGCCGGTGTACGTGTGAAGTCCAATCAGTTGAGCTAGAAGTTGGCGTGTCTGTGCTACGTGGTTGGCTATTTCGCGTTAGCGACCGCCAAAATTCTCGCACCGGTTGCACACTAGGTTGCCTCAGATCGGTTGCGTTTCACCTCTCCTCGGGTTTACGTCTTGAGCATCGATCCATGATGACCAAATCATTTCCAAGATTTCTAGAGAGAACTCTGTTTTTACCCAAATACGTGACACAACTAAAAGACCCTGTTTAAGTAGAACACGCTAATTTCGCACGAATTTTAGAGAAGTTGAGGTACACACTTCTAATTCAAAAGTTCAAAAGATCATCACGTGCTTCTTAGTTCATCATGAGGTACATTGAGAGTTAATAATAAAGGTTGTGTTTACATATTGAAAGAAAAGAATCCGCGAGAGTATGTATAATGGTGTAATGTCAGTTGTTTGTAAGTCTTGTCACGTAGAACATAAGATGATGTGGAGGAGAGAGAGAGTATAGAGAATTGAACTGTCTCTCATGCAATAGTCGACTGTAACACGAGAAACAAGGCATATTGTACCATAAAGGAGCTGTTTATAGAGACATGTAAAAAGACAACTCACTGTAGGAGTTGTTTTTAGTGTTGTCTATAGATGATATGGACGATATTATAGATGCTTTAGATAAAAGTTGTGTTTACATCTCAAAAGAAAAGAATCCATAACACGATGCTTTGGACAAATTTAGCCAAAAACTAGTAGTATCAAGTTCTTGGCACAAGTTCAGTATGAATTTTGGTTTGAAAAACTTGGCCAGAATAGGAACAAATTGTAACATCCCAAATTCCACATTTAAAATTTTATTTTCAAATTAAGTAATCAAAGTATGTGGATTTTATTTGATTTTTTATGAATTTCCAAAAGGTGAAACCAATTCCAGTGAAATCTCTCCAAATTTTATTTTCAAATTAAGTAATCAAAGTATGTGGATTTTATTTGATTTTTTATGAATTTCCAAAAGGTGAAACCAATTCCAGTGAAATCTCTCCAAATTTTAAGTTCAAATTCAAATATCATACTCAAAAACTTTCTAGGCCAAAACCCATTTTGTCTCTCTTTTCTCTCCTTGGGTCGAGCCCATCTCAGCCTAACCACCTCGCCTCTCTCCTCTCTGCTCTGCCCCTGCTTGCTGATGCTAGGCAATGCCTTTGCTCGCGTCGTGTGCGCCCACACCATTGCAATGCCACTTGGGTCCATTGAAGCACTGTGTGCATGTCTATTTGACGCACGCCATCAATTCCTTTCTATTTCAACTGTTTCCAAAACTTGAAGCCGAAGCCGTCACACGATTGCTAACGAGTCTGCATTCTCCCTCGCCGAGCATATAAATTGGAACCTAGAGCTCACGTTCAACCCCTCTACAAACCTCTCAAATCATCTTGGTCGTCGTTATTTCATGGGAATTAATACGGGCCATGCGTCCGCTGTGAGCTTTTGCTCGGACGACCCATTTCTCTAGCCAACCCACTACCACTTGCTAGAGACACGAAAACACAGCCAATTAGCTTGATCTCCACTGCAATGGACTTCATTCATTTCACTTCTCCTCTGTCCCCTTCTTCGTCCCACCTCACCTTCTTATTCTCTACCCAAAACCTCTCCCCTAATTCAGCCCTTGTGAGCCAAAGTCCGAGCCTAATGCGCCCGTGGCTGCTGCAATCACTACTTGTCAGCTACATATGCTGTGGATCCCCTTCCTTCATTGCAAAGGATGGCTCCACCACACAACTACCCATGCTAGTGACCGAAGGAGCCAGGGCAGAGGACCATTGCCTCCAAATCACCTTGTTGAGGAACCGAGGCAGAGGATCTAAAGTGGAAGTGATGGTATCGAGCAGGTGATGGTATCGAGAAGACATGCTGCGAGCCGTGCACTCTTCTCCTTCGATAAGATTTTGTTGCAGGTATTTTTTTTGGAGTTGTTGCAATACATTTTCTTAATTGTTGCATGAAGATTAATGATGATGATTATGGCAAGGTAGGCAATTGGAGAAGCCACTGTCCTACAAGTAAATAATAAGTGGGTGGAGGGTGCCCGGATTAGGAAGAGAAAGGGCAGGTTTTAGGGCCCTCTACATATGGTTATAATAAAATGACTAATCAACTCTCACTCATGTAGAGCTGTATTATCATATTGGCTATGGTCCCGTTTAGGATGGCCAGAATATGTTACTCTATCGAAGTTTATTATACACTTTATTTGGGTATAAGAGAGTAGGTAAAGCCAAGAGTGGCAAGACTCTAAGGTGGGTGTTGGGTGATGGATATGCCTTCCTAGCACATGTTGGACGATGAAAAGCCTCCCTGACACACAGTTAGCAAGGTGATGACCCCTAAGGTGGGTGTTGTGCGAGGTTATGCCTCTCTAACACATGTCGGGCGATGGAAAAGCTTCCTCGACACATGGATCAACATCGTGCTAACTAGCTGGAGTTATAATATACTAAAGTAGAGAAAATATTCTGAATTTCGACTTGAGCATCGCATCTAAGGAAATGCGAATGAACCTGTTGTAGTCAAAATTGGGGTGGCTATGGGTAAAGCGATACAAGCCTTCACAGTGCTAAATAAATCATGAATTCACACATGTCTCCTAGACTAAAGGCTATAGAAGCTACATTGGGTCTTTTCTCTGAACACGAGTGGCCAGTAGCTTTACAAACTAAAAATTTAACAATTTTGAAACTTAAAAACTTGTTTTAAGAATGATGATGAGAAGAGATATGAATTTCGGTCTAATGATGTTTAGCATGAAGCTGCATATTTGCTATTACTGCTTGCTTAGTACTTTGTACTTACCCTTGCTATTAATCCTCCTTTTTAGCAAGGAGTCGGTACGACGATATACATGGTTATGCTGAGATCTACGCTGAGGATAGCTATACCGAGGGAAGCAAGATCGGTCTAGAGTATGATGCGGACGAGACAGAGGCCCCTTATGGAGGTTGGGAGGAGTAGGTGGTGGCCGGTAGTCATCTACGTGATTTCTAGTATTTTAGCATGTCACTATCTAGTAGCTTCAATACTTGTATTATTATTAGTTGTTACCACTTCTACCTTCCAATGTTGAAGTATTCGGGAAAGACTTGTTAAGCCCTATTAAAGATTAAAGGCCTACATGGCAATGATATTTGTAATAATTTTGTACCGTCTCTAGATATTGTTCTACTACAACACTCCGATGTGGCTATTAGTCGATAAGCATAGATTTATTCTGTTTTGTTGGGTAATAACCACAATTGGCACCATTACCTAAGATAGTGATGGCATCGATCGCCACAGGCAGTTAGTTCTCCTCAGGGGCGAAGCCAAGTGGGAGGCTTAGTTAGGCTTTAGCCTACCCTCCCCCGGTGGCAAAATCCCCCAACGCACACCCTGCCAGCCAGTGAGCATAGCAGGAAGACCGGCGCGAGCGACGACCACCTTGAGGCAAGCTGCAAAGGAAAACAAAAATAAAAAACACCTAGTCAAATGGTCAACCCACTATCCTTAAGAGGCCTAACAAATCCATTTCACCAGCCCACCAAGATACCAACTCCATCTCACAAACCCTACCAAATTAGCACTTGGAACTTGAAAGCAATTGATTCCAGAGAGGAGAGAGGGCTGACGACGCACACGATCGGGCGTCGGGCGAGCTATGAGCAGAAGGGGGACCTGGGCCGGGCCGCTGAGGGAGTCGGATCTGGCGGTGAGGGCTAGGCCGCTGACCGAGGGGAGGCTAATCTGGGGCGAGGGAGCCGGACCGAGGCGGTGAGTGGGAGCCGAGACAGGGCGATCGAGGGGAGCCGGACCTAGGGTAGTGAGGGGGAGCCTGACCGGGGTGACGAAGGGGAGCCGAGCCGCCGAAGCCAAGGTGACCGAGGGGAGCCGGACGGGGGTGGTGAGGGCCGAACCGCTGTCGACGAGTGTGGGCGCCACCGCGACAGGAGCACCCGCGCTCTACGCTAGATTGCTGGAGCTTGGAGAAGATGAAGACCTGCGTGCTGCGCCAATCGCCAGTCACCACTGAGAGTGAGAGACTGAGAAGAGTGAAGTCTAAGAGTGAGTGAAAAGACTAAATAGTGAGAGGAAGTGAGGAACTCTTGAGGAAGTGAGGAGGAGATTAGGATTTAGTAGTCTGGTTGGCTAGTGCTCAGGCTGGACTAAAGTGGGGCACCCTAAGGCTCAACTGATAAACTGAGACATTGAGTAAGCAGTATTCTTCCTTAGTTCCTTACTTTCTTCTCGATTTAGTATTTTAGAGTTTAGACTTTTAGTGTATATAGATAGTTTAGTCCTTATAATTTATTCATAGATTTATAGCTTTATATTGACACAAATTAATAATTTATTTATAGAGTTTGCTATAATGGAGAAATGAACTTTGTGTAACTATTTCGCAAGCAATTCAAGTAGTTCTCGTCCAACCAATGAGAGTACAATTCAATCAAAGAAGTTTCGACTAGAATTTAATCCAAATGAAATTATTACCGATCTGGTGCTTTGCATACCAATTGAAGTCCCATAGAATGTATTTGCCCTATGATTCAAATTAGCTTATTTATGTTATGTTTCATATTATCTAAATTTTTATTGCTATTCATAATTTTCTATTATATCACTAATTTTAATATGTTTCATACACAGATGACTTATCGCTACTCCGCACTCATGGCAGAATGATTATATACTTTTGGGTATGTGCTTTCTATTGTTAAGGTATCTAATTTGTATTTCTCTGTTTTTCGTTGTTTGTCTCTAATTGTGTAATTTCTGTATGAATTTGAAATTTTATAAGAGTGAAAGACTATATTTATATCAACTTTATTTAGTTCTACAAATAATTTAGTCTACCTTCAATTTTATTCGTGGCTTCGCCACCGGTTCTCCCGATGACTTAATCTCAAAGCAGTTTCATGTGAGGGGTGCTTTTTGCTCCTAAGGAATGCTGACCATCTTCAAGATGCCTTGCTTGGGTGAAAACACATAGAAAAAAGTGAAGAAAATGTCCCATGCTGTAATAAGTCCTCGCATTCAGATTATGGGAGCAGCAAACTAGAAGTAACGCCGTATTATATTCTTCTAATTAAGCAGCAGTTGAATTTCCTTTTGTAAGCTCTCGTGTCACAAAACAGCAAACTAAAATGTTGTGCTTGACCGTTAAACAATCCTTTTGCTGAAGGATCCGCTGCTTGTTTCGAGATGTATTATTATTCTCGACCCGAAGAAATCTATTTTTTTAAACTTTGATGGAGACAAACTAATCTAGCTTAGTAAGATTTATGCCGCCGACTTTCTTCTGAATACATGATCGAATAGTCCCAAGGATCCAGCTTGGCACATTTCATTAGAGATGATCTAGATTTCTCAAGTAGTAATGATCTTGTACATCCGTGTTGCTGTGAAGATGATTCGAATCGATAGAAACACATGTCACCTATGGATATATATTGTCTCATGGTAGTTGCCTTAGATTTTGCAAATGGTCTCGCACTTTGTCCCGGGCACAACCACGTAGATGTGTGTGTGGGGTGCCGTGTGTATATGTGTGCGCGTTTGGGTGGTTATCTTAAAAAAAAAGTAGCTACGGGAATCTTCTTTGAATTCATTAATAATAACAGAAAAATCAGAGCGTCATTTCGACCAGTAGCCGTTACGTCTGCCGGAAATCCGGAAATACGCTTTCCTTTCCATTTGACATTCTCTTGAGAAGATCCATGCGCCGCAAGATCACGCCATTACCTCACCTCACACTCCGCTCCTCTTCCGCCTCCGCCTCCCCTTCCCCCCGGCCGCTTGGACGCCTCCCGCCTTCCGTTCCACTCCTCGACCTCCTCGCCCACCGTTTCCCGCCTCCGCCCGACCAGCCTCCTCGCTCGCCGCCGCAGCCGCATCCTCACGCCGACATCCTCCTCCGCGGCCGCCGCACCGGCTTCGACGCCTCCCCGGAGAGCCTCCACCTCGAGATCGTCAAGCGGGGCTTCACCCATGACCTCTTCCTCTCCAACCACCTCGTCAACTCGTACGCCAAGGGCTCGCGCCTGGCAGCCGCGCGCCGGGTGTTCGACGAAATGCCGGCGTGGAACGCCGTTTCTTGGACCTGCCTCATCTCTGGGCACGTGCTCTCTGGGCTTACCGACGAGGCCTTCCGGGTGTTCCACGCCATGCTGCGGGAGGGGCCCGGGTGCAGGCCAACGTCGTTCACCTTCGGGAGCGTGCTCCGGGCGTGCCAGGATGCCGGCCCGGACCGGTTGGGCTTCGCGGTGCAGGTCCACGGGTTGGTCTCGAAGACTGTGTACGCGTCGAACACCACGGTGTGCAATGCCCTGATCTCGATGTACGGTAGTTGCTCTGTTGGTCCGCCGCTCCGGCCACAGCAGGTGTTTGATACCACGCCGGTCAGGGACCCGATTACGTGGAACGCCTTGATGTCCGTGTATGCTAGGAAAGGGGATGTGGTTTCGACGTTCACCTTGTTCATGGCAATGCAGCATGATGGTTCAGGTATTGAGTTGAGGCCGACGGAGCATACTTTTGGGAGCTTGATCACTGCGACACATCTGTCCTCATGCCGCTCGGGAGTGCTTGATCAAGTTTTTGCAAGGGTGCTCAAATCTGGCAGCTCGAGTGACCTCTATGTGGGCAGTGCTCTGGTTAGTGCATTTGCGAGACATGGCAAGCTTGATGAAGCTAAGGACATTTTTCTCAGTTTGGAAGAGAGAAATGCAGTTACTTTGAATGGTCTGATAGTGGGGTTGGTCAAGCAGCACTGTGGTGAAGAAGCAGTAGGGATTTTCATGGGGACAAGGGATTCTGTTGTTGTCAATGCAGATACATATGTTGTGTTGCTCAGTGCGATAGCTGAGGTTTCTATACCTGAAGAAGGGTTGATGAAAGGTAGGGAAGTTCATGGGCACGTGCTTAGAACTGGACTTATTGATTTGAAAATTGCTGTCAGTAATGGTTTGGTTAATATGTACTCCAAATGTGGTGCTGTTGATAAAGCCTCTAGGGTTTTCCAGTTGATGGAAGCAAGGGATCAGGTTTCATGGAACACCATTATCTCTGCTCTTGATCAGAATGGTTACTGTGAAGGGGCAATGATGAATTACTGTTTGATGAGACAAGGTTGCATAAGTCCATCAAACTTTACAGCAATTAGTGGCTTGAGTTCATGTGCAAGTTTGAGACTTTTAGCTGCTGGCCAACAAGTGCATTGTGATGCTGTAAAGTGGGGACTAGATTTAGATACTTCTGTTTCAAATGCACTGGTTAAAATGTATGGAGAATGTGGAGCTATGTCAGAGTGCTGGGATGTTTTCAACTCTATGGCTGAACATGACGAAGTTTCTTGGAACTCAATCATGGGGGTCATGGCCAGTTCGCAAGCACCTATTACTGAGTCTGTAGAAGTTTTCTCCAATATGATGAGGAGTGGTCTGACCCCAAATAAAGTGACATTTGTTAACTTACTGGCTGCTTTGTCTCCATTGTCCGTTCTTGAATTGGGGAAGCAGGTTCATGCTGTGGTGCTGAAGCATGGAGCTACAGAAGATAATGCAGTAGATAATGCACTCATATCATGCTATGCAAAGTCAGGAGATGTGGGTTCATGTGAGCAGCTATTTTCTAAAATGTCTGGCAGAAGGGATGCTGTCTCATGGAATTCAATGATTTCAGGGTACATCTACAATGGCTATCTGCAGGAGGCTATGGACTGTGTTTGGCTTATGGTGCACAGTGACCAAATGATGGATTGTTGCACCTTCTCAATTGTACTTAATGCATGCGCCTCTGTGGCAGCATTGGAGTGTGGAATGGAGATGCACGCTTTTGGTATTAGGTCACACTTGGAATCAGATGTTGTGGTTGAGAGTGCTCTTGTTGATATGTACTCCAAGTGCGGAAGGATAGACTATGCTTCAAAGTTGTTCAATTCCATGAGTCAGAAAAATGAGTTCTCATGGAACTCCATGATTTCTGGTTATGCGAGACATGGTCTCGGAACCAAAGCTTTGGAGATCTTTGAGGAAATGCAGCACAGCGGAGAAAGTCCGGACCATGTCACATTTGTCAGTGTTCTGTCTGCCTGTAGTCACGCTGGATTGGTAGAAAGAGGGCTAGACTACTTTGAAATGATGGAGGATCATGGTATACTACCTCGGATTGAACACTATTCTTGTGTTATAGACCTTCTTGGTAGAGCTGGTAAGATTGACAAGATACAAGAGTACATAAAAAGAATGCCAATGAAACCAAATAGTCTCATATGGAGGACTGTTTTAGTTGCTTGTCAACAATCGAAAGATGGGGCCAAGATGGATCTTGGGAGAGAAGCTTCAAGGATGCTTTTCGAATTAGAACCTCAAAATCCTGTAAACTATGTTCTTGCATCTAATTTTCATGCAGCAACAGGAAGGTGGGAAGATACAGCCAAAGCACGAGCTGCAATGAGGGGAGCAGCAGTGAAAAAAGAGGCTGGTCGCAGTTGGGTAACCCTAGGTGATGGAGTTCACACCTTCATTGCTGGAGACAGATCACATCCAAACACCAAAGAAATCTACGAAAAGCTGAATATTTTGCTTCAGAAGATAAGGAATGCAGGTTATGTTCCCCTGACGGAGTTTGCCCTATATGATCTCGAAGAAGAGAGCAAAGAGGAGTTGCTAAGCTATCATAGTGAAAAGCTTGCGGTTGCCTTTGTTCTGACTCGTTCCTCCTCAGGTGGCCCCATAAGAATCATGAAGAACCTTCGGGTTTGCGGAGATTGTCACACAGCTTTTAGGTACATTTCTCAGATTGTTGGCCGGCAAATTATTTTAAGGGATTCAATCCGATTTCATCATTTTGAGGATGGAAAGTGTTCTTGTGGGGATTACTGGTAGCTTGTTTATATGGTCTGTACCAGGAACAGGGTGTTAACTTCCTCATATTTCGAGGTATGGTACCAGGCTACCAGGTACATGATGTTATTTGTTATGAATATTGTGTGTATATTGAAGATGTCCAATAGACAATATATAGGGAGTACAAAGGGATATTACAGGGGAATATGCCACATTGGATAAAAAAAGATAGGCATATAAGGAAAGGAATAATACAATTCATGTTCTATCTCTAATACCCTTAATACCCCCCTCAAATACAAGGCGTACGCAATAGCATTGCATTTGAAAAAATGTTAAGACTAAAACAAGATAAATCCGAAGTCCGAGTCTTGATGACGTCGTCGTTGCGTGCAGTTTTTGAATAAACTGTCAAATCAAGCCGAAGAGGAATAGATAGATGCATGAGGGCGCAGATCGAAGCTTAAGAGGTGGTAGCGCAGTGCACAGAGGACGCACGGCGGCCTTTGAAGCTCAGAGCGGCGGCATCATAACGACTTCTACGATCTGCACGCGGCTCAGAGTAGAGCGGCGGCCGCTGCCATGCAAAAGAAAAAATTCCTATACTTCTATAACTGATAATAAATTTGTGGGTTCGCAAGACGTGGACGAACTAAAAAAATTAGAAACTACGGATTTTGGATGGACACAACGACAGACTCACGAGAAAAATAACTTGAAGACTCAACGAAGAATGAAAGTAAACGAAACGAAACTTCACCCGTAGATCAAAAAGCCAGCCGAGCCATCTCTCCTCTCTCTCTTCTGTCTCACTCGCGAGCGCGAGCTCTCCACTCCATCCTCTCGCGTGCGCCCCTTCTCCCCGCACTCTCTTCCCTCGCGCTCGCTCATCTTCTCCCTCTCTCGCGGGCGCGGAGGTGCGGAAGGCGGCAACCAAAGGCGATGGTGTGGGCGTGGAGGCTTGGGGCGGCCGGCTCTGGAGGGCGGCTGCTAGAAGCGACGGAGGAGAGGCGATGGCGCGGGCACGGAGGCGGCATAAGGCAGCGAGATCCAGCGGTGGCGACCACGGGAGACGGTGGGGAGGCCGGATCCGGCGGCGGAGATGCTGGATCCGGGCTTGCCAGGCGATAATGGCCGGTTGGAGCGAGGAGTCACGACGACCGCCGAAGAGGCGCAATGGCCGGGTTCGCTAGGCGGCCGGATTCGAGCCAGCGGCGCGGCGATGGATGGATCTGGCGGGGCTCCGCCAGATCCGAGCTCGGCGGCAAAAAAGACGGCCGGATCCGGACTTGGCGGTGTCGGAGGTAGCCAGATCTGGCGGCGGCGCGGCGGCCTCGGGTGCGGGCAACAACGGCAACAGCGTCACTAGCGCGAGGCGGCGTCGAAGTCTTCCTGGCGGTGGTCTCGGGTTCGGGTCCGAGTCTTCTCCCGGCGAGGGTGGAGGCGACGGGCGGCCTCAGGGGCGACGACGGCGGCATGCGAGCGTTGTCGGTGTAGCGGCGACGACCACTGGCGCGGGCACCCATGGCGACGGCGTCGGAGCGCCGGCGAGAAGCGGAGCGGCCGATGAGCGTCGGCTCCTCTTGAGGCAGCGGCGGCCCAGCGACGGCGTCGAGGAGATGACCACCCCTAGGAGAGGAGATCGACCTCCCGGGGGCAGCAGCAATAGCGGAAGTAGATGAGGTTAGGGTTTCAACCTAAGCTCTGATACCATGTTATGAATATTGTGTGTATATTGAAGAGGCCTAATAGGCAATATATATAGGGAGTACAAATGAATATTACAGGGGAATATGCCACATTGGATAAGAAAAGAGAGACATATAAGGAAATGAATAATACAATTCATGTTCCATCTCTTCCCTTAACATTATTAACCCTTTCGATTTGAGGTAAATGTTGCCTTTCAATGATACAAATAGTCTACAGATCCATGACCATGAATTTATTATTTCATCACTTGATTATTGGTAACTAATATTTCATTTCCCCCTGTCCTGAATAAATTGCAAAGAAATCACTATCTGTCAAATGGTCATCGCAAGTAGTGTATTTTATTTGACTTTGATTTGTACTGGCATCTAACATGAATACTGACATTGTTCATGTGCTTTGATGCACACTCATACGGAGCTTTAGAGAGCAAGGTTGTCATGACGTTCCGGCAAGTCGAAGCGAGACCGGGGTGCCTGGACGCGTATTCAACTAGGCGCCCGCCATGGCGACAGTTAAACGATAGTAATTAGACAATAGTAATAAATACAAGTAATACCTTATATGACCAAAAATTATATAATCATGCAACATAATAGCCATTTTTGTTATTTGTATGTACTGTAGGGGCTATTTGCAAATATACATATACATATATGGGCTCTGCTCTTAGCCCAAACCACCTTATTGCACTAGACCCTTTAGGGTTAAGGTTAGGAGCCACCACTGATGGCCACCAGCCGCTTGTTTGCTCTTCCCGACTGATGCCGTTGCCTTGGGCTCGACCCGACGCCGTCGCCTCCTCAACCAGCCACTGCCGTCGGCCGCCTCCAGCTGCTGCCTTTGGCCAGCTCCATCTCTTCTTTGGCCACCGCCTTGGGCTCGCCTCGACGCCGCCGCTGCCTCGACCCGTTGCTCCTGTTGGCGCCCAGCCACCTCCTCCCGCGGCCTCCGATCACCTCCGCCCTCCTCCGGTCGCCTCCTCCGTGCTCCGTGCCGTCGGCCTGCGCCCATGTTGGCCCTCCTCTGGCTCCGACCAGCCGCCCCGACTGGAAAAGTTGGACGGGAGACCCAGGCATCGAGCTCTGGGCGACTAGATGCCTAGTAGTCACCTGGCAATGACTAGGCGACGCCGTAACAACCATGTTAGAGAGATTTGGCAATCATGGGGGAGAAGTTCTGTTGATGGTCATTGTTTTTGCATCACAGTCCATGGGCAGCACACTCCACAGAAGGTAGTATTTGTGATACATCTGTAATCTATCTGAATAGCTAGTTTGTTCCGTACGATTGAATAAATGATGTTGATTGCTCATTTTGTTCCCAGACCACCAATTTGTAAGCCTGATTTTGTGTTCACTACATTGTGGTGTCTATATGTTATTGTACTATTGCAATAATATGATTTTTCTTTCTTAATTTTTAAATGGTCGTGTACCTTAATAAAGTGCTAACAGATTGGCTGACTCATGTCAGCTTGAACTCAAGCTACATGAGGTATTCGGCAGAAAAGCTAAATTGTGATTAGACCCTTGTAAACATGCATTATTCTAGATAAGCTCTTTAGCATGTATGTAAATCCTAATCGAAAAACCATTTTATACTTATCCATGAGCAAATCCAAATACATAAACAAATAAAACTGAAAAATGGATTTCACATTCATCAAAATTGACAGGACAGCACAAATGAAGTCAAGGATATAAGAATGTGCAAGATTGATCTTTCTATATGTTGGATAAAAGAAGATACATTGTACTTCAGACTTATACAGAACAATAACGCCAGAGATCTGCCATCAATCCAAGTCCACAATTCCAAAATTGGAGAGAAGGATATTCACTTGCTGAACAAAATCCGAGCCTGTTGCGTACTCTGTTAGCATACCTACTGCAAACCCAAACATAGCCCATCTGCGAGATTTTTAACAAATCAGAATCGCCATAGAGGAACAAGCAATCTTAACCTATTTAATAACACACTGAACCTGAAGTCTACATCAGCCTTCATTTTTAGCATGCTTGTCGTAGTTAGCAGTAGCCTGTATGAGTAACTACTTAGATCATGATAATTTACAGTAACTTTACTAGGACCTCGTTGTTAATGACTCGGGAACATGCTGAAGTACTAGTTATTAACTAATCAATCGCAACTCTGTTGTTCGTTTTACGGCATGCTGTTTGTAGGTCAATAAATATTCCTAGTTCGTGAACTGAAAATTTCATCTAATCACCTAATTGCTAATAGAAAAAGTCTAACCAGCATGTGCCTACTTCAAAGAACTTTTTGGTTAAGAAATTTGATGCCTCTTGCAGGGGCAAGCATACCTTCCATTGGCAATCTCATTCTTGGCCAAGAACCCAAAGAAGGGCCCCTGGTCGGCCTCCTCGAGCTTCTTCTGCTTGAAGTAGTCCTGCAGGTCCTTGGCCACCTTCCTCTGGTACTCCAGCGTCACAACCCCTGCCACCGGGGCCGAGGCCTCCACCGGCTTCGTCTCAGGGGGAGGCGGCGACGACGACGTCGGTGCAGCCTGCTTCACCGGGGTCGGCGGCTGGGACAGTGTCGGAGGGGTGGACAGAGCCGGCGTCTTGGGAGGCATAGGCGGCGGCGGCGACAGGGGAGGCGCCGCGGGTCTCCTGGGCCCCTCCGCCTTGGAACTCCTGATCACGGCGAACGACCTGCATGCGCGGTGGGGAGGCGAGACGCCTCCCGCCACCTTCACCTTGATGGAAGGGATGGAAGGTGCCAAAGACATTGCTACGCTTGAGCTCTGCAGGGTGGTTCTTGTTCTTGGGATGGTATGAACTGGGAGAACGCGTGGAGAAGGTTTGGACACGCACACGCACTCGTTGTGGATAAGAGTGTGTGGTGCCAAGTTTCTTCCTCTCCAGACAGGCGCCAAGGCGTTGGGGGTGTAACGTGGAGTAGCCGGTGTGTGACGGCGATTTTGCCGTGTGGCGCTTTGTCGTGAGTGGTGTTTGTGAGGTTTGCAGGGACTCGACATGGGCACAGCACATTCAGACATTCATGCGTACTGCGATTGTCCCCGTCACCCCGTGCACTCGCCACTGACTAGCACGGTTGGGCTTTGGAAAGTTTGGACAAAAATAGCACTGTTGCTTCTAAAATTATCAGATATAGCTTTCAAATCAGCGTAATTTCATTTCTAGTCTCCTCTCTCACCGCTCTCTCACGGCACGATTTCCTAGCGCTGACATGTGGCAATTGTGCGATCGGAGACCCCACGACACCGAAATCGTACGGTCCGTGACCGCACGACTACTGTTTATGGGTTGATCGTGTGGTTGGGGACCGCATGACCACTATTCATGAGATTTGGAGAACGACATACAAGATCAAGAAGACAACACTATGTACTTGCATCAAAGAAAGGACAACATTGCAAGGGTTTTGGAGAATGAACTTCTACAAGATCACCGTGACGAATCATTGCAATTTGAAGATTATGACACTGGTCAACAAGCACGAAGAAGTGATGACCATGCAAATTCAAGAACCGGGATTGCTGGACCACAAAGAGGAAGACCCAAGAAACAAAAGAATACAACACCGGCACCACACATTGAAGAAACCATGGAAGCTTATTTTGATTTCAGAAAAGAACAAGCTAGCATGAAAGAGCAAGCCTCATAGCAAGGAAATGAATACTCAACAAGATGCTTTGAAGTTCTGCATGCCATGAATAATGTATAAGATGAGATCAAGATCTTTGCCTCCGATGTTTTCAAGAATGCAACAAACCAGGAGATTTTTCTATGATAGGAGTCAAGACTGCGTGGTTTGTGGTTGAAGAAGGAAATAAACAAACTTGGAAATTGACTCTATGTAAGTCCTCCTGTTTTGGCCTTCTATTTTGCATTTTTTTCTTGCATTTGTTCATGCTTGAATATTTTAGTTTCTTATATCATCTGCTTGAATATTGCCCATTTAATATTGTAGTATGTGCTACCTCCATAGTATAAACCATTGGTGCAACAATTAATGGGTTTGTGGAGATATCTTTGTTGTGCTCTTCTGATGTAAAATATAATTAATTGTACCGTATCCTCTTTTTTATGTTTATCTTGCAGCATATATTAATTTTAGACTAAATATCCTTGCTCTGTTTCCCCCATAACACCATTGATCTCTCTATCTTGTTTTTTTGGCAGATCCCGTGGCATTCAATGGGCTGTGTAAGCTTGCAAACAGCCAGCTGAAGAATTTGTTCCTGTAGAGCCCAGCATCACATAGAAGACATATGGCCAATTAAGCATGTTTGAAGTTCATGATATGTCTCCAGCTTTAAGATTAGTCCAAATGTTACTTCAGCCTTCTCACTAATCTATACTTAGGATCAGCTTTAGGCACTTATTAGGACCTGCTAACCTAAACCATGTAGCGCTATGAAGACAAGGGTGTGTCTCTTGTAGTTGAAGAGCTTATTGCCTTTGCTTCTTCTAAGCAAAACAAACCAAAGCTTTATGTTACTGTCATTTGCATTTTGATCCTAGAAAGATGTTGACATGATTGCAAATCCTGAGGTTGCTAATGCATTCCGAACTAGAGCAAAGGCGCTAACTACATGGAGTGCTGGATTGCCTGCTTAGCCTTGGTTGAAGCTAAATCTATGAACTAGAAAAATATGTGCCTAGATTTGCCTGCACAGTAGGTTACTGTATCAATTTTTATTTGCTCCGAAATCCTTTTTACTGTATCACCAGATTACTGTACCAATTCTTTGCTCTGTGTTCACTGTGGCCCAAGTGGAGAGTTGCTTTTTATCCAAACAATGTTGAGAAGTGCTAAAAAACACTTGAGTGTTTTTTGGGTTAGGAGCACTCAGATTTTGAGACGTTGGATCTTCATCCAATGGATTCCGCATATCCCTTCCCCTCCAAAAAATTGAAGCTGAGGTGTTGAATCTCCATCTAACAGATTCCCATATATCTCACATCCTCCAAAAATTTATGAGTGCTCTGAATCTAGGACATTGGATGGAGATCCAACATCCAAAAAATCTAAGTGCTCCTAACCATACAAAACATTCGAGTGTTCTCTACACACCTCCAACAATGTTTACAAGGGAAAGAAATTCCTGTTGTATTTAAAGGGTTTTTCTTGTGCTCAGAAAAATACAAGTTAACACTTTTTACATGTGGAAAAATTTATAATCCTCCCAGGCAGGGCATCAGGTTATCCCTAGAAACTCCGGTTTGTGTAAGTTACTGGAACTTGAAGGCCTAACAGCTCATCGACAGGGCTCTTGATCTCTTCAAATGGATGATGAACAAGGACGCCTTCTCATGGAAACATCACGATATCCTTCTCGTGGGGGAACCACCGTGGAGAAGACGCGCACCGCCTCTTCATCCATACGGTGAGATTGTATGGCCTCCGTAATGGCAGTGCCAAGCCGAACGCGCCAACCTACACAACAGCTTTGCACATCTGCCCGGTGCTGGCCGTGCTCGTTTTCGGGAGGCAAGTCCATGCGCACAGCGCGCACTCTGAAGAATGGCCTCTGTCGCAGCAATGTCTTTGTCTGCAATTCTCTGATCAGCATGTACAGCAGTTGTGGCGCGACACTGGATCTGGAGCAGGTATTCGGTGACATGACGGTAAGAGACATCGTGTCATGGAACACGGTGATACAGGGGCTTGGCCAGAACGGTCTCGGGAGGCGAGCCCTGATGATCGCAGAGAGCGCACTGGAACTGGAAATGTACAATGGCAGCACCTTCATCGCCATGCTGACATCCTGCAGCCACACGGGGTTGGTCACCGAGGGGCTGAGCTACTTCGACGCCATGGCCGAGAAGTACGGTCTGGAACGGACACTTGACCACTACATCAGCACCATCGATCTCCTCGGCCGTGCAGGCAGGCTGGAAGAAGGGCATGACCTGCTCCTGAACATGCCGTTCGCACCAAATGCACTGGCATGGTCTACCCTCTTGCGTTCTTGCTTGGCTCGTAAGAGCTCCGTGGGGAGCATCGCGGCACGGGAACTGAAAGCTCTGCAGCCCGGTGGCGGTGGAAACTACGAGAGCTTGGTGCGCGGCTGCAGAGGCGGTGGCGAGGCTAATGAAACGCCGTTTGGTGTGGTAGGGAACGAGAAGAGTGTTGCTCACATGCCCGGATGCAGCTGGGTCATCTACCAGGTGCCTTGAGTTTATGCCCTGAACAAACTTGCCTCTATAAATTCAGCTTTAGCGTGCCAAAAACCTACAGCAGATTTGCTTTTTAGTGAGGCTTGGATTCTTGATGCTGATCCGACAAGAGATAGAAGAGGTAAGGAAAACAAGTCAGGCAATCTTCCACGGTGGGGCAGATTCAGAACAAGTTACTGTTGAAGCATCACCCTCATCAGATGAGATTGGAGAGCAAGGTCGTCTGAAACCTTAAGGAACTGCTGGCCTGCTGGGGAGACGCAGGCAGTGTAGTGGTAACTGGTAAGCAGCATAGACATAAATCTTCAATCAGTGCACTTTGTATTAGAATCATTAGATATATAGATTTATACATTCAAAAGCAGATGCCAGAAGGATGGAACCGAACTAGAGTAATATTTGAACGTGAAGCTGTACAGGATAAATTTCTGCAAAAATGCAACTTAGAGAAACGGCAGCACATGACAATCCTTTGCGGACAAATAATAGCAGTGTTCTGACACTATACCCAACAAGAATGTGTTTCAAAAACGATCCAGAGGGCACTAATCCACTGCATGTATGAATTAGCTGTGATGCTGAAACACTGTCATCAAGTCATCATATCTGAGAAATGTCTTGTCACAGCAATTTGCATAAATTAAGACAGCTCGTACGACATTTCTTTCCACTACAATTCTATTTCATGGCATCACTATAACTAAAGGGGAAGAAAAGGCTACAGTTTAATTACAAAGCAACACAAAATGGGGGAAAAAGGGGGAAATTGAAGACTACTTTCCCATTCGTTCCTGTTATTGGGTTGTTTATTGGCTAACACAGCACAGCGCCAATTACATGATATATTATCTAACTGGATGCTATTGGATAACATCAACTGAAATGGTGAGTCAGGGTTCAGGACCAGCAGCAAGATGTTGAAAACCCCTCATTGAAGCATCTTGATCTATAAGGCTATACAAGAAATTCATCTATCGACAAAAGCTTTGCAGCAGAACACCAGCGTTGTCTCAACATGTTGTACTGATTGAAACCAAATGCATGGCATGGATTGTAGAGCAGATCAGCAAGCTCTAAGAATCTGCATTTATCAAGTGTAGTGAGTTGTAGGATTCATGTACTAGAGTGCTCATCGCATAAAATATTCTAACAAGAATGTGCTCAGTTTACCGCAGAGGAAGCATTTCTGTTTTGCACTGTCAACATGACAGCATCAAGAAAAGCCTTTGCGGCTTCAGCCTCAGCTTCTGCTGCCTCTGCAACCTTTGCTGCCTCTTCAGCTTCTGCGACAGCTACTTCTGCTTCGGCAACTGCCTTGGCAGCAAATGCTGCTGCCTCTTCCTTAGTCATGCTTTTCATCTTTTCCAGTTCAGCATCCACTTGAGGCTTGGTTAGCTGTTTAACACTATTATTTTCTCTGTTCATGTCTTCAGTGGAATACACCTTGGTGCTCTTTCCACCTACGGAAATCAAACTCGGTGCAATTCTGTATTTCTGGTTTACCTACAACCACGATTGAAGTGGTAGCCAACTTGAAGTGTGTCTTTTTTAGTATTTTAGTAGATGATAAACCACACATTCGTGCATGCAAGCACACACAGAGATAGTACCTTGATCAATTTTCCAGTAGCAACCAATGCCTTCAATTTTGTAGACAGTAATCGTTGAAAATCATCAGGTGGCCAGTATTGCTCCTACATATACAGACAAGTCTCGTTAGTCATCCGTGAAATCAATAAAGAAGATTAATATTTTTGCAACAGAAAAGAATTAAAATAATGGAAATAGTTGACCTTCCAAGACAAAACTTGATGCACAGCAAAACAACAAATAATATCAGTAAGGAAATAAAAGAAGATATTATTGTTAGTTTTAATCTTGACTTAGTTTTGCATGAGTCAGGTAATTAGTGCATCCAAGTCATGATCCATAAAAAACAGATCTGGAACTAGTCTTTACATGCATGTGTGCACGTTTTGGCTGGAGCCATGCAACCGGTCAATTTGCATGCTGAGTCAATTAGTGCTAGTTAAGGTTGTTAGTTATGATCCGAGATGACCACGCCAGGCACCGAAGAAATGGGTGGGCCGAGTCTTGCGCCCACATGCATGACGTGCGTATGGTCTCCAGGAGCGTTACAGGACTATGTGCTATTTATACCCCTCATGTACTCAGCTTAAAGATTGAGCAATGAACAAAAGGAAAGAAGACTATCTGTGCGTGTGTGTTTTTTCCTTTATGTTCATTGTATCCAGTGTGTGTGTGTGATTGTTTTTTTCTGGGCCAACAATTGGTATCAGAGCCTGGTGAATGCCCAAAATAATGCTGAGAAGAATGGAGATCGTCGACCCGGAGGCGTCAGCATCAGTAAGCGCACCAACGAAGGAGAGTTCCGCGGTAGCACTTCACTATCATGTGTTCACAAGGAGCAACTATACGACGTGGATGATAAAGATGAAGGTATTCATGAAGGCCCAAGGTGTATGGGACGCCATCAAGTTCGACGACGCTGACACACGCAAGGATCAGATGGCGTTGGCAGCCATCTACCAAGGTATTCCTGAAGACATGCTCCTCCTGTTGGCTGAAAAAGAGAATGTCAAAGCCACGTGGGAGACGTTGAAGACCATGCACATGGGAGCCGAGCGCGTGAGGGAAGCCAAGGTACAGACCCTCAAATCCGAGTTTGAAGTGCTGCGTATGACGGAGTCGGAGTCGATCGATGACTTCGCCATCCGGTTGACAACAATTGTCAACAAAATCAGAGGGCTCGATGACAAGATGGACGAGAGCTACGCGGTAAGAAAATTTCTTCGTGCAGTTCCCGCCAAGTTTCTACCGGTAGTCTCCCCAATTGAGCAGTTTGGTGACCTCAAGACAATGACAATCGAAGAGTTGATCAGCCGCTTAAAGGCACATGAAGAACGGTGGGTATCTCATGCTATAGGTGCAGGGGATCAACACCTACTATTGATAAGGAGCGAGTGGGAGGCCCGATCCAAGAAGAGTTATGGCTTCGACAAGAAGAGCGTTTTTGACAAGACGAAGGTATGTTGTTACAACTGCCAGAACTACAGACATTTTGCAAGGGAATGCCACGAGCCGAAGAAGGAGGTGGCTCTTCTTGCTCCAGTGGGTGCAGAGGACGAGCCAACACTGCTTTAAATCCAACAAGAAGTCTTCATTTTTTATTTGGTGAAATTTAGTTGAGTTCGTGTAAGAGTATTAGTGCACGATTGCATTTTGAGTCATTTGGCACAATAGGTGTGTTGCATGTATCATTTATTTGGTCGTGCACGTAGGAGGTGTGTTACATACGTGCACATAGTCGTATCGTGCTTGTGCACGTAGATGTGTCAGTGCATGATGTAATGTGTCTGTGAGTCCTTGTAGTTGTGTCCAAATTCTCATGTGTGTATGCTCTGATGAGTCTCCGTCGCCGTCAAGTTGCGTCATCGGCGAAAGACAATTGGAGCTGAGGAAGAAGTCAAAGTTGTCGGTAAGGTGTGTCACCGACAGTGAAGAAGCAGGAGACGCCAGCAAGTTGTGTCACTGGCAGCATGGTCAACAAGAAGAATGCAAAACTCCTTAGAGATGTGTCAGGAGATCGGACTTCATCTTGTGAGGTTTAGCAAGTCAAGATTAAGGGGGGGATTGTTAGTTTTAATCTTGACTTAGTTTTGCATGAGTCAGGTAATTAGTGCATCCAAGTCGTGATCCATAAAAACCAGATCTGGAACTAGTCTTTACATGCATGTGTGCACGTTTTGGCTGGAGCCATGCAACCGGACAATTTGCATGCTGAGTCAATTAGTGCTAGTTAAGGTTGTTAGTTATGATCCGAGATGACCATGCCAGGCACCGAAGAAATGGGTGGGCCGAGTCTTGCGCCCACATGCATGACGTGCGTATGGTCTCCAGGAGCGTTACAGGACTATGTGCTATTTATACCCCTCATGTACTCAGCTTAAAGATTGAGCAATGAACAAAAGGAAAGAAGACTATCTGTGCGTGTGTGTTTTTTTCCTTTATGTTCATTGTATCCAGTGTGTGTGTGATTGTTTTTTTCTGGGCCAACAATGAGCGATGATCATTACAAATACCTCAATGTATGTGGCAATGGCCGTTTTATTAGACCCAGAAGACTCCTTAAGTTTCTTTATAGCCTCTAATATGAGGTCATCAAGCCTGCAAAAATGACAGAAATACATCAAGAATATCACACTGGATGACCAAACATTAAGAAATTAGTAGGCTGAATGCACTGAGGAGCTGGAGAGTAATAGAGAAAAGTGCAATGAATAAAGCAATGCCTTCCAGACTTGAAGCATTATCCCAGTTCTGTATTAACAAAAGTACAGAGGCAGGTGTAATAATATGCTACCAACTATGCAACTAGAGCAAAAATATTGACTGTTTCATCTCAAAAACTAAAAACCAAGCAAAGGATTGCATTTCACACGGTACTGTCTGAGTTGTGGAATGAAGGGGGTATAATTGCTGCGCTGCCACCTTTTTTGGTGTAGCGTTGGATATGCCCCTAGTCATCTCAACCATCAATTATTATAACTGGAATTTTTTTCAAAAAATTGTGAAGTGTGTTTCGAACCTATGATTTCCACCATATGAACAATTTGCTGCATACGATCACATGTGAAGCCCTAGACTAGTTGTCTCAAAGGCGGGTCAGCAACCCTAATATGGTTTGTAAAGAATTTCCATTCCAATCAACTTGTCAACCTAAATGCCTACAAGTCTGACACTAGTCAGTCAGAACTTCCACAGTGATGGGGGATCCTATCATGACAATAGCAATTAGCATTCCAAGATATTCACATACAATATATTCACCAAATCAAACCTGGACAACCAAAAATCATGCAGGATAATTATAAAATGAATATGAAGCACATTTGATAAAATATTTCTACCGAGTCCACTAACCTAGCAACTGACTTGTCTGTACTGCTCTCAAGCTGCATGGGCTCAACAGCCATTGCCAACGGTTTCGCATCAATGACTGTATTATGAACACCATCCAGGTTATTTGTATCGACATCCATTGGTTCAGCGATAACCTTAGGCACACGCCTGCCTTTCTTCAATGCCATTCTTGCCTTCTCTCTTGACCCATATCCTCCAGCAGTGACACTCAAGTTGCGCCACTTGTCCTACACAATCAGACCATACCAATCACAATAAGATTCATTTACACTCAATGATATATGGAAACATTGAAAAATATTATTGGAAAGTCAAGACAAATGGCGTATAAAAATTAGCATTAAACTACAAAACAACTCCGAATTAGGGCAAGGTGCCTAGCTCTAGGAAAACTAGAGCAATAGCCCACTGGATGCATTTCGAACTCTTTTCAAAAATGAATTTCCCAACTGTTTACTCAAACTGGTACGCCACTTAGTCCACAGTTCATGGAAAGCAATAAAACGTGACCCATTTTGATCATTACTTACAACCAAATTATTATTTTTTTCATCTAACAAACAGAATTCAACAATGTAGCAAAATCACTAATACCAAACGAAAAAAGAAAAGCTCTAAAACCAACTCGTTGCATCATCAAAACTGCCCCCAATTTTTTTTCCTAAAAAGATTATAAAAATTAGTTCTAATGGGAGAGACTTGCCAAGCAATCACCCAATCCTAACACCAAGGTGAACAAGACCTCTGTCTGGAATTAAAAAAGGTAACTCATAGCTCTGATGATAACTTTCAAGAGGTCAAAATGGCAACACGTTTTATCATTGTCCCAATTGAACAAATGAGATTGAAATTACTCTTGCCGATCCGTCCAAAACCGTAAAAATTGACTCACAAGGAAATCTTTCCAATCAATTACGCAATATCAACACGACAACCGCCTAAATCCCGATCTAGAACAAAGACCGCAATCTTTCGCCGAAAGTTTGCGTACTTCCCAACCGATCGCCAAAACCCACCGCTGCAATTCACGCAAAAGGGCAACCCCCTCCGCCGATCCAATCGGCACGGGGGTGCAAGAATCGCGCCGCCCACCTTGAGGTCAACATTGGATCGGAGGCGCAGAAGGGCGCTGAAGTCCGGGTCGCGGAGGATGGTGCGCCACTTGCCGGGCCCGTGCTTGGCCACGCCGGCCTTGAGCGCGGCCTCCTCCTCCGGCGTCCACCTCTGCTTCGGCGCGCCCATCGCTCGCGCGCCCGCAAACAGCACCGCGGGGCAACAAAGAAATCGCCCCAAGAACCGAGCCTCCTCTCGGGCGGGCGTTCTTGATCGGGGCAATTCGATCCGACCCCGGAATCGGCCGCTGAATTCGGGTGGAGATCTGGCGGGACGGGGTCAGGGGGCGATCGGGGCGCGGGGAATTCGGGGAGGATTGCCTCGGGGATCGGCAGGAGGAGGGGTTCTAGGCGAGGGTGGCATGAGATGAGGACGAGGAGGCCATGGCTCGGAGAGGCGCAGGTTATGTGGATTAAAAAAAAATTAGAATGGAGTTTTGTTTTTTAGAATGGAAGGGGATTAATTGGGAGTCGCGTACTGGCACTGCTCTGGGACACCACCCAGTTGCTCTCCACCGGGAGGGCCCACTTAATGTCACCTTTTGGGCCCCTCGTGGGCCTCGGCCCTCCGCCGCTCAGGGCTTTTGGTCCGAGACAAGCTCTAAGAGAGATTCTGACAAGAACTTTTCATCCTTTTATTCAGTTGAGCCCTCCACTCCTCGATGGTTGTTGCAACCACCTGCAGTATATTGCAATAATGTTGTTGACTAGTAGAGTATCTGTGCGTTGCAACAAAAAATCAAATAAAAGTGATACATACTATCAAATATGATCTCAAACTGAATAATAAACATCAATTTTATCTTACGTCATCATGTATCAAGCAAAACATACATGTTCACTAGG
The DNA here is from genome assembly GCA_036346245.1 of Bonia amplexicaulis. Taxonomy (NCBI): domain Eukaryota; kingdom Viridiplantae; phylum Streptophyta; class Magnoliopsida; order Poales; family Poaceae; genus Bonia; species Bonia amplexicaulis. The sequence goes on along the minus strand of CM070735.1, from coordinate 21,970,135 downwards.
ATGCCCCGATACGCGATACGGGTACGGCGATACGGGTACGGCGATACGACGATACGAAATTTTTCAAAAACAAGGATACGTCGATACGGCAATATATATATAATATATATGAAAAACGAAAAGTTTGTGACATTAGTGAACATTGAATAACTAATACAACATAACATAGCATAGGTTGATAGTTGATAAAAGATAATAATAGATTACAACTTGCAAACGGGGAGACACAAGGCTAAATTTGACTACTTCAACTTGGATGCTCATTGCCCTCCCTCATCTCCACATATGAATCCCTCAAATTCTGGCTCATCTAGTGAGAGATCAGCAGCTTCAAGAACACCAACATCATCAAAGGATTCGAAGCCATCTCCCCCAACATCCCACATTCGGGTTGGACCCATGGAATAATCATTTGAGTTTCTTGAAAGGAGACGCAAGTTGTTATGCACAAACACTAAATCCTCAGCACGTTCAGGTGTAAGCCTATTTCTTCTTATGCTATGGACAAATCCATAAGTACTCCAGTTTCTTTCACAACAACAAGAAGAAGATGGCTGCCCAAGTAACTTGAGAGCTAATGCTTTCAACTCAGGGGTTCTAACTCCATAAATGCCCCACCATTGCTTTGGTTCAAGATGGGCTCTATCTTCAATTGAGTCAAAATCATCGTAGCCTTTCCCAAAGAGGGAGAAATCAGCAAATTGTTGCTTAATTTTTCTCAGGTCCTCCACAATAGGGTAAAACTTTCTAAAGCATTTGTTCCTCATTTCTGAAATTTCAATGTCCTCATGGGGGGGTACACGGTTAGAACCTTGAGAAAGCCAATTTGGACTATAGTACCTATGAATGAAGACATGAATAGCAAATAAAATGTCAAGAATTCAAGAAAGTGGGAATGAAATGACAAGGAAAGAACATTGTATTTTACCTCGGATTTAATGAGTGTGCCAAACAATGAAGAGGTGTATTGCTTTTGCCCCACCGATCTACTAAAATGGCATGAACAATATTGTAAAAGATAGAATGTTCATGCAGCTCCTTTCCTTCATATCGATAAATGCTAGCTTTCACCTTCTCTATCATGGTGTCCCACATCTCATATATCAAATGGAGACATGGCTTGTTGGTGTCGGCTGCTCGTAGCATTGAATAGATGGGCTCGGTGAAATCCAGGATGAATCTGATTTTATCCCACCACACATCATTAAGAACCTTATCTTTCACAAATTGTGCTTTGCCTACATCATCCTCCCTATATGCAGCCCATTTGTCGCTAACAATCATTAGCACAAGTGATTCCTTGAGAAGAATAAGCCTCTTTAACATGACAATTACAGATGCAAATCGTGTGTCAGCAATTGCAAGAAACTTGAGTTTACTAAACTCATTGAACATTGACAATCTCATGCCGTGATTCATGATGAAATTCTTGATCATGTTGGCATCCCCTGCAATCTCACTTATCCACATGAGTTCATCATTTTCACCATCATTGTTTTTTGCAGAACATATGTTCTTCAATGCCAAATTCAATGTGTGAACAACACATGGAGTCCAAAAGATATGATTGTACCTCTGTTCAACGATCATCCCAACAGCTTTGCAATTTGCAGCATTGTTTGTAATCACTTGGACAACACTCTTTGCTCCAACTTTTTCTATCATGGCAATCAACTTCTCGGTAATGTATTCCTTTTTCTTCACCTCTCCTTCGGTGTTAATTCCTCTCAGGAATATTGGTCCACTCTCTGTTATAGCTAAGAAGTTGATAAGTGGCCGCCTCTGAGCATCCGTCCACCCATCAGATGCAATAGTCACTTCTTTCAAGGGCCATGTGGTCTTGATAGGCTCTAACAACTTCTCAACATTGCTCTTCTCTTGTTGGAGGAGAGTTGTCCTCAACATGTATCCCGGAGGTACATACCCACCCATATTGTTATTTGCAATAAAATTGTAAGAGGCTCGATAATTTGGGTTTCTTGCCAAGTTGAAGGAAATACTTGAAAAATAAACATAACAAAATAATGTAGCAAGAGTCAGTTGACAATTTGACATGCTTCAAATAAAATGAGAAGTGGAATATAAGAATAATAAGATGCAAAGTGCAAACCTCCAGTGTAGAACATTCTTGCAATAAGAGCATCAGCCATCTGGCGAAGTTCGACATGAAAATTTTCTACAATCCCTGTCTGCTGCTTTCTTCTCTTTGATGTCGTGGCTTCAGAAAGCGCTACATGAGAGCTCACTGGCATGGGAACACTCTTGGGGGCGCTCATTCTAGTGGTCGATCACCGCAAAGAACTTCATTGCGGTTGCTCAAGGATAGGAACTGTCACCTTATGACAAACCTTAACACCTTGCCCTGAAATCTTCAACAAATGTGCTTTCACTCTAGAATAGCTCCCGGGTATAATGTGACCACAATATCGGCATTCTGATTTTGCATTTCCACCAAACTTGCCACCGGTTTTCTCAATTATTTTAACATGATTCCACAAAGGAAATCTATGGTTATCATTCTCTCCGCTACCACCAACAGCAGACGAATTGACACTACTACCACCGGTACCAGTGCTCTCTATTGGAGTACTTTCACTTGCCATCTCTATTAAAAATATATTACAAAATAATTCAGCACAAAATGTAAAGATCTCACATTAAAATTTTATATGATAGTATTGTTAATTTGTCATATATTTATGGTACAAATAATTAAATGAGCAACTCAAAACAAATCCTATATTACACAGGTCAAGCAATGAGCGATGCGACGACGGCGACGGCGGCGTGGCGGCGAGTGTAGCGATGACGGCATGGCGACGAGCGGCGGCGATGGCGGCGGCGCGGCGGCAGCGGCGGCGACGGGCGACGGCGACGGACGGCGCGAGCGGCAGCGGCGGCGGGCGGCGCCAGGCAGCGGTGGCTTCATTGTCTTCTCTGCAGATCTGGGGTCGTTGGTGGGGTTGGTGAATGGTGCATGGTGGGTTCGGCTCTTCGAGCGTATGTAGGTCACGGTGGGGTGGTTTGGGCTGTGTCTCTATTGGGCCTTTGGGCTGATTTCTTCATGGGTAACAATTTAATTGGGCCGGCGTATCGCAACCGTATCGCAGCGTATCGGCGCCGTATCGGAGTATTTTTCTTTTTTTTTTCCGGCCGAAATTCACCGATACTCCGCCGATACCGTATCGCCGCGTATCGGAACGTATCGCCGTATCGGATACGTATCGGACACGGATACGGCAGCTTAACGGAGTATCGGTGCTTCTTAGCATGTTCATACTCGTAAATAAATCAAGCATCATATTAGTGAAGCATGATAGAACAAACACCACATACAACAATATGTACAAAATGATAATAAACAGTATTTTTTCATAGTATGCTTAATACATAAATAATTGTTAGATCGTCTTGGAGAATAACAAATCAATTGATAAATAGGACATCATGCCATAAACATTTCAAAGAATAGGACATCATGCCATAAATAGGGCAAAGAAAAAAACATATCCACATTTCCCAGATTTCTTGTGTTCAGAACAAGCGGATCAAGAAGACACCGCTTATCTAGGGTCAAGCTGCCTTGCAAAGTGCAGACTCTGTTTGCCAAACATTTGCCAATCTTTTTGTCTTTGAGAGCTAAAAGAAAAAAGATCTATTCATCGATTACACAAGATCTTTACGTGATTCTTCGCAGTGATCATTGATCACTTCACCAACTTTGTTCAAGTTATGCTGTAGAAACATGACTCCAAAAAGTTCATGTAGTAGAGACTTCAGTGCTAAGATCTGACACAACAAGACTTCCAGCGATCTAGTCCCAGAGGCAAACAACCTTCACCAACCAAGGATAAGAGGGAGTACCTTATCTTTACTTCTCTACCTGTAACAGCTAAAAATTTCTCAAGGGAAGAAGAAAGAATAGTTAAGAACATTGCGGTAAATTAGCCCTATTGTTTTTATTTACCCCCCTGCTGACATGATTATGTCTTAGAAGTTACCCAAGGGCGATGGGATAAAAGGATCATCATGTCATGTTAGCATGTTCACGCCCTTTAATTAAACCCCAATGCGGAGCGATTGACAACAACATTATTACCGGTACAATCGCAACAAGATGCCTTGTTTTTACTGCAGTTTTTCCAGTGTTTCAGTCATTCAGATTGGGACTGTCTGTGCTTTATTTGAACATTATCCTGTCCTTTAATTGTTTTACTGCTGTTTTTTCAGTTTTCCCAAGCTTTGTCAAGATCACTGTTTGTGCCCCTTTGTACTTATCAACAATGCTGTTTAATTTTAGCACTTCCCCTTCATCCTTTTTTTTGCACTTTTTAAAAGAAAAACAGCAGGAAAGGATCCTACTGTATGTAATTATGTATATTTGATATATAAAAAGAGTTGATTTTTGCATTCTGATCAACTTTTTTTTGCATGCATGTATTCTTTATTCAGGTTAGAGAGAACAATTCATGATCAAAAAAGGATGAGCACGTTTCAAAACAATTCATATAAACAAATCGATTTCACATTGTGTTTACATTAGGTTTCCAAGCATACACAAATGAAAATATAAAGAAAATAAGTCCAATAGCGTTTAGAAATAACAGGACAAATCAAACGAAATTATAATAAAGAAATTTACCAACAATCAGGAGAGGAAGATGAATGTAAACCTTTTCTTTTCCATGTTTCCTACAAGAAGTTCAGCATAACCAAAATAAAATAAGAAAGCATTTCCAGAATTACATATTTCTTCTCAAATAACCTGTAAAGCACTTAGGAAGCAGCAAACAAAATTGAATAAACACACAGTAATATCAGGGAGAGCTCCACATTTGTTGTAGAGGCTGACAATTGTTTTTTGTTCATGTTCATTCATTTGGTGGAGAATTATGACACCTCAGATTGCTCCACTTTAAATAGTTTAGTCTCCCTTCTACAGGTAACAAAAAATGAACATTGATCATGCCCCGAGAGACACATAGTGTGTTTCGTTTAGCTGTTTTGATTGGCCTACTGGCCACAATTCTTACATGGGTCACATTTTTAATCTAAACACACAGTGTTTACGTGTGAACGTGGTTTAGTGCTTTAATATGCAAAAAGGAAAAAAAAACAAAGAACAATGAGGACAAAAGAATAAATGGATGATATACCACAATCAACAAACACATCGGAACGCAATATGCTATCTGTTTCCATAGGATGGTAAATAGATATATGTATAATAGATTACCATAATAGATTACTGCGGCCACAAATTCAGACTGCCACCAACTCTACGCATGTTGAGCTAACAAATTGACGACATCACTACCATAACAAATAAATCATGTGATCTACTCTAACAGCAGCAATTTTGCAATAGGAAACTCTCGTCTCATCCATGGACTCACTACGATCTGTAAAATCTACCAACCACATAATCTGTACCAGTAATAAACAACTAAAATTTTCAAGCAAAATGAAAAACAATTCATATAAACAACTAAAATTTTCACTTTAAATTGATCGCTGATCCGTTTTACTGTTGGGGCCATCAAAACAATGTTTGGACTTGTAATGTTCTAACACAGCCATACCAAACTCAAAATGTGGTATTTGCAGAATCAAGAGCATGGAACTTCCACCTCTATAGAAGCTTGAAGATTCAAAAGCTCTGTAAATTAAATTCATATAAACAACTCATACAACAATCAAACGAAAAATCAAGCAAAATGCAAAACAATTCATATAAACAACTCGATTTCACATTGTGTTAACATTAGGTTTCCAAGCACACACAAATCAAAATGTAAAGAAAACATCCCTAACAAAACATACCTCACATGAAGGGAAATGATAATGTGGTGGTACTCACCTTGCCGCTGTCGTAGCAACGAAATGAAATAGGAGATGTCGAATCCTTGTTCACATTGGAGACTCAAGCACCAGTGTTTTCGCAATATGAGCAAGAAGTAGTAGCAGGTAATAAGACCGAGAAGTACCTAATAGAAGAACCTAATAAGGAGAACGAGAGGAATAAATAAGGAGGAAGTTACCTAAATGCAACTGTTATTCAATCACGTTCGCGCTTGCAACTGCCGATTCTTATGCCACGTTTGGCCACATAACTCCTCACTTTGTAACCTCTGCGGCTGCAGCTGCTCTTGCCCCACCTTGCTCTCAGCTGATGCACACCACAACCCACGCCAGTGAGGACTGTGGGCGGCGGGGACTTGGAAGTGGGGGCGGCGCTGCGAGGCGACGTGGCGTAGCTCACCAGATCTGGCCGGAGTTGGACAAGGCTGACTGTGGGCGGCGGTGACTTGGAAGTGGGGGTGGCGCTGCGAGGCGACGTGGCATAGCTCACCAGATCCGGCGTGGACGGGGCTGACCAGATCCAATGTGGTAGAGAGTTGCGGGCGTGGCGGGGCGGCTGCGGCGGGGAGGGACGGTGAGAGGGGAGAGCAGGGGAGGGAATCGGTGGGGAGGAGGCACGGTTGGCGGAGGAAGGGAGAGCAGCGTCGCCACCGGATCCGGTGTGGGCGAGGCGACCAGATCCCAGGGCGTGGATGGCGGCGTTGCGGGGGTAGCGCAGGGGTTGATCTGGTGTGGCGGGGAGGGACGGTGAGAGGGATAGGCGGGGAGGGAATCGGTGGGGAGGCGCCGTTTGGCGCGAAGGAAGGGGAGAGCAGCGTCGCCGATAGGGACGGTGGGAGGGGGAGACATGGCGTGGAGCAGCACGGAGGAGGTGAGCGAGAGGAATCGGCGGGGAGGAGGCGCGGTGCGGGACGGTGGGAGGGGAGAGCAACGGCGCCAATCGGATGAAGGGATGAGCGAGCGGATTGTCGGCGCGGAGAAAGCGAGGAAAACAGGGGATAGAATCACTGGGAGTAGGAGGCCCACACGTCGGCGCGGTTATGTCTGTGAGGGGATTGGGGAGGACGGACGGACTGCCACCAACTCCAATTTTTAAGTAGTAGAGATACTGCCAAGTGCTCTCCTCTCCTTTCTCAATGCTGCTTACATTGGTCTATGTTATACAATCTTTCTAGTTAGAGACGTACTGATGTAGTCTACCAAAAAGGTGCAGATTACTGCCAACCCTAACTAAAGCTCGACTGCATGGTTTCTTAACCGAGAAGTGAGAATAGTCGTCCTAGAGCTCAACCGATCATTTGTGTTTGCTTGTCATTTTAGGATAGAAAAATCCTCGCTAATTGATGGCATTTGTGCCTAATTTCGATCTGTGTTTTACAATCCTGCGAAGTGATTTCTTGCATACATGAAAAAACATAGTTTCAGTCGAATGATTTTTGAAGCCTCTTGTTCACCCCCAGTTTCCTCGATCTTATGTACTAGGTGCCGCTCGATTGGGCTGAAATAAGCTGACTTATGGCTGAAATTGTATTGTAGTGGGCTGAAATTATATTGTAGCTGATGGTGGATTATTTAGCGTAACTTGCTATAAATAGTGCGGTATAAGCATATTTTTGAATTTAATTCTAGCAATAATAAAAAATATACAAGCATGACAAATATGGCATAGAAACGACTTAATCAACATATTAACATATGAATCGTTTAAGTCATTGCAAAAAAACATATGCTCAATATAAATATCATATAAGAGTTCAAGACTAGCATAGCCTCAAGAATATAAGTGTAATGAAATGCTAATCTCAACAAAAACTTAACATATATGACCAGATTCAACATATGATCAACAAATTGTGTTTTCTTAAGTGCTCTCAAAAGGCTAGTTGTACAAGATTTAATCTTGTCCATCTTCGCCATGACAAAATCTAATCTTGATTATATATGACAGTTAAAGATTAGATCTTGAGTTAAAATTAAATCTTGCTACTACCAAAGACCAACAGATCAAGAAAACAGTTTGCTGGACAGAATGAAATTACCCTTAAAATCAATCTTCAATCATACAAAGAGAATTCTATTGATTCAACAGGATAATAAGATTCGGTAGAGACCAGAAAAAAGGTCAGAGCTAACCACGGCACAGGCCTAATACAAAGATCACAGGAGATGAACAACAAACTCAAAGATCAATAAAATAACAGATTTAGCTAAAGCTCAAGACCAATTTACCATCACATTCATACATAATCTCAGTATTATGTCACTTCATGAGAGCAATCAGCCCACAACAATTTTCTTTGCAAATTTCCCGCTAATGGGACTCACTGATGTGTGAAGAATTTCACGAAATTGCAAAGAATCAACAGCAGTATACTCACAGCAATGGTGATACTCAAAATCACCGTGAAGAAATCAGAAGAGGCAAGGCACGCTCACAGTGCTGTTCCAGAAAACCTAGCACCCCTCTATGCTGTCGCAGAAGAAGAGTGTGGTAGACAGAGATACAATACCCACTCCAACCTCGGGTAGCCGATGCTAGAGACGAAGGTTAGGGTTGATGCCGCACAATACCAACGAGAGCTCCGGCCAAGAACGCTCGTGAACACCAAGAACAGGTCACAAATCTCCCACAAACACAACACAAGTCCGAGCCAAATCAACCTCTAGAGGTAAACCCCACACCTTTCCTCTTGGCCAAATCCAAGAAAAAGGCTCAAGGAAACCGCACGGGAAACCCTAGAAAAGGATTTGAGCTCCTTAGCCAACGGCGATAGGAAGAGACCCGGTTGGCGGCTTCCAAGACTCAAGATCGAAGAACCACTGAGAGAGATTTGAGATCGGAGAGGGGAGAACTCATTGCTACATCCTGCCACCAAAGAGAGGAGAGACGCCATTTAAAGAGGAGTGGGGCGGAGGCCGACGGGCTGCACCACGGCTGGCGCTGAAGTGCCCGCGCCGGTGACGCCTCCTTCGCCGCCGTCACCGCCGCTAGACTCGGTCGCCCGGGTGACGCGGTCAAAGCCACGTCGCACGCAAGAAGACGAAGCGCACGCGCACACGACCGATCACGGGAGGAGAAGCAATCTCCTTCCCTTATCACCTCGGTCGGCCCACTGACAGGTGGGCTCCACCTGTCTCTCTCTCCTTTTTTCTTTTTTAATTGGGAAATTACCGAAATGCCCTTGTAGAAACCAACATAACTAAACTTTAAAAAATTTAGAAATAGAAAAAACATGTTAGCCCATCACGGACAACGCAAACGAATACGGAAAAAAAGAACCGACAAAAAAAGCTCAAAAAAGCCAGAAAAAGATGAAATTTAGAAATAGTAAAAAATAAGTCAAAAATCAGAAGCTCAAGTCGAAATGAGCGGAGTATAAGTGGAAGAGTTTCGGCAAGGTAACATGTGATACAATGACTTTGTCACCTTTATTGCACTTTTCTAGTCTGCAGTGATTTTAACTCTTACGGATAAAATCGTACGAGGTACGCCGTAGGCAACACCTAGGGTGGGTTCGGTTTGGTTTAAAACCAGCTTATGCTCATACTGCTTATATTAATTAGCTTTTAAACGATATATTTTTTAAGACGGTGTTAATAGAAAGATTATAGAAAAAATATACTGAGTTTAGTTATACCGGCTAAAATTACATGCAACTATTTTTTTATAGGTACTACCTCTTATGAATAACTAGAATTTAAACATTTAAATTATAAATCATAAGTCATTAGACTAAAAGAATCGTGCTCGCACATACAGATTAACTTGACTGATAACTGTATGTACTACTATACATGGCAGAAACACAGCCAGAGCTAACGCTCTCATTCAATTTCACCGATATTAAACATCATTCTCACATCACCCGATCCCAGAAAGTTTATTTACCAGCAAACGCTCGATCACCAGTCTCCCTGTCACTCGTGCGAGAGCTCCCTAGGGGCGCCTGCCAGCAGGGAGGCCTTGTCCTTCACCGCGCGCTCGTCCTGCTGCCTCGCCGTCGTCACCACCGACCTCAGCGTGCCGACGAGCCCCGCGAACGACATCTCGTGCTCCATGTCGAGGCCGGCCAGCTCGCCCTCTCTCCCGAGGCCGACGCCGTCGAAGGGGAACGGCAGGTTCCGGTACGCGCCAATCACGTAACTGTCAGAATAACATACATGTTATCGTACACTACGCCATACATGATGGATCTCAGTCAGTTCAGAAGTTTTCTGGTTGCTGCAATGTGCTGTTTAGTCAGGGTTGTACCGAGGTCTGGAGCCCCAGAAAGGCAGGGTAGTGTGGAGGAAGCGTGCCATCGTGCGCTCCGTATAGGTGTCCATTGAGCCAGATTTAGGCCTGTTCGTTTTGGCTTCAGCTTTTGACTTCTGGCTTATTTTTCACTATTTATAATTTTATCTTTTTCTGAATTTTTGGTTTTTTTGTGCTTTTTTGCCGGTTCTTTTTTTTGCCGTATTCGTTTGCGTTGTTTGTGATGGGCTAACATATTTTTATATTTTTTAATTTTTAAATTTAATTATGTTAAATAAGCCTCGTCATTCTGTGTGTTTTTCGACCACTCTGATGCTTTTCACCATAAGCCACCAAAATAAGCCAAACGATCACCACCTAAGGTCATGTTCAATATGGCTTAAGCTTATTTTGCACTATTCATAATTTCGTCTTTTTCGAATTTTGACTTTTTGAGCTTTTTGTCGGTTCTTTTTTCTCGTATTCGTTTGCATTGTCGTGATGGGCTAACATATTTTTATATTTTTCAATTTTTAAATTTAATTATGTTAAATAAGCATCATCACCATGATGTTTTTTTCACCACTCTGATGTTTTCGACCATAAGCTTTCGACTTTCAGTGAACCGATCACCACCTTAAGGTCTCGTGGCTGCATCTTAGTCCGATTTGTGTACGACACCGTCTATTTTGCTAACGGATCATATCTGGGCCAAGAGCGTGCCACAGTCTGTTTGTGATTGTGGTCAGTGCAAACGCGACAAGACAACAACTGATCCTACCTAGCTAATATAGCGCTTTTTGACCGTTTGGATGTAAAAAACTTGAAAAAAATAGCAAAAATAGCAAAAAATATAAAATTCTTCTATAAATAGGGGGCATTCGGCCTCTATTTTTCACACCTCAAACCTCACTCTCATCTCTCTGTTTAGTTATGAAAAATCTGGTAGTGTTTGCGTAAATCTAGCAAAATTAGTGAGAAATTCGTGCAAAATTCAGAAAATTCAAAAATCTTCAAAGAATTTTCTGAGAGTTGCAAAAGAGGTAATAGTGATGTCTTATTTAATTTTTTGCTATTATTTGTTGATACAATAGTAAGTTAATTGCTTTTTATTATTTCAATTTGCAGTTGATTCAATGGAGAACTACGATTCTCAACTCTCTGAATTCGGTCTCTCGGCGGAGGATATGCAATCCTTTCAAGAAAAATATTCATCCGCGGAAGGTCCACATCCACAACAACTGGAGAGCCAGAAAAAGCGACGGCCCCGGTGGCGTAGGGTCCAATTGATCCATCTTCTGCTGGCTCAACAAGTGCATCCACAACCAATAGCATTGGTGCAAAAAGAATAAGAGCTACTACATCAGGAGTCTGGAACGATTTCGACAAGAAGTTCAAGACCGATGATGATGGGAATTTGGTGAGGTATGCTATTTGTAAAATTTGTAGTAATGAATTATCTGCAAAATCTTCAGGTAGGACAGGTCACCTGCAACAGCATGTTGCAAGCTGCAAAAGAAGGCAATGAATACAAATGCGCCAAACGCAGCTGCAAAATAACCCTGACGGCTTGGTACGTACTTGGTAGTACAACCCAGAGGTAACCCGGGAATCTCTTTGTATATTAATTGCTTGGGTCCGTGCATTTGGAAAGACCCTCGGTAGCCCCTAGCACCTCTAGGGGGCTATGCAATGATGCAAGATTTTTTGTTCTTCTTCTAGAGATTCTCGTGCAGGTGCAGATACACATCAGTTAGGAGGAGGAAGGCGACAGAGCACTGGAGACCTATCAAGTTATCTCAACAGTGATAGCGTTAGCTTCGAGCAAGAGTTGAACATCCTCTCATGGTGGAAAAAACAGAAAGTAATATATCCAGTGCTATCCATATTAGCGGGATGTATTGACTGTTCATGTCTCTACAATCTCCTCGGAGTCAGCCTTCAGTCTATCTGGAAGAATAATCGAGGAGCGACGAACAAGTCTCTTGAACGAGATGGTCGAAATCTTTCTGACCGTCAAAGACTGGAACATACCGCAGAGAATAGATATTTAGAAGAATCTTTTGAGAATTTATATCTAGATAGCAATGAATAGGATTTTTAATATTTTTCTTCACATATAGTCACTAATGAGCTTTATAGACTGTACTCTTATTTCTTTACCAATGTTTTCTTAAGTTGAGTTTTTACTTGGTAAAATTTCTAACAAGACAACCATCCCATGTAATTTAACAAGTTAATAAAGATCATTATGTCATTGAAAATAATTATCTTGGTGATTAACAATGTCTACAATTTTCTACAATTTTTCTAATTTTTTCCTTAATTTTCTATATTTTTTGAATTTTTCTCTTTTAACCAGTTTAACAAGCCGACCGAGCCGGCACAGCCCGTTAAGCCGTAACCGTACCCGTACCGACATGGCACAGTCGTGGGCTGTGAATGGGCTCGAACCGCGGCCCATGGGTCAGCATGGCATAACCTGATTATTTGGTGGGTCTAAACGGATCGTGCCGGCCCAACACAGCCCATTGGCCACCACTAGTCCTCCAGGGGGCTGAGGCGGTAGTTGTAGCCCCAGACCGCGATCACCCCGCCGGGCTTCCGCAGGACCCGATTGGCGACGCCGTAGAACGCCGGGAGGTCGAACCAGTGCACCGCCTCGGCCACCGTGATGATGCCGACGCAGCCCTTGCCGCCGAGCCCAGCGACGAGGTCGTCCCCGAACGTGGCGTCGGGGGTGTGGAGGTACCGGACCTTCGGGTGAGGGACGGCGTGCCGCAGCTGTCCCGCACTCACGTCCGTGTCCACCACGCTGTCGGAGTGCTCTGCAACCTGCACGACGGCATGCCGATAATGTCACTGTAGGTACAGCAGGCGTGTAAAGAGTAGGGACACTTCGAGAGCACGGGGCTGGAGAGCTTACACTGATGGCGGCCTGGCCATTGCCGGTGCCGACGTCCCAGGCGAGGCGGTGGTGCGCGGTGAGCGCAGCGAGCGTGGCGAACAGACTGCAGCCTGCTTGGTGAACAGCCCAGCCATCCGGTCTCGATCTGGGAGGATCACTGTCCGAAACTGAGTTCTTGTGGCTGGTTTGTGAGATATGATAAAGGACCGGAGCTGGTGAATGTGAGGCAAATAAGATGGCATCGCCAGAGTGCTACGTTGACTGCAAAAAATAATAGTATAAAGACGAATGGCTCATGCTGTGGGCTGGAATGACGACATTGCTGACTTCATCATGCTTGTCTTCACAGTTCTTGCTTCTCAAGCCTGACAGTGTGCAGTATGCACTAATTTCATATTCTCTGTATCTAAACATGGCTGAAAATTATGACTTTGCATTGTGGATGATGTTGGATGTATGTATGAGTAGTCAAATGCTATCTAAAGTTGATAATGTAAGAAAACAGAGAGATTTCTATTCAACAACACTTGTAAATGCAAGGGTGGAGACTTCAGGTAGGTATGCACTTTGGATGGCATTTCACCGACTGACAGAAATGTTTGCCATAATCTGAGCATGAACATGAAGCCCTTGAAGACATTGTCATCCTCCAAGAAGGCCATGAAGACCATTGCCATCCTCCAAAATGATCTGCCAATGCATCCTATGCTGCTGACATGTCCTCGGCCTCTTGACGTGCCTTCAGAACCAAGTTCCCTCAGCAGGCACCGAAAAGCTGGACAATAACACAGGTTTAAATAGTTATCAGAAACAGTAAGACATGATTTCCTCTATATGACCAAAAACCAAGACTCGGAAGATATCAATCTCAACTGGCAGATCAAATACCATTTACACAAGAAGTTCATGGCATCACCACAATACATGCTCAGAAATCATCAATGTAATAAAATCCACAGGAAAACCGATGAAATGCTCAAAAGAGACGCACAGGCTAATAACTGTGCACAATCTTGCTATAGCAAATGGGGACATATAAATGGAAGACATATCACACACATGTAATAACATATAATAATGAGAAAGTCTGGCTGATTAGCCACAAAAATGTCTTTATTTGATCTTTGTCCATCTCATGAAGATGACATGTGCAAAAGTGTAGCACAACTCAAATTGAGCGTTCATAGCAATTTCAAATACAAAATGGTACAGCTTAAATGCTGCCGTTTATACACATGTAGCAACCAAAAACACCTGGGTAGATGTAACCATCACACACACCCAACTCGCATATTACTCTGATGCCTCAGTAGCTCCTGATTCTTTGTTGTTTTCCAGTGCTGAGATCTGTCGATTTAGGGCTTCATAGTGCTTTTCAGAAGTTTCCTTGATGACATCCACCTGGAAGTAAGCACACGAAACCTTAGCTACTATTCAAATGCAAGCCAAACTAGCAAGTGAGTTCCATGGTCCTTTTTGTTTAGCAGATTAAAAATGTTATGTCATGGGCAGTACTGTACCCTTATAATGGTCAACTTCCCATTCCTCACAAGCCACAACATGGGTACAAATAGCTAATTCATCACGTGGTTGCAACATCACGATTCACAAACAAAGCAGAAACATCAAAACAACCAGAACTACCCAATAACAGAATCAAGCTCACAAATCATGAACAAACTAGTTAATTTTACTTAGTTGTCATTGACCCCTGTAACAAAAGCAAGTGCAAAAATAAGTCCAGGTTCAACTACCATTGCTGAAAGCACACGAGCTCCTTTCCATGAATCCTCTTTGTGAAGCTAGCCCTTATCGAGAATTTATAGCACCCGGCACGATAAGTTAACCAACTAATGCAATGCACCAGGGCATAAAGAATGTACAAGAGCCCAATTAACCTTATTAGCTAGTTCAATGGTCTTATGAAAGATATCCAGTGTTATAGTCAGCACAAGATTATGCTGAGATTAGCATGGTAACTCCCACATGATGAGCGCTAAATGGCTTGCAGCAACAGTATCCCCTATAGATTCATATTTTGATAACAAACATGTGACCCAACAGAGGCTAATTTAGGGGGCAAATATATGCAGTTTGATGAGATCCAGAAAACAGAAAGCCTGGCTGAGAAGTTGCAAGCATCGCAAGTGACAAGTATGCATAGCTTAGCCGCATCACAATAGAAAGGACATAACTCAATGCATATTATATCGTATTGGTATCAATTTATACAATATTTCTGAAAGCACCAGGGAAAACACTAGATATCACTCGTGACTGCGCAAACAAGCATGGAACTATACTACACCATCCTTATTCAACAACCTTTCCAGTAACCTCTCTCAAAGTAATTTTCCCGCGAGCCTAAATCAGTGCCGAAAGCTCTAGTTCGTGGATAATCCCATACAACGAATCAGTCGTGATCCACGTGTACCTTCGTGAGACTGCGGTTCGTGATTCGTTCATTTCAATTATGGGGAACCAAAATGTGGCATTTTGATCAAGAACACACAAAAAAACCTTAACAACACCTGAGCGTGATTAGCTAGATTAGCCGCGACAATTACAGAAAAAAACGGCTAGATGGAGGCGTGGGGGCGGGGGCTCACCTGGCGGGCGATAGCGGCGCGGGCGAGGAGGTGGTCCTTGTAGAGGAGGAAGAACCCCGCCGCCGACGCCGTCGCCGCGCCGGCCGTGAACGACGACAGGCGCACGCGCCACAGGTAGCCCATCCCGCTCTCCCTCTCCCTCGTCGCCGCTTTGCTCGCCGGAGACGAAGACGACAGGCACAACTGACGATTCGCCTGCTCTTCGATGTTGGGTGCGTCTGAAGGCAAGGATCCGCTTTCAGCTGGGCCGCAGAACATTCGGCCCAGCACATCCACGTGTTTGAGACAAAAAAATTAGAAGAAAAAAAGAGGTTGAGAAAACACAGTTAGTATTAACCGGATAAAGTAACCGCCTCGGCATGACTCTTCGGCCACACCACCCGCCACTGACAAGATGCCGCCGCCTCCTCCCTCCCGTCACGTATCCTCCTCCCCTCTCCAAGCCGCACACCTTCATCCGCGAGGCGACTCTTCCAACGGCTCGTGTGGCACCACGCTAGGTAGGTTTAGTCGTCCTCGCAGTGTCCTTTTCCTCTTCAAGATCTGACATTGTTGTCATGAACCGTTGCCGTCAATGGTGGAATCGCCAAAACGTGAGTGTCAAACCCACGGACATGATAGTTTCTCGTGACCGTCGGCGAGTGAATCACGGCGATGTGAGATCAAACAAGATGAATCAAACCAAAATCAGATAGAATCATGAAGAAAAAAGAAAAGAAGAGGACGAGAGGCTTGGAGAAGAAGAACAATAGAGAACGAGGAATATCATTCATTCATTCATTCGATGGGTCTTTATGAGTACACCTGTGGGGCCAGGGTCCATAGACCAAGACTACAACACACACATGGTCAATTATGGACACACACATGACATTACCCACCCCTGGAAAGTCAGCTTGTCCTCAAGCTGATGGTGGAACAGGTTGTAGCAACAATTCTTGAGCCTGACTTCCACTACATGTGTCCATGTTTTCCTTTGAACCCTGGGATCCCATGGCCTAGTGAGAATAGTAGAATGGCAATAGTGAAATTGCATGACTTGGAACATTCTTGTATTAAGTTGAGAGGAATCATAGCTCATAGCCCTCCTTGGCCAGGCTACAGAAAATTTCCCTTAATTGGTCACTATGAAAACAGGAGCACTTTCATCCACTTATTGATTTCTGAAACTCTGAATGAACAACACTCCAAATTATTAATCTCCAGCTGATGCTCGGGATTTGTCAATGATTTTTCTTTTGTACTGACCACACCATTTCTCATAACTGCACTCTCTAGCACCTCAACAAGCAAATGTTCATCCAAGAATAACCAGTTTGCTGACTGAAACATGAACTAAGACATGTTTCTACAAACAAGCAGTTAGCAAATATGAAAAGATTGGTTGACCTGCATTATCGGCATGTTATGCAAACTCATCATGTCAAATAATGAAGAGAGAGGTGGCCAGGGTTGCAGTAGAATCCAAGCCCCATGGCATATTGCTTTCACTACACTTATATCAAGTTCAGTACTATGCAATTGATGCTCCTCAAGAATAACAAGATTTCCCTTAACCACAACTTGAATATGGCTAATAAAGATAAGTCTCATGTGCTCTTGGCCTGCAAGTCGCTCCCGTACATCTATCTTAGGTTCAGTTAGGCATGTAACATGGTAATTCGATTTCACAAACATGTTGAACCACTGAAGAACAATTGTACTCCTTAGATCATGTGGTGGCCATGTATGCAAGAACTGGTTGTTAGAGGTCAGCTTCTTGCTCTTCCCAAGACTGGAACCACCTCGCCTCCATGGTTGCAATTTGTCAAACACTGAGCAAGCACTCCCCACTCTATCTTTCCAAGGACTGAAAGCACCTCTCCCCTATGGCGGCGTTTTCCTTAAACACCTGCTGCACACCACTAATTTCCCATTGTCGAACCGGCCACCTGTTGTTGTCAAGACATCTGGTGTCCTGATCCTGTCTCACAATGTTAGTGTGTCGTACTAGACAACCGACAGGTGTGAGCCTAGTGGAATTGCCAATAGTGGCATCACACATGACACATGACCACACACACCATAGTGGCCCATGCAAACACCTACTCGCTGGCCCATCCTTGGCTACGCACCATACGACCACCTTAGTAGAAGAGCTAGCCACGGTGACCAATTGGAGCCTTGCCATGAGTTGCTCCTGTGAAGGTGGCTCTAGCGGCTTGCCATATTGTGGCATTTCAATGAACACCACGTGGTTAGACCCCATGGTCGGAGTCTGCCATTGCCATGTAGATATCCCATCTCCTTCCTTCATCAAAAACAGCTCATAAGTCTTGCCCTCTATCACTACAGGCCTAACCTCCACCAATTCATCCAACGACTTGCGATGGTTGAAGGCCTCAAACTTCAATTCCACTGCATTGATAAACCATTCCCATCCTCCCAAAACGTGTCATGCCTTGTACACCTGCAGCCAGTGCGCAACTTTTCTTTCCATGTGCGTTGTTGTTGCTGCTACCCACATCGCCTTCAAGATGTTGAACATGTTGAAATAGTCTAGGCACTTATCACACCAAATCCGAGGATTATCACCGTCAAACTTGGGGGGAGAAAGCTTGGGTAACATACTCCTGGCCTCACCTCCGCTGTCCCCCGACAAGCGTGAACCAGACCACGACGTTCCTTGTGGACTTTCTATCGAACAGTTGGCGTGTGCTCCCCGGGTGAGGATCGCAGTGCGTCACCAGCCCTCGCCCACATGCCTCCTGGTGGTGCCGGTGTGAGAAGCCCCTTGCCCACTGCTGAAGCAACCCCTGAGCCTCCCACACTCGCTGCCCCCTTCTGGTCCACAAATATCTGTGCCACCGCCTGAGCCGTGCCTTCTAATGGCCTCTCCAGTGACTACTGATCCTTGGTGTTTTACTCCATTGCCTTGACCGTCAACTCCATCCACGCGGCCATCTGCTATTTTGTGTTCTCGGTTGCTCCCATCTGCGTGAAGAGAAGATCAAGACTATCTGTGATCAGTGCCAGCTTCTCCTTTATTCGAGCTGCTGCCTCTCCCATTGCCTCCAAGACGAACTAGGTCTGCACTGATGGCGGTGAAGGAGCCATGATGATCGGTCACCAAGCTGAGCCAACTGCATTAGGTAATTTTACAGAGATCGTCAGAACAAATGAATTCGATCTGAGTTCTCCAACCTTCCTCTAGGATTTTACAGCTCTAAGCGAAGCGACACCCCAATCATTGATGGCTCTGATACCAAATTGTCTTGACCCGTTGTCATCGGTAGTGGAATAGCCAAGACGCGAGTGCTAAACTCGTGAACAAGATAGTTTCTCGTGACCGTCGGTGAGTCGATCGCGACGATGTGAGATCAAAGAAGACAAATCAAACCAAAATTAGATAGAATCATGAAGGAAGAAGAAAAGAATAGAATGGGGCTTGGAGAAGAAGAACAATAGGGACAGGGAATTCCATTAATTCATTCGATGGGTTTTCCTGAGTACAACACTTCCCTTTAAACACCACCTCACTCACACTGTCTTATGGGGCCCAAGGTTCATAGACCGAGACTACAACACACACATGGTCAATTATGGACACAGACATGACAATTGTTGAATTCGAGTGCATAGCTCATAGCTCCCTCGTTGGTGCCGTGGGGGGAGGGGTATGAAAGCACGGGACACTGATGCAATGGTTCATGCTTTTTTGTCAGGCAGATTATGCAACTTGACGAGCCAATTGAGGTCAAATTTTACCAGTGGAACACAGGTGGACTTCTTACAAGAATTGAGGCAAGAGAGAACTTACTTTCTTTCATTCTTATTGTCTCTGATCATTAATAGCTGTAGACCTGTAGTGTATCAGTTCAAGTCCAACATTCGTTTCGACTTCATTTCAGGGGTTGAGAGCATTCCTGCCCAAATTTGAGCTCATGGACAGGATAAATATGTTCACAGACTTGAAAAGCAATGTAAGGAATATTCAATAATTAATGATTTACTTCCTTTAGTGCCCAAAATACCATTCCTTTTTTATTAATGTTTTATTACTACGTAGCATGCTTTATTACTATGTAGCTATGACGCTTGAAAGGATTTTGCTTATCAAGTGTTGTGATTATCTTTGTTGAAATAATTGGTTTCTTCTGCACACTGGTTGGTTGTAGCATACATGTGTGCATTACAAGGCTAGATGAAGAAAGTAACTAATGACCCCATAATTAGCGAAAAGGAAGCATGGCTTAGTACACTGACTTGTCCTCATAAGCTAGAAGTTTTTGGCTATTATTATGGAAGTGTGTATTTAGAACTATGTTTTGTTTGTAACTTTTCAAATTTTATATATTTGTAAATTGTAGTAATCAAGTACCAAAATTCCAGAACTAAAATTTGGCCCAATCAAATACAATGGCTATTAGGGATGTAGGCCAGGGGGGCCACGACCCATTAGGGGCTGCACAAAAGGAGGGGTAGTGACATATCTTCATATTAGGAATAGTTAGATGCATATTTTCATATTAAGAATGATTAGATGCATATCTTCATATTTAGATAGTATAGGTATTATCTTATTCTTACTGATTGGTTGTATTAGATAAAATAGTTTTCATATTATTATGGGCTAACTTTATCTATATAAAAAGAGAAGCTGCAACATTCTAATCAATCAAAAAGAAAAGTTATTCTAGTCTCTCTCCCAAGTTCTTCTCCCAATCTATGATCTCCCTTTCTCCTAAAGCTTCTCCCCTTCAGCCATGTCATCCCGGCCATCTTCTGTATGGTATTTACCTCGTTATGAACTAAGGTTCATAACAACTTGGTATCAGAGCCAACACCATGGCTTCTGCTGCCAAAGAGATCAAAGCCATAAGTGCCACATTCAACAAGCTGAACGCCAGCCTTGCCAATGTGCAGGCCACATTGGTGGACATCGCGGCTATGGTGGCCAAGCTGATGGAAAAGGAGAAGAAGAAGGCATAAACAACTATTGCTACACATCTGCGTTGGCACCACCGGTGCCACCTCCGTTGCCACCGACAATGCTTCTCTCAACCTCGTTGCCTATGGTTATGCTAATGGCGCCTTCACTGAGGAAGAAGAAGGTCGTTGTCCAGGAGCTAGCCTCGCTACATGGGTGGCTGACACCGTACCTTAGAGGTGTAGAACGCGGTGGGTCACGTGTAGGAGGTCGCAACGTCGTCGCGTCTCTCACCCATTCGTTGCACCTCGTGATGGAAAGGCATCGACATCGCCTTTGTCAATATCGAGCAGCACTAAGGTCCACATGCCTTCGCTATCAAACGTCGTTAGCTACCTACTATGCACTAGCACAAGGCGTCACGGCCGCTCGTCTCAGTGGGCCTTCCAAGGGTTGCTCCATGGCCACCACCACAGCTCGAGGATGAGCTGCCGTGAGAGGAGGGTGAAGTGTTAGGGACATGGGCCAGGGGGCCACGACTTGTTAGGGGCTGCACACAAGTAGGGGCAGGGCATATCTTCATATTAGGAATAGTTAGATATATATCTTCATATTATGAATGATTAGATGCATATCTTCATATTTGAATAGTATAGATATTATCTTAACCTTAGTAATTGGTTGCATTAGATAAGATAGTTTTCGTATTGCTATGGGCTAACCTCATCCATATAAAGAAAGGAGCCACACCATTCTAATTAAGCAATAAGAAGAAAGAGTTATTCTAGTCTCTCCCCCCAAGTTCTTCTCCCCGGTCTATGATCTCCCTTTCTCCTAAAGCCTCTCCCCTTTAGCTGTGTCATCCTGGCCATCTTCTGTACAATATTTATCTCGTTATGAACTATGGTTCATAATAGTGGCACCCATTTAAATCTAGAGTATGCTAAGTATGTCATGTATTTTCATTGGCCTTGACTGGTTCAGACTCTAACCAATCAGGCTTGCACCAACTGTGGATGCCAAATCAATTGCACAACATTGCATCTTCTATACTACAAATCAATGGCACAAGCTCTAGACCTTCCTGTACCCCAAAATATTGATTAATTTTCCTGTTATAAGGTCTCACATGTGATGCACAAGTAGACACAACAAGTTCATTTCTGTTTCACTGCAAAGTGCAAATGCTACTAACATTGACACACTATTGGACATATATCAACAAAGAATGTGCTAGTATACTGAACTCCCATCAGGAAATGACATATCTTAAAGAAGGAACTCTTCTACAAGGGAAGGATTGCAAGATTTTTCCATGTGATGCAAAAGTTAGGATAACTGGGACCAACCTAAGGTATGAGATGGTAATCTTTGCAATGCAACTTGTGTCTCCTATTTGTTGATTATAATTAATTCATATTTGGTCTAAGAATCTATAATGTGCAGTCAGGCATGTGCTAATAAAATAGTGTCTTGTTTTTATTTTGCCAAGGAAAGCAAATAATAGTGTATTCAACTACTTGTATGTAGTGGATTATTACACATCTCCAACATTAGTCGAGGTCATGTTTGTTAGACGTGTATTATTAGCTGTGTATTTTTTCTATTGTGGAAGGGGTTCCTACATACATGTCATACCTGTACTTCTATATATATTGATCATATTGGCCTCATGATGAATATAAGCATTATTCATAACATGATATCATAGCAAACCTAGAGTTTTTATCAAATTGTCGCCGCCGCCTGGCTTTGCCTCCATAGCTCAATCCCTATACTGCCGTCAGGCATTACCGCCGGCCTTGCCGCCCCCACGCGTGGGGACGAGGGCTCTTTGGGTCAACAACACCCCTCCTAGATCCTGTCACCGCACCTCCACCTCGACTCCCCCCATGCAGGAGATGAGGGCTCTTCGAGACCGCTATCACCCTCACCTGTGGCTGCCGTCTTCGGTCATCGCCATCAGTGAAAGCATCTAGGCCCCTAAAAATGATTTTGGTAATTAATGAATTTATATGAATATGGGACTAACCGTTTAATGAGTGTTTAAAGGTTAAGTCCAGGTTATAGTTGACAAATGCAAGCCAAAGGATAAGGATGAAGATCAAACATGGTTCAAGATAGAGGTATATGTAGAATAGGATCCCCTTTTTTCAATTTTACCGGTCTTAGGAGAATGGTGGAAGACCGGATTATAGGGTAAATAATCGTACCATAAAGAGGGATCATGGCAAGTAGTTTGATAGCAAATTCTTAAGTGTCCATGGATCAACTAGGATCATGCATTCTCGAAAAATCTATTTTAAAAGCCAAAACTGTGCTCTGTCTGGACGTGCGGTAGTTCCGCAGTTTTCAACATCGGTACTACCGTTGAGCGGTAGTACCGCTGGAAAAATCGGAACTACCGGCGATCGGAAGTTCCGAACCTCAAGCGGACCCATTTTTCCAGAGAGCACCCTTCGGACTCATTTCCAAAATCTGAGGAAGCGGTAGTTCATTGTCGAGCAGTACTACCGGTCACGTGTAGTTCCGAGGTGGATCGGACCCTTTTCTCCGAGCACCTCCGGATGCCCCCGAGTTTTAGGAGAGCGGTAGTTCATTGTCGAGCGGTACTACCGGCCACGTGTAGTTCCGGATGGGAATCGAGCCTTTTTCCAGAGTGACTTTTGAGCTCGGCTCAGCGGTAGTACCGCGCCGACTTTCTTGATACTACGGTGAACGGTAGTACCGGACTTTACAACGTCGGTAATACCGCGCCGACGGACCAACGGTCACTGCAGAAGCTCTGACATAGCCGTTCGATCGTCGATAGGGAGCGGATACTCTGGCCTCGGGCCGTGATAGTTCCGCTCACTGCTTTTTTCGGAATTTGTTCCAAGCGGCTAGTTTTGGTAGGTGAAAGGTATAAATACCGTACCAACGCTCATAGGCGGTGGTTAGAGACTCTATTGATCATTCTTGAGCATTGGGCATTCACTCCACACCTACTTTCACTCTTGAGCATTCATTTGAGGTGTTTTGAGCAAAAGGTGCATAGCATTCATTAGTTTGATCCTTGGCACTAGTTTGCAATCAAGCGAAGCTCGTGGTTTGTTACTCTTGGTGCTTGCCGGCACCTGGACGATTGGGAGAAGCTTGTTCGGTGATCTTCTCAAAGAAGCTTGTGAGAAGACCCGGCTTTGTGTGAAGGTTGGAGCTCGCCTACCGGAGCGGGAAGAGCTACCTCTAGTGATCGAGGTGCTTGGCTCAATTCGTGGAGCCGGTTCGATTCGCTCGAGCTAACCTCAACGTGGACTAGTGGGAACCGCAAGTTTCGATACCACGGTAAAACATCAAGTGTGCACATCTCTATTGCTTTCTAAATAGTTCTAAGTTTTCATGCTTAGTTCTTTGTTTAGTCCTTGTTATTACTAGTATTGCTATTTGCTTGACTAGTATTGTGTAGGCTTAAAATTGTCTTTCATTCTTGTTCTTAGAATTAGAGAATTTAGCCTAGTTGAAAAGAAAATTTAAAACCGCCTATTCACCCCCTCTAGTCGGTATCCTTGATCCTACAAGTGGTATCGAGCTTGGTCTCTCATTTTAGACTTAACCGTCTAGAGAGAAAAGGATGGCTAGCGAGGATTTGCTATAGGCAAGGCACCTTTCTTTGATGGATCAAATTATGCTTATTGGAAAATTAGAATGTCAATTTATTTAAAGGCCATGAGTCCAAGCGTTTGGAAAATTGTAAATGAGGGTTACGTCATGGCGCTTGATCCATTGAATCCAACGGATCAAGGCAGGCGAAATGCTCATTTAGATGCCCAAGCAATGAATGCTATTTTTGGAGCTTTAAACGCGGATGAGTTCAATAGGGTGAGTAATCTTGAGACGGCTCATGCTATTTGGACAACCCTTTCCGAAATTCATGAAGGGACATCCACGGTTAAAGAAGCAAAATTGCATCGGCTTAGGATTAAATATGAGACATTCACAATGTTGTCTCATGAGGACATCAATGAGATGTACACACGACTCAACAATATTGTGAATGAGCTCAAAGGCCTTGGTACTAACCTTCCGATCTTGACATTGTGAGAAAGATGCTTAGGGCTTTCTTGGGAAAAATACGAAATGTTGGTGACACTCTTCCTCAACTCACCGGAGTTAGCAAGAATGACCCCAACACAACTATTGGGCAACCTCATCACAAATGAGCTATACAAGAAGGATAAGGAGGAGCTCTTGGAGCAATCCTCATCAAAAGCCAAAAAGATCACCGCTTTCAAGGCCAAAGCGGTGGTAAGTGAAGAATCCGAAGATGATGAGGAAAACTCCGAAGAAGAACTTGCTCTTCTAGTAAGAAGAATGAACAAGTTCATGAGAAGGCGTTCAAACCAGAGCGCAAATTATGACAAGGCAAAGAAGGGGCACTCCTACTCCAACAAGCGATATAGCAACATCCGTTGCTATGAATGTGATGAGAAAAGGCACATTGCCTCAAATTGCCCCAACAAGAAAGATGACAAAGAGAAGTCATCAAACAAGAAGAGTTACAACGGCAAGAAGAAGCTTTTCAAGAAGCTTCACAAAGATGGCAAGAATGAAGCCCACATTGGAGAATGGGATTCAAGAAGAGTATTCGACTCGAATCAAGTGAAGATGAGTCCTCCAAGAAGAAGGGACTTGTCGGAATTGCAATCAAGGAAGCTCCATCACTATTCTCCACTCCAACTTGCCTCATGGCAAAAGGAGATAAGGTAAAATTCCTTGATGATGATGAGCCTTCATATGATGATCTTATGGATATGCTTGTTGAACTAAATGAATTTCTTGGAAAAGAGAAATCAAAATTTAAGATCTTGAAGAGGGAACATACAACTCTACAAGAATCTTATAAGGAGCTAAAGGAAGCTCATGATTTGCTCATCCATGAAAAATCTTGCACTAGCATTGGAATTACTTGCGATATTATAAATGAAATGCCTAGTGTAAAAGTATCTCAATCTAGCATATCTACATCATGTGATGAACTCCTTACCTTGCCATGCTCTTCCAATATTGATTCTAGAAATGTCATATCTTTTGTCCATGATGATTTACTTGTTTATGAAAACAAAGATTTAAAGGAACAAGTGTTAAAATTGAACAAAAGCTTGGAAAGAGCCTACAAAGGAAAGGCTACACTTGATAAACTATTAAGTGACCAAAGATGTTCATTCAACAAAGAAGGACTTGGGTACATTCCCAAGAAAGGTAAGAAACCGGTATACAAGCCCCAAGGTTTGTAAAAGAAAATGGTAAGTATTGTACAAAATGCGGGATTTGGGACATGAGTCTCAAAATTGTTCTAAGGGTAAGATTCAATCCATTGGTTTATATGACTCATGTTATATGCTTAGAAAAACTGAAAATGGAAATATTCTTGCTCATTTCATTGGCACCTCGATTTTGGGTGCTAAAGGAAATCCATTTGGGTGCCCAAAACCTTGGTTACTAACCTCCAAGGACCCAAACAAATTTGGGTACCTAAAAGAACTTGATTCTCTTTTGTAGGTGAACTACAAGACCGGTGGAAGGCATTGGGTGTTGAATAGTGGATGCACTCAACACATGACCGGAGACCGGAAAATGTTCACCACCTTTGAGAGTGGGAGCAATGAGAAAATCACCTTTGGAGACAATAGCAAAGGAAAGGTGCTTGGTTTGGGTAAAATTGCTATCTCCAATGACCTTTCCATTTCTAATGTATCTTTAGTAGAAACCCTAAATTTTAATTTGCTATCCGTTGCTCAATTATGTGATTTAGGCTTAACTTGTTCTTTCTCTAAAGAAAATGTCATTATTTCAAAAGAAAATGAAAAGGAAATTGTTTTCAAAGGGTTTAGATTTGGAAATCTTTATCTAGTGGATTTCACTTCAAATGAGTCTTGTTTAAAAACTTGTTTAATTGCAAAAACATCTTTGGGTTGGTTATGGCATAGAAGGTTAGGTCATGTGGGTATGATTCAACTTAAAAAGCTTTTCAAACATGACTTAGTTGTTGGCTTGAAAGATGTGAAGTTTGAGAAAATAGACTTTGTAGTGCTTGCCAAGCCGGAAGCAAGTTGCAAACTCTCATCCTTCCAAAAGTATCATGTCAACATCTAGGCCATTGGAACTCTTACATATGGATTTGTTTGGGCCAACAACCTATAAGAGTATCGGAGGCAATAGTTATTGTTTAGTCATTGTAGATGACCACTCTAGATATACATGGGTGTTCTTCTTAAATGACAAAGGCGAAACCTCCGGATTTTTCAAAAGTTTCTCAAAAAGAGCCCAAAATGAATTTGATTTTAAAATAAAGAAAATTAGGAGTGATAACGGTTCGAGTTCAAAAACACTAAAATTGAAGATTTTGTGATGAACTTGGAATAAAGCATGAACTTTCCACAACCTACACTCCGGAACAAAATGGAGTTGTAGAAAGGAAAAAGCGAACATTGATTGAAATGGTTAGGACAATGCTTGATGAATATAATACTTTCGATAGATTTTGGGCGGAAGCTATTAACACCGCTTGTCATGCCATAAATCGCCTTTATTTGCATCGTCTTTTGAAAAAGACTTCCTATGAACTTCTCATTGGGAGAAAACCGAACATTTCCTACTTTAGAGTATTTGGGTGCAAATGCTACATCTTGAGAAAGGGTGTTCGGCTCTCTAAATTTCAAAGTCGATGTGATGAAGGATTTTTATTAGGATATTCTTCAAATAGCAAAGCTTATAGAGTTTTCAATAAAAATTCGGGTTTGGTTGAAGAATCTTGTGATGTGCAATTTGATGAAACTAATGGCTCTCAAGAAGAGCAAGATAATTTGGATGATGTAGGAGAAGAATGATTACGCAAAGCCATGGAAAACATGCAAATTGGCGACATCAAGCCAAAGGAAGATACTACATCACCCATCTCATCAAGACAAGTTGAACCACCTACTTCTTCAACTTCAAACGATGTACAAGTAATAGATGATGAAGCAAAGATCAACAACAACCCTTCAAGATCCATAATGCAATTGCAAAAGATCATCCAATAGACCAAATATTGGGTGATGTGAGTAAGGGTGTTCAAACTCGCTCTAGAGTAGCTTCATTTTGTGAACATTATTCGTTTGTGTCTTCTCTTGAGCTAAAGTTTGTAGAAGAAGCTCTAGATGATCCGGATTGGATAAATGCCATGCATGAAGAGCTAAACAACTTCTCCAAAAATGATGTATGGACATTGGTGGAAAGGCCCAAGGAGCAAAATGTGATTGGTACAAAATGGGTCTTTCGAAACAAGCAAGATGAGAACAGACTTGTGGTAAGAAATAAAGCAAGGTTAGTTGCTCAAGGCTACACTCAAGTTGAGGGTTTAGATTATGATGAAACCTTTGCACCGTAGCTAGACTTGAGTCAATTAGAATCTTGTTAGCTTTTGCATCTAGCTTTGATATTAAGTTATTTCAAATGGATGTTAAAAGTGCCTTCTTAAATGGAACTATCTCCGAACTTGTTTATGTTGAACAACCTCCGGGGTTCGAAGACTTAAAATTTCCTAATCATGTATACAAGCTCTCTAAGGCGCTATATGGTTTAAAACAAGCTCCTAGAGCATGGTATGAGCGCCTTCAAGATTTTCTTGTTTCAAAAGGATTTAAAATTGGTAAAGTAGATACCACTCTATTCACAAAAATCATCAATGGTGATTTCTTCGTTTGTCAAATATATGTTGATGATATTATATTTGGTTCTACTAATCAAGACTTTTGCAAAGAGTTTGGTGATATGATGTCTAGGGAATTTGAGATGTCAATGATTGGTGAACTAAACTTTTTCCTTGGATTACAAATCAAGCAATTCAAAGATGGGACTTTCATAAGCCAAACAAAGTATGTGAAAGACTTATTCAAGAAGTTTGGGATGGAAGATGCGAAACCTATCAAAACACCAATGGCAACGAATGGACATCTAGACCTCGACGAAGGAGGTAAATCGGTAGATACTAAACTTTATAGATCTATGATTGGTAGTTTACTCTATCTTACCGCATCTAGGCCCGATATCATGTTTAGTGTTTGCATGTGTGCTAGGTTTCAAGCTTCTCCAAAAGAATGTCATTTAAAGGCCGTAAAAAGGATTTTGAGATATTTGAAACATTCCTATAACATAGGGCTTTGGTATCCTAAAGGTGCTAAATTTGAATTAATTGGATATTCGGATTCCGATTATGCGGGTTGCAAAGTGGATAGAAAAAGCACATCGGGATGTTGTCAATTTTTAGGAAGATCCTTAGTTTCTTGGTCTTCAAAGAAACAAAACTCCGTAGCACTTTCAACCGCCGAAGCCGAATATGTTTCCGCCGGAAGTTGTTGTGCTCAATTATTGTGGATGAGGCAAACCTTGATGGACTATGGAATCAATTTTGATAAAGTGCCTTTATTGTGTGATAATGATAGTGCCGTCAAAATCTCAAATAATCCAGTCCAACACTCAAGAACCAAGCATATAGATATCCGCCACCATTTCTTGAGAGATCATGTTGGGAAGGGAGATATTTGCATTAGCCACATCCGGACCGAAAAACAATTAGCGGATATTTTCACCAAGCCTTTAGATGAAAGCCATTTTGCAAACTTAGGAGTGAGTTAAATGTCTTAGACTATTCCAACATTGCATGATTTTATGGCTCACTTAAATGCATACTTCTTTGGAGTGGCTTGGACAATGTTGTGAAAAAGGTTCTTGTGAAAAAGTCTTTAAAATTTGATTAAATGCAAAAATTATTTAAAATTATTATTTTAATACATTTAATGCATAATGATCCTTAAAGATGTTAGTTGAGTGCAAAAACTAGGGATCATTTGCATACTATACCTTTCTTCTCAAAATTCTGCAAGTCCCAGAAAAATCGGTACTACCGCAGTCTCAAGCGGTACTACCGTTGAGCGGAACTACCGCCCGCACGGCGGAACTACCGGATATGACTTAAAAATTCGGGGGGATTTCAAACCCTAGTTCCTTGCGGCTTCCTCTCTCTCTCCCTCTCTCTCACACACAAGACGGTTATTCCGCTCCCTTCACCGCCTCTCTCTCTCTCTCTCTCTCTCAAAACTCCACAAAAACCGAACTTGGATCTTCAATTCTGCTCGGTTTTTCCTCGGATTTTTGAGCCTTGCGTCTTCCCAAGGACTCACCTCCTCCATTCCTCAAGGTATTTGGATCATCCCCATCTTTTATTGTCTCTTTGAACCCTAGATTGATTTTTAGGGTTTTTCAAAATGAGGATGATTTCTTGCGGTTTAAACTAGGGTAAATGTGGTATTTTGGTATCTAGAGGTGTTTACACACCCATTCCATGGATTCAATCCAAGAAAATACCAAAATCTCAAACCCATTGCTTAACCCTAGAATCGGTCAGGCGAGCGGTACTACCGGCCGACTGGAGCGGTACTACCGCCAAGCGGTACTACCGGCCCCAGAACGGCGGTACTACCGATTGCCCTGATTAAACAGCAACTTCTTCCGATTCTTTTCAATTCCTTTTGATCTATCCTAGTAAGGCTCTAATACTGTATCCTCTTATTTTTAGATGCCTGTTACTAGGAGAGCGACTAGGAGACTTTACTCCTCTGCCGGACAGTCCGGAGAGTCCTCCGCCGCTCCTGCCACTTCTGAGGCCTCTCAGAAGGCAGCCCAGGACCGTGGCAAAGGTCCAGCTGAGGAGACAGAGTCTGAGGGAGAGCCAGAGCCACCGCAGCAGCAGTATAGCTCTCCCATGGAAGATTCTGAGGAGGATCTCACCGAAAGGGAAGATCCTCAAATTGATTTGAGGAAGATTTCTGCTGAGGATTATATCCGGCTGCGTCGCAGAAATCAGTATGAGCTGCCCTCCAACTCCATCAATCCTAAGTTTCACACCAAGTTTCAGGAGCAAATTTTTGATCAGCTGTATGGAGAGAGTCGACAGTTTGCTGATCATAAATGGGTGGATTGGGAGCACTTGTCCTCCATTGACAAGTATGATGGCACTCTCAGGATTTTTCAGCGATGTGGACTGCATCAGCTGGCGACACTGCAGTCGGACTATAATGAGGAGATCATTCGCCAGTTTTATGCTACAGTGCACATTTCTCCAGATTTTCAGCACATGACCTGGATGACAGTGTGCACACAGTTGGAGGCGACCAAGCATGAGTTCGAGCTTGCCTTGAGAGCTGAGTTGAGTGCGCATGAGAAGGTATATGACAAGCCAGCTCTTGAGATCTCCGCTTTTTCTGCCTTCTACAACCTCAATGAGAGGTCGTCCCCCGGCACCTTGGTTGGTCTTCTCCTATTCCTAGCATCATCAATAGGATTATCAACCATACTATTCTTCCCAAGAGTGGGAATTTTGATGCCATAAGAGAACATGCTTGGAATCTTATAGACTACATCATGAGGGGTCAGAAGTTTGATGTAGTGGACTTGATCATTAGGGAGATTGCCTCTTCCAAAAATGACAGAATCAAGCGCATCAATTATGGACCTTATATCTTTGCCTTGATTGAGACCAAGTTCGATTTAGGCGGCTACAACAAGAGGCATAAGGCGATAAGCCGAGACACGAGCCTCCCATTCCCACCGCCGCCAGAGCTCGACAGTCGATCCAAAGCGGGAGGATCCTCGGCGGCAGACCGGCTCCTCGCGGCCCAGGCGGCGGCGCGGCCAGCTTCTCGGACCGACGTGGCCACTCTCTCGGATCTACTCCACTGCCCGGATGAGAGAGTCTCAGGCCGAGGGTTTGCCTCCCTCTCTTCTCGCATGGACTCCCTGGATGGGCGTGTTGCAGCCATCGAGCAGTCCCTGGCTCAGCCTCCTTCGCCCATGCGCTATACTCGTCGCCGCCGTCGCGATCCTTCTCCTCCCGGTCCCCAGGAGTAGCTTCTTTTGGTATTTGATGCCAAAGGGGGAGAAGAACGGAAGGAAGAACGGAAGGAATATTAGGGCTATCTATCTCTATTTATGTTTTATGAATGATTGTAATGAACTTGGTTATCTATGCTTTTGATGTATTTTGGATGTAATGACTATTGTTTACTTCTATGTTTACTTCTATGAAATTGCTTCTATTATTTGTCTCATGTTATGATCTCAATTGTGCATCTTGTCAAAATTGTGATAAAAATGAGATTTTCTCTATTGTTGTAAAATTTCATGCACAAATTTAGGGGGAGTATCACCCCTCCTTGACTTTAAAAAGGAAAATTCATATTCTTGCCAAAATGAAAATCATTGCTAGAATTTTCTCTTTCCAAAAAGTCACAAAAGAATATACAACTAATTGTCAAAATAAGTGGTATATTCAAACATTACATTTCCATATAAAATGTGTTGTCATCAATTACCAAAAAGGGGGAGATTGAAAGCATCTAGGCCCCTAAAAATGATTTTGGTAATTAATGAATTTATATGAATATGGGACTAACCGTTTAATGAGTGTTTAAAGGTTAAGTCCAGGTTATAGTTGACAAATGCAAGCCAAAGGATAAGGATGAAGATCAAACATGGTTCAAGATAGAGGTATATGTAGAATAGGATCCCCTTTTTCAATTTCTTGGTCTTAGGAGAATGGTGGAAGACCGGATTATAGGGTAAATAATCGTACCATAAAGAGGGATCATGGCAAGTAGTTTGATAGCAAATTCTTAAGTGTCCATGGATCAACTAGGATCATGCATTCTCGAAAATCTATTTTAAAAGCCAAAAGCGTGTTTCGTGCGGG
Source organism: Bonia amplexicaulis (assembly GCA_036346245.1). NCBI lineage: Eukaryota > Viridiplantae > Streptophyta > Magnoliopsida > Poales > Poaceae > Bonia > Bonia amplexicaulis. The sequence goes on along the minus strand of CM070735.1, from coordinate 21,937,846 downwards.
CGTGCGGTAGTTCCGAAGTTTTCAACGTCGGTACTACCGTTGAGCGGTAGTACCGCTGGAAAAATCGGAACTACCGCGATCGGAAGTTCCAACCTCAAGCGGACCCATTTTTCCAGAGAGCACCCTCCGGACTCATTTCCAAAATCTGAGGAAGCGGTAGTTCCGCTGTCAGAGCGGTACTACCGGTCACAGGTAGTTCCGGAGGTGGATCGGACCCTTTCTCCAGAGCACCCTCCGGATGCCCCCGAGTTTTAGGAGAGCGGTAGTTCACTGTCGAGCGGTACTACCGCCCACGTGTAGTTCCGGATGGGAATCGAGCCTTTTTCCGAGAGTGACTTTTGGAGCTCGGCTCAGCGGTAGTACCGCGCCGACTTTCTTGGTACTACGGTGAACGGTAGTACCGGACTTTACAACGTCGGTAATACCGCGCCGACGGACCAACGGTCACTGCAGAAGCTCTGACATAGCCGTTCGATCGTCGCCGATAGGGGCGGTACTATCGCCTCGGGCCGTGGTAGTTCCGCTCGCCCTGTTTTTTCTGGAATTTGTTCCAAACGGCTAGTTTTGGTAGGTGAAAGGTATAAATACCACGGTAGTTCGTGGAGCCGGTTCGATTCGTTCGAGCTAACCTCAACGTGGACTAGTGGGAACCGGCAAGTTTCCGATACCACGGTAAAAACATCGAAGTGTGCACATCTCTCTATTGCTTTCTAAATAGTTCTAAGTTTTCATGCTTAGTGCTTTGTTTAGTCCTTGTTATTACTAGTATTGCTATTTGATTGACTAGTATTGTGTAGGCTTAAAATTGTCTTTCATTCTTGTTCTTAGAATTAGAGAAATTTAGCCTAGTTGAAAAGAAAATTTAAAAACCGCCTATTCACCCCCCTCTAGTCGGTATCCTTGATCCTACAATCAGGCACCGTGATCTTTGATTGTCTCAATTATCGGGACTGGTTTTAGCATATGCGCATCCATATGCGCAGTCAGCGCCTTTGGGAGTTTGCCACCGGTGAGCTGCCTTGTCCGCCTCGCCCTGTTCCACCTATTGAGCCTATGCTCCCGAAGGATACTTCTGAAAATGCTCGTAAGGAGGCAAATGATGCTTTTGAGGATGCCATGGAGTCTTTTTATACTCAGTATGCTACCTACAAGACATATATTGATGAGAATGATTGTGCCTTTGCTATTCTAGTTGCTAACATGGAGGTGCATCTCATTGGAGACATGGTTGGCTTAGCTTCAGCACAAGTGATGTTGGCGCATCTACGCAACCACTACGAGCCTTCTGGTGATTCCTTATATCTTGTTGTGCGTTAGGAGCAGTCGTTGCAGAAGGGTGGTGCTACTATGGACGAGTTTTATGCCCAACTTTCTGTGGTATGGTATCAAATTAACTCTTTGGGACTGATGTTTGCCACACTTGTCAATGCTATCAACGTCAATAGTCTCACTTGGAGTTTCGTTGCATCTATGACTTCTTGACACGTCTCTAGGCCGAGTATGAGCAGACTTGTGCTTATTTGCTGGCTCACCACCCTCGTGTGACTCTATCAGAGGCCCTTGCAACTGTTCGTGCTGAAGAGATTCTTCTTCATGATATGGGTCTACTACTGTCACCATCATTTCCTTCGATTTTGGCTGCTCCCCCAGCTTCTACGCTCGCTACGTCTCTAGCTACTCCACCGGTGGCGCCTCCACCAGTGAGAGCTGCTGTTGGTATGAGTCTCCACTGCACCTACTGTAATAAGGATGGACATGTGGAGCAGTTCTGCTATAAAAAGAAGGATTTACGTCGAGGTGCCCATCCTCTGAAGGGCACTGAAGGTTCCTCCTCTCAGAGGAGCACTGGTGGGAGATTCTCACATTGCTATGTCATATGGTTGCTTTTGCACCGTCCGATTCTGCTGTATAGTCTTCTAGTGAGAGACCACCTTCTACTTCTCCTTCCTCAGGTGTATCACCTTGGATTCTTGACTCTAGTGCTTTCTTTTATATGACATCTGATTTCTACCGGTCTTACTTCCATTAGCCCTCTAGTTGCTCCTATCACTACTCAGACAATAGATGGCACCTCTCTTTCTGTCGCAGGATGAGACATTATTTCGAATTCCTTTTTCATGTTCTTGTTGTTTTTCATGTTTCAAAACTAACCATGTAGCTTATATCTACTGGTCAGCTCACTGATCATAGTTGTCATGTTATTCTCGATTTTGATTCTTGTTGTGTTTAGGATCGTCGTATGGGGACTTTGATTGGTACTGGCCCTCAATGTCGTGACTCACGATGTCTCTGGGAGCTTGATTTGCTTCACCTTCCTTCCGCTGCCCCTGCTAGTCTCATCGTCTCCACCACCACCTCCGCATCGGTTGCATCCTCCATCGCGTCTTTTGCTCAGTGGCATCATCGTTTGGGGTATCTTTGTGAGTCGCATCTGTCTTTATTAGTTTATCGTGGTCTTTTAGGGTATGTGTCCTGTGATGCTTCTCTAAATTATCAAGGTTGTAAGCTTGGCAAATAGCTTCAACTCCCATATTCTTCTAGTGAGTCAGTGTCACAGTGTACTTTTGATCTTGTTCATTCTGATGTATAGGGTATGGCTCCTTTCAAAAATCAAAAGGAGGTCATTGATATTATATAATTTTTATTGATGATTTTCTCAGCACACATGGATATACTTTATGTTATCTCGTAGTGAGGTTCGATCCATCTACAAGAATTTTGCCACCATGATCCGTGCTTAGCTTGACTCTCCTACTCGTGTTTTTTGTGCTGCTTCTGCTGGGGAGCTCTTGTCGGGAGTTCTTCATGATTTTCTTGCCAAGCAGGGCACTCTCTCTCAGTTTTCTTGCCCTAGTGCTAATGCCCAGAATGGTATGACTGAACGAAAGCATCGTCATCTTCTAGACAGCTCCAGCTCTTATGCTTGCTTCTGCTATTTCACCACACTTCTAGGGTGAGGCTGTTTCTACTACCATTGTTCTGATTAATATTCAGCCTTCTTCTCCTCTTTAGGGTGGGATCCCAATTGTGCGTCTCTATGTAGACTCCTGATTATTCTAGTCTTCTCTTTGGGTGTGTGTGTGTGCTATGTTCTTCTTGCACCTCGTGAGCGACCAAGCTGACCGTTCCGTCCGTGGAATGCGTTTTTTTTGGGCTATAGCGCTGAGCATAAGGGATATCGTTGTTGGGATCCTGTTGATCAACGGATGTGGATTTCTTGGTATGTTACTTTTGGTGAGTCTCATCCTTGGTACCCTCATCCTTCTCCTTTCTCCACTCCAACATCTCTTTTCGAGCCACTTTCTTTCCTGACTTTTCTTGCTACCCCCATACTCACCACACCACCACTACGACTTTTGGCATCTCTGGTGTCTCATTCACCGTCGGCACCTCCTTCACCACCGTCACTCTCTCCAAAGGTTCCTCCTACCTTTGTTCCTTCTTATCCTCTCTACTATACTCGTCCACAAGTTGAGCATTCTTCTAATGCGCCATCTTCTTCTGATAGGTCATCTTCTTTGGCTTCTCCTCGACATGCTCTTTCTGATCGTTAGTCTATTCGACCTCCAGAGCGTTTTGACTTTGCTGCTACTGCTATTGCCGAACCGACTACTTATCATGATGCTACTGTTCATTAGGAGTGGTAGCATGCTATGGCGGAGGAGACAGTTGCCCTTGAATGTACTGGCACACGTGATATTGTCCCTCTTCCTGCTCGTGTTACTACTATCACGTGCAAGTGGGTCTATAAGGTTAAGACCCGCACTGATGGTTCTCTTGAGCGCTACAAGGCTCGTCTCATAGCACGTGGTTTTCAGCAGGAGCATAGTTGTGATTATTATGAGACCTTTACACATGTGGCTCACATGGTCACTGTTCACACTCCTCTTGTTGTGGCGTCTGTTCGGGCATGGTCCATCTCTCAGTTTGATATCAAGAATGCCTTTCTCAATGGTGAGCTGCGTGAGGAGCTTTATATGCAGCCATCGTTGGCGTATTATGTTCCTGAGGGTATGATTTGTCGCCTGCGCCAATCTCTTTACGGCCTCAAGCAAGCTCCTCGTGCTTAGTTTGATCATTTCTTTTCTGTTGTCACTGCAGCTAATTTCTCTGCCAATGCTCATGATCCTGCTCTTTTTATTCACCCTTCGCCCCTTAGTTGAACACTTCTTTTATATGTTGCCTATATGATTATTATTAGAGATGATTCTCAGTATATTACTTTTGTCAAAGAGCGTCTATACCCCCTTGGAAAGGGGTACTTGTTTAAAATCACTTCAACAAATCCATCCAAAGCTTTTTAAGAAAAATTGAAAAGTTTTGAACTCGAAGGTTTGTCCAAGAGATACCTGTTAAAAATAGTTTCAATCTATCACAAAAATAGACAAGAAGTATATCACTCTCTCACTAAAACAGACAAGAAGTATATCATTGAAAATTAATACCCAACCATATGGGTATATGAAGAGCGCGACAATGCACAGTTTCTCATGTCTCATCTGGGTTGTCTTTGCTATTTACTTGGGATTGAAGTTATTTTTATGTCTGGGGGCTTCTATCTGTCCTAATAAAAATATATCCAGGATCTTCAGCGCACAACTGAGAATCCCATGGATCTTAATGTTCATATTCGACCCATTGATGGTGAGCCTCTTGCTGATTCTGCTCGCTATCGCCACCTTGTTGAAAGTTTTATTTATCTTGGTGTCACTCGTCTTGATATTTCATATCATGTGCATATCTTGAGTCAGTTTGTCTCTGCTCCTACTCAGTTTCACTATAGTTATATTTTTCATATTCTAAGAATATCTTCGTGAAACCATCACTCGCCATCTCTTTTTCTCTTGCTCTAGCTCTGTATAGTTCCAGGCATATTCTGATGCCACTTGGACTAGTGATCACTCTGATCGCCAGTCTCTCTGTACCATTTGTGTTTTTCTTGGTGGTTCTCTCATTGTTTGGAAGACTAAGAAGCAGACAATAATTTCTCGTTCGAGTGATGAGGCTGGGTTGCGAGCTATATCTTTGTTGACTGCGGAGATTACTTAGCTACAGTGGTTACTTGAGGATTTTGATGTTTCTGTTTCTGCATCGACTCCTTTGTCTGATAATACATGTGCTATTAGCATTGCTAAAGATCCGGTGAAGTATGAGCTTACCAAGTATATTAGGGTTGATGCTTTTTACATGTAGACACAGGTGCAAGATCAGGTTGTTGCTCTTCAGTTTGTGCCTTCAGAGCTTCAGTTGGCAGATTTCTTCACGAATGCACAGACAAGAGTCTAGGACAACTTCTATCTCTCCAAACTTTATGTTATTGATCCACTATATGTTTGATGGGGTGTTAGATGTGTATTATTAGTTGTATATTTTTCCTATTATATAATGGTTTTCTACATATATGATATACTTGTTCTTGTATATATATTGGTCCATTAGTCTCATGATGAACACAGGCGTTATTCATAACAGTGTTGTGTCAGTAAGTGACATCCTGAAGATAGATGATGAAGTGAAAGTTCCTGTGGTCAAGTCAAATGTTCCAGATAAAATTGCATTCAGGTAAACCTTGCCCATACTACTCATTGGCTCTATTCAGCTTTCAACTAACTGTTAGAAAACGTTGTAATGTTTCTGGTTTACTGAATACTTTGTTTGTGGTGAGATTTTGTCGTCAGATATGATAGAATACTGAAATTTATTTTGCTACTTAATCAACAGCATAGCAGACCTGGAGAGTGCACCTGGTTTATTTCTTTCAGACAAAGAGGTGAGATACCAAATTGCACTTTAGTTTAGTTTTATACTCCGTATCTTTTTTGACAAATTTCCCTCCTATGCATCTTTTCTTAGTATCATCTGTCTTAAGCTCCTGCAGGAGGTGTTCTCAGATGCTGAAAATGGCAAAGAGGTATCGGGAGCAGCTTCCTGTTCTCTCAGAACACTGAATTAGATGGTGACCTTCCAGGAGAACCAATTCCATTTGATGACGAAGCTACACTGTGTGCAAACTGGAAATTGTTCAGATTTCTGAAGGATGGCAAACATTGTGACAATAACAATGGTACATAGTTGCAGCTGCTGCAGATTTCACCTACTGCATATTGTGAGGAGAATTTGGTTCCTGTTGAAGAGTAAAACATATGTAAGCAACTTAGGATCATGCATATGAAGCTGAACCTTCGTTGGACGACCTGCAGAGATGAGATGGTTCTTGGTGAGAGCACAGCGCCTTCCATAACCCATCATGGATTTCAGAGGAGTTTACTGAGCAAGAACAGGCAGCTTCATCTGATGACGACCACCACAAATATCCTTGTTGGTCGACAGTAAAGAGAACTTCCTTTGTGATCCAGTTTCATTCATGGCAAATTGTGATATACTGCGGCTGCAAAATATTGATCTCCTGATTGCATTGCTCCTAGCTCCCTGGATAAAATGTCAAATTTGATCGTATCTATTTAAAGAACCTAGCTTCATTACACTTGTATTTCCAGCAAAGTGCGCCAATACTCTTGAAACAAACAAGTCAACAACACGAAAGTGTAGCCATTCATTTTGGTTGATTATCATCCCTTTCTAGACCTCCCGTTTGGAATAAAGGAACTTCATTGAAAATGAATATTTGTATAATTCTGCGGAGTTCCTGTGTTCCCAGCTTCTGTGTTAATCTTGTTGATATTCATTCATCTTCCAGCTCTGATACACTGTAAGAAATGTATTAATGCTTTGCAGGTTGATTTGCAGAGAGATTATCTGTGACAATACAGAAATTGGAGAACAAGGTTTCTGCTAGTATTATAATCCAAGTACTAGCACTCTAGCAGTATCAACGTCTGTCTGAACTCTGAAGGGATTTTGAGAGACTCGAGTAGCTAATTGGGTCTGTTCTTTTTTTTTTGTTACATCTGATGATTTATGGTTGTGGCTGGTAGTTTTTGCTCTTAAAATAAGTGTTTATATGAATGAATCGAATGTCGAGAAACCGATAAACCGTTTTTAGAACATAGTCCTAATAAGCTGCTTCAAAAAGACAACAAAAATAGTCATTTGCTTGGGTAAGGAAAACCATAAAACGACAAATATAAACTAAAAAAATGGATTGTTAATGGAAAAAAATTGTATGAGGTGTTATGTAGCTCTCTTAAAGATTATGGATGGGTTTTTTGAACTGTGACTTATAACTTGTGTCTAAAATATTTAAATTATGGACTGTTTGCGAGAGACAATACGCAGAGGAAAATAATCTTATGCAATTTTGATTGGTATAGCTAAGCTGATACAGTTTATACCATAATCTACCTATAAACCTATTTTAAAAATATATATTTAAAAGCTAATTACTGTATCAAATAAAAGCAAAAGCCGAAATGATATAGCAGCATGTAGAGCACTCAAGCAATGTCCTTCCCGTACAATTTGCTTCCCCATTAACGTTGTGCCTTCGGCAGGTCAGTCACGGCTGTCAGACGGACCTGAGCACAGCATCTAAAGCCATGGGATTAGCCAGTCAGACCAGATAGGATAATCTTCCGTGGGGAATGGTCCCTCGCGCGTTGGTAATTGATGCCCTGAGTGACATCTTCCCTGGATTTTCTGCCCAGCTGTACGCACGCCTCGATCTATGAAATCAAATCGAATATGGACCTGTTCACTCTTTGGTGTCATAACTATTTTTCCCAAATTTAGCATCAAAACATCAATTTTGAAATGCCCCAAAAATTCAAACCAAATTCTTCTGTGAATTTTTCTGAATTTTTGTGTGATTTTTAGAAACTTTCCTTTTTCGGAAAGCCGCCTTTCCTCTTTCGGCCTTCCGCCTCCCCTCCCGTTGGCACCCTCCCTTTCCCCGCCTTCTCCTCAAGCGCTTGCGCCAGCAGCTGCGTGTGGGACAATGACTCGCCGTCGCCGACCGTCCCCTGCCACCCTTGACTCGGTCACCGCCCCTGCCTGCCCCGCCCCCTCCCGTAAAGCTCTCCAAGCTTGGGATTGAAACCCGTTGCCTCAAGCTCCGCCCGTCTTTCATCTGGCGGCGACCCGTGAGTGATCTCCATCTCCTCTCCCTTATTTCTCAATTCTTTGCGCTCAAAGCATCCTTGCTACTCCCTGGTCTTAGTGGTGCACTTCTTTGGACAGGTGCTTGCCCGTGGAGCACCGACGCCGTTCCTCGCCGCTGGCCGAAAAGCCTCTCCGTGGCCAGCTCACATGATCGGCTCCGAGCTAAAGCCGCCTCGACCAACGTGAGCCCCATACCCCTCTGACCGTGAAACCACCGCCATTTTTGGCTTGATCATCTCCGGTGACCTCCTTCGCCGCCGGGAAGCCGGTTTCTCCCTTTCTGCCTCCTATCTCCTCCGTTGATCTTCCTGCCTCCCAAAACCCCAAAATGGGTTCCCCTCGTCGAGACCTTCCCTCTGGTACTCTCCCTGGCCGTCGGCAACCCCTGACCGTCGCCGGAGAGCGGAGGCCCGCGCCTCTGCCTCTTTGCTGCGTGCCCGCAGCGAGGGGAAGAAGACAACCGAAGTGGCCGTATCCTCGCCGCTCTCCCCGACCGTTGCCGTTTAAATCTGAGCGTCGGATGGTCGCGTCCTCGCCGCCGTCCGATCTCCTTAAACACCACCCTTCCCAACCGCCCAATCTGGAAACCCCCCTCCTCTTCGCTGCCGTCCAATCCTTCTCCCGCAGCTCATCCCATCCACCCGCTCCCGCTCCATCTCTATCGTTCGCCCGAGCCGCGCGTCGGCCATCCCGACCACGTCAGCGCGCTGCGTGGGCCACCTCGCCGGCCACTTGCGGCGTGGTCGTCTTGCCCTCGGCCGCACGGGCCGCACAATGCCAGGCTGCACTGTAGCCTTTGGGCCGGCCCGACACTGTTCATTCGATTTTTCTGAATTTATCAATTTCCAAAAATCCAGAAAGTCCAAATAAATCCTAGAAAATCACAGAAAATCCCAAAAATTCCCATATTTCATCACCTTGTTCATTTTGATGTCCTGAATCCATTTTTGGCCTCCACTTCCCCAAATTCATCCCTGAAAAATTTCAAAAATTTCTCATTTGAATATTTATGCATTTTACTCATTTTTCATAGATTATTTTTCCTCGCTTGATTAGGCGGATTTTGTGTTATTTTTTGTGTGTTTACGCTAGTTTCGGAGATTACGGAGGCTTCAGTGCAGGACTAGGATCCAGGAGTTGCTGCCTACGAGATCGTCGAGATCGTCCGGATTCATGACAAGTCGCAAACCTTTGATCATGTTGAATCCCATGTTCATTAAATTATGTCACTATGCTATTTGCATTATTGCTAGTTGTAAATGCTAGTTTGTGTAAAATAAAATGTTTAGAATGACATGATATTTAGATAACACTTGCCACCAATAAATGCCATGTTAAACTTGCAACCATTTCCTTGTTAACCCTTGAAATATCTATACTATTGTATAGAAAATTGTAGGTTATATATATCATGCAAATCTTTACACTACTAAGGTTATGGCCGTGGGCTAGTAGACTTGGAAAACTCGGAGCTAGGGTAGAGTGGTATGGGACACCGTACCCTAGGATGGTGGTGCCGGTGTGCACAAGTTTAGGGTAAGAGTGTTATGGAAAACCGCGAGACGGTCTTCGCCCACTGTTTTACCCCGAGGTGGAGGTTACGGACCTCATGAAAAAAATATAAGGATGAGACCCTTGCGCCAAGCAAATGACATAGTGACCGCTCAACTACTGGTGTTGACCTGTCAACCCTGGTTTAGTAGCTGCTCAAGCCTGAGTGGAGCCCTGCATGGAGAGTTGGTATATGGGACGGAAACACATACACAACAACGATAGGTCCCCACGAGTCGGGCCTAGCGTTCCGTAATGGTCTGCGGATACCCGAGGGTGTGCGGGTCTCTAACCTATCGGGTAGAGTGTAAGCGAAGGATTGAGCAGTGAAACGACCCGGTTCCTTAACTAAGTCATGAGGGTTAAGAATGCTTATGGGTAAAGTTGAGCAACTCTGCAGAGTTAATTAAATGGTATTCGAATACGCCATGCTCCCGGTTAATGGGGCTATGTCTATTGGGTGATTCCAGCTGCAAAGCATAAGTAGTTTTCACAAGTGTTTTAATCTGATTTGTCAGTTAATCAAGCTTTGAAAACCCCCTGTAATCTTAAGGAGTAGTATTTGGTTTTGGACTTCTGAAAATGTTTACAAATAAAACTGCATCTACCCAAGTTAATAAACCAAGTATACTCCCTTCCTTTATTGATCCGTGCAAATAGTTAAGGCAAGGCTTTCCTTGTGACTTGCTGAGCTGGTTAGCTTACGTCTTGTTGATCACTTCAGAGGACCAAGATACTGGTGAAGGTTTCCCTGTTGAGGAAGATCCAGAAGAGCCGCTCTTCGACGAGGACCCGTGGTTTTAGGTCTCAGATGCGCTCGAGCTTTCCTGGAGGTTGTTTCGTGTATTGTAATATATTTCAGGCTTGCGCGCCCGCTACTGTAAAACTTGGTTGACAAACCATATTTGTAATATAAGTTGGTCCTTTTGTTGTAAGCATGTGCTGTGATGGTATACTCTTGCGCGACGCTCCGTAACTAGCCAGGATTGGGTAGTTGCGGAATGACGTGTCCCAGGCGCCCTGGCGACAGGGGTGTCACAAATTTTTACCAAAAAAAGCATGTTTCCGAGTTCAAAAGGTGTCACCTACAGTACTTGTCACCTGTCACATCCTCTACCTCGGCAAGGTAGATGACAGCGGCAGCGGAGAGCGCACGCAGGAGCAACTAGGGCCCACGGCCTACCTCAGTAGTAGCTGCCTACCGAGTTAGGTAGGTGGCCTAGCGCGCACGGCAAGGGGGCGCTCGGTTGGCACGGGGAGGGAGTCTCACACGTGTACACACACACAGATATATATAAGTCTACACATATATATTTATTGCTCTTGTACGATTATAAAAAGTTGTAGAAAGTGATGGTTTAGCATACACTGTTAGTTGTAGTACCTATGTGTACATATGTACGCATATACCTGTGTATTTATATGCATACATTAAGGCATAATTACTATCTTTTGTAAATAGCTGAAGAAATATGTGTCATTATTTTTAGTGTTTCCGTTGCGTTTGTAATTTAGGAGATACATATGTAAGTCTGCGCTATATACTTATTGCTCTTGTGTGGCTAAAAAAATTATAGGAAATGATGCCAGCATTGCAGAATTGCATATTGTTAGTCATAGTATCTGTGTGTGTGTATGTATGCATATACATGTGGACCTGTATGCATGCATATAAGCACATGGCAAGAGGCACAATTGGTAGCTCAACTACGTATGTGTGCATGATTATTCTCGGTTACGATAGGTTGTATTTAGCATCGTTGGACATTGACATATTATTTTCTGTATTATAAGGAATGGCTACTGATTATGGTCATGAGTGTGGTACGTTGTTGGACCCATCTTAGGAAGGGCAGCATCACTGTCAAGCGTGGTTGAGCGATGATGGACTGCTCCCTTTGTTCTTCGAGGAGCTCAGGAGGACTGGCCTCTCGACGATCGGTACGCTCCAGTTCTACGGCTAGCCGGGTTACTGCTTATAGCGAGGATGATGCATATTAGGCACTCGTTCGTGTTGGACTCATCGCTCCTGTTATCCGGTGGATGCCGAAGGTCTACATGTTTCACTTTCAGTGGGGGAGATGACCATCACCCTACAAGATGTTGTGTATCTTACCGGCCTACCACTACGGAGCGGTCATGTGGTTCCAACCCCTACATCAGTCGCCTGGAGGGCACGTCTGCTACACCAGCTTGGTCATCCCATTCCGAACAGGATCCATGGAGTGCTACATTCGTGGTTGCGGTGGTACTGGCAATGCCCAGCAGACACGCCTATAGAGGTTGTGAGGTCCCACCTATTTGTGTACTTGCTCTTTATGTTTGGGTGGATCCTGTTTCCTACATCCTAGGGAAATTGGGTGTACCAAGCTACATCCACATCATGAGTACCTGGTTGACCCGAGCTTGATCAGGTCCTGTTGTACAGCTAGGGCTTAGTTGTACTGTGCGACCTATAGGGTTTGTGTGATGGCTCGCAGCATGATACTGGCGATTCAAACCTTAGCGTCTGCTATATCTTATTGCAGTTGTAGTCGTGGGAGTACTTTCCTGTTGGTCGATCATACTTTCAGATGCAGGTGTACCTATACCAGTTGGAGGCACAATTCTACGGCGATGTCAATGGGGACGACCCGGCGGACAGACGTGCCATAGGTACTCATTGGACTGCTAGCGAGCTAGGATGGTCCAAGGAGAGACTACGCCGAGTGTATCCAGATTTCCACAACGTGTTCGAGACCTTGCACAAGGGTATTATCGTGTGGATGGTTGTAAGTTCAAGCCCATTAAGTTGTTTTTTTGTGATAATGACAAATAGAATTATGAGACAAATATATTTATTGATTATAATATTCCCTATATGTTTTATCAAGTGAAAATCAGTGAAGATCCTTCAAGGGTATAGGATACTAGTTGATCATAGACTGACATCAAATTTTTACAAGTGGAATCAAGCACACTTGGTGTCATGTATGCTCTCAAAATAGTATCAAATCTTTACAAATAGATTTAATCACACTTGATATCATCTAAGCTCACAAGTGGTATCTAGTATCTATAATTGGAATTAACTATACTTGGTATCATTCTTGATTACAAGTTTTTTTCAAAAATGATATCTAACGTCATCATAAGTGGCATAAATATCAAAGTGGTATATGCTTTTCATGGAAAAGATAAAAAAAATCACAAAAGATTAAAAGGCACCTAGTGTGGACAAAAGGCTTACAAGTGGTACCTATTTTGGATAAAAGATTTACAATTGGTATCTTTAATATTTGATGCTAGATGACATAAGGTGAGAAAGGTTAAACAAAAGGGAAGATATATGAAAACAGAAGTAAAACAAGGAAGAGGAGAATATTTTGTGTGTCAGAGGAGAAGAAGAAAGAAATGCCAAGTGGAACATTTGTGTAAAGGGGGGTTTTTCTTTGTGAACAATTTATATAGTATTTGGACCTACTAAAATAAAAAGGGTAAAGTATTAATATTAGAAAAACTATTTTACCTATTTGCTCAAAATGTTTTGTGGATCTTATGAATGAATGTGTTTCATTCCCATTTGCTTCATTTGGTTTTCATGAAGTGAAAACTGGTTTTTGAGCTCTAGTTGAAAAGTTATTCTCACTTATCTTTCAAAGTGCATTTTAGCATAACTTATGAATGGAGTCTCATTTTTCAAAAATTCTTATTTGAAAAGTTTCTTAGGAGCCCAAAATTCATTTCTGCAAAATTTGAAAGCATTTCAACTACATTTGAGAATGTTGTGCACTTTTCTCATTTTAACAAAATGTTGAAATTTCAAAACTTTGCATAGTTTTGAGCAGTTTTGTGATTTTCATATCTTTTAGTGTGCTCATAATCTGAGAAAGGCATAATAATGACTTTTGATTTCCTATTGTTGATCTATACTTACAATTTTTCTTAGATTTATTGCACATCTGTAGGTCAGGTTTTCAGCTAGATTTTGAAGCTAAATTGAAATGTCAAAATCCTGAAAATATGAAACTTCAAATTGGTGGGTGCTTCAAATGCTACAAGTGTTGTCCAATGTAAAAAAGGGGAAAACTTCAAAAGCCTTCAAGGAGCTCTCATGAGTATGATTATTTGAATATGTTTCAAATATCTTTTTAGTTATATACCTAAGATTTCCTCTTGATCACATATGTTTATATCATACTGTTTATGACCAAAATTGAATTAAATCAATGGGTATTAAGCTCCATGTGTTGGAACATCTCTATTTTGGCTAACTTTGCTTTTTTCTTACTTTTTGATGATAAATGCCTAAAGGGAGAGAATAATGAATAATAGCATTGATATTATTGCATTCTTGTATATAATGCCAAAAAGGGGGAGAATAACATTGATGCTAAAATGGAAGAAATTCTTTATTATGCTTATTTATGCTTTCACCTTTGTTGAATTTTCTATCATATGTTCATTTTCATCCAAATGCTATTATTGTTAATGGATTTGTCATTCATAGCCAAAAAGGGGGAGATTGTAAGTTCAAACTCTATTAAGTTGTTTTTTGAGATAATGATAAATACAATCGTGAGACTAATATGTTTATTGATTATGATATTACTTAGTCTCATTTGGATGAAAAGATGAAAAATATAAGAGGTATGCATTCAGTATCACATTCTTATCTTATTGCATTCCTCGAATACACAATATAGAATGAACTTCACCAAATAAGTCAAACTTGAATATGTGCATATGTTTTCACAATACATTCTTGTATGCACACATTTAGGGGAAGTTCACTCTATATTTTGTGATTTCATTAGTATTGATCCATACTCCATTTCCACATATTAAGTATCTTTACTTTAAAACATATCACTTAAGTATATATAGCTTTTATAGTTTATATATACTCATAATTTCTTCGATACTTTCTCCTTGATCATCGGGTACTTTATCTCATCTAAGAGATATAGATGGATTATACTAACAGCCTTTATCTCCATGAAGGAATTAATAAAATTTGCTGAAAGAAAGAAGGAAAGTCCTTCGTGGAAAAAAATCGAAGTACAAAAGGTCCCAACCAAAGACATCTCAAAATAATGTAGATAAATTATAAAATAATTAAGCAAAATATAATTTTAACTCTATGACCCTTCATGCAATTTGAGAGACAACCATTTCATTGTTCCTTAGAACTACCTTGCTAACTTGTTCAAATTTATATACTAACCAATTTAAAAGTTTAAGGAAATTTCCTTTATTGATATAACCAAAACTATCTACAGATATTTTAAATATGCAAACTTCTTCATTTTTGAAGGTTATACAATATACATTTCACAAAGGCACAATCATTCAATGAACTATTTGGAATTTACCGATTTTAGAATTGGGAGGGGTGGGAGACCAAACGCAACTCACCTGGCAATGAGACCTCGCTGCAACACCGTGCATTTCATACCTCCCTGCCCATGTCACCACCCAACTCGTCGCGTCAGTTTCCTGCTCACCCACACCGTCTCATGTCCTCACTTTGCTCCTAGAGAGCACATATGGCCCTGATTGGGAATTGGCTTGTCGTCACCGACCGTCGCTGCACACCGTGCACTCTCTCTCCCCCAACTTGGCCTCCGTTGCAAGTGGCCATTGTAGGCTTGTGCCACTGTGGCACTACCTCATGCCTCCCGTCTGGCCAACTCCCTCACCCTCCACGTGTGTGTCATCACCTCGTTGAGAGAGAAATTAGCCAGTTATGGTTAGAACTTAGGTGGCCTGTTGGGGCCTTGGGAATTTGGGCTGTGTGGATCTAGCGAGCATGGAGGGGGCTCTAGTAGGCTAAGAAAGGGAGGTGAGGGTTGGATTGGGCTGATTTATATTTTTTAGGTACAAATATTGTAACATCCCAAAATTTTGAGTTTTAAAAATTTTAAATTCAAATTAATTATTTTGAAACAATTGACTTTTATTTGGATTTTTTTGGAATTTATTTCAAAATTTAAAACAAGAAAATGTATTTTAAATATTTTATTAAAGCCAAAAAGAGTTCATTTTATTTTTCCTAACCTTCCCAGATTTTTAAATAATTTTGAGAATTTTCGAATTAAAATCAATTTTAAAAGATAAAAGGAATTTTATAAAATTATTAAAAGCAAATCTGAAATTAAAAATATTTTTATTAAGTCTAAAATAGTCTCTGGAATATTCTATGAATTTTTGGGAATTTTTAAATATTATTTATTATTTTTCTAAGGAAGTATATTGTTTCTAGCATTTTCTGAAAATTAAATCCGATTAATCTCAGGCCGCCACGTGTCGCGCCCGGATTGAATCCATCTCTCTCCACGTTTTAATCTCAACCATTCAACACAACTTACCCCTCCATCTCAATCCAAAGACCATAAATCATCCACTTGCCACGTGTCGCAAATCCGACGGCCCGTACCCCTTCACACTCTCCCTCTCTCTTTCTCTCACCGACGGGTGGGCCCCACATGTCATATGTTTCTTCAATCTCTCCTTCTTCCTCCTCTCACTCTCTCTCTCCTCCTCCATTAATACCGAATTGAAAGCTTCAATTTCGGCCGAATGCACCACTAAAACTTCCGTTTAAATCGCTCAATTAAAACCCCCTAATCACTCCTCCCCTAATGCCGGCCGTTATCCCCTTGAATACCCCTTTCCCGGCCGTAACTCCCGCCACTTCCTCTCTTGACCGGCCTTCCCCTCTTTTTCCCTATAAAGCCCCAGGAGCTCCTTCGTCACTCACTCTTCCTCCCCTTCCTTCTCCCTCATTCGTAGCCCCAATCCTCCGAGCCGCCGCCGCAAGTGCCATCGCCGCCCTCCCTCTCCTCCGCCGGCCCTCCTCCGGCCATCTTTCGGCCATGGCATGGTACCAAAGGTTCGCCGCCTCCCCTCCTCCTCCGCCCTTGCCGCCGGCCGTGACTCGCATGCCTGCGCGCCGCCCACTCGGCCACCTCGGTCGGTCGGCCCCGCGTGG
This sequence comes from Bonia amplexicaulis, assembly GCA_036346245.1. Lineage (NCBI taxonomy): Eukaryota > Viridiplantae > Streptophyta > Magnoliopsida > Poales > Poaceae > Bonia > Bonia amplexicaulis. Next base: position 21,921,264 of record CM070735.1, on the reverse strand, counting down.
CCACCGCGTGGCTGCCGCGTGGTGCCACATCACCGCGTGCGCCACCTCAGCTCGGCCGCCGGTCCGTGGACTTGGTCCACGGTAAACTTCCCGAAGCCATAACTTTCTCGTTTTAGCTCCGATTTGACCCGTTCAAATTTCTAAATTTCTCTAAAATCATGAACTACTCAAATATATACTTTTTTCATTTTTTGGAATTTTATTTGAATTTTGGTGTATTTATTTGCTTTGTCTTTTTCGCGCGTAGAATCTGACGTTGCCGGAGACTTTGTCGATCTGCAGCAAGAGAATCAAGAAATCACACACGAAGGCAAGTCTCCTTTGAACATCTTGAACCTATGTTTGAGAAATGTTTTGATTATTTTAAATTAATGCATTGCTATGTTACATAAAATGATAATTCGTGTTTTAGAGATAATAGTTAAACCGACAATTGTTATGCCCTCATTTGACATTGACAACCATGTACTTTTGACACCCTAAGATTTCCTTTATCTCAATAATGAGATTATTATTAAACTTTGGTAAATGTTGCAACGGTAGTAAAATGCTTAGTCGTGCTATATAACCTTTGGTAACTTGGATTGGGAAATTATATTTTTGTGGAACAAGACTTTTGCTCAGAATTTAGTGGTGATTGGAGTTGCCACAGTTCTTTTAAAATAAAATAAAAGGTGAAAATTGGATTTAGACCAGGGCGGATGGTTGGGTTGGATTGGTGCGGTTAGCACGAGAACTTGCAAAGTGTATGTTCCGCCCTAGTCAATTAAGGACCGACGCTTGTGTTTGTCCAAACTGAGCACTACCGTACAACCACATGTCTATATGGGTACGACCTAGCTGAATAACTTACAATAGTCTAGTTTAGGTACCACCAGTGGAAAGTGGATGCCAGGGATTTACTGGTCATTCACAGTGAGGGACATGGATTTACTGTACTCATATGACGCAAGAGGGGCTTCATGCGGTGGATTTAACCCTTCACGGTGAAACCTCGGTGGTGGTGACTAGCTATACTAGAGTAAGGTAAAAACTTTGTGATATTTTATCTGGGTCTCATGCCAAAGGAAGCGTGTTGACTATTAAGATGACTTATCTCTTGTGGGTAAAGTTGTACAACCTCTGTAGAGTGTAAAACTATTCGAATAGCCGTGCCCACGGTCAAGGGCGGGCAAAGAATGCATTCACATGGTAGATATTTGGTTTTGTTTTTTTTAAATAAAAGTTTTGGAAACCGGGAGTGGTTGGAACTCCCAGAGTTGTCCTGGCGGATATAGCTAGTGTGGGTGGATATAACCCGTTGATTTGAACCTTAGCAGTTAGAGCCAGTGATCTAGTGTTGGTGGTTGTAACCTTCACTATTTAACTTGATAAATTTTGTTTAAACAATTACCTTACTTAAGTTGATGCATTCCAAAAATAACTAATGGTATTTGAAATAAAACATTGCTTTGTGCAAAAGAACCATACAACCCTCCTTTGTTAAACCTTACATCTATTGCATTTTTCCAAGACTTGCGGAGTACTTTATGTACTCACATGCTACACTTAAAATAATACTCAGAAGAGTATGAAGCTCAAGATGGAACATTCGACTACGGAGCGTATGGATTCGACGAAGGCTTTCCGGAGTACTAGGTTGCGCTTCCCACCAATTGCTGTGGCGGTTGTTGGGTCTCCGTTGGATTTACTTTTGCTTCCACTGTGCTTTATCTTTTGTGTGAGTGCGAGGTCTTGAAACCTCATTTGTATTAAGAAGGCCTTTCAGCATGTACTCTCTATTATTGTAATAAAGCGTTGTTGGTTATGTAATCATCACTGTTTGAATGTGTGCACTAGCTTTGATCTGAGACTAATGCTGTAATACACAGAGGGTCTGGATTTGGAAATCCGGGTCCCGACAAATATTTACCATTTTGGATCAATTAAGAGTATATATGTGTAATTACCTAGTATATATTGTATTTTTTGTAAAAAAAATAATATGTGTTCAACTGAACACCCATGAACTCAAGAGGGTTGCCCCTAGAATCAATCACAACGAGAGAGAAAAGATTTAGTGAAGCTAACTGCAATTTTCTTAAGCACAACCTCAAGAGAGTACAAGTGATTATCACTCTCTCACATCCCTTTCAAATCTTTTAAGACTCTTAGATCCTTATCATATATAAGAATCTAGTGCTAAAGAATAACCTAATCTCTAATCCTCTCGTGCACCTCTATGGCTCTGTTTATTTAGTCTTTTTCTTCGACTTAAAAGCTAAAAAGCCAAAAACTAAATAAATAGGTAGATTTTTAACTAGGTTTTAAAAAACCCTAAGCCACCTAATGAGGAAATCATAATCCTCAATTTACTATTTATCTATATTTAGTATTAATATGTCATCCTAGTCTTAAATATACCCCTTAATATTCTTAAGGGAGAGATCTAGCTATGTGGTCGCGAGTCTTTCCATGACCGCATCATGCTCATGAGCCTTCCCACAACCACCTTAAGGTCGTAAGTCCTTTTACAAACATGACCTGGTCGTAGGTCATCCTACGACCACCCTGCAGTCGTAAAATCTTCTACGACTAGTTGACTTCAACCAGCTTATCTACGATAAACGCTGAATCGTAGGTCTAACCATCAAGGTAGTTAGTACATGCAGTTATTCTCTAGGATAACCACTCATTTTTCCTTCTTATCTTTAGCGATAACCGCCTGGCGATGAGGAGGCATCACATCGCTGACAATAACCTCTACAAGACGGTTCCTCATTTGAAACATTAAGACTCTTAGCATGGAGCAACTGCCGCCTCTTTATGCCTTATATAAAGGCTGAAGCAAGAAGAAAAAGGCAAGAAAAGCATGAGATAGAGGATCAAGAAGGGCAAGACATCAAGCATTAGTCTTTCTCTTAATTGTAATCAGTAAACTCAATATAGCCACATAGGAGTAGTGTTGTTATTTTCTCCGAAGAAGGCCCGAACCTGTATAAAATTCCTGTGTCTTTCTCTGTGTAGTCAGGTTTTCGAGAGATCATCCAAACCAAATAATCATACGTAAGATTGGTATTAAAACACTGACACCACCCTATAACTATAAGCCAAAAGCCAGCCAAGGGGTGCTTATTTTGGATTTTGTAGGATGGAAATAACCCTTTGCCACCAAACTTCATTGAAATTAAGTCAATCATCCTTCAGGTTTTCTCCTCAATCATCCCTCTCTCCAACTCGTAGGAGGTTGTGCCTCCTCTCTCGCGACTCACGAGCCGTGTAGGGTTTGGGCCGTCGTCGGCGGCCCTATCTCCCGATGCCACCGTCCTCCTTCCCCATATCTTCATCCTTTGTAGCCATCCTCCCTTTGCCCATCATCATCGTCCTGCCTCGAGAAGGGCGCCACCGTCCTACCCTGAGCTCGACGCAGATATCCTGCTAGGGTTTCCATGGCGACTGTCACTAGCGACTGCATCTCCCCAACCGATGACCTCCTCCCGCGAAGAGGCTGCCGCCCTCCTCCAGCATCCTCCCGGGAGAAGTCATCGTCGTCCTCCTCACATGTGAAGCCGTCCTCCTGATCCGTTGCTCAATGCCACCGTCCTCCTGATGCTTTAGACGGTACCACCATTCTCCCCTGCACCGTCATCCTCCACATGCCAATGCCCTTGTCATCTCCCTCCATCCAAATATGGATCTATATTTGCTACGCCTCCTCCCTTCGGCTCCCCTCCGAGTTGGTTGTAAAATTGAGTATTTAGATTCGGTTGTAAAATTGAATTGTCTATTAATTCAGATTTATTGCTCTTTTTTCATCTCTTTCGAAAAATGCTTGGAAACAGAAGAATGCAATGCATTATTGTTAATCGGTTCTTGACGTTAGGAATAAATATTGAAATTTTTTGTAGTTGGTTCTTGGTGTATTATATGAGAGGGTCAAAATCCGCAAAAAAATGTTGTATTGCACAAACTATGGATCGATATAAACTTGCTCATGCTAGGTTTGTAAATAATTGTTCTACTTGATACAATCAGAAATGTATTATAACCAATGGTATTTCAGCCATTTCAACAGTAAGCCATAGCTTAAAAGCCAAAAGAAAATCAGACTGCCAAGTCTGGCTTGGCTGCTTTTAAGTTGTTTAAGCTAAAAACTTGGCTTCAAACTATAAGCCAAAAACCCTAAGCCTAAACAAAGATAATCTAACTTTGGATGAGTAGCTTCTTTGTTTTGTTACTTGGTTGTTTTAGATTCTCCATAATCACCCCTCGTACCTTTATATAATCCTCTCTCACTCTTCTCCTGAGTAAAGTAGAATTCATCTAAAATTCTCTATAATACATCTTTCCAAGTTTTAAAATAATAGAATACAAGTGATCGTACTCAACGGGAATGAACTAAATTCCAGCGTTCTAAGGCCATCAGGAGTGTATAAATCGCAATGGGTCTTAAGATATGTCTCACCTAATTGTTAAGGTCGACTGGTTATGTTTGAGGCCACCGCTCGGCTGTAACAAGGGTCCCACTCAGTAGTAAAAAAATTGTATTTTAATGCTTGTGGTTGTTGGTAGTTGGCTGATGGGGGAGAGAGAACAACATGATTAAAAGAAAATTGTATTTTAATTTTTGTGGTTAGATCTTTAGCTTAAGAACTAGCTTTAAACCTTTTTTTACTTATAGCCTGCTTAAAATCAACCGTATAATATATAAAATTAATCTTAAAATAACTTATAACTTCTATTTTTATATACTTCTGATGCCCTAACTGATGCCTATCGACATCTACCGTGGATCCGTGGATTTGCAGGGAGGCCTATCTGGTGCTCGCCAGCTACCAGTACTACTACCTGAGAGGATGATGGCTGCAGAGCTGAGTGCGAGCGGACTGGCAGAGTCTGGCACTGTTTGGAGCAGTCAACTCGAGAAATTACAGAGGCTGCATGCGGTCAAACCCGCCTATCATCCATTCATTCAATCGCCTGGTCCCTACGCGGCTACGCCTTCACTACTGCCAGTAGTACGCTACGCCTACTCTGTTCATCAGCGCGCCTCCATTCCAACGTGCGCGCGTTTGTGAGTTCCAACACAACGGGACGGGATGCCAACCAGAGCATGGCCCTCACCGTCGACTTTGGGCATCGATCGCCGCTGCAGTCGGATCCAAGCACCCGCCGTCACCGTAGCTGTTGCCGCCGCCGGCGGATCTGAGCACCCGAAGGAACCGGAGGCCGTCATCGCCACGTAGGAACTAGAGGCCGTCGTCGCCGCTCAAGAGAGAGAGAGAGCACGTGGGAAACGCGGAAGAGAGAGGGGAAAAATTTTGCAGATCGATAAGCTAGACTTCTCACATGCGTCCTCTCTGGCACCCTTAAAGGATCCGTACCGTACACTTTGAATGCTCTTGGAGGAGCTCATATTTATAAACTACTCGAGTTCAGTGTACCGAATTTACGAGACAGGGGTACTCCAATAAACCGGGGATTTTTTTTTCCTCTGCCAAGGCGATTCATTTCGTAGGTTCAGAAGACAATTGGGGTGACGTGTAGTGCTGAAGAACTTATTGCGATGTTTCCCAGAGCAAATAATAACCTCCTTATATCCGGGGACTCTCCGCGCGGAGAGAGCCCCCACGTCGCCCGTGCAGCCGCTCTGCCCGCCGCGTGGCGCGGGAATTTACGTACGGTCTGAGAAGTATTTTTGCGAAAAAGTCTCTGTGTTTTTCCGAAATTACGTACATGTCCTTAGTTCTCGCAAAAAGGTCCCTGCAAATTTTTTTTTGCCCCTCCACTTTGCAGGATGGCCCCCGCGGTTTTTGAAATTGCGCACGGGTCCCCGGTTTTTCCCAAGATGGCCCCCGCGGTTTTTAAAATTACGCACGGGTCCCCGGTTTTTTGCAGGATAGCCCCCCGCGTTTTTTAAAATTGCGCACGGATCCCCGTTTGTTTTCGGTTTTTTTTAGAAAACTCCTCACGAATTATCGTCTCTTTTATTTTGGTACGTACGGTGGCTGACGCGGCGTGGCGCCGTGCCTATGAGTCTAGTATAATTATTATTGGACCCTTGCTTTGGCCTGTCCGATCATCTCCTTGGAAACGCACACGGCGCCCCAGCTCCGTGCGTATGTACATATTTGCTAGCTGCACCGGGCCGGAGTTACTGCAGAAAAGATCAGAAGAGTACTCCAGTAGCGAGAGGCCTTCCAATCCAATCCAATCGGTCGCCGTACTATTTCTATAAAGCCCTCAGTAAAATGTAGACTATCCAAATAACCAAATAACAAGGGGACACAAATTTAACATAAAAAATCTTATTAAAAATTATGAACGTACGAAAGTAAAATTTATTTTATAAGGAGATATTATAAATATGAGGAACTTTGGTGTATCTAAACCGTGCGACTACAGGAGTACATATATAATCTAGCGAACAGAGTACTGAATGAAGAAGGAAACGAATCAAAGTCGGATACGTCGGTCGATGCCACGTCTAACACGGTCGGCGTATGCGTAGCTTAGCCTCACGTCTGGCACAATGTTCGACACGAACAAGATGATGAATTCGAATAATACTTTAACAATCTCCACCTTAAAACGAATTCATTAATGTAGTCGAAATATGAAAATCTCCTCAAAAATAAGTCTTTATCAGCATACCTTGTGCCTCAAAATCTATCGGACTAATCTTCAACAAAAAGACTGGAACAATTTTACCCAAACATTTCTCGCGAAGCAAAATTTAGAAAACCACCAACAGGTACACATCTATCAACAAAACAAATGAACAAATCTAAGTCTTCAATAATTCATAACTCCAACAAATTTTGAGTCAGTGCAACTGACGTCTTAAAACAAATGCTCCATCATCGAATGATATAAGCCAAAACATCACCCACGATGCTAGATAGATACCGAAGAACTCATATCATGTAATCTGACATACACCATCTAGAACAAAAAAACCTCGGCAAAACGCTCATTAAAAGAGCAATTTGTATGTGTAGCCACATATACATCAAACTACCCACTTTAAAAGTAAGCGAAATCTATGATATGATTGAAACTACTTCTTAAATATGTCTAGATGACAGGAACTCTTGTATTGTCAATAGAGTGTAAGCTACAGTAAACCCCTCATATCAACCTACAATAATTGAAAAAACATTATAGTATCAACTGATGTGGTGTAGGACGGTGACAGAGCATGGCACTAGACGGCAAGGGCGATGGTGCTGGCGGAACAGACACTCGAACAGTCATCAAGGTAGAGAGTGGGTTGACGCTCGGTATGACGTTGGTCGGCGTCAAGTCAAAGTGAAGCCCTTGGTAGCTTGCCGGTAGATTTCCGTGTGTACCAAGCAAAATCGTATCGAGATCGCGGTACACAGATCGTGTACACGTAGCAACTCAGGCCGAAAGAAACCTTAGGCCTCGATTCCTGTCCGGTTCGGACTTGTTAGCAAACAGCAGTAAACAAACCGCCCAAATAACTTGGACTCGATCCGATCAATTGAGCTAAGGTACCTGGCACGAAGCTGTCTCGGACTCTGAAGCGATTAGCATCAGTGACGCGATACGTAATCAGAAGTCAAAGCAGAAAGATCGATTGCAGAAATTTAGATCATACTTTGTCAACTATTATTATGACACCGTCTTTACGCCGAACAGAAAGATCGATTGCTTTCTTGTCTTACGCAAATAATGATACTGGTAGCCATCATTGGTCAGAGTAACCATGATTGTTTTTGACAATTGCTTGTGTTTGGCAGTGTGATTGTACGAGACCAAGCTCGTCTAATATGGTCTGCCTTTCAAGTCTCAAACCTCCTCTAGTCATCTTGACATTGAGGTTAATTTACCACACTTTTACAGTCAACCTGTTCGATTAGAAAATGGATGTTCAGAAGCATGAAGGGTAAAGATTTGTCAAATCTCGCGGTCAAGCACGCAGGTTTTTGATACGTTTGATGATCCTCTGTTTGATCAGGTCGCTTGGAAGTAAACATATGACCCCCCCTAGCTGTGGCGGATCCGGAATAAAATTTAGGTCGAACGACATATATTGATAGAATTATTTAATAGTAAAATAAGATTTACATTATTCATATTGCCATCAAACTAGGCCATGGTGAAAGGGCTATAAGCCCACGCCACTTGAATAGAATTTTACCTGTTCGTACATATAGGGGCAGCTTAATCTTTAAAAAATGCAAGATCATTTGGAATCTTAGTTCTTGTTCGTCCAAAGCTATCAATCTTAGTAATCCATAGAAAAAAAATAACATAGGATTTAGGTTGAGGCAGTCGACCCTAGTTGCCAATTCTACCTCGACAACGGTCCAAGCCACAAAGGATTTTCATGTATCTATAATGTAAGCATCGGCTTCAGTCCTCAGCTTATTTATGATATAGTAGCAAGAGTTGTGATTATACTGGAAAAGGAATGCACAAACACGTCATATAATAAATAATCTCAAAACTATAATCAGACTATATCGGTGAGCTAGTATTACCTTAGTATGCTCGAAGATAGAATTTTTTTGTACGGATAAACTTTTTTTATTCGAAAATACAGAAATATATCCGTGGAAATTTTTTTTACAAAAATAGACTCTCGTCGCCTAATGGAGGGACGACTTGAGCTAATCGCTATACTCCCGGGCGACTGTAATGAGTCGCTTTCCAATACAGATATGCCTCCTTAATTCTATGCAGCCTTGCAGCCTGCATGTCCATGCGCTCGTTCAAGGACGGCTTGGTGCGGCAAAGTCCAATGTTTAGCACTGAAAGTAAACATTCAGAGCCTTCTTCCTTTGTGGCCGCTGGAGTTTTATGTGAGAAATCCAATAGGTTTTGTAGTAATTCGGAGTCAATAATCTGTCGTATCATATTAGGAAAGTTCGTCTCGATAAAATTTTGCAATGTTCAAATCATCTTTGAACATACTGTCTGTTGGCATCTTTCGTAAGAATATTCTGAGGAGAACAATTCTAAGCAGTCGAAACTTGATCACCTGATGTATACTCTGTAGACTGCATATGAAAAGATGTCTGACTGACGGGCCAGCTCGGGCGGCCACCAGGCTCGCCCGTTTGTTGGGTCCGCCCCTGCTAGCGGTAGATTGCTGCAGGCTGTGACGCTGGGTCAGCCAGTTAGCTAACTTGTAGCCTACTAAATATGTGGGCGTATTTTTTTTTTGCTACAGCTTATGATTTTTGATTGAAATTTTTTAATTTTGACTGTTTATGACAGAAATTATGAAGAGAGAGATATTTGCTTACGATTTTGGTTGATATAGATGTTAGACTTTTAACGTGTACTACAATTAACTTGTATATCCCGTCTTGAAAAAAACTCCATTTAAAAGTTAGGTACTGTAATAAAAGCCAAAAACCGCTTTTATAAGCTGTAAAGAACAGCCCATAATTTCTAAAAAAACAAACGCTAAATCGGTACGCCGCCTCCATTGCAATACAGAATGTCTTCTTTTTCTCACGACATCGAGAGTACAACTTTGGATCATAAGAAATATTTATTCTCCGTTTCGAACACGGAATTGTCGTTGTGTTCATGTGGAAAACTGAATTGTTTTAGAAATTATTATGTGTTCCAACTTAACTACCTCACGTACAAAAAAGTGAGATTGATCTCAACTGGAGGAAGTTTTGATACGAAACATACATCAGTTGATTCATCAAAATCCCCTCCCTCTCTTTTGAGAAAATACAAGTCAAGCACACACTAACTCACACGGCAACATATCCTATACACAGTGTACTCACAGTTCACCCCAACTAACAAAACTTATGAAAAATTTCAAGAAAATTTCTATATGTATTTCATGGCTTACTCTACCTATATATAAAATTTTAAGTTCAAATTCCAAATTCAAGAAAATTTTAAGAAAATTTCTATATGTATTTCATGTCTTACTCCACCTATGTATAAAGTTTTAATTTCAAATCCATTCTAGTTAAGAGCAGTAAAAAAGAGAAAATTTTGAAACAAAAATTGAACTCTTAACATTTGTCAAATTTTTCTTTTTTTTTGTTACTGCTAACATATAATGAATCTGAACTTAAAATTTTATGCATAGTTAAAATAAGTTTAGAAGTACATGTAAAATTTTCCTCTGAAGTTTTTATGATATTTTTAGTTAGGGTGTACTATGAATGGACCATAAGCTTGAATGCATGGAATATGTTGTTTACTCACACCACTCACATATACACACATACGTGCACGTCTTTTATACGCGCTAAATTTTTTTACAAAGGCACGAGATCTCACAGAGCCTAAACACATATTTTCCACTGAAGGCACATTATTCCTAATTATTTCGTGAACCATGAGAATTTCGACCCGAAGGTTAGAAACCCTAACAGACTCTCTTGTCATCTGATTGGTCCTCGGTAATTCTCTCCGATCATTTCGGCTTAAACTTTTGGCTTCTGGCTTATTTTTTACTATTTCTAATTTTCGTCTTTTTCTGGTTTTTGGTTTTTTTGAGCTTTTTTTGCGGTTCTTTTTTCCCATATTTGTCTGCGTTCTCTGTGATGGGCTAACCTGTTTTTTTTCTATATCTATTTTTTTAAATTTAGTTACGTCAAATAAACTACCATCAGTTACAGTGTAATTTTAGTCAACTATAGTATAATTTTAGTCATAAATCAGTTTATTTCAACCTAATCGAGCCGCACCTAGGACGGAGCCGTAACAAACCCAAGAAAAAGAGTCTTCGCAGAGAGTAGATAGACACCGCAGGGACGTCTCCGTCGTCCGGGCGCCATCAGCGGTCGCAAGGCGGCGGCGGGGCCAGGGCAAGTCGACACATCCGACGACCCGCGTCACCGGGGTATCGTCGCCGACTCCCCGGTCGCGATCTCGAGTAAAGAAAACCGAGGGGGGCCGTTGCCGTCACGCCTCCCGGCCCGACACGTCTGCAGGGGTGACCTCACCGACCAGGACGTGTCTGAAAGGAACGGACTTGACGGCGTTCGGCCGGTGACGTCACCCCCCGTCCAAAGTCCAACGGGCTAGCTAGGCACGCTCCTCGTTTTTCCTCTGAGCGAAACGGAGGCAGGGATGAGATTTCTTGTAAACAGAAATTTACTCCAAAATAGTCCCCACGATATTTCTACGGAACGGTAAACGGCAGCGGCAGCGGAATACGCGTAGAGGCAGACGTAAACGACGTACTCTGGTCAGGTCTAGACCCGTTATCCATTTGGCTTTCCATTCCAGTCAACTTATACAGTAAACAACATCTTTTCTTTTCCGTTTTTTCCTCTTTATATCACCTAAAATCCTATGTGACATAAAGTTACTGACAACTTATGTATAGAAATAAGCCTACTTTATTCCCAATGTGGCATCCTAGTTGGTGAGGACGTGCTGATATAACACATTAGTTGGCAGTACACTAAATAAATCAGCAAGTAAAGAATAGTTGGACCCACATGTACGTCTCTAATACTTTCTTCTACCTCTATACTTTTTGGGCTTATTCTTTTTTGTTTTGGCTTATGGTTTACGGCTGCGGCTTATAGCTCTTCAACTATTCGTGAGAATCTACGGAGTAACAGAAACATACGTGCAGTTTTGGCCGATATAAATGAAGTCGCTACAGTATATACTACAATCAACTTGTAGACCTCGCCTTGAAAAGTCACTCTGTTTGAAAGTTATTTACTGTAAAAAACGAAAAGCAACTTTTAGAAGCTGAAAATAAGAGGCCCATGGCCACGACACCGCTTGCTTCCACCGCCGGTGACTCGGAGGCGAACAACGGGAGCAAGGTGGACCCCACGGCCACCACGGGTGACTCGGCGGTGTTTGCTTTGCCGGTGAAGGCCAAAATAGAGGAGGGGTGAAGCGGCTTGGCGTTGTCAACGTGGAGGCACCAAACCACAGGAGTTTCGAAGCACCGGACGAGCCAACCCTAGCTATCGGCCATGCGACGGATCTTGCCAACCTGAGCAGCTACGAGCACCTGTGTGTTGGCCTTGATCTCGTCCACCACCGCTTGAAGGCTTTTGTGCCCGGTGAAGTAGTCACTGAGCTTTGGCACGCCGATGGCCTTGCTAAGCCCGACGAGCAAGGACCACTCTGAGGCCGACGTCATCACAAAGTGTTAGACCATGTGGAGGTCGTAAATACAGTGATGATGAACAATTGACTATTTGGTTGCATTGAAATTTACGCTTGTGAAAGTTTCAGTCTACCACGCTAGCGATCGGTAGGTTTCGACCACGGACGGTAATCCAATCGACCTTATGATGGATGGTCCGATCGGCAGGCATCAACCACGGAAAATTGACCACGGCAGAACGATCATGGTATGTCGACCACGATAGATCAACCACGACTGAATGATCATGGCATGTCAACTATGATATATCGACCATGATCGAGTGACCACGGCATGTCGACCATGACTAAACGACCACGGCATGTCGACCACGATTGAATGACCTCGATCAGATAATCAGTCGTAAGCTACAATGAACCAGTCGTATAAAATAGTGAACTGGTTGAGCGCTACAGTGAACCAGTCGATAGTCGTGTCTGGTTGGTGATCGATAGCTGTAGACTTTGCGATCGATAGTCGTAGACTTTGTGATCTGTTGTTGTAGTCATAGGCTTTGTGATCAGTTGTGGTAGACCTTGCGATCGGTAGTCGTTGGCTTTGCGATCGGTTGCCGTACGCTTCACGGTCGGTACTCGTAGGCTTCGAGTGCTTCAATACTTGTAATCTTCGAGTACCTCGAGTACTCGTGTCTGTTGGCTAGCTATTTGACTGGTCTCTCTGGGTGGTCTGGGAATGATTTCTGGAGAACGTGGATACAACGATCATGGATGACTTAGTTGGTGATTATTGATGGTTAAGGGTGTGGTTTGCATATATGGATTGATGTCGGAAGTTGGGAAGAACTTGTGTCAGAAAAAATGTTCTTTGGTCTTTACATGTGCAGGTTGACGTAGAGACGATCATGGTCGGTGATGAGGAGGATCGGGACTAAGAGTGGAAAATCTGAGGTCCACGTGGTCGAGGATGTCACGAGGCGGCCGGGCTCACGCTGGAGCAGATGGAGATCGGAAGTGGTTGATGTGTGGAGAAACTACGAGAGGTGTGGTCCTGGAGGCTTCAACACGTGATGAGTTGAAAGTTATGGAAGGCGTCCATAACTAGGAAGTCTTAGAGATTATAGAAAACCCGTGTTTGGAAGGGTTTTGGGTCTATTGATTTTCGGAATAGATAGAGTCCATAACTTGTAAGGTTTAAAGATTATGGAAAGCCCATGTTTGGAAGGGTTTCGAGTCCCTTGATTTTTGAAACAGATAGAATTTGGTGTCCGTGTTTGATAAGGACATGGTTTGGGGTGTTAGTCTATAAAAGTAGGGAGAGGCTAAGGGCTAACGCAAGGTTTTTGGCGGAGTAGATTGAGGAGGCTCTAGTTTTGGCTAGGCTTTTAGGGGTGTTTGTGAGGGCACTTTGTAAACCTGTGAAAATTCAGGAATAAACATCATCTTAAATCATTCTGGTTCTTGATCTGCTCAAAAAGTTGCTGGTGATTATAGCTGGATTGAAGATTATGACAATGTATAAAGGTGTCGAATCGCTGCCAGAAAAACAGAGGAAATACGAGTACTCAAAGGTGCTGATTTCTCGAAGGCATAAGTGATCGAGAGGTTCTGCTCCCGATATTGAAGATTTTGAGTACGTACAAACCAGTCAAAGATCAAAGTCGAGCGATCGAACACTAAGCGATAGAACGGTCAGAACCTTCACCAAGCAATAAGAGATTCTAAAAAGTAGAGGCAATCATTCACCCCCTTTGATTACGGTATTTGATCCTACAAGTGGTATCAGAGTAGGTCGGTATGGTGTCAGAGAGGTACTGATTTTGCTTTTTGGAAGCGTCGAATGCAAGCGTACATGGATGCTCGGTTTAATGACATTTGGTATAAAGTTTATAGACTGTATGAAGTTCCTGCTACTATTATGACTTTAAATAAAGCATATGTTGATTTAAATGCTCATGCTCGTAACCTGTTGTTTCAAGAAATTTCTCGCAAATAATTTGACCGAATAGCTCATATTAATTCTGCCCACTTAACATGAAAAACTCTTCGTAATTATCATGAAGAAACCACTAAAATCAAGAAAGTGCACAAGAATATGTATAAAAAATAGTACTCTGATTTTGCTACGAAACCTACTGAATCTATTGATGATCTTTTCGCTCATTTTGAGAAGATATTGAGTAATTTGCACGGTGTTAATGTTATTAATGCTGATGAAGATAATGCAATTAAAATTTTAAGATCGTTAGGGTCTGAGTGGTTGATGGTTGTCATGACTATTAATCAAACCGTCGATCCAGATACTCTAACCATAAATGATCTTTACTCTAGATTGAAAACCTATTAGATGGAAGATTTGTTATCTAAGATTAATAAATCTTCATCTTTAGCACTTGTGACTAACCCCGTACAGGCTGCTTTGAGTGTGTTGTTTTGTGTTTCCTTGTCTGCTTCGACTTCTTTTTCAGAGGAATAGTTCGAGCAGCTACCTGAAGAGGACCTGGTGTTGATCTTCTCACGGGCATACAAGGCACTCAACAACATGAGGATGAGAAAGCGAGGTGGTATTCTAGGCTCCATCAGGTGCTTTGAGTGTGGCGAGGTAGGCTACATTAAAATGGATTGTCCGAAGCTTAAGGGGAAGGTGATCAAGAAAGACAAGAATTATCATCATCGGCCATCGAAGAACAACAACACCAAGGGTGGCAATTTCCGTCGCAAGTTTGATGAAAAGATCATATCGGCTCTTGAGCATCTTGATTTGAGCGACGTGGAATATGAGAGTTGCGGTGACGTCGACCACGATGATGATGATGCTAAAGGAAAGAAAAAGAAGAACGACGACGTCACGGGCATGTACTTCATGGAAAAAACAACAACGATGATGACTACAATGATCTCGATGAGGTAAGACTGTCGTATGATGAGATTGAAGATGGTTTGGTTAAACTTGCTATTGAATTGAATAAGACCAAAAATAATTTGAAAGAAAATAATTTTGTTGGTGAAAGTTTCGATTCTGAGATTAATAGACTTAGAGCTTCTATTCCTAATAATGAATCATGTGTCTTGTCAAGTTCTACATTCTAAATTGGAGACTGCTAGATTAATTAATGCATGAAATATGGTTCAACTTAGGGATGTAACTGCTAGATTTGATGAATTAAGATTGGCACATGACTAATGTGATAAAAGGTTAAAACTTGCTAATGATGACATTGAAAAGTTTAAGTTTAACTCATCTAAATCTTGTTTTAATTGTAATTTGCTGTAAGCTTGACTTAATTCATCTTAACAATCAATTCAACAAATATTTTATCACGAAAACCCTTATTGCTCTAAATGTACTAAGTTAAATATTGAAATTGATGCTTTAACTAGGCAGATGAATGAGTTTAGTGAAAAAGAAAGATTGGCTCAATATAGTGCTTCTATGAATTCTGTGATAAAACCTGTTAATTCCTAACTTGTCCCTCATTGGCTAAAGAAAATGAGTACCTTGAGAACACTTTAGATAGATTTCCTTTTGGCAAGGAGAATTTGAATGTCATCCTAGACAAGTTAAAAATAAGTGTGAAAAAATCGTGCTCTAGAATTTAATTTTGTTAAGCATGCCAAGAATAATGCTCCTAAGTTTGTTAAACTTCTTGAACCTAAAAAAATTGAAGTAAAATATAAACCAAAACAAATTATGTTTAAATCTGCTGGTATAACAAAAGATCCATCTACCAAAGTGGGTGCTGTGAAGTCAATAGATATGACTTCTCATCAAGTCAAGTATCAATGCACTCATTATGGTAGAGATGGTCATTTGGTTTAATTTTGCTTTTGAAAAGTAAAGAAAGAGAAGAAAGACAGTTTAAGGAAGCTTTCTCGTTCTAGAGTGGAGTTTGTGCAAGCTCCTTATCATCGCTTTGGTTCCTCTAATCAATCTTCTGTAGGTTCAGGAGCTTTTACAACAGGACCGGTCGGACCATCTTTTTCCCGTGGTCAGATCAACATGGTCGGACCAGAGTTTTGACTAGTGTTTTCTACTCGATTAGTCCAGTCAGCAGTCAGATCATTTTCGACCAGTGTTTTCTACTCGATTAGACCAGTCAACTATCAGACCAGCCTTACAGAAGCGGTTAGATCATTTTTTACCAGCATTTTCCACACGATCAAACCAGTCGATGGTCAGACCAGCCTTGCTGAGACGATCAGACCGCCACGTGGTCTGATCAGCGTCTCAACGATTGTCTAATCAAGATCTAACAGAGGCTAACTGTTCGCTTAAATCTTTATCATTGTCTATTGTTACTCTTGTTCATCGAGTGTAACAGTACTGAATTCCTAAATCTTATTTCACTAACCCCAGTACTGTGAGACCGACGTTCCCTATGATGTAAGACCAGCTAACGCAGGATGAGAACATGTGCTTGATTGGGTTTTGATCTTTTACCTCATTGACTTGACTAGAACACTTGATGGTTCTTCACCTTCTTTGATGGCGTCCAAGAGATTTCACCTTCTGAGAGACCATGTGGAAAAGGTGATGCTGTTCTACACCTTGTTGAGTTTCATTTTCATATTGCTGATATTATCTCAAATCTGTTTGATTCCTCTCGTTTGGCTCTTTTGCGAAGTGTTTTGGGTGTGCTACATCCTAAGCAATTATTTTGAGAGGAGCTTGTTGTTGTAAAAAGTTTCGAAAGTTTTGTTTATTATACTATAAAATAATACATCAAGTCCAAGTCATTGAAATCAAATGAATAGTAGAGATGTCTTTATCATATTTACTCATATATTGTGTAACTTTGATCATGACTTGTTAAAATTATTTTGCTATACTTGAACTAAAATATGACATGACGGAATACTTTGACTAGATTGATTATAGATAGAACTTTGTGATGTTCATATAAAAAGATTAGATTGATTGTGAGTCTTGTTTTAAATCTTGGCTATGAGGCTCGTATATTTTATATTGCAATATTTCTATGTTCACTCAAGTTGGCATGTTATAAAAAAATAATGAGAAAGAGCATGTTGAAAAGATGTATGCTTCAACATGCCATGGTTAAACAAAAAGAAAAGGCACAATAAGTGTACAAATAAAAAGAAGTATATTTCAAGGATGCCACCATCTAAAAGAAATATGCTAAGCTACAAGCATGCCATCATGAAAACAAGTATACTACAAGCATGCCACATGCTTAAGAATTGAGTGTGAAGAAATATGTTGCTATATGAAACTGCTAGCTCGTCTAGATTTAAAGTTTGCTTCACTTTTAGGCTTTCACTTTTCGGTTTGATATCTCATTGTGCTCTTTCTAATTGGTTTGATCATTGTTGAGATGCCTGTCATTAATCTAATTTACCTAATCATGCTAAAGATTAGTCTTGACAGTGTTATAGGATATATGACTATATATGATATAGAGAGCTCTACAAAAAAAGATTACTTGGTTAAATTCTTAAATCAATGCAAAATGACTTGGATAATCTGCAAAGCTTCTGGATATTTACTCTCATTGCTCCTTAGAATTTTCACACTCTTTGGAGTTCTTGATGATTACATTGCCAAAAGGGGAGGAAAATGGGAAAATTGGAGAGATTTTGTTTTTAGAGAAGAATGGGAGAAATTGGTTCAAAATTGCTCCCTTGTGTTAAGGAGGAGTTTTATGAGTTTTTGCCTTTGCTGAGTACTTGCTGCCATGGTTTGTCAAAAAAAATTTCCCTACAGTTTTAAAACTTTCTTTTTGCAAATTTTGTTTTTATTTCAAAACATAACTCATTCGGGAGATTTTGAGGTGTTGTCAATATATTCATCAAGGGGGGATTGTTAGACCATGAGGAGGTCGTGAATACAATAATGATGAATAATCGACTCTTGGGTTGCACTGAAATTTGCGTTTGTGAAAGTTTCGATCGACCACAGTTGGCGATCGGCAGGTTTCGACCATAGACGGTAGTCCGATCGACCTTGTGATGGATGGTCCGATCGGCAGGTGTCGACCACGGCAAATCGATCACGGCAGAACGATCACCTCATGTCGACCACGATAGATCAACCACGATTGAACGATCATGGCATGTCGATCGCGATAGATCGATCATGACTGAACGACCACGGCATGTTAACGACGACTGAACGACCACGGCATGTCGACCACGACAGAATGACCTCGATCGAAGAATCGGTCGTAAGCTACAATGAATCAGTCGTATAAATCAATGAACTAGTCGAGAACTACAAATTTACTGGTCGATAGTCGTGCCTGATTGGTGGTCAGTAGCTATGACTTTTGTGACCTCGATGAGGACTGCCTCATCGACATCCACGCAGAGAAGGCAGCACGGGAACCTGAGCGCTGTTCGATACCCGATCGCGGCAGCGGCAAATGGGTCGTCGGGGGCAGCGTCCAAGCGGTCGACGAGGAGGGCATGGATGAGCGAGTTGGAGCTGCCGGCCACCACCAGCATGCGCCCGTGAAGTTGGTACGACGGAGGACGGCGCCGAGGAGGTCGTGCGGAATGCCACGACGGTCAGCGAGCGGCACCTTGTTGGTGGTGACGTCGAGGCTGACGTAGAGCTAGATCTTGTCGGCGTTCACCACTTCGCCACCGAGTGCCTGGGCCACGTCGATGGACAACTTGGCCTTGCTCGTGCTTGTTGCCCCTACGATCACCACTAACCTCGTGGCTCCCTACTCCATCTTCTTTGGCGTGGAGGCGACGTAGCGGCTAGCAGAGCAAAAAAACCACTTATGAAATCAGTTCTAAAGTTATTTCAACCGGTTTCAGAAGTTGAGATTTTTAAAACATCCGATTTTATAATTCGAGGTTGAAACTTATATCAGTGCAAGAGTTTAGAAGGGTAAATTAAACTTATTTCTTATATATATCACTATACATCATAAGCCTATTATTCCCGGGGGATTCCCGGCCAGCCAGCACGCCACGTCACCTTTTTTGTAGAAATGTCCCTGTAGTTTGCAAAATTACGTAAAGGTCCCTACTTCTCGCAAAAAGATCCCCGGTAGGTTTTTTCCGAAAACCCCCCTCGGCTTCACCCGAATTGTGTATTCTTTGCCGGATAGCGTCGTGCGGTTTTCCAAAAATACGTACGGGTCCTCGTTTAGTTATGTATAGGTCCTTACATGTCCTTGATTTTTTGCGAAAAAGTCCTTCGGTTTTCTCGAAATTACGCATGTGTCCCCGATTTTTTTTAAAAAAACTCCTCGCGAATTATCGTCTCTTTTACTCTGGTCCACACGGTCGCTAGCGCGGCGTATTGCCGCGCTTACGCAGCTAGTATCTTTAGTGGGGCGGTCGAAAACGCAGTCCAGGGTGTTTCTTGTGTTAGCTACACGGCATGTAGGTCGTGTCGACACTGCGTGATCTCCCGCGACAACGCGTGTACAACTCGCCTGCAATCTGCACTGCCCTGAGCGATCGATCCATGGCCAGCGAACGCCCATTTCGTCAACACGTTAGGGGCGTGTGCGTGTACAATGTGCAGGGAGGCTAAGCCCCGTTCTTTTGGTTTTTTCCGTTTTTATCTACAGTTTTTTAACAATTATTATTTGTCATATTAAGGATAGCTCAAAAGAATATGACCTAATTTAATTCGATCTCTCGTGAGCTTAGGAGACCAGGGGAGATGATGACAGTGGATGGACAGTTTTGTTCACGTGGCAACGACATTGACGCAGCATGTCCTAACTAAGGGCCGCCTCGGCAACACTTCTAGGGCGCTTCCGACTTGACTTCACCGGATAAGCCGCAAGTTGGAGTGAATGGAAGGGCTTCCGGGGGGTAAAAATCCACAGATACATCAGGCCCTATCCTCCGTCCGAACCGCATAGAGCTTGCTTCCCACCGTGCCTCTCTCTAGATCGGGCGTCCGCCGGCCGACCCGCTCCAGATCCGGCGTCCGCCGCCCCCAACCTCCCCGCCTCCCGTGCTCCTCGAGATCCTCTCGTCCGCCGCCTCAACCCCCGGCAGATCCGCCGACCTCCATCCCTCCCTCCCCATCGCCTCTCTGATCGGCAACCGCCATCCCCACCTCCCGTAGATCCGATGGCCGTCATTCCCACCCCTCTCTGCAGATCCGCGACCGCCATCCCCCACCCCTTGTGCCCGCATCCCCCTTCGTGCGTGAGGTGGGCCGGTGTACCCTAGCCGTCCCCCCAGCAGGTCCCCGGCCCTGGCTTCCCCTTCCAAACCGGCGTCGGCATCGCTGTCCGCGCCTCCACCGGCAATCACTGACTCGTTGTCCTCCGCCTCGACGTCCGATGCCACCTCTCCCGTATATTCCGAGTCGACATCGAATGCTCCATCCTCCCCTTGTCCTACGCAATCATCCCCTCGCCAGCTTTCCGCCCCTTCAACGCCGTGTGGAGGCAAGATCCCGGCCGGATACCCCGTCGAGCTCCTGGTGTGCGGTGAAGTGCACGTCTCCGACCTCCTATTGCTGACGCCTAAGGTAATTGCAATAAAATAAACTCAGCTCCAACGATTTGCTGAGAATATGACTCTGGGTTCATACATGTAACCCAGCTTTGAGGGTTTGATTATTTGTTGCATGTAGTTTCTTAGTGTCTGTATTAAATGATTGAACAATTTTCTAATATATTGTCGGGGCCAATTGTGAGCTGCGTAGGGGCCATTCGTGTCTAGTCGTGCTCATGTTATTTGCATTTGCTTGCCTCATGCCCGAAGATGGCCAAGGGGTAGACTTGTAAGGATAACATCGGCAATGCTAGCTGGGACGACGCCGCCCATATCGCTATGCTAGAAATATGCTGTGAGGAGTTTGAGGCACAGAACATGACAGGGGGCTACCTAAACAGGGTTGGGTACGTCAACCTGGGGAATATATTCAAGGAATGGACCGGCCGCGACTACACCAGAAAACAATTATAGAATCACTGGGACTCACTTAAGAAGGAGTACTACATTTGGAAGACCTTGAAGCTGAATGCAACTGGCTTGGGAATGAATGCAGCCACCGGCTCGATCGACACAATGGACGCATGGTTCAAGAAGTAAAACAAGGTAAACGATAGTGTACCACTGCAGCATTTTTGTCTCATGTTAAGCATGCTTGCTACAGTACTGGTGCAGTAAAGCTATGTTAGAGCTGAAAATGTTATTGGTTTGTTTTTTCCTATCAATGCATGGGTGTTTCAGTAATGGTGCAGTACTGGTAAGTTACAACTGAAAATGTTATTACATGTTGCAGGCAATGCCAGGGGCCAAAAAAATTGCGCAAGGCCCATTGGAGCACAAGGACTTAATGGACATCGTATTCCAGGGGGGCCTTTGCACTAAAGAGCATGCGGAAGTCCCCGGGGCGACCAGGCAGCATGCTCATGTCTCCTCTAATGGTAGTTCAGATCTGGAGTCGGAGGCAGCCTTCGAGCCTACCAGCTTGTCCTAGAAGTGCAGCGGTGGGCTAGCAGCCCCAACGTCAAGACCCGAGTCCAAGAAGATCCGGGGTAGTATGGCGGAGGAGTGCTTGATACAGATTCGAACGCGTATGAGCAGTCCGTGAGCCAGGGCCGTCCGGCCATACTGGGGGACAACATCAACATGGATCACATGGAGGTTCACCAGTTGATGCAGGTGGTCGTCAGCGATGGGTCCCCAGAGGGCATGGACGAGCATTTCTACACCTCAGCGATGCTAATGGACAAGAGGTACAGAGATGTTTTCACGGGCTTTCGTACCGCAGAACATCGTGCTAACTGGCTACATAGGATGTGGCCCATCTTCCATTCCCGGGGAGCACCTGGGTTCCCGTGAGGCGCTCTCCAGCACCATGCACTACGGCGTGCTGTGGTACTGTTTATTTGTTCTCTCGTTTATTTGTTCTGTGTGGTACTATTTATTTGTTGTATCATTTGTTTGTTTCGTGGACCATTAGTTTCTGCAACAAACGGTTATCATGTTGTGTGCACGGGCGGGATACCTGTGATGTCTGCTTGTTGTCTGGCCCTCAAGTTCAGCAATATAATTGGTGCCCTCCATATCATTGGTGCACCCACAATGTTTTGTCTGTTGTGTGCATGGGTGGGATAACTGTGCTCTCTGCTTGTTGTCTGGCCCTCAAGTTCAGCCATATAATTGGTGCCCTCCGTATCATTGGTGCACCTGCAATGTGTCTGTTGTGTGCGCTGTGCTCTCTAAGCACCACTTGTTGCATGCAAACCCAGCAGGATACAAAAGCCAGGGTCAAAACCTAGATAGCAACGAGAGGTAGAGGGCCAGGCGCAAGAGGAGCAAGCAACAAGCGATAGCGGGCCTGTCCGTGTAGGCAAGAGTAGCAAGTTCCTTTCTTTGTTTTGCGCTTGGGTAGCATGCAACGAGAGGTAGCAAGCACATTTGCCGTTCCTTTCCTTGTGCTTGGGTCTTACATGTCCAGTTGATGCAATTCGGTGATGGCTGGCCAACAAGGAGACGGTGCATACAATGGCAACGTCTGCCCTCCACTAGCGTTGGAGGTTGCCCTTATTCAGTACATGGAATAGTTCGAGTTAGGGTCATCGCGATGACCTCACCGTGAGCCAGTGCAAACCGGCCTGCAATGGGGCGACAAGCAACTAGCATCGCCGAACGTTTGCCGAAGCATGTTCAGAATGGACCGGGATTGCTTTCACGCGCTGCATGACACCATTGTCAATACGTATGGTTTGGTATCGTCGCGGGAAGTATTTTCTATGGAAGCATTGGGCATGTTTTTGTGGACTGTCGGTTCCCGTCAATCCTACTCGCAAGTCGTGAAGTGGTTTGCACACTCGTCGTCCACAGTGAGCACGAAGTTCCACCATATGTTGGACTGCGTGCACGCCATGGCGGAAGACTACATTAAGCCCATCGATCCGTCATTCAGCACAATGCATGACAGGTTGACGAAACCTAGATTTTACCCTCACTTCGCAAGAACTATCAGTGCCATCGATAGTACCCACATCCCCATCGTAGTGCCTACTGCGTGGCGTGTAATGCACACCAACTGGCATGGGCACACCAGACAGAATGTATTGGTAGTGTGTGACTTCGACATGTGGTTCACGTTGTGGTTGCAGGATGGCCTGGGTGCGCCCACGACACACGTATCTTGCTAGACACACTGAACGGTTACGACCATGTGTTTCCATATCCTCCCCCAGGTATAATGCACAATCCCCTGCATGTGGTTCGGTATTCCTAACTTTAACGTACGTACGTCTAACTTAGCCCATTTTTTCCATTGTAGGGAAGTACTACTTGGTGAACTCAGGCTATCCTAACATGATAGGTTTCCTAGCCCCGTTACGGAACAGTCGATGCCATGTCGCTGACTTTGCCCATGGCGATCGGCCACAAGGCCGCAACGAACTGTTCAACTACCTTCACGCATCTTCGCGCAACGTCATCGAGCGTGCGTTCGGCGTGTGGAAGAACAAATGGCGTATTTTGGAACGAATCCCCAGTTTCGACCACGCCACGTAGAGGAAGATAATTATTGCTACCATGGTATTGCATAACTTCCTACTTAGCGGTGGGCAGGGCGACATGGATCACTCAAAACACCCCTGTCGGCTCAGATCATGGCTCCTTTTGGGTTCACGCCACTGAAGACATGGGTGATTTACAAATGAATCAGATATGCGAGACGATAGTAGACGCTCTAGTGGCGTGATTTATTGTGTCGCTCGAATACGCTTGTACGCTCCCCCCACATGTACGACTACATACGCCCACACAGTTACGTACACCGTGGCGATAGGCTAGCTTGTACGCACACTTGTAACATTGTATGATTACTATTCCCCGCAATGGATGTCAATGTCACAAGCCCGTAGTTTACCGCCCTGTTTATTTCAAACGTCATTGCGGTGGCTTTGTGCAAAGGGAACGACTTGTTGACAAAGCTCTTGTTTTTCTTTCGTGCATGCATTTTTTTCCATATTTATTTTAACGTTCCGGCGTATTGCAGCTTATTCAGCAAAAAGCCAAAAGTCAACAGCCATAAAGAACAGAACAGCTTCTGCACCAGCTATTACTATTTATCAGTCGCAGCCAAAAACCATAGTCAAAAGCCACCAACCGAAGCAAAAAAAAAAGGGCCCTAAATCAGATTCATGCCAAGTGGCACTGTTAAAAAACGGGGACCGACCAACGGTTTAGCCGTGTGCAAACCATCCTTGTAAGATACGGTGCGTTGCTGAAGACGGGTAACTGGTCGCAAGATTACGTTGCAACACCACGCGAATCAACAGGGACGGTAGTTGGTAAACGCGGTTACTCATGGCAACCTTAACCGATGAGCACCGGTCAAATCGCGACGCACTTTTTTGTCTTCCCAAAGAGGTGAATTACAAGTGCTGCATGATCAGGATGAAAACGACCCCGTGATTTCACTGGCTAATTCGCATAAAGCGTCGCCTCTTTTCTTTTCTTTTCCCGTGGTCTGAATCGTTCTTCCCGGTCAGAAATATGAGCTCGTGTTGTTTATGTATAATTCAGGTTACGCGTAAGAACAGCTGTTATTATTCTAGGAATAACATCTGGCCAGCTGAGCGCCGACTAATCAAGGGAGAGAGAGAGAGCTAAGCTAGCTAGCTGCCGTGCCTTCTCTTCTTCTTTCACTATATGATTCCGACTTGAGTATTATATTCTGAGTCATGCGAATGTTTTCACACATTTTTTGGTGAAACAAAAAGCAAGAGCAAAAAAAAAAATGTAGAGAACCCTCGCACCTAGTGTAATGTCCAGACTCATTTAGAACGCAAAATTTCACATGAATTTCGTAAGAAAAACATTCAGTGAAAGTAAAATATTCCGAGTTTCAAACAGGGCCCTAATTCCACTGATCAACATAATTTTTTTACAAAAAAATTAATTAGTTGTATGGACCTGTTCCGAAGAAGATTGGTCCTTATCCATGTATAAGCTCTTTAATCAGCCACAGAATCCCTTGGATGCAAAGACTGGAGACCTATATATTCATGCCACTATGTTCGTTTGACTCATTGAGGAGTGCAATCTCAGATCTCTCCATGGATTTAGTCGGAGGAGTTGGAAGCCTCTCCAAACAACATAGTACCAGTACAGGAATCTTTGCCTCAAATGCAGAAGCAAAACAATTCATTCAATAAAGAACATAAAAGAAGATGATGTGCAGTGGAGTTGAAACCCTACCATATATGCTACCAACTCAAACATGAAAGCCATCATGGACTGATTAAACACACTAATATAATCCATGCAATTTCAGATCATAGTGAGTAGACTAACAGTGCATGCCTTTGTATAATGTGCACATGCTCGGGGTGCAAGCCCTACCTAACTTTCATGGACACATGAATTGACAATGCTACTACGTTTTGTTGATCTTTATGCCTCTAATTATGTATACAAGTGGGCTCATTTCGTGGATTCGATCGTAATGGATGATGTCCTGTGCCCCATTTGTTCTGTACTTTTGAACTGGACAAATTGCACAAAGAAAGATTCAGAGGAAGCCTATTATAATTGCAGCAGACGCCCAAGTGTTCATTGGTGCTGATCTTATCGACCAATAGGCATGCAGCAGTAGCTCATGTGAAGTAGTATATATTTTCGTGATCTGTTTAATTAGTTGGAGGAATCTGAGCATTAAGGAATAATTAGAGGAGGAGAGTATCCATGGCGCCATGTGTGAGAGATAAGATCTGCCTACTTTTCGGTGACCGATGTTTGGTGCTAAAGAATATTTGCGCGGATGCTCCTCGCGGGAAATTAACAAACTGCGTGGAAATTATAATTTCGAAAGTAAACTCTAGAACAGTTCGAGCGTATACAGCGCGACACGTAAGCTGCAGTTCAGCCGCTTGTTTACGTCCGCTTGTTTTGGCTTCAGCTTCTGACTTATTTTGTACTATTCATAAATTTCGTTTTTTCTGAACTTTTGGCTTTTTTTAAGCTTTTTTGCCGGTTCTTTTTTTCCTGTATTCGTTTACGTTGCCCGTGATGAGCTAGCATATTTATTCTATTTTTAATTTTCTTTTTAAATTTAACTACGTCAAATAAGTCATCTTCAGCTACAGTGAAATTTCAGCCGTTACAGTATAATTTCAGCCATAAACCACAGCTTTTCAGCTATAGTGAAATTTCAGATGCTACTCGGTTGGGTTGAAAAAGTGGTTTATGACTGAAATTTCACTATAGCTGGCTGAAATTACACTGTAGCTGATGATGGTATATTTAGCCTAACTAAATTTAATAAAATTAAAAAAATAAAAAATATATTAGCTCATCACAGACAATACAAACGAATACGGAAAAAAGAATCGGCAAAAAAACTCAAAAAAAAATCAGAAAAAGACAAAATTTATAAATAATAGAAAACAAACAAGAAGCCAAAAGTTCAAGTTGAAATTGTGAAAGCGTGTGATGTCTGTGACACCTCAATCGAGCTTAGGGCCCCGCTCGTTTCGGCTTCAGTTTCTGGCTTCTGGTTTATTTTTTACTATTCATAATTTCGTCTTTTTCTGAACTTTTGGCTTTTTTGAGTTTTTTTGCCGTATTCGTTTGCGTTGTTTGTGATGGGCTAACATATTTTTTATATTTTTTAATTTTTTTAAATTTAATTATGTTAAATAAGCCTCATCACCACAATGTTTTTCACCACCACATGTGCTTTTCAGCCATAAGCCACCAAAAATAAGCCAAAATGATCACCACCTAGATAAGACCAGAGATGGATCTGGCATTCGGCGTATCTCGGAGTATCAGAAAAACAAGCAAATGAACAATTCCTCAATGTACTTGATCAATTAGGTCCCTATTTGAAAGTGCTGTGATTTTTTGTTATACTTTTTAGTTTTTAGCTGATTATAAGAGAAATTAAGGAGTAAGAAACACACACGATGACAAATGACTCCTACAATAATTTCTACAAACAACTTATAAAAATCACTATATTTAAAAACCGACTTTTAAAAATTAAAAATAGAAGCTATATAGAACATAGCCTAATCGTGAATTTGATCATGGAGGTATAGGTGCTACGAAAAGGATCATTGATTACTAATGTAGTTAAGTACAGGATTGTGAGAGAATTGAGGAGTATATATCATTGAATTTATATGTTTATTCTCATCACCACCACTTGTGCGAGTAACCGTCACCAACATGGAGGTATAGGTGCTACGAAAAGGATTATTGATTACTAATGCAGTTAACTATAGGATTGTGAGAGAATTGAGGGGTATATGCCATTGAATTTATATTTTTATTCTCATCACTACCACTTGTCCACTTGTGCGAGTAACCGTCACCAACATGGCAGTGTATGCGAACTGTTATCTATCGAGCTCAGAAAAAAGCTATTTTTTTAAAAAAAGGATGATCGGAAGCCTAGGCTGTGCTCATTTGGGCTGAATAAGTCTAGATTATGGCTGATTTTTTACTGTAGATGATTTACTTTATACTGTAGCTAGTGGTACCTTATTTAGCATAATTAAATTTAAAAAATTTAAAAAAAAATATGTTAGCCTATCACGTATAATACAAACAAATATGAAAAAAAACCAAAAGTTCAGAAAAAGATGAAATTTATAAATAATAAAAAATAAACTAGAAATCAAAAACTCAAGCCGAAATTAGCGGAGCATAGATTAAAAGAACGTGTCCATTAATTCGCATAGTTCAGTGTATGCCTCCTGTACGAAAAAATGCTGCCTCTATCCTTTCTCGCCGGCCGCACGAAAGCACCGGTTTGATTAATGCTCATGGTGATACGATTTGACCATCCGTGATCCCACAGAAGATACGATTTGACCGTCCAGGGAGGGAAGCTCATGAGAGAGAGAGAGAGAGAGGGCGCTGTTCCGTTGGCTGCGTCGCGATGAAGTTCACGTAGCAGGAGCACATCAACAACATGCGCAAATCTCAACCGTGATATCGCCATTAATTCGCATCAACAAGCAGACGTGGCCACGAAAAGGACAGAATAAAGGAGGACATGCGCGCGACACTTTTAATTTGGATTTTTTGACCGGAGAGAGATTCACCAAGGATGGGAGCCCAGCCCAGCAAGTTGGGTTTGCTCCTTTTTTTTCTTCTTTTGCTGTGAATTTCGATTCGAGTCCTTAGAAGGGCACAGATAGAATTAGCTAGAGTTTTAGAGGATTAAAAATTGAGATCTTACCCCAAAGCTCAGACTGCCAGCTCCCAGAGCTATGTGTTTTTTAAAAAAAATAAAAAAAACCCCAAAGCTATGCGAAATTAGCGAAGCCACGAACGAATTACCGGAGGCGGAGAGGGCTTCATGTGGGCCCCACTGACCCCGGCAATGTTGGACCCACCGACCTACGCCTCCCAACGCCCGAGCTCTCCCCTATAGATTGACGCTTCGCCCACGACGTCCGGCTCAGCTCAAGCCTTCGCTTCGCTCCCGCTCGAGAAGCGCTCGGCGATTTCCTGCGTACACCTCGCCCCCGCCTACCCCCCCTCTCGCCCCGTCCACCAACCCGAAGAACCACTGCCACCCTCCTCCCTCGCCTCCACCTCGTCGGCGATTGCCAGCCCGCGCCACCGGGCGCCAACGTCGGCCATGGCAATGGAGGCGGCCGCCGAGAGGAGCGCCGGCGCCGGCGCTGCTGGCGGAGTAGCCCCGGAGAGCGGCGGCGGGGAGAGGCGGTCCCGGTTCCGGCGGATCTGCGTCTACTGCGGCAGCGCCAAGGGCCGGAAGGCGAGCTACCAGGACGCCGCCGTCGAGCTCGGCAAGGAGCTGGTAATCTACCGCCCAAGATCCCGCCCTTTACGCGCCACGGCCCGTGAAAATCCAATCTCTTTGGGGGTTTCTGGTTAAATTTTGCAGCCAACGAAAAAGGAGAGAGCCTTTTGCTCCCTTTTCGGCTCTCTTGCCCCACACTCGTTCTTGCTCGCCCTCGCGTTTGTGTCTGGGGGCGTCGTGGAGGCGGGTTTGTGGGGGTGCACACCGCATGATCATAGACATGGCTCACAGCTAGCTCACGCACTGGCCGGCACGGCAAGGATGGCCTCGCACCGTCCAGGAAGCCTAAAGCTGCCGCAATCCTTTGGCCATTCTGCTCTTGTGGTTGGGCCACGGCCATGGACAGTTCATGATGGCCGCTGGACCTCGCTTGCTTAGCCAAATGAACAACCTTCGCTTCTTGCATGCATCAAAATCTCTCACCTTTCTGCGTTCTTTCCCGACGTCGTTTCTTCTTCTCTTTCCGGGTGCAGGTGGAGAGGGGCATAGATCTGGTCTACGGGGGAGGCTCCATCGGCCTCATGGGGCTGGTTTCCCACGCAGTTCATGATGGAGGGCGCCATGTGATTGGGTGAGTCCAGTTCTACAAGCATTGCCATCCATTGCTCTCTCTCTCTCTCTCTCTCTAGTGTACGCTCTAGCTGTGCCTAGCCTGGGCCTTGGCTTGCCAGTCTCTCGCCATGGGAAAGGCTGTGGCCTTGTTCTTCTACCTGTAGGACTGCTTTATGCTAAAAACTGATGTGCCTATCTGTTCTCTCTTTTTCTTGGCAGGGTCATCCCAAAGTCCTTGATGCCGAGAGAGGTGAGCCATCTGCTGCTGGAAACTCGCGTTGATTCGATTGATGGTGTGTAGCTATGTGTTAATATTACTACTCCCATCCCATGCTGTTTGGGATGCATGCATGCATGCTCTCTCCTTTTCTATCGTGCAAGGGAGAGGCGCAGTAAAGAACAAGGGACAAGTTTTGTAGAGGGACATGATGCATTTATATTCATCATCACATGAATCTAATGCCCCTGTCCAGCAACATTGCATGCTCTTCTTAAATGGACTTGAGCTAGGGTAGTATCGCACTGGCCTTGCCTTGGGATTTTACTGGATTTGTACGCAGTAACTGGATTATTCACTTCTTGCACTACACTTGTATATACATACATACATATATATATATATATATATATATATATATATATATATATATATATATATATATATATATATATATGTATGTGTTAAAAAGGGCATCTAGTCCTGTATAATTGTCGTGGCCATTGACTAATGCATCACGTAGAAGTGGTCTTTCTTGTATTCTAATACGGTGGATCGGATGTTCTAACTACTGCTTCGATTTGCAGGTAACTGGAGAGCCTGTTGGGGAAGTTAGAGCCGTCTCCGGCATGCACGAGAGGAAGGCCGAAATGGCTCGGTTTGCTGATGCTTTCATTGCATTGCCTGGTATGATAATTTAGTTGCTCCCAGCATATATATGTCCTGTGAATTGATGGTTCTAGGATGCAAATTTTGACACACACACACACCTTGCATGACAGGCGGCTATGGGACCTTGGAGGAATTGCTTGAGGTCATCACCTGGGTCCAACTAGGAATCCATAAGAAGCCGGTAACAACTAATTCTGATCCCTTGTAGCTTCTAGAATTCATGTCAGAAACTTACTCGTTATTGTTCAACAATTTCAAGATCATGTGTGGTGCCTGCATGTTTCTGAATTCCTTTCTTGTCTTAGCGACTATAGAGGCATATAGTTTTATCGCAGAGTCGTTGGAGCCATTGTGATCTTATGCTGACATCTTGCCTTGATTGTGGCTTCGTGGTGCTCCCATGTGGTTGGCTGAAGTTTTCGCCATCCAGAGACAAAATTATTAATCGATAGTTTAAGCAGTGTGCCATCTACAGATGTTCCATTGGAACATAGTTTGAGGAGCATGCGGTCTGCACTCCCTATTGTTTATGGTCCGTGTTAACAAGATAGAATTAGTTCTTTATGAATATTCCAACACAGCCAATAGAACGATGTTTGGAGGATCTTGTACCAGTCAAATTTTACATTAAAAAAGGAATGTATTGTTGGCATTTATGATAGACAATTGCTCTGTGAGCCAGAAATTGTAGAGAAGTGAAAGGTTTGGATAATCAATTTAACATTTCTCCACTTTGATTCATCATATCTGTAACTACTATTTGTGTGTGATGGCCCCCACCAAATTGATAAAGAGTGTTCCATTGTTGTGTCAACTAGGATTAGTGATCCTACGTGGATCCATGTTTTTTTAACCAATATATGTAACTGCTTGTGAATATTTACCAGGTTGGTCTTCTGAACGTCGATGGGTTCTACGATCCTTTTCTATCCTTCATCGACATGGCTGTCAGTGAAGGATTCATAAAAGAGGACGCACGGCGCATTATCATCTCAGCTCCGACCGCTAAGGAGCTAGTTCTGAAGCTCGAGGTATAAAGCCCCAACTTTGCGTTTAATCTTCCATCCACCCATTGCTGGACAAGCAGGGCAAGCCTGCTTCTGACCATTGACAGTTTCTCCTCGTGGTCGTAACACCAGTTCAACCTGTGGAATCTGCAGGAGTACGTTCCCGAGTACGAGGTCGGTTTGGTCTGGGAGGATCAGATGCCGCACGGCTTTGCACCTGAGCTGGAATCCGGGATCGATTCGTCCTCATCTTTCGGCTCGCCTATTCTCACCAGATTCTGACCGAAGCCGAACACGATCCTGGAAGCGTCTCCCAGCCAGGCGAAGTAACATCTAACCGAAGCCAAAAAAAAGAAAAAAGATTGTTGCTTTGTGGCCACTGTTAGCGGTGCCTTCCTCATGTCGTTCTTTTGCCCCAAACCGGAAGGAATGTATATGCGGTATGTAGTAGTAGCGCCCTGTAATGTCCATTGCTGCTTTGTGCAATCGTCCCCTGTTTGTTTGTTTGTCTGTTTGTCTGTCTGTCTGCACGTGTGGATGCATGGATGGATTCAGAATCGATTCCTGGTTGTATTCGGCTCTGCGCGAATGATTCAATTCCCTTCAGCAAAAGTCTCTGCACGAGCGTGCTGATGAAACGAGGCCAACATGCCTGTGCTTGTGTGTGTGTGTGTTGCGGTTTGGGCGTCGCCGTCGTCGCGAAGGTACCTGTCTGTCCCTCCGCCGTGCAGGGCTGTCGGCAAGGGACAGGAAGACACCGGTGGGGCTCGCCGTGCTGACGAAGTGGCGCCTTGGATCTGGACCCCCAATCCGACGTCACGGCCCTTTCGGTTGGTGCTCTGTTTTTCTTCCAAAGGTGAGTTTGACCGTTTGACGTTGGAGTTCTGGTGTTCCCCGGGCCGAGGAAACGCAGAACGAAGCCGCCGATAGAAGGAATGTGGTGACCTTGGTGGATTTCAACATGTGGGCCATGGAATGTGGTGACTTTGGTGGATTTCAACATGTGGGGCCCCCTCCTGGGGGCCTTGGTCGAGAGGGAGTAGGAAGGTAGGGTTGGCTAGATGGAGCATTTACATAATAATGATCACGGGATCAAATCACTTGATCAGGTGTAATACGTAAGTTACATGTATATATGACATAAACTTATTAGATGACGGTTTTCTTTTTTATTTATATATTTTTCTCGGACAAATAAATAGGATAATCTCTCTGTTGTTTTTTTAAAAACGGCTTAGTGGGACAGTCTTGTCGGAGCGGTTTATCGATATTCGATTCGTTCGCATAAACGCTAAGATCAAAAGCCACCGACCACAGCAAAAACAAAAAAAACCCTTCCTGTATCCATCGGAGACGAGCGATCGGGTGCTTGGAGTAAATAAATGGGACGATTTTTCTGTCGTTTTTTTCAAAACGGCTTAGTGGGACAATTTTATCGGAGCGGTTTATCGGTATTCGATTCGTTCGCACAAACGCTCACGCTCCACCCACAGCAAAAAAAACCCTTCCTGTATCCATCGGAGGCGAGCGATCGTGTGCTTGGGCTAAACTCCTGGTTGGTTGGCGGGGGCCGGCCCCTTAGCAACACCACCTTCCTAATCCTATCATCGCGAGTCTACGTGGGGATGGGAAAGGGAAGAGCGCAGCTTTTGGGGGACCAGCCTCGCCCGGGGGACGGCGAAGCTGTTTAGGTGCGCACCCCGTGGACGGTTCACGGCCGTATTCGGCTCGCTTTTTCCTGCCTGCTTGTCATCTCCTCCGTTGTCAATAATTGTTGAGTCGCTTTCTTTCTCTCTCTTTTTTCCCGTCTCTACCAACCTCCTTCCTGCTCGTCGATCGATGGGTTCCAACGGTTGTTGGCTGAACCTTTGAAGAGATCAGCTGCGTGTTGTACTTACTGGTTTGCTACTGGCTGACCAGCCAAGCAGCGAAGAGGCTGTGCAGGGGGCAAATCAAAAGTCTTACGGGGATTTTATCTGTTTTGCCAGTACCTTCGGCTTTAGGATGTGAAAGAGTGCAACTTGTTGGTATCGAATAAATACTAACTTGACTGGAAAAAAGTGTTCACACTTTGAAGGTGAATAGTAATGAATACGTATTTGACTCGAGCTGGATGGTGGCATTATGATATACATTAAGGTCTGTTCTTTTTAGCTGTACTTTGTGGCTTTTGACTGCAGCTTGTGACTTTTAGGCTGTTTGTATGAGAGATTACAGAGTAACGGAAACTCACGTGCGGTTTTTGCTGGTATAAATTAAGTCAGTAAAGTACGTACTATAATTAACTAGTAGATCCTATCTTGAAAAAATATTTCATTTAAAAGCTAGTTACTTTAGAAAAGCAACTTTTAGAAGCTGAAAAGAACAGGGACTAAATAGATTCTTTACGCAAATAACATATAAGCACAGAAAGCTGCCGGGTTACACGGGTAAGATGGTCATACTAATCTATAGCTCCTTTAGGACCAGCTGAACAAAGCGACTAAACAAAGGCACAACATATATAGCATGTAAACTGACTCCGACTGACTGCACACCAAAACAATGTGAACCACTTCTATCTCAGGGTTGCACTGCCTGCACCAGGAATGATGAAACAGCAGGTGGATACAACCACCCCATTTGCGAGGAGAAACCACGGTGATAATAAGATCAACCCCAAGAAATTCTTTCCGTTCAGTGAGTAGTGCACACCTTTCCTTTAAAAAAAATAGTACACATCTGAATGAGTCAATATATGTGTATATTGCAAAATGATGATCCGGATCGCACTGTCATCAAAATTCAGCAGTAGCACAACAGGAGTTACATGACAGTCCTGTTATTTTTACACGAGCAAAGCTACTCCTGTTTTTTTTTCACTCAAATGGAACGGGTGTGCCCTGCTTCTTGTTGACAATGGCCATGGCCAAGTACCTAGTACCCATGCCAATAGGCGTCTGGTCATCAGGACCTTCCCAGAATGGGGCTTCCCCATCTCCGACTAGACGCCAGTACCCTGTTCTCAGAGACTCAGCCTGCTCCTCAGTGCAATTTTGCAGAAGGGCTTCCACCCGGAAGTTGACACCAAGAGAACCCAAGAATTGGGACTGAGTCATTGGCCCATGGACAGAAATATCATCTGCAGAAATTGCAACATAGCCCTAGTAAGAAATGCTTGTCTTACCATGAAAAGTAGGAGGAGTAAGAGCTAATAATATGTGTGCAACTGCAAACCTGAAACTTCCTCGGCAGAGTGCCTGATTGAAGCAAAATCAACATAGGCGCTCAGATCAGCAGAACCAGGGCCGTCCAATATGTGGACAAACTTGTGTTTGCGGATTGCCTGCATATATTATTGTTTTCTTAGTGCTCAGGCCATTCATTCAAGGTAGTAGCCTACTGCTTACACAAGAGATATAGTAAAAGGAACAGTCAATGAGATAATTCCCTATGTAAGCACATAACACAAAGAAACAAATAATGCACAAGTTCAGGAATTGAATTTAGGTACTATGTGAGCATGAAAGACTAGCTAGTGTACTTTCAAAATTTGATGTTTGAGAGGCAATAGACCAGGATTGGCAAGAGCTTTGTAAACACTACATAGTACCAACATCTTAAGTTCATCTCAGGCATAGTGAAACAATTTTAAAAATTCCAAACCTGAAGACTATCGGAGACTATTCCATTTTTGCCATAGTCAATGATAAGAGCACCTCCACCATCTGAGCTAATTCTCTCTGCGATCTGTTCAGTGAGCTCCATTGCTTTCGGGCAGACTTCAATATGCTCAACCTTCTCAAGTTCCTCTGAACTAGCCCATCCACAACGCTTGGAGAGGTAAATTAAAGAGGCTGTAGGCTGTGGAGATAGAACAAAGCGAAACCTGCTACAAAGTAAGCATTACACATTTCCTTGAGGTTAAAAACACTTAACTTCAATCTGTAAAACCTACGATGAGTCTTCTGCGAGATCCACCATCTTTTCGCACCAGCCACGTGATGCTTTCTGCAGGGAAAAAAATGACCATTCAATGGAATGACTGCACACAACTCAATCAGTAAGCGCCTCTGATGCACGGACATGTGCCTGAACTGTCGTATCCGTGTCCGACACGGACACGGCTCGGACACATGTTCGTGGCGTGTCAGCTGATTTCTAAATAAATTTTAATTTTTGAAATTACCGACACGTGTCGGACACGGCGATTACGCGAGTCGGACACGGCCCAAGACATGGGCGAGGACACGGCCCGCTTGCTCCCTTGCGAGGGGTGCCCTAACCCTACTAGATGGCTTCCTCGGTTCCTCCCATGCGCCATTCCCCATTCCCCAGCCGGCCACACCTCGCGCTCCTTGCCATCGCCCTGCTCGCGCTGCCGCCTGCCGGCTTACACATCTCGCCGGCTCCTGCATCTCCTCCCTCCAGTAGCTGGCTCCCGCATCTCCTCCCTCCAGCTGTCGGCTTCCACCCGTGCGCCGCTGGCTCCCTCAGGTGGAGGTCGAGGTGGAATATGTGCCGGAGTAAGCCGACCTAGACGATGGCCTCCTCGCCAACTTCAAGATCCTCCCTCCAACCGCCGCTAACTTCCTCCCGTCCATTCCAGCAGAGTGCAGCGTATGGCCCAGCAGCGAGCAGCGACTGCGGTCGGCGGCAAGTAGGGTCCGGCGATCCAAATATTTGGGGCCTCTGCAGCAGCTCATACTGGTATAAAATCTTCATATGTGATTTTTCAAGTTCTGAGCTTATTGTTCCATGCTTGATTCTGCGGCTAAAATCAGTTTGGTCACCATGGTTTTTTCCAGATTCGTTTTTTCAAGTTCTGAACTTGACATCTTTAATTCTTGGGTAGAAATTGGTTCTCTTCTTATGCTATGCAGTTATACTGCAACTTATGAGCTCTTTCATTCCATCCTGACTTGTATCTGTATTCCTCATTCTTTCATGATTATGCATTGGAGCTAACATTGCTAATTCACTGTTAATAAAAGATAGGGTTAAAATATAACTCATGCTTGTAACAAAGTTCAATTTCACACAATTTAGATGCTAGTCCAGTTTCTGCTATAGTTTGTTTTGTGAAGACTGCAGATCATATAGATTGTTCTATAGCATTTCTAATTTTTTTTTTTGGCAAATTAAGATGGACTTTGGGTTAACTTGATTAAAGCTGGGTAGATTATGATTGCATATGCTAATATGCTATGCATCTCAAGTTCAATAGAGAAATGAGGATGAATTGCTCTTGCTTCCACATTTCTATTTAGCATTGCTGATGTTCTCCCATGTATTAGAAAATTCAGAATACTATATTTTTTCAGATCCATAGAAGTAACCTTTCCCCATGTTTGTATTAGATCTAAAACTGTCTTGTCTTGTTTGTGGCAT
This sequence comes from Bonia amplexicaulis, assembly GCA_036346245.1. NCBI lineage: Eukaryota > Viridiplantae > Streptophyta > Magnoliopsida > Poales > Poaceae > Bonia > Bonia amplexicaulis. Next base: position 21,884,630 of record CM070735.1, on the reverse strand, counting down.
TTTTTTAAGATGGAAACCGGTGGTTCAAGCGCTTCAGCAAACGACCAGCAAAACATCAAAGGTCCATTGTGGAAGCATGTGGAGTCTCCGGAGACGACCAGCCAGCAGAAGCCAGAAGGTACTATGTTTCCTTCAAAGTATTTTTTTTTTATTGTGTAGTAGCCTAGTTGGTTGATATGCACAATAAACCTGAATTTTTAACGCATTTTGATTCAGTTGGGTTGCATACTTGCATCTAGACCATGGTTTAATTTTGATGCTATGCAGCTTAAAACAAACAGAAACTCTTGTTTCACAAAACTAGAAATAGACAATAGTGCCTGGCCTTGGCTTGGCTTCATTGTGTTTGCATCTACATGCTGGATTCTTGTATTGTTGTGATTGCGCTTATACTATTACATTTATAAATATGTAATAATAATTACACACACACACACACACATAGCCATGTCCCCGTATCGGTATTTTTGGGAAAATGGCGAATTCTCGTGTCCGTGTCGTGTCGTGTTGGACACGCGTGTCCGTGCAACATAGGTAAGCGCCATAAAATCATAAATAGAATTGCTTATGTAACCAAACCTGAAATTGATGGATTGGTAAAGCATCAAAGAATTCATGTGCAATAATTATGGTTGGCGCTGCAGAGAAGACAATTACAAATAAGGAAAACATAAGAAGTTCAGATCAAGATGTTGAAATGAAAAAAAAAACTTTAAGAAAGCCAAATAAATGAAGGCAACAATTTACATAATAAACAATAAAACTTATGGAAGAACATTAAAATAGTCCAATACTTAAAACAAAGAGATTAGAGCATCAACAGGTTAAATATTATGCATTTCCACACATTGAAGTAACTAAAGTAGCAAATAAGCAATGGCAACATAGTAAGTTGGAGATCATCCAGCTAATTGGCAAAATCATAGTAAGTTGACGCCAGTAACTATTGTGGCTCCTGGTTCCAAAAGAGTAAAAAACCACAGATCCACTAAACCTATACTCTTCATGTTATATACAATGGCACATTATATACCATAATAAAATAATCAGATAATACTATTTCCCCTAACTCATGCGGTTAATGGTTTCAAAGCTTTCTCTTATTATACTTTAAAGATGAATGGCAATGTAAAAAGTTGATTATACAGGTGCCTATGATAATATTCGCTGTTCTATTATAAAGGTCAACTACTTAGAAACATTAAACTTATAAATCAAAGAGCCACATACATCCTGAAGGGACCTGTTCGAGGGAGGCATGCCAATAAACAGGGGCTCCACAAAGCTTGCTAACTGTCCTTTTTCCATCACCGACAGATTCATCTTCACATTTCAGAGTATTGTACTGCACCTTTTGCAAGGTAGGGCTACATTCTACCAAGTTAATGTTGAGTGCCTTAGTGAAATTAACAAACTTTGCTGAGCCCTGTTGAAATGGACACATCCGTTAAGAAACAGGACAATGAAAGTTCAACAGAGGATAGATGCAAGCAAGAAAGTCATACGCGAAGCAAATCTGCCAAGAGAGTTCCTCGTCCTGGGCCAAGCTCGATCAGATTCACCTTCTCTGGCTGCCCCATTTGCTCCCACAGGCTCATCGCCCACACACCAATCATCTGAGGCAAGGCAGCACACCATTAATTGCTCTTATAAAATAACTCCATAGCACAAGACCAAACAACCAACGTGCATGAAGTAGTGATCCTATAAGATTCACCATAGAAGTATAAAAACACTCCGTGAGACTCTGAATGTCATAAATTCAAGTAATACTACAGTGCAACAAAAATGATATGCAACAGGGGTGCAATTAGTTCAAAAATACAATTTACCAGCACCGTTCACAAAACATCACACGGTGTATCATTGCATTGTTATTACTTGAAACACGCGGTACATCACTGCGACCACGCTAAATTGCTATTTGCAGCACACTAAACAACATTCTCCTAATAATGATGATAGGGTAATCAACTAGTGAGCACCAATTACCTCTCCAAACATCTGGCTGACCTCCGGTGAGGTGATGAAATCCCCAGACGCCCCGAACACGTCGCGGTTGATGTAGAACCCAGAGTGCGGGTTCGTAAGCACCTCCTCCATGTACTCGGCTACGCTGATCGGCCCACTCCGGAACTAACCTCCCAATCACAATCCACAAACGGAATCGCATTTCCACATTGAAAGCAATAGAGATTAGACAATAGACACCAATAGAAGGGGAAAACAGTAAGCACCTCTATGATGCTCTTGAGGTGCTTGACGAGCTCGGAGTCCGACGACGGCTCGTGCGAGTGCTCTGCCGCATAAACCCAACGCGCACCATCAGAAACCCCAAACCCAGACACTGCGTGCGTGTCTGTCTGTGTGTGTGTGTGTGTGAGAGAGAGAGAGAGAGAGGGGGGTGGGACCTGGGGGATTGTAGAGGCCGGAGCGGTCGACGGAGATGCTGAGGCTGGCGCCGGCATCGCCGGGTGCTCCCCGGAGCTCTTCATCCTCCGCCTCGTCATCGCGCGCGGCGGCGGAGGACGGTGGCGGCGACGAGGAGGAGATCGGCATGGACGAGAAGCGGGCGAGGATGGAGGAGGAGACGGGAGGAAGGAGGCGCCGGTGAGTGGCAGAGGCGCTGGCGCCGCCTGATATGCGAGGAGCGAAGCGGCGAAGCAGGGCGGCGGCGGAGCTCCGAAGCATCTCGACGGCGGAGGGGCGAGTCGAGAGAGAGCAAGGTGAAGTGCAGGTGGTTGGGCCGGAGGTGGGGGAGATGGATGTGTGGGCTTTGCTGGGCCTGGCCTATAAGAGTTGCACATGGATTGTCTACGCCTAAAAATTTTAACTAAAAACATGAGATAATTGATTAAATACTACTGAATAGCATCCACTTCTATAAAATATCACTAAAAATACTCTCTCTATTATATACTACAAAATTACACTAAAATTCTATTATATGTTATTGCTATCAGTTAGCCTCCGTTAGACCCTAAAAAAGACGACTTAGTCCTCAGTTCAAAATCTGTCCCTATGATAAAAATTAAATATACAGTTAATTGGCTTAGCCACAAATACTAAAAAACTTTTAGTGGATCATTGGTGTAGTATACAACTCAAATATAAAATTTAATAAACTGACCCTTCCATTTGATCTAGTTTTAAAATTTAAATCCAAAAACAGTCTATTTGAGCTATTTTATAAACTGAGACAAATTCACTGTATAAAAATGCAAAATAATAACTTTCTGGAGCTCCGTGACATCTTGTGGGCAACCACTGTTGATTCGAAAAAGAACTACCATCGTTGAGTAGTTTTTCCACCCCCGAAACCATTAACTAGCTTATCTTCATTCTTAGTCTTTCCCTACCCTATTACCCATGCCAAGATGGTCCAACTCACGATGAACTTTTTTTCCTTCTTAAGTGCACATTCGTGATGAACTGTAGAAAAGTCTACAAAGATGCCCGGAGAAATACACAAGAATCAACCGGAACACAGCCGACCTAAGGCCTGAGGTCATGACCACCGACAGTCGCAGCCCGTGCCACGGCAGCTCGCATGCACCGCTCAAGCCTGTTCTTTTTTAACTGTAGTGGATAATTTTTATATATATTTTTAAGATAATAGCAGACGGTAGAGTTGTCGATGTGTACGAGACTTGGGAAGCCGTTTAGAAAAACGTTCAGTGGCGAATCCAGGATTCCACCAATCCTCGGACTGAATTCTAATTGACAAAAATTTACGTCAAATATACTAATAGAAAGCAATATTTACTGGGAAATTAGATAAGTATCATCGCAAAGCCGTATAAATTGAAAAATATCTTCGCCCTAAAACCATATGTCAGTGACACATTGATATTACTTTTCAGCTCGAATAATCTTTTTGATGATACCGAGCAATTCACCCCTTCCGTTACAAAAGAAATACTTCCACGATTATATATTTTCATAAAGTTCAACCAATACACTAGGATGGAACTCATTGGTTAAAGTTGCATCCTACAGGGACCGTATGCATAACCAAAATGACATGTATTTCTAAATTTATAAATTCCGCATTCCGGAGTTCCCGAGATTTTTGCTAGACATGCCAACTTATAAATTTCTTCCTTTTTTCCTGTTCATGTGTGTTCTAAGAGCTTTCTGCCTTGTGTCCACTACACTGTTTGCGCCCCTGTTCTGACTATGAAATTCGGCACACGTAGACACATACTACATTTTAATACTCATATATTTCTTTGCCTAATGCATATTTTTATGGCTTGTCAATTTGGGTCCCATGGGTGCCGATGCTACTGTCACTGCCTGTCAGGTTCATAATACTGCATGTAATTTCTAGAGCTAGAGATTCCCTGTGATAAAGTCCACCCCATTATTCGGTTACTGATCTTTTTTACCCATCGTTGACGGCCTAAAGAACAGATAAGAAAGCTTGGTGAGATGAAATCTATTCGCTGACGGCCTAAAGAACAGATAAGAAAGCTTGGTGAGATGAAATCTATTCGCTGACCATTCTGACAGACTGCAACTAGCGATTGGTTAGTGATAAAGCATTAGGCACGGGGACAAAGCTTCCACTCCAGCGTATTTTTCCCAGTTTCTTAACCGACCAGTTAGACAATCTTAACCGTGTACGGGCCGAACTGTAGGAAGATGAATATAACTAGATGCATTTGCACGGCGCCACGCCGCGCAAACCCGATGATCATCAGGATTCAGGCGCTCCGTGTACGTACACGTGAGGCGACGGCACGCGACACCATGCCGTAGAAACCGCGGGCTATTAACCGCTGGTTAAGAGCGATCCGCGTACGCACACGTAAGGCAAAGACAAAGTAAACGCGCATACACGCGGCAGGCGGAGCGGAAGTAAAAGCGTGCGCACGTGTCAGCTGCAGAAAAAACAAAGTTGACATGGATACAGCCGCTGGCCAGAGAATCCCCCATCTCTAATATACGAAGTATATGTAATAGATTAATGTATTAAATTTTGTGGACGGTTTATATAAAGTACAAGATATAGAATACAAGAAGTCTCTCTTAAAGATAAGACATGTATCACGGGATTACAAATCCTAAACTATGAAATATAGATATATGCCATATACTCTAACATACCCCGCAGTCGTAGCGGTAACATCGTGGACAGTAGGAGCGTTGCGGACAGTCAGACTGGAGAGGAATTTGTCGCAGAAAGCAGAAGCATCGCGGACGATCAGACTGGAGAGGGAATCGTCGCGGACAGCAGGAGCGTCGTGGATGGTCAGATTGGAGAGGAAGCCGAAGGCCGTCGGACTGACATCTCCCGCAATTACAGCAGGAGCGTTGGGGACTGCTGTGGCGTTGCGGACGCGGTGACTGTAGAGGGAACCGACGATTATGTTCAAGTTAATGATAACCCTTTGTTGCCGAGGTAGTCGAGAGCGTGGTAACTATGGTCGTAGCCGTGGAGCAGGGAGCCGTGTCAAGGTAGCTAGTGCTGAGGTCGTCCCTATGGTCGGGATAGTGGAGTTGATGCAGAGGAGGTTGTGGTCGACGTCGTCCGGGAAGATGAGAGAGAGGAGCAGAGAGAGGTCGTCCGAGGGAACTAGTTGGAGCTATAGGGAACCGGTCAGAGCCATTGTAGTCGTCCGTCTGTGGTCGATCAGCCATAATCAAACAGCCATAATCGAACGACCGTGGTCGAACAGCCGTGGTAGTCGAACGACAGTGGTCAACCGGTCGGTCGTAGACGTGGTCGTAGGCATAGTTGAAGGCACAGTTGGAGGCAGGCGTGATCGGGGTCGGAGGTGCGGTTGGAGATGCGGTCGAAGATGAAGCAGAGGGGTCGGCAGGATCCGACGAGGAGGCGGTCGAACAGCCATGGTTGTAGACGTGGTTAAAGGTGCGGTCGAAGGCACAGACGAAGGCGTGGTCGAAGACGCAATCGGAGGCGCGATCAGAGGCGCGGTCAAATGACCGTAGTCGAACGGTCGTGGTCGAACGACCGTAGTCGAACGGCTGTGGTCGAATAGTCGTGGTCGAACGGCGGCTGGATTCGGGCGAGGCACCGCCAGATCTGGTGCGGAGGCCGGATCTGGGAGCGGCAACATCGGAGAAGGCCAGGGAAAGCTAGAGGCATCGGCGCCGTCGGCCAGGGAGCCCGGATCTGGGGCCGTGTAGATGAGTGGCGGAGAGAGCCGACTCTAGATCCGATGGATAGAACACCGAGGAGAGAAGATGAGGACGATGGCGGAGACGATGGCAATGGTGACCATAGGCTCTCGGTGGTGCGACGGCTTGTACTCACGGACGGCGGCCTGGTGATGATGATTCGACGTGATGACGACAGTAGACGGGGCGTTTGGAAGGCTGCGGAGGGAGGGTCGTGTCGACGAGCGCGCCGCGTCATGCCATGATGTCATCGGAGGAGAGGAGGCGCCAGAGAGGTGAAAGCCAAGGCGGTGAAGTCCAGAGCTGAGGAACGTCGATGAGTCGGCAGGGCGACACAAACCGATTTATAATCATAAAAAGTAGAGAAAACCCGATCTGAAGATGACCGGGACAAACTCTAATTGGTAGCCGATCGAATGATCGGCGACACGACTTAAACTATAGGCTGCGTAGTCCTAGGAGAAATTATAGAGACGAGATCATCTCCTAGGGGTGGCGCGACGGAAGCTGTAGAGGCGGTGGCTCAGCAGTGGCACCGCTCTGATATCATGTGGGAAGATGAATATACTGCAATGGATCAATGTATTGAGCCTCGTGGGCGGTTTATATATAGTACAATGCTTGGAGGGAAAGAAGCCTCTCCTAAATATAAGACATGTATCACGAGATTATAAATTTTAAACTACTAAATATAGAGATATGCCAATATACTTCGACACAAACAATAGTATTCTGGAGATGCCTCGTGTCACAGTCCATGCACAATTATTCTAATCCGAATTTCAAGGATTTATTTAGGACCCAGGAGTTTTACCAGAAACAATACAGGTTTTCATGATACATCGAAATCCTCGGCGGAATCTCCATGGTTATATACGCTTAAGGGCTTGTTTGGAAACGGTTGCGGCTTATGGTTTTTGGCTAAAATTTTTGAATTTTGACTATTTACGGTACAGATTACGAAGAGAGATACTCACTTGCGATTTTGGATGGTACAGATGTTGAGCTTTTAACGTGTATATCGTTTGACTTATGACCCCGTCTTAAGAAAATACTCCGTTTGAAAGTTATATGCTGAGCAAAAACCAAAAGCCACCAGTTTCGGAGGAAAAAAACATACCCTAAGTATTCTATACACACTAACCGCAAGCTTTTTTCCTATGACATGAAATTGAGAACGCAGGGATGTTTTGCTAGTGTTTCAAGCACCGAAATGGTTCACTACAATCTACCAATCCAATTCAGACCATTTCCCTCGTTTCTTCTGTGTGGATATACGCTAATCCATTATTATTTAGTATCTCTCAAGTCACTAGTTAGGTAACCAACTGCCCATGCCTACCTCAGACCAAGACCCCATCCAAACTCCAACCCCCTCGCTTGCATCGTTGCGTGCTCGAGCTCCCAAAGCAAAAGCTACTCATCTCATCTCTGCTCCAAAGTCCAAGTGCTCCTTTTTATGGAAGGACCCACGTGTCATGGATGGCGAACTGCCGCTGTGTCCTGCGAGAAATGTAGGGCCCTGTTTTTTTAACAACTTTTTAGCCTTTGTGGTTTCTTTGCGAGGGTATATCTTCAAGTGTAAAATGCTTGGTGGTAGTTTGCAGCGGGCACCTTGAGAGTTTTTTATATCTTGTTTTTTTTCCGTCCTGGACAGTCAGATGTTGGGCTTTCGCTTTTGTTATCCATTTAGTGGGGATCCTTCTCTGTCCAACGGCATATTTTTATTTTTCAAGTTTTCGAAATAATATTCACAATATGAGTGTAAAGCTTGTTTTGTTTTTACGGACTAGATATAGCATGTTATAAAAAGATTTAAAGACGTAATCTCAATAAGCTAGATAGTTTTGTGTTGTATCTTATTTTCTGGACTAACTATAGCATATTCCAAAAAGATTTAAAATCGCTCACTCGACAAAATAGATAGCTTTGTATTCCATAGCCAACCACTATAGAGCTATTCAGAAATAAACGTGAAAGGAATCCATTTGTATAATATCATATCTCCTATAAAAAAATACCAAGATATCTTTTATACATACGATGAGTTTAAATTGGTGGAGTTAATTCACTAAAATAAAATCTTACTTTGGAAAAAATTTGAGTTACTACAAGGCGATTTGCATGGTGAAAGCATTTAGATCTCTAAAAATGATTTTGGTAATTAATGATATTATGTGAATATGACGCTAACATGTTTATTGCGTGTTTGAAAGGTTTAGTCCCCGATGATAAGTGTGAGATGCATGTTAATGGTCAACATGAAGATCAATGTGACTCAAAATAAAGGTATAAGTAGTCTAGAATTCCCTTTTAGTTTTACCGGTCTTATGAGAAAGGATACAAGACGGGTTATAGGATAAATATCGTACTATTAAGAGGAATCATGACAAGTAATTTGATAGTATATTCTTGTGCCATTTAGATCAATTTAGGATCATGCATGCACTTAAAACTAAAATTGATAGCAAACTGTGCACCGTTAGGAAAATTGGAAGTACCGAAGTTTACATGGTTGTACTTCCGCAATCTGGAAGTTTGGAATAAAACTAGCGGTATATATTTTTCCAGAGACACCCTTTGAAACATTTAGTATCTCTAGAAAACGGAAGTACCGAAGTTTGAACGTCAGAACTTCCGTAGAGCGGTAGGACCACAACTCCTGAGCGATACTCCTAAGTGGTGGCAAGTTTTTGAACATCACGGTAAAATATTGTGTATTAATTGGTTACTTCTTTGTCTTTTTTTCGCACTTGTATTTCTAGCATATTATGATCATTGTGATTGTCTCATTTACTTGTACTAAAGATATATAGTTGTAGAGACTAGTACTTATGATGCCCTTGCTATACTAGAATTGTGTAGATTTAAATTACATTGAAATCTTACCTAGCTATAAATTGTGGTAACTAGTTTTAGAAGGCAAGAATTTTTTAGAACCTCCTATTCACCCCTTTTTAGTCGGTTATCCTTGATCCTACATATGAATCCTTAATCTGTGGGCCATTTATAATTAAAGGTTTAACCTACGGGCGGAGTCAGATTTTGAAATTATTTCCTAATTGATTTAATTGCAGAAATTAAGTTTGAATTTTTTAAATTTGCAAACCAACTCCAAAAATTATGAATATTTTTGGAGGCACTTTAAAATACTTAGAATGGAGGCACTTTAAAATACTTAGAACCCAATTAAATTATTTCTAGTCTCTGCTAAAGTTTTAATTAATTTTATAAATTTATTTTTGGCTGATGAAATTTAAGAAACTTTTAAAATAAATGCTGGAAATTTTGAAAAAGCCAAAAATACATAAATGATGATTTTAAAAATAATTATACCGATTTTGAGAATTTTAGGATGATGCAGATACTCGTTACGATACTACATTGGTAATTCTCCTCATTATAAGAATGAGTAACTCAAGAAGTTAATGCATGTTGAGGTGATGTGCTTTACACCCTACAGAGTTCAATTTTTTTTAGTTGGACCAGGTGCCATGTTAATGCATGTTGAGGCGATTTGTGTGGATATTCATTACGGTACTTTATTTTTTTCCTAAGCTAATTTCCGCTCATAGATGCCAGCAACTCTCAACTGTACTAAGAACATACTAACATACTACTTGAATTTGCCGAGGTCTAACATTGCACCCTACGACCAATCCCTTTACCATTCGCACCAACACAACTACGTTGACAAACAAAAGAAAAAAAAAAGGGAACGCCCAGCCCATTGGTGGAGCCAAGCCAAGCCTCTCCGTGCATTCTAACACTACAACATTCTAATTCTACGGTCTGCATTCTTGTTGGTTGACAACAACCGCGCTCTGCCAAACCGTTAGACATTGGAACCAGCGTCACATATCACTGCATACAATGCAACGCTAATTATCGCCTGCAATCGTGGAACATGTTACATGAAAATGACACCCCTAGAGCTGGCCAAATGGGTCATACGGGTTGGCCTAAAGTATGCTATTATTGGTCTACTCTAAACACGGCACAATCCACCACTGAATCATGCTAGACCGGCTCGACCCTAAAAAATGTACATACCGCTTCTGAAAAATTGTTCATACCACCTAGATGGTCTTAAATATTTGTATACTACACGTACATACCCTCCGTTACGCGAGATACTCCCTACATTGCGAGATACGATATAGGGTGTAACTACACCCGGGTGTAGTTACACCCACCTCTAATATACCACCTAAACAAACTTGAAATACTCCTTTATCACTTTAGGTACATTTGTATACTAATTATAAGATACTCCAATGTGAACCACACGAAAAACTTGTAAATGAGTTCATAGTTTTTAGCGTATTTTGTAAATACCCTTATATACGCGCATAAAAAGGAGTATGTCAAAAAAAATGTACATACCGCTTCTGAAAAATTGTTCATACCAACTAGATGGTCTTAAATACTTGTATACTACACGTACATACACTCAGATTCGCGAGATACTCCCTACATTGCGAGATACGATATAGGGTGTAACTACACCCGGGTGTAGAAAAGAGGTTATATATATATATATATATATATATATATATATATATATATATATATATATATATATATATATATATATATATATATATATATATATATATATATATATAGTTTAATGCCAAATAGCTAACCATAGTTGGACCAACCCGATGGGCTAATTGTGCTAGGCTGGCCGGATTGGCTCCCGAGGCTATCGGGTCATGCCTAGTTCGGTGCCTCAGCCCATGAGTAGACATGGCATGGACTATTTAAGGCACCGCTCGGTTGAGTTGAAAAAATGTGGTTTATGGCTGAAATTGTATTGTAGCGACTGAAATTTTATTGTAGTTGAAGGTGACTTATTTGGCGTAGTTAAATTTAAAAAAAAATTAAAAATATAAAAAATATGCTAGCTCGTCACGGATAACGCAAACGAATACGGGAAAAAAAGAACGGCAAAAAAGCACAAAAAAGTCAAAAATTCAAAAAAAGACAAAATTTATGAATAATAAAAAATAAATCAGAAGTTAAAACCAAAACAAGCGGTACCTAAATAACAACCATGCTCGAAAGGGTCCGTGGTGCCCATTTGGCCACTCTAGACCCCCCCACACACACAGGTTTGCTTGGTTTCATGCCCACGAGATCCAATTTTGACTTACCAAACTTTCGCAATTTTGACCAGATTTGGGAACTATTTGAAGCTCCGTTGTCTTCAGCTCTCAAGTTCATTTTTGGATCCAGTCTTGGCAAAAAGAAAAAAAAAGAAAGAAAAACTTGGGCAGCCAATTTGGTCGCCGGATCTTGATCACGCTAAAGTCTGGCTTGGTTTTCGTGTGCTTCGTTTGGGCAGCGACGAAACAGGTCGAGAATATCGAAGCGTCGGAGGGGCGATTCCGCAAAATCCCGTTCCAGAAACGGCCGCTCTCCGTGCGGACGGCGCGCATAAGAAGCCACGGGGCGGCAGCCGCCTCCCTCGCCCTCGGTCTTTGCCAAATTCCCACCCCTGCCCGCCCTGCCCGAAATCCTCCCTTCCCTGCCCGCCCCGCCCCGACACCCCACCCTCTTCACACTCTTCCTTCCTTGCTCCTCCGTCCCACTCGCCGCGCCTAGCCAAAGTCCCCCATGTCCGCCTCCGCGCTCGCCGGAGGCCGCACGCGGCGGCTTCCAGCTCCTCCGCGCTGAGGAGCGAGCCGGTCGGTGGCGGCGGGTTTGGAGGAGATGGGGAAGGAGGGGAAGCGGCGCGGGGAGGAGGGGAGGCGGAGGAGGGGGAAGGAGGCGGCGACGGAGGAGGAGGACGCGGTGCCGGTGAAGGGGTGCTGGATCCGCCTCCCGAGCCTGGGCGGCGGCTGCATGTCGTCGCGCTCCAAGGTCGTCTCCTCCACCAGCGGCGCCAGCGCGCGCGGCGGCGGTAAAAATGCTCTCTCCTCCGTCGCTTCTACTCCCCTGTCTACTCCGACGTTGCGCTCCCGCCTGCGCCTTCGTGCGGGTGCATGCTCGTCTCGGTGAATGCTTGATTGCTCGTGTGTATGTGTCTCTGCGTGGGCGCTTGGGTGCACGGCAACATGGGTGCGAGGGAATTGTGCTTTGAGCGCTTGAGATGGCGGAAGAATGTTTTTTCCTTTCATTTTTTTGGGGATTAGGTTGATGGTGATGGGAGCATTGTATGATGAAATTGGATGTGTGCTGGTGTTGCTCTGAGGTCAGTGTGAGTTGGATAGAGTGGTTGCTGTGGGGGTGGGGTGGCATGGGATGTGATGGGAATTGGGATGCTTCTGTTTTATTCACGTACGGTGGTAGATGAGTTGATGTGACCTGCGTGCTGTGCTGTTGTCTATGAGTTGGGAGGGTTGGAGTGCTGCCATTGGTGTGGCTTGCTGGTGATAGGAGATTCTGTTGTGGTTGAAGTAGCAGTAGCTTGGGTGAAACGTAGGGTGACGGTTTGGTTGCTGCAAGACGTGTGGTGGTTGGTGTGAGCGGGCGGTGTGCCCAAGTATGGTTAGATTCTATACTTGGCCGTTTTCGGTTCATGTGTCTGTAGATGCATACCGTTGATTGATGTGTGGGCACGTGGCGGTATGCATATTTGTCTGTAATTAAGTAGATAAGGCACCGTATTTTTCGGAAGGTTTCAACGGTTTCGGTTATAGTTGTGCACTCATCGAATATGGACAAGTGAATACGTTGGAGTGGAGCTTCCAGTGAAACGCTCAAGCAGGAAACTCTAGTTATGGACAAAAACTAAAATACAAAAAGTGCCTGCGTTGGTTGGTTTGGTCATAAGATTTTAGTGTCAAGTCACTTCAAATTGCATCTCACAGTGTTTCTGTAGAATATGCATTCAAATGATTGGACTGAACTTTACATAATAGTTTAATACTCCAATGAGCAATGTGAAAAGAATGGGGCTTTAGTTGAAGTCTTGAAGATGACACACACGTACAGCTCTATTAGAGTAAATGAATAATTATTTTCCACCCTGTTGTCCATGAATGTGTTAAGTTTTCTCTGGAATTTTCATTTTTTTAATCTGAATACACGCTTAACTTTTATATTTTAGAAGCTCACTTGTCTATTACTGCAATTTTTCCATTGCTCAGGGACCAAAATTGGAAAAGTTTGTTCACTTAAACAGTGAAATTTACTCTCCGTGTCACTCCATGAACTAGTTGCCTTTGCTGGGAAAGAAACCTGAGATGCTTTTTTCTTAGAAAGCAATTTGCATTGTGTTATTATGCCTTTTAGCATAAGAAATTTGCACGTTTTGTTAAGAAAAAGGTGTACCTCATGTTTGGTTTTCAAGTGCACTTCCAATTTGATTAAGTTGATTTGGACCTAAAAAAGTCCTATTTGTTTAAAATGTGCAACTTAATTATGTTGGAAATACATTTGGAACCCAATCACAGCAGTTATGCCTATGGAGTCATCATATCCGAGTTGAGGATAAACTCCAGACATGCCCTGGTGTTTGGTGCAGAATTATTCCAATTCCTTGGTTTTACACATTGACATGGAATGAACTCCTCCCAGATTTGCTTGTTTGTTAAAAAAAATAGAATATGTAGTCCTGTTTATTGCCTTTCAAACTATGGAATCATCATATCCAAGTCGAGGATAAACTCCAGACGTGTCTTGGTGTTTGGTGCAGAATTATTACAATTCATCGGATTTACACATGGAATGAACTCCCAGATTTGCTTGTTTGTTGAAAATAATAAGAATAGATAGTCCTGTTCATTGCCTTTCAGTTCATTGTTACTGTTTATATGAGAGAATGCACCAATCTTGTTGTTTGGTGTCATTATAATTTCTGCTATCGTGTTAGGCAAATGGCTCCCAGCTTGTGATCTTTTGCTGAGACATAAGCATATGCTCTTATTTCTGTCAAGCTACACTAAGTTGTATCAGCATTGTCACATTCTTGTTTGAATTATGTCAGGAATTTATTACCTAATGGGTACTATATCTGCAGAAATTAAACCAGCAAATGATGGTTGTCAGGATCAACAAGTTCCACCAACAGCCTCTGGTTCCACAACAACCAGTAACACTGGAAGTATCTCGCCTTCTTCGATAGTTGGAGAAGACCTTAAACTGGCTTTCCAACTCCGTAGATTCACATTCAATGAACTTAAGTGTGCCTCCAGGAACTTCCGACCTGAGAGTCTTCTTGGTGAGGGAGGTTTTGGCTGTGTCTTTAAAGGGTGGATTGAGGAGAATGGAACTGCTCCCGTAAAACCTGGCACAGGATTAACTGTTGCTGTCAAGATGCTCAACCATGATGGCCTGCAGGGGCATAAAGAGTGGGTGGTATGTTTTGACTTTCTTCGGTATACAGCACACGGAAGGCTTTTCAATTGTCTTGTAACGATTCATTAAATAAACTATCATTATGTTCTCAGGCGGAAGTTGATTTTCTTGGAAACCTTCAACATCCACACCTAGTGAAATTGGTTGGTTACTGCATTGAAGATGACCAAAGGTTGCTAGTCTATGAGTTTATGCCACGTGGAAGTTTGGAGAACCATCTTTTTAGGAGTAAGTGTTTTTATTCAATCTTATTTAATATATGTTGCTGACTGTTAGGATTTTTTCAAGGGATGTTAATATTTTAAATGACCAGTGGTTGATATGTAATAATATTTTTGTACTGTGTAATAATCTTTTTTGTACTTTATCTTAGGGATTTAGTTACCAACCTTGTTGTATTGTGTTCTTGAACGTCTGACAGCTTGGTAAGGTCTTGTGTGGTTTCTCACCTAATGGTTTATTATAATTTCTAACTGTCACTAAGGGCTTTAGGTGGTGTTAGCTACTTAGCCTACATGTTCCCACTTTCCCATTATACAATGTTTGCATGTCCATTATTAACTAAATAGCTTGAGAGCAACTCATTGGCCTTTATTCCTTACTCACTGATTGTTCCCTCCTCTTAACATTGTACTTGCTGCCATTGATAAGAGCGTGCTAGATTTGACCAAATCGAAATTTGTTTTGTTTATTACTTCCTCTGTCCACAAATGTAAGTCGCTGTGGGTTCCGTGCAGTTAAACTTTTTAAGCTTTAACCATTAATATATGCTAAAGTATATATATTGGCTACATGAAAATAATACCATTGGATTTATCTTGCAAATTTTTTTCATAATATATATTTTTTTATTATTTTTGCTAGTATATTATGATAATAAATTATAGTCAAAATCTTGCATTGGAGACCGTAAAAAGTCAAACGACCTACATTTGTGGAAGGAGGGAGTATATCTCTATTCTGAAGTGTCTTCTATTTATCCAATAACTGTTTTGTATAATTGTATTAAATAGGGTCATTGCCTCTCCCATGGGCAATCAGAATGAAAATTGCACTGGGTGCTGCAAAGGGTCTTGCTTTTCTTCATGAAGAAGCTGAAAGACCGGTGATCTATCGGGATTTCAAAACTTCCAATATTCTTTTAGATGCGGTATGCAACTATATTCAAAACACACAGACTATATTCATTCAGAGTATCACACTTCTCATTTCTTAAACATTTATTTCCAGGACTACAATGCAAAACTCTCTGATTTTGGACTTGCTAAAGATGGTCCTGAGGGTGATAAGACACATGTATCTACTCGCGTCATGGGAACATATGGATATGCCGCTCCTGAGTATGTAATGACAGGTGAGTTGATCATTAGTTGTCCTGCAGTCCTGCTTGAGTAAATGTGAAGTTTGCATCATACTGCTCAACCTATCTTCAAACTTGCAGTAAATCTTTCATGGTGTTGTCCTTATGAGGTGTTCTCTAAAAATGCTTGCCACATCTATATGCTAATCTTCTCTAAACTTCAATTCATTATAGATAGACTGAAGTAGCATATTAGGTGTTCTCTAAAAATGCCTGCCACACCTATATGCTAATCTTCTCTAAACTTCAATTCATTACAGATAGACTGAAGTTGCTAAGTACTTAGCCTACCAATGGTGCGTTATGTTTTGTTGACACATCGGGTTTGACCGCCGGCCAAGGGGCGGTTGGACTGCTTAGCCGGTCTGACCGTAGATGTACCGGTCGGACCAGTCAGGGCGATCGGACTACTCGGGTCATGGCAGTCTGATCGCTTGCCAAACAGAAAAGAAAAAACAGCACGGCTCACGATCAAGAAAAAGTTCTCTTAGACCACTAATCCAAATAAGATAAAACTTGGTAAAAGTCCTCCCTATGATGTTAGAAACATATTACAATCATGGAGCGTGAAGATCAATGCCAATGTTCCGACTTTTATCCAAAACAAAAAATGTTGCACCAAATCCGGACAGAAGAGAGAAATCCTTGTCTACTTTTGTTCGTGAGTCCTTGATGATCTAGATGACCTTAGATGTGTTCTCATATGTCATAGCAAGGTAGATCACAACACGAACTCAAACCAAAAAATACCACAAGATCAAAACCCCGAAATTACACCTCTTAATCAAAACTAGGCAATCATAAACTATAGAAAGTGTCTAAATGGATGCGATCTGATCTTCAAGAGATCTTCATCTCTTACATGGCCTTGGCACTAAGAGAGATCAAGAGGCAATGAAATCCAACCAAGAAAAGCAAGCAAATCAAAGGCACGAGGAATCCATGGCACAACTCACTGGAACGAAATTTAGATGTTTATTTCACTTTGAGATGAATGTTTTACAACCACTCACTCATGGAGGATAGAGCTAAGTCTAGATCACGCACACATAGTTTCCAACACAAAGAAATATTAATCTCTCTCTCCTCAACCCTTAAAAGATATTTTCTCTCAACACACATAAGAGCTTATATAGTAGAGGCTCTTCATCTACTACTAAACCCTAGCAACCAGAAACTCTTAGTAGATACAATCACTTACAAATGGGGAGACCCGGTATCCCATACACAAATGGTTTTACACACACACTTGCACGTTTTTCAAAGCATGACTTCCACATGGCTCAAATAGCTCAATAAGACGTTTCATCCTCCAACACGTGACCTAAACCATCTTAGACCACTATCGCGGTTTTGCAAACCGCCTCTTCATCCGGTATTAGGCAATTTCCTCAATTGTCATCCATCGGCCTTCACGGTGCCTGTCCTTGAAGCAACCTCCACACGAAGTCCGTGATACCCAATGACTTTCCGCGAAGATCATACGCATGTTCCGAGGACCGTCACCACTTGAAACGCCCAAGTCCAATGATACACCAGATGCACACACTTCCTCATCACGATCCTTGTCTTTCTCCTGTGCTTCTCCACTTGAGATAGTGCTACTCCCGGACTTATGTGACACACCATGGCCTCGTAGCACCTCCTCTAACCTCAGTCTTACCGTTGACCACAACAATCACCAAGCGCCCTATACATCAAAGAACAAGCAATCGTTTTGAGCACAAGTGATATACACTTGACTTTCATTAACAAAATCGATGCAAACATATACCACTTGACACTTACATCAAGATTTGTACCATGCATGGACTCCCGCCATAACTAACACTTGCATGAACTCACGTCATGACTAATATTTGCATGTACTCCTACTATGACTAACACAACCGAAACCAACTCAACTTACTCAGCTCAGCACTAGTCGGTTTGATTGTCAATCAACGGCCGGTCAAACCGCTACAAACTGACTTAAGAATTCCCAATAACAGGGACTGGTCAGATCGTCTCCCACAGGTTGGTCAGACCGCCTTTGCAGGCCGGTTAGACCGTTGTCTCCGAGATAGCAAAATTAGAGATCAAAAGATACAAAATCAAACTCAAATTTCGACAATGAAGCACAAGCACAATGGAATAGTCATCACACATATGGAGTGATCTTCACATAGTCTCACAGACAGACAGGTTGTTAGGCTTGGAACATAGCAATAGCTCTTGATTATAAACTTATAGTACCTAGACATAAAGGTGAAATCTGTGTACAAGGACATATGTGTGCAGTGTTTTATTAGGGTCTGAACTTTTTTGGTCACGTTTAACATTTATCTGGATGCTATCATAGCACACCATCTTAATTTTACGTGATTATAGATATTTAAGGCATTCCATGTGCTGCTGTGGGTTGTGCACTAGATGTTCCTCCAGTTTGTTTCTCTCTGAGGTAGTCTGAAAGATGATCATAATTGCATAGGCTCAACATAGTGTTGCCCATTTTGATTATGAGCTTCAAATTGGAATCTGTTGAGTCATCTGAGCTGAATGAATATTCCCATAGGCGATAGAATTGGACATAAGTTGCCATTTATTCCCTTGTTCGAAAAGCCTATTGAATTCACTTTGTATTTCTTTTATGAATTCATTTCTTGTGCAGGTCACCTGACATCAAAGAGTGATGTATATAGCTTTGGAGTGGTGCTACTAGAGATGATGACAGGAAGAAGGTCAATGGACAAGAACAGGCCAAATGGGGAGCACAACCTGGTTGAATGGGCGCGTCCTTATCTTGGAGAAAGACGGCGATTCTATAGGCTTGTTGATCCCCGTCTAGAGGGAAATTTCTCCATAAAAGGTGCCCTGAAGACGGCTCAGCTGGCTCATGCCTGCCTCAGCCGGGATCCCAAGGCTAGGCCTCTTATGAGCCAAGTGGTGGAAGTCCTCAAGCCTCTCCTGAACCTCAAAGACATGGCCAGCTCCTCTTACTTCTTCCAGTCCATGCAGCAGGAGCGTGCCGCAAGCCTTGCCAACCCAAATGGTAGTCAAAGCATGAAGGCACAGAGCACCTTTGCACGGAACGGGCAGCAGCCAGTGAGGAGCCTCTCATATGGCCCTCATGCCTCTCCGTACCGCCAATCCCTGAGGCCCAACGGCAAACAGCAATGAGACTCATGGTGCTCACCTGTTCACCATGATCAATTCAAGACCGGGCTTTCATCCGAAACTGGTGGATAAATGGTGCGCCTACCTACCATGGCACTGGAGCATCCGGTGCCGCGGATAAAGCCGCACTCAAGGATTATTAGAATTACGCAGAATGTCTGCGATGTGAAAAAATCTTTTTTCTTCTCTCACGGCTTAGCATTTAGCTGTCTCTACATTTACAGCTCTAACTACCTTGACTCAAGAGGGGGGAATTAAACAGGGTTTTGTCTGTCTGTTGAACAACGATCAGATAGATGCTTAGGGATGCTTCTTCCTTCCTGGAGAACCATGGGTAAGGGGAGAGGGAGGAGCCTGTGCTTGTATGGCTCTCTGGTCTCATATTCAGACTGTCGGTCGCCTTGTAATTAATTGCCATATGGAAAAAGCAAAAAAAGGCAAATTGATCAAATAAGACCATCGCAGTCGTCGTCGTCACCATCATCATTCCATATTGCTCGAGGGCAGCAGCTCAGTTAAGGCGCATGTGCCATTGACGGGCGGCAGAGCTCGCTTTCAGGTAGGGGTGCATGCATTTGCTGAGATTTGCCAGATCATGAAATTCATAATCGTGCATGGTTGTGGTTGATATTTTTGTGATGTTACTACTGCCTTTGTTTCCTTTTTTGGTGGGTGGTCATGCTCAGCAACCTGGTAACAAACTGATGTGACTAGTGGTGGGTGCGTCCTGTCTCGTAGACTGGTCAGGTATACTAGTTTGTGTTCAGGTGGTGCGAGGTACTGAGGTACATGACTATCTCAAGGTGAATTCTCAAGAAAAAGAGAGATGAAGGGGTTCTGTATATCTGCAAAGTTTCAATATCAAATTCAATAACATTTGCGAGATGAAAAAAATGATAAATGCTTGTTAAAAATGGTGTTCACTGTTTTGACTAAGCATTTGTCTTTTTTCATATCTCATAAATGTGATTTAAGTTTGATATTGAAAGTTGCATAGATATAGCACGTATCATCCCTACATTTGGTAATTTTTATGAGAATTTTTAGAAACTTTTAACTTTAGAAAAATACGGTTGTTCAAATTCGCATTTTCACGTAATATTCACTCGCAACGCCTCAAATTGCTTACAAGAAGTACATGGCTTAAATAAATCTCACGCACACACTAAGTCGACTAACAATTAGTACCTATTCTCACGTCACTGTCTGAGATCTTCTCCATGATCCGCACGACTAGCACTTTGAGCACCATCCGAAAGACTCGCTCCACCAACCAACTGGAGCAGATACACTGCAACCTGACCAGTCTATAACTACACACAGACTGCTAAGCTTCGAGTCCTTTCTCGACCACGGTGTCTCAATCACGCCTCACGACCACAGTTGCTCGACCACGGCTCCTCGACCATGCATTGTCGACCACTTATGATTGCGTCTGCTGCGATCGGTCTCCAACTCCGAAGTCTCCGACTCCGGATCTTCGACTGCTACATATACTCGAATACAAGAATACTCGACACAACTACAGCGTACTAGAACACATTGAGCATGTGATGCACGACTTACAATGTACTCGAACACTTCGAGTACTCACAACAACAAGATTAGTTCCAACAGATTTAAGCATCATTTTCCATAGGCATGTCAAAAGTCAATCATGAATCAGCCAATGAACGTGTTAGGAATGTAGTTAACATATTATGCATCATCACTGCTTACCATTGTCAAAATTTGCACTCTACAATAGATTCTCATTTCTACAGCAATATAGTGCATAGCATCTATGATTTTGGATAAAGCAACGCACAACATATCAAATGCCACAGTTTTTCCAGCCAGCGGACCAGGCCATGGTGACCTCTTTGATATTCTAGGTGCACGTATATGAGAGCTAGAGGAATATAAAGTCATGTGTGGAAGAAAACTTATAAGTACAGTAAAAATGTCACTCAGAAAAATAAAATGTAGTCCATCAAAGTATCAAACACCAAGACAAGCAAAATTTGATTACTGAAATAAAATGTAGCCTGCTGCCCGAGGGCCAGACGGCAGGCCTGCCTGACGCCTAGGGAGGAGACGGCAGGTAATTAGGCCGGCTAATTAGCCAGCCTAATTACCTACCCAATTTTTTTTGTTTAGTATTTGTTAGAATTTTTAAATATATCAAATGAGTTTCAAAAATTATGAAAATTTATGTACGGCTTTTCGACATAACGTACCTCATAGTGTAATTTTTTTGGTAATTTTATCCATTGTGAATGTTGCTTAAAAATTTATATAATTTTGATAATTTTACGAGTTTTTACATATAGTAAACGAGCTTCAAAAATTATGAAATTTTATGTGAAGCCTTCTGATATAGTAATAGTTATTGCATAATTTTTTAAAATTTTATATGCTCCAAATTTGACACGTTTATTCAGATTAACTTAATCATGAATTTAATAATCCTCACGCATGTTTTGAAGTGCAATGTGTCGGCCAATTGTAGTATATATTATTTGCTGATATTTGGTTTGTATAATTATCATGTTCTTTGTATGTGCCCCTCTAGAGCGCTCTCTCGTTACTAATGTCATTTGGACATGTGTTGGCTTGACATAACGCCCCCTTGCCCGCTCCCTCATCGGCACAAATGTCGTAGTTGGTCATCGGTCATCTCAGTTGCTCATCGCTCACGGAAAGACTGGTAATTTTTTTTGGATTGGTAGTCAAATTATTAGTAATTTGAAGCGAGCGAAAAGAGAATCCGGTGCGTTCCCACCGAAAATTACGGACACGTTGTCGACGTGCACCACCACGGGCGACAGCGGATACCACGGTAAAAGTGACATATGAGCGCACGATAGAGCGGGTAAGACGGGGTCACATGGCTACACTAACATTTGTGTCGATGAGGGAGCGGGCGAGGGGGGCCGTTATGTCAAGCCAACACATGTGCGAATGACATTAGTAACGAGAGATTGCGCCAAAGGGGCACATACAGAGAGCGTGACAATTGTGCAAAACAAATATCAGTAAATAATATATACCATAATTGACCAACATATGGCACTTTAAAACATACGTGAGGATCATTAAATTCATGACTAAGTTAATCCGAATAAACGTGCCAAATTTGGAGTACATAAAATTTTCAAAAAATTACACAATAACTATTACTGTATTAGGAGGCTTTACATAAAATTTTGTAATTTTGGAGCTCGTTTGCTATATGTAAAAACTCGTAAAATTATCGAAATTGTACGAATTTTTGAGTGACATTCGGAAGGGATAAAATTACCCAAAAATTACACTATGAGTTACATTGTGTCGTGAGGCTGTATATAAATTTTTGGTGCTTATTTGATATATTTAAAACTTTAAATAAATATTAAATAAAAAAAATTATGGCAAGTAATTAATTCGGTCTAATTACCTGCCACCTACTCCCTGGACGGCAGCGTGCTGCCGTCTGCCCTCCCCGGCAAGCTGCACGCTTTCCGAGAGAGGCGGCAGGCGCCTGCCGTCGGCGACAGCGCCACGTGTCACCTCACGGACGCTGCCACCTAGTCAGCCGACGGCAAAAGCGACACTTTTGTCAATACGTCTCGCATACTGCTATGTTTATAAATACGATACGAAACAGTGCTATAACTGTCTTTGATTCCGCAGGCTTTATGCCTGTAGAAATTAAGGAGCAAGATACTACTTGATAGAACAGATAAGAAAGAAGAAGAATTCTTGAAAGCGTCTGGTTAAATTGGTGTCTCTGTATTGAACTATTGGCAGATCGATGGAGATGAAGACTACTGTTTTTAAGGAGGTGCAGAGAGATGCAGATAAGGTATATCATATATGTTTATTGTTTCATTCGTACGGTTGTTTTTGGTTTGTTATTAAGGAGATTAACGTGTTCGTTGATTCCATTTTCTTCAAAGAGATCATTAACAATGTTCTTCCACGAAATTCAAAGAATTAGCGAGGCACGGTGAAGCTAGTTCTTTCGTGGCCTAAAATCATTCAACTGTAGTAGATCTGCTTTCGTGGTACACACACAAGTGAAGATCTTAATCAAATTGGCTGTCCATTAATTTCGTGCTACAGGGAAGTTTCCTGCAACCTACAAGACAAGCGACAGATGCAAGAGAGGAGTATGCATCAAGGTCGGTCAAAAGAAGTTTGGCAAACATGGTTAACATTGACAACTGCTTATTCCAACACCGACCTCTGGGAAAGGATCGGACTACCTCGACTCCGTTCATAGCGCAGGATCTCATCGCCGCCGCGGGGCAGATGACGGCCGCAAACCGGCGGCCGAGTTTCTGTCACTTCGCCTAGGAACGACGTCCTTCGTTCCAAGTTCGACCAAGAAAGAGGAGGAGGAGGAGGATGTCGGGAGTCGGGACCGATGTGCTGCAAACGCACACGAGCCGGAGCCATCGAGTGATCGAGAGCAACGACGACGACGACGACGGGGTCATCTTGTCCCTTGGGTCGCGCTGCAACCCCAGCGAGCCAACTAACGATGGGGCCGCTGACCCGAAGAGGAAGAAGACCAGCAGCATCTGCGGCGAAGACGGCGACGGCGAGGAGATGCTCCATGAGCCTGGAGGAGGCAAGAATACGTTGCCGGCGAAGATGCCAGCTCGGGTAGTTTCCTTCAGAGCGAGGTGCAGCGCAGCAACGGTGAGTGCGAGCTAGCAGTGAGATTATATGTGTTGCTCCATCAATATTTCACTTAATTAACAAGCTGCATGCATGCATGCACCGCTGAAATGAAATGGACAATTATATTTCATTTTTGTTTGCAGGTGAATGATGGGTGCCACTGGCGCAAGTACGGGCAGAAAGTGGCGAAAGGAAATTTGTAGAAAGCGAGGCGGAAATCCTTTGAAATTCCCGCGTGCTCCAATGGGCTTTAACCTTCTAACTTCTTAATTTCATACTTTTTATGGCTTTTTAATACTTTTTTGCCTTTCTTTTTCTTTTTTTCTTTATTCATATGTATTGTTTGGGATGACTTATCCGTTTTTCCTTTTTTTTTGATTTTTTAAATTTAATTACGCTAAAAAAGTTAACAACAGATACAGTACAAAAATAAACCTAAAACAGTGCTAAACAATGAAATAAGCTTAAAGCTTAAGTCTAATGGATCACTTCTACAGTGTTCTCCAAATTTATTGTCAGATGGTGTACCATAGTGTAGTTAAGTTACTTGATCGATGAAGTCATATACATGTTCATTATGCATGCAGGTGCAAAGGTGTGCTCAGGACATGCCTCGTCACCACCTACGATTGCGTCCACAACCACCTCCTCACACTACTATAAAAGAGGCTAAATTGGACGGCTACATCACAAACGATTCATACAGAACCGTCTGTGCTTAAACTATCACAAACGGTTTATAATAGAAACCGTCTGTGATATTTTCACAGACGGTTTATAATAGAAACCGTCTGCGAAAATCTAGACAACACGACGGTTCGCTTTAAGAACCGTCAGGAAATTTCACGACGGTTCTTAAACGAACCGCTCGTGATAAGCGAGACAACACAAACGGTTAATTTTAATAACCGTCTGTGGTAATCGATCGATAACCAATAATTGGTGTATACCCTGGATTTCGATCTCACCCGTCCATTCTCTCCACATCGAATGACAGCACCGCCTCCTCCCACCGCCGCCCTTATTAATAACTCCCCATCTACATTTCCACCGGTACTAGTCACGAGTGAGTTCATCCACTAGCTAGCTTTCCTGCATGCATCTCCCCTCCGCTGTGAGCTAGCGCCTCCGTCGCAAGACGGCGGGAGGTCGGACAACACACTCTTGCCATAAGTGTCGTAAGTGTGTTTTGTTCACCTTACCGTCGTGCCATGAAGGGTTCGTTAGTTTGTTATCCTGTAACAAAAAAAATTTGCTTCTCCCCTCCGCTGCGAGCTAGCGCCTTCGTCGCGGCACGGCGGGCCGTTGGACAACACACTCTTGCCGTAAGTGTCGTAAGTGTGTCTTTTCAGCGGCACCGTCGTGTCATGAAGGGTTCGTTAGCTTGTTATCCTGTAATAGATCTGAATGTGTTGTTGTGTTTCCGTGTGCATTTGCTTGTTTTCCGTCTGTATTTGCTTGTTTTCAAAGGGCATGTAACAAAAAAATTTGGACACCGTCTGTGTAAGCGGCGTCGGAGAAGACGAGTATCACAGACGGTTGTTACTGATCAACCGTAGTATCACAGACGGTCAGATTAAAACCGTCGTGATAATCGAATTATCACGACGATTTTTATTATAAACCGTCATCATAGTAACAACCAATCAAATTCGTACAGAGACAGGGGATCACAAATAAAAAGCAAATTTATTAATTTCAATTCGAGGTAAATTTATTACAAAAGTCGCAGAGATAAAGAGATTGCCAGATTCTACTGCCATACAATGAGCACTTCCATTGGATTTTAATTGTAATTATACCAAAATGGAACAAGGCTATATACCTTGATTCTTTAAGTAAGAACAAATCCAAGTACACAGCTATCGCCGAAATACTCGATAGGTAAGTACATTGTACTCTTTTTTCCTTCCGAATGACTAATCTAACTTTTGGAATAACGAAGGTCGTCACGCATACATTCAACAAACACGTGGCTCGACGACGGGGTCAAGCCCTTGAAACATTCTCGCAATTTTCGGTATTCACTAGCTACACATTAATTAATCCTATACAACACTTAGCAGTAATGTCTTTTGATTTAACACATTCTATTTTTTGCAGTGCCACCAGCAGGAGCCGGGCAACACGTGTGGATACTACGTGTGCCACCATATGAGACTACTCTCGATTCCTCGAAGATCGGCAATTCTAAGGTTTGTCAATCTTCCCACATTCATTTCATACTTGTCACGTTATATATGTAAGCGCTGATTTTCCTATCGACAGTCATGTCCATCCCTACATGTGCATTGAAACAACCGGACTTTGCAAAAATTCGAGGAGAGTTCGCTTGATTTTTGTGGAGTAAAGTCATCAAATCCAATGGAGAGTTCCACCACGACCGTAATTGTGAATTTGTTAATGGATATTAATATCATTTCAATTAATTCATTTGCGAAAATGGATGCTTTATGTTTGTGAATGAAATGTGATGTGAATGAAGTGTGATATGTTTGTCAAATGAATTGAGATCTGAATTGTATGTATACATATACCGCTTCATCCGCTTGTTTCGAGGGCATTGCTAGTATTTCCGAGGCTAGCCAATAAACAGAAGTAGATTTAGGGGTAGAAAGGAACATCACAGACGGTTTGTAGCTACAAACCGTCTGTGATATTGAAATATCACAGACGGTTTGCAAGCTACAAACCGTCTGTGATAACCTTCGATTATCACTGACCCATAAATTCAGACGGTTCACAAAACCGTCTGTGATGACGTTTTTGAACCGTTTATGATGATCTTTTCTGTAGTAGTGTCAATCCCTACGCCGCCGCGATGGCGTCGGCCATGCTCGCGCCGGCCGGCTCATCACCCGCGCCTCCTTGGGGCACGGCGAGTACTGGTGCTACTTATGGCCGTGGTGACAACGCCGTGGCGCCGCCGCTGTCCGTGCCCGTACAGCCGCGGTACCCATGGGCCATGGGGCAGTATCATTCCCTGCATGCAGCAGATGACGACGTCGTTGTCGTCGTCGAGCCAGAACCCGGTGGCTGACATCCTGGCGAAGGCGGCCGCGGACCCTAAGTTCCGGGCAGCGGTGGTGGCCGCCGTCGCGAGCTACGTCGGCGAACAGCTCGGCGGAAGGGACGGAGGAGAGCTCTTGACTCTTGTTGACCTTGGCTCCTCCCTGCTGATAAATGTGATAACTGATAAGTACAGATGATGTATGGTGCAAATATAGTTGCACACAGATGGCAAATTAAAAATATCTCGATCAGATCACGAGTAGTTCAGTTCCTGTCCGATCGATTGGTGACTTGTAGGATTCATTCCATTTCTTTTCTTGATTATTTTTTTGATGGGATATTTGTTGATTTATTAGTTGTTTGCATTTCATTTTGGGGCTGCTAACAGTTCAAACTGCAATGCCACTTTTCATTTCATTTTGTTTAATTCTTATGTTCTAACATTTTCTAAAATATTTTCATTGAAACGCCGTAAATACGAATTTTAACACGCTGCAGAGTAAGATGGGACATTGCGGTAATTTGTAGAGGCGTTGTACAAGTAAATCTTTTTTCTTTTGGAAATCAGTAGATCATTTCGTTTGTGACCTGGGCCAATCTAACCGGGCTTTGTATTCAAGTTGGGCCGGTCCAACTGGCGTTACACGGCGAGACCGGGTCAAATGGGAAATGGAACGTGGAAATCAAATGTGTCTTTTTTTACGACTTATCGCACAAATAAAGGGAATCATTTTAACATTTTTTCAAAATAACTTATCAAAATAACTTTTACAAGCTGATTTATTGGCTTATTTGTAGGAGCACTCGCCCTAGACGTCATCTGCTGTAGCTAAGGGTGTAATCAGAGCGGATACGGACAGATATCACTCATCATATATCTTATCGTATATTTTTTTCTCGGAATCAGAATCGGACACAGATAATACTAAATACATATTTCTCCATTCCTATTCGTTCCATAAACCTTCGGATGATCGGTTGGACAGAAATTGTCCGCTTCTTTACATAGGACATTGGACAGTAGAGTAGTAGAGTGCAATCAAAGCGAACACGGAGATATTAATCACCAAGATATCGAAGGAAGAACACTCAGTATTCGTCGCCTGTTTAGATGTGGTAATCCTCCTATATGTGTTGTTCCTATGTGAAATTACAACAGACTTATTTTACTTGATATAGGAATATATACGGATAGATATTACTCATCCTGTATGCTATTCTATATTTTTCTTTTAGAATTGAAGTCAAACATGGACAGTATGAATAGCCATTTACCTCTTTCATACTCGCTTCACGAAGTTTGATGAAAATTATATACTCCGTTTGTCCCTAGCTGTAGCCATACAGCTGCAAAGAATCCGCCCACATGGCCCCACGCGTCACCTGTCGCGACGTGGCCCCACGCTGTGTACACGTGGCACCGTACCATCTCTCGCCGTCTTCGCCTCGTCTTGCCTTCCCTTCCCCCTCGAATGGAAACCAAGAAAGGAAAAAGCAGACCGCCCACCGTTTCCAATCATCGCCACCCCCCGGAAGCGAAATCATAGATTCCCCCAAAACCAGCTCCTCCAATCCATTCCTCCTCCCCAATCCTGGAGGCCGCGTTTCTTGCAACCGACGTGATAAACTCTGTGCTCTTGTTGGTAAATTCGTTGGTTCATTCATTCATTCATGCCGTTGTGTGGATTGCCGAATCGTCAGTCTAGTTTGTTTGATGCGGGGTAGTTGGAAAGTTGGTGGATTTTGTTTGGTGCCTCGAGGGGCTCTGATTTTACATAGTTTGTTGATTGAAGCTGTGCCCATAGAGTGTTTGTTGTAATGCCCAGAAGGGATTTCTTTTGAGGGGATTACACGATTTTTTTTTTCTGTTGAGGGGATGTTTGGTTCAGATGTTCAAACCTTGCGCTTCGTTCCTGCATCGGAGTTAGTAATATTCTTTTGTTCAGATATAAAAATTTGTGCCATCTAACCTTTTCTTGATGCTCTCTTTCCTGCATGTGTAATGTAACTACTTTGTTATTTGGTGATAATTTATGGGTTGTTAGGAATAATCTTGATTTAGAGTTCAATACATAGTAGAGTTCGTTTCCGTGTGTAACTCAAGTTGAAGTTGTGTCTAACTTGAAATCTTAATACGTATGCTAGTAGGAATTATTAGTCTATATATTGAGGAGGCTTGTAGCCAGTTTTGTGATGTGTGCGTTTTCTCCTGGAGCAAAGTTTTAACATGGGTTGATTCTCCTGTTGGATTGGCCGAAAAGGAGACGACCAAAGCCACGTGGGAAGCGTTGAAGACGATGCATCTTGGTGCCGATCGTGTGAAGGAAGCAAAGGTACAAACTCTCAAGACCGAATTCGAGGTGCTGCGTATGAAGGAAACGGAGTCGATCAATGACTTCGCCGTCCGGTTGACGGTCATCGTCAACAAGATTCGGACCCTTGGCAAGAAGGTGGAAGAGTTGTACGTAATGAAAAAATTGGTTCGTGTTGTTCCCTCACAGTTTCTCCTAATTGCTTCGGTCATAGAGCAATTTGGAGACCTAAAGGCAATGACCATGGAGGAGGTCATCGGTCGTCTTAAGGCGTATGAGGAACGCATCCACGACAATAGCAACAAAGGCGATGGACAACTCTTGTTGACCTGTGCCGAGTGAGAGATCCGATCATCGAAGTGTGAAGGCAAGAACATTTCCAGGGGTGGTGGCCAAGGCCGTCAGAATCGGAAGTTTGATAAGGCAAAAGTGAGGTGTTATAATTGTAATGATTATGGACACTTTGCTTCAGAATGCTCCAAGCTGAAGATGAAGAAAGCGTTTGTTGTTGAAGCGCTCAGCGATGATGAATCAACAGTGCTCTGATGATGAGTTGAGTCAGGGATGTCGAGAAGATGTGTCGCCATCCAAACTCAAGTAAGGTGAAAAAAATCGGAACGTTGAGGAGATGTGTCGCCGTTCTGTATCAAGTATGAGTTTAGTAGGTCGTAGTTGAGTTCGACTATCTTAATGTTTTAGAGTCAAGTCAAAATTAAGAGGGAGATTGTTAGAAATAATCTTGATTTAGAGTTCAAAACGTAGTAGAGTCCGTTTCCGTGTGTAACTCAAGTTGAAGTTGTATCCAACTTGAAGTCTTAATATGTATGTTAGTAGGAATTATTAGCCTATATATTGAAGAGGCTTGTAGCCAGTTTTGTGAAAAAAACGAGAGAAAAAGGGGAGCACATAAGAGAATAGAGAAATTCAGAAATTCTCCTGTGTTCTCTCAGTTTATTTGCGATGTGTGCGTTTTCTCCTGGAGCAAGGTTTTAACATGGGTAGATTTTGTCTGTTGGATTGCCTGTTCACCAATTTCTTGTAGAAATGGCTCGACCTGAGGAAAATCTGAAATTCCCAAGCTGTGATGCCTACTTTGACACTATCCAGTCCAAGAAGAAGCTACCGCTATCTTTGCAAGAATCCCTGACTGCCGCCTTTGCTCAGATTCCGGTCTCATCCTTTCCTGATGTTCCCAGTGGTCGAGGTACTCACCGCTGCAGAAGAAATGTACTCAATGTATTGTTTCTGTCACGTATTTTAGCTCTTTTATTGTATTGTTTGTAATCTGCGATGTTGTTTATGTAGTAATTGAAATTCCTGGAGACACTTCTGTTCTTGAGGCTGTGAGAATTTTAGCTGAACACAACATACGGGCAGCGCCGGTGCTGAATCCGGAATCTGGGGCTCCAGCTGATTGGCAAGGGAGGTACATTGGCATCATTGATTACTCAGCAATCATCCTATGGGTACTAGAAAATGCTGAGCTTGCCGCCGTTGCTCTGTCGGCTGGATCAGCAACTGCTGCAGGAGTTGGAATCGGTGCTGTTGGTGCAGTGGGGGTGGCAGCATTGGGTGCAACTAGCCCGGCGGCTGTGGCTGGCTTGACTGCCACTGCCGTAGGTGCTGCTGTTGTTGGTGGATTAACCGCTGAAAAGGGTGTGGCGAAAGATGGACTAATTGCTGCAGACCATTTAGGGGAAGATTTCTACAAAGTTCTGCTTCAGCAAGAACCTTTCAAATCAACAACAGTATGACTTTTGCTCTATCCTGAATGTTATGCACTACATGAACAAATTGGAAATCTCTTTTCTTTTGGTAATATTTTGATCAAATTTATAATCAATCCACTTAAATCAACATACTTGAGATATTATTCATATTCTGTTGTGTGGCTAAACTGAAGTTTGGCTACACTTGAGTTACAACTATATATTCTAACCTGCCATGGTTTAAACACAATCTTGCTTGACTTTGTGGTTTGTTTGGTGCACTGTGTTTTGTTGCTAAGGTTTACTTGGGTTATCTGTTCAGGCCTTTTACTTTAATAAATCCTGCTAACTTGGTAGTTTTTCTCATATTATTGCAGGTTAGGTCAATTGTAGAGTCCTACCGCTGGTCTCCTTTTGTCCCTGTTACGCTCGAGAGTTCCATGCTTACTGTACTACTGTTGCTCTCCAAGTACAGGTTGAGGAATGTCCCAGTGGTTGAACCTGATAAGCCAGTTATTAAGAACTTCATTACTCAGACGGGTGTTGTTAAAGGACTTCAGCAGTGTAAAGGAAGGGATTGGTTTGACTACATATCAGCACTTCCTCTTTCAGACTTGGGACTTCCATTTATGTCATTCGATGAGGTTTATTTTCTCTCCCTTTTATGCCTATGCTTCAGTTAAATTCCAGTCTTTCTAATGCAAGAGCCCATCCCTATGGTATCCAGATTAATTTACATATGCAACATAAAATGTGCAACACACTACAGTGTAACCTCTAGGTCCTCTTTTTGCACTTTGCTTTGCAATACACTGGTAAATGTACAAATTACAATCTTGTATTCTTGTGCTTTCTTCAGGTTATCACTGTTAACAGTGATGATCTAATCTTGGAAGCCTTCAAGTGCATGAAGGATAACAAAATTGGTGGCGTACCTGTAGTAGAAGGTCCGAAAAGAAAACTTGTTGGCAGTGTCAGCATAAGGGATATCCGCTTCCTGTTGCTTAGGCCTGACTTGTTTTCGAATTTCAGGTATCAACCCACCTAATGATGTGCTCCCCTGCGTTCCTTTGTCAATTATGTATTTCCATTTCCCTAATGATTTGTTCCATGCAGACAACTTACTGTCCTTGAGTTCATGAAGACTCTAGGTTCCACTCTTCCTGATTCAGAGAACAACAGCCTTGTGAAGCCGCCGCTCACCTGTGGACCTGATGCTTCCCTTGGTAGCGTAATCGACCTCATTGCATCGAGAATAACCCACCGGATATATGTAGTGGATGATGACTTTGAAGTTGTTGGTGTTGTGACACTGCGAGACGTGATCTCTTGCTTCATCTACGAGCCCCCTGGTTACTGTGACAATTATCTGGCTTCAACAATGGCGAAGCTTGAGGACAAAGGTACAGGTTCGGTGGAGAAAAGTTGAATTTCTGTAGCTTGAGAGTCAAAATAACAAACTGAATTAGTGAGAAAGTCACTTGGTAGTTACTCTGATCTATTCAGGTCGTGGTGTTAGTGCAGTAAAGTGTGTGTAGAACGATAAGGATTCTGCTCTATGCTCTCTTAATATAGTTTACATTGTCATTCCATTTCAGATGTTTGATGTTCGTGCTTTAATTTCTCGCGAGGGAAACTACAACATGCATCCTTTTTTAGCCTGCCCAATCTCCAATTATACATGCTCGCTGATATCTCTACTTTACTCTTTAAAAATATGAGTTGATGGTCATCGGTGCACTCTCCTCTCTTTTCAGCCGTTTGATCTGAACACTAAAATCTTGACCATCTGTCTGACGCCCCTCCCCTCTCTCGCAATCTAACCGCCACTCCTCTCCACTTCCACATTCAGTTACAATCTCCCACCCTCTCCTCCGACGCCTCATACCACCTTTTCCCCTCAGACGCCTCATCCCCTCCCTCCCACCCTTACCTTCCCATCTCCTCTCCTCCGACGCCTCATCCTCCTCCCCTCCCACCACCACCACCTCATATCATTTGACATACGGATATATACAAACGGATATCACTTATCCCGTATCCTATTCCATATTTTTCCTCGAAGTCGAATACAGATAGTGCTAGATACCCATCTACCCCTTTCGTATCCATTTCGCATGCCTTCGGTTGGTCGGACGGAAATTATCCGCTCCATTTACACCCCTATTGGTGTTGATATTTTCTACCTGTAGACACAGGTATAGAACTAAGTTGTTACTCTTCAGTATATGCCTTTAGAGTTTTAGTTGGCAGTCTTTTTCACCATAAAGGCACATACTAGAGCGTAGGATAGCTTCTATCTCTCTAAACTTCATGTTACTGATCCACCATAAATCTAAGGGGTGCTAAATATGTATTATTGCCCGTGTATTTTTTCTATTGTATAAGGAGTTATCTGCGTATATATCATATCTGTACTTGTATATATATTGACCTATTGACCTCACGTTGAATATAAGCGCTATTCATAACAAAAAAAAAAATAACAACCAAGACAATGAATAGGAAAATTCTTCGTCGGCTGCGATCCAGGACAACCCCTGGACTCTGGTACTGGAAGTATATTGAGATGAATAGCATCATATCGTCAGAACATGCAGCTACAGATTACAATTCAAGTGTTCAACCAGACATGAATCCTTTCCAGCTACATATTTCATAGTACAGAAAAACTACTTGTGATTCTTAATATCTCTATCAGTAACCTCATAGACACCCACCTCTTCTCAAATTGAGAATATGTGATCTATTCAAAGCTATTATGCCTGTACTGACTTAAAATCATCACTAACATATTTTGACAGAAGTTTTGGAAGAGAAGCATATTCACGTGGAACCAGTTTATACTTTGCCTACTCACAATGAATAATCACAGCCAACCATGCCACACTCAGGAGGAAATGGCAGGCGAAACCGCTCCTGAGTAGCCAGCAACAACTTCACTGCATCTACTGATACCTTCGAATGCCTGCACGCATTCTCCTGAGAACCCCATCAGAGTATGGAACACGTTTGGAAGGCTTGTCCGAAGATTATTCAGCGTCATGGCTCGACTAGTCCTCACGGAGTTCAGATACCTCGCCTTCTCCTCCTCGACCCGCTTTCTGAACGTGTCCAGCTTCGTATCATCCTTTGATACTGAATAGTGATTCGTGTGTGGAGGCTGTCCTGAGTTTTGCATTGCATTTTCACTGTGTTTCTCTAACTGGGTATGGAATTTGCTCTCGATGTGGTCTGACTTTTTCTTCAGTTGACGCTCCTCAGTCTGTTGTATAACTATAGAGTGTATGACTGACAGAAAAGTCTTTATTGCTTCTGCAGCTACCTGTTTATACAAATAAGGAACATTAAGAAAACATGGGAAGAAAAGCTAAATGGTTAGCTATGACAAAGTTCAGCTTATGACAAATGAATATAATAGTCCTTCAGTTCATACATAAAGAATGGAAGCTTCATTATGCAAAACAAAATGATGTATTCTTAACCAAAAGTTCCTTCAAGCTTGATTTTACACAGTAACAAACAAAGTTCCGAAAGAATAGACCAAGTTAGTTTTACTCTACCTTTTCAGGTAACCCCTTGAGAGCACGCTGGAGTTCCCCACAGAGGCTACGAATTCCAGATTTACTTCTCATAAAGCCGTCATTATCAGGCAGGCAGTCAGTGAGTCTAATCCATTGGTTAAGGATGGTTACGTACTCACGCTGCAAGGTGATAAGATTGCAGAAGGAACTGTGCCATGCAGAGACTTCAACTTCCAGCTGAGATGTTGCATGACAATGAGAGTCAGTTGTCGGCTCACTCCCAGGTCGGTTGCCTAGGATACTGGCTTGCTGGGCAATATGGTTCTGAACCTGATGGCACTCATACATGTTCTTCCACATATGCACAAGCCTAAGTCAGAAGAAGTAAGGAAAGAAGAGCATGAGAAGAGATAGCAGAGAACAAAATAAATGCAGAATTAACAAGACAGCATTGTAGCCATGGCACTGAGATGCAATCATGCAATGATAATTTGCTGCCTGCATCTGTCATTGATGAAAATAATACAAGAGGCACATGCCCCAACAACAGTATGGCACATGAGTCTGAGGTAACTACTAAATACTCCCTAAAGGCCAACTATCATGAACGATAATAGAGCTTCAATATGACAACACTCAACATAAGAGACTTAAAGCTATACTTGGGTGTTCCTTATGAAGTTATCAGCTATTTCTTAATATGAGCAACAGGGAAATGGGAGAAATGAAACTTCCTGACATGCATTACTGTATATTAGGAAATGAACACAGATACATGTACCTAAATATTGCTATTAAAATAGCAGCTTTGAACTATTGGAGTATTCTAGCTAGCTAAATTTTGGAGCTCACCCTGCAGATAATTCAATAATCTGAGGATATAACTCCTCGTCTCTGAGCTTTGATATGGTCAGACATGTCGAAGTTACAGCTTCCTCCAAAGAGATTATCCGAGTTTGTAATTCCTCGAAATTATCCCGAACTTTCTCTTCATGCAACTTATCATGCTCCCCTGATTCTAACCTTTGTAGCAACGAACTGTACTTTTTGTACTGGAGCCTCGCAAATTCTTCATCCTGAAAGACAGGATGGTAATAATCACAAACGTGTCAACTTTTGGTAAAGCAACATATTGTAACTAGTAAACATTTCTTCATCATGCAGTAAGCTCTCCTGTTAATAGAACTAACAAACGTCTCTGCTCAAGAAACAACTTCCCAGATAATTAACGACAACTCAAAACCAACCATAAAAGATATAAGTTCTTATGTTACTCCTTGACTGCATTGTGTAATGCATTTCAGTGAAACATATACCAAACAAAAATAATGCTAAGACTCCCATAGTACACCTTAACTAACTTGTAGAGTTTTTGCTCCTCATCATAAAGCTTGTCTAGTGTTTTGCCATGGTAACCATATCCACAGGCATCCCTAGAATGCGGAATTAAGGATTCTCTGTTCGCTTGCACAGATTTGAATGACCAGCTCCAGGAAAGTGTGGAGAAAACCTTGGCCGATTTGGAATTTTTTCCTGCACCTAAAACAACAAATGTTATTCTTCAACAATGTTTTCTAGGAGGAGGGGGCAATGGATGCAGGTTACTCAAAATATTACCTTTCTTTGCCTCTAATGCTGAGGGATCTGGCCGCCCACCAGCAGAGTCCAAAAGTATGACAACATCGCTCCCACTTGCCGCCGCTTTCAAGAAGTACTCATCAATCTCCTTAACAATTCCTACCAGTGACTTCTTACTCCTCCAGACCACCACCGAAGAGTCTGAATCCTTTGTCACCCAGCTCACCATTGATGAGTTGTCATCACCCAGAGCCTTACTCCTTGCTGGATTCAACTGCACACCCCTCACAATGCCATCAACGTTGCCAGAGACGTTTTCATCCTCCTCTCCATCAAGTTCTGTGTTTGTCTCCACCCAATTATCATCGTCCATGGTAACCTGTGAGGCCACTTCTTTATCACTCCTATCAGCCAATGGAGATGGGAAATTCAACGGACGCATAGTGAAAGGGTCCAGGTACTCCCATTCTATACCAGGTGGCGGGGGCGGGGGTAGAGGAGTTGAGCAGCTGTCAGTATCATCGTCATCATCCATAGAAGAATCATCCCCATGGAGGTCATCACCTCTCTTCTCCCTCTTTCTTATGGTTATTGGACTAAACGGTAGAGGTGGTGGGGGGCGTGGTGAGGGCGGCATTGAGGATGTCACCGAGTATGCAGGAGGTATTGAGGATGTCACCGAGTATGCAGGAGGTGGTGGCGGCGGAGGCGCCGGTGGCGAGGGGGGCACTGAAAGGCCTACAAGGGGCTGCTGTGACAATGCAGACTCCACCTCGGCGAATTGTCGGAGAGTGGCTCCTGTGTTGCGGAGTGCCTGCAGGTAGGCACTGTGTGCAGCCGCAAGGCCAACACGGCGGCGCACCAGCTGCTTCATGAGCTTCCTCCTATCCTTGCACCTCCTCACGACCTCGTCATCCTCCACTTTGGAGTGCGTGCAACCCATTTGCCGCCAGCACACACAAACGCCGCAGCAATAACCTTAGAGGAATGCAGATTGCGGCACCAACTGAAAAATCCCAAATGGATGCTTCCTTGCCTCGACTTAGCCCAAATTGGTCACAATTCGCACCAAAATTCCAGAGAGTAAACGGTAACCTGCACACCTCCTAAAAATGAAACATGCACATGACAGATTCTCCAAATGGGCTTTCTTGATTCCTACCAAATTCACCGAAATTACCCTCAATTTGCCCACAAGACAAGAAAGCACCATAAAGAAATTGCTCCTTCTCCTCTCCAACAGCCAATATCACAAAAATCACAAATCACAGGCCCCCTTTCTCTTGTATCAAAATCTGGCAGACAAAGGAGTTGATCCAAGAATGAAGATTCAGCTAAAACAAGCGAGGCTAACAGAAGGGGGAAAAACAAATTCTTGAGTATAAGAGAGGTGAGGCTGCTTGCCTGCCTTACTAGAAAGGATTCGGTGCCAGAAATGCTCTGTGGTCAACAATCTTGGAGTTAGTGGTCAGCTTGAAAGCTAAGAAGGATTGGAGAAAGCAGGATCTAGGCGACCAGAGGAGAAGAATATGCCAAGAAAAGGAAAAAGGGGAGAAGATGGTAATGGCATCATCTGATTCTCACCCCCAAGAACCCATCTCTCTCCCTCTAGGCAAGTACAAGGTTGGGGGGAGGGGGGAGGAAGAGGCAATTGGGAGCTGGGAGAGAGAGAGATCGGCAGGATAAAGAAGAAAGGGCAAAGAGGAGGTGTGGAATTTGGTTTTGCGGGCATGTACTGAAGTAGTGGTGGAGTAATTGTGCTCGATGGTGGTGTAGGAATGTGGTCAGAGCTGCCGCTTTCCTCTGTCACCGAAACTCCACTTGTCCTCTCCTTTTCTTTTCGCCCTTATCACGCTTGCTTCCTTAGGTCCACACCGTTACGCTCGTTTCGGCTTCAGATTTCATTTTTTAATTTCTAATTTACTATTTTTTAATTTTGTTTTCTAGCTTTTATGCTTTTTTTCCATTTCTTTTTTTCCTGTTCTTTTGCATTATCTGCGATAGGCTAATATGCTTATCTATTTTTAAAATTTTTAAATTTAATTATACCAAAAAAGCTATCAGCAGTTATAGTGTAAAATAAACCATAAGCTGGCTTATATAAACCAAACTAAGCACACATACGACCATAGATATAAGGGGCATTCGTATTGGCTTTTACTGACGGTTTTTGGCTGCGGCTGATAATTTTTGTCTGAAAATAAATAGTAGTGGCTGAAAGAAGTGATTTTTATAAAGAGAGGCGAGTGGTACAAAAGTGAGGGAGAGATATGTGCGCGAGACGGGAGCAAGGTGAATGGGGTACGTGATGCGCTCATGACCACTGACTTTTCCTCGAAGTGGGACGGAAAATAGAGGAGTGGAGAAGTCGCTTCGAGAAAACATGTGTTCGTATTAGCTAGCTTCTCTAAGCAGAACTCAATACAAACGGGGCCATAATCAAACATCCGTAGTTTTGAGAATTGTTAACATGAATTTTGGTATCACTAAATTCATTATGAAATATATCTTTGTAATATATTTTTTATTTATACCAATATGTTTGGATAGAAAATAGCAGTCAAAGTAATACTTAGGTTGAATGCTTATATATTACACCAAATTCGTTTTGTTGTTTTTTTCATCTATAAGTTTCTCAAGCTTAAGGGCCAATTCATATTAACTTTTGGTTTTAACTTATGAATAGTAACAGCTTATAGAAAGATACTTATATGTGATTTTAGCTGATATAAATAAAGTCACTATAGTGTGTACTACAATCGATTAGTAGATTCTCTCCTGAAAAAGGCACTCTGTTTAAAAGCTATATACTGTAGAAAAACTATTTACTATAGAAAACAGCTTTTAGAAGCTAATACGAACATAGCCTAAGTTGAATTCGTTATCAATGTATCAACATTTTTTGTATTTAGGTTGGTAAGCTTTTTTTAACTATTGGACGTGCTTAGATTTCCGCAAGATATATGCTTTATCTATTCTTAAATAGATTTACACATTTTATTAGGTATAAATCACAGAGTAGCACGTAGCATACAAATAGTATTAACTAATGAGCTACAGTATACTAGGTAGAATCATCAATCCTCACGGGCAAAGCGGGTGGTTTGGTATGACTCAGGAGAAGAGATGTACTTCGCAAGTTTGGGCTAGATCGTGGGTGGCGCTAACAGTTTTCCAAGACTGGAGGAGAAAAGGATGGGCGCAGTGCAATGCAATGCCACACAGATCAGACAAACCCAACACGCCACCAACGAAGGAAAAGAAATGTTGGCTGGCTGGCGCCTTTTGTAGGGTACTGAGCTCTGGACCTCTAGCGGCACAATCACCCAGTCTAGGATTATTCCTATAGACAATGTTTTCTAGGTTATATTCTTTTTCTCTAAAGTTGGTAACTTTTAATTTTTATTATAGTGTATAACTTTTAAACGGAGTATTTTCTTAAAACGGTGTCTACAAGTTAAACGATGTACACGTTAAAAAACCAACATCTGTACCATCCAAAATCGCAAATGAGTAATCTGTACCGTAAATAGTCAAAATTCAAAAATTTCAGCCAAAAACCGCAGCCGTTGTCAAACAGGCCCTTAGCAACAGACTATAGTTTTTAATTCTAATACGATTATTTATATGAATAATAAAAAGACTATATCAATAAACCGTTTCAAAACAATAACAAAGAAACTATCCCGTTTATTTGTTGAGAAAAGTATAAGTTATAAACCATAAATCATAAATCATAAACCAAAAAAATTGAGCTATAAGTTATAAACCAACAAGAATGTCATTTGGATGCAGAACAGCGCTCTGGTGCCTAAACGACACGCCTACTGAGGACATGTTTTTTTTTTGTGGCTGTGGTTTACGATTTTTAGCTGTGGTTTGTAATTTTTTGCTGTTCGTACGAGAGATTATAGAGTAACTGAAATTCATGTGCGACTTTTATCGATATAAATGAAGTCGGTACAATATATACTATAATTAACTAGTAGACCCTATTTTAAAAAGATACTCCGTTTAAAAACTAGTTACTGTAGAAAAATCAAAAGCTGGAGCCATAAGCCACAAAAGAACAGACATGATTCTCTCCACTCCCTCCTACAGGCATATTTGGAAGCAGAATAGTCTGTAGAGTCAAATATTGTGTTAGTCATCTAAAGTTAAATGGACTTTTCTACAAATTCTAGTGAGAATTAGACTGTTATGCAGAAGAAAAACCATACGACTGTAAATCTCGTAGATTTTTTTTTACGAACTAGTGTAAACCCTGCATGATTCCTGCATAATTCCGCGCTTGTTCAAGGACGGATAAGTACTCATTATGTTCTGCACGAGTGTAAACCTGCATATGGCCGCTGTCTAGGACTGTATTTTCCAGGCCACCTCGCTCCAGAATGATGGCGTGTTCGGCCGAAAATTATGGCGGCGTATTTGGTGGAATGGATGAGTGCATCAGCATGCGGATGGGTTCAGCCAGGCTAAGGTGGTGATCATTTTGGCTTATTTTTAGTAGCTTATGACTGAAAAGCATTGTAGCTGGCTGAAAAAATGCTGTAGCTGACAGAATCTTATTTAACATAATTAAATTTAAAAAAATTAAAAAATATAAAAAATATGTTAACCCATCACAAACAACGCAAACGAATACGGCAAAAAAAAGAACCAGCAAAAAAAACTCAAAAAAGCCAAAAGTTCAGAAAAAGACAAAATTATGAATGGTGAAAAATAAACCAGAAGCCAGAAGCTGAAGCCGAAACGATCACAGTCTAAGGCTTTGATTTATCACTTTCTGCTATAGTTTTAAGATAGAATCTATAAATAAATTATAATAAATACTATATTAATTAAAATTATATATAATTATTTTTCTTTATATATTATCTTTAACGAAGAGTTAGAATTCAAAAATCATTGACCAAATGTTACAGTTCAAAATCACAGGAGACGGCACGGAGCCATGGATCATGTGACTGCCACCAACTCATTAATAGCCAGCTCAGCGGTACTGCTTTTTTTTAAAAAAAATAAGAGGGGCACTAGATGTAGGGGAAACAAAGAGAAGCACAACACCATCTTTCCTGATTACGGCTCATGACTTCTCTTAAAAATAAATAGAATATTTTTTATCATCTTTTTAGAACAATTTATCAAAATAATGTTTTTAAAACGACTTATCAGTTTATCAACATTTTGTTTGTTCGTATAAACGTTCACACTAGAGCTAAAATAAGTACTCACACTAGAGCTAAAATCTATCAACCGTGGCCATATGCTATCAGCTGCAGCTAAAAAAAAACCTACATGAAATCTACCACTAGCAGCACACGAAAATTCCATGCTCATAAGGGCTGGATTATCTTTACAGGTGCATAACTATAAATGTGTAGTTTTGCAGGATAAAAGGGGAGGCATTCACTCTAGCTTTACTTTCTAGTACCACAGAGGTTTCCTCTTCATGTGATGGATGGAATGGGCAGTTGAGCCTGCTGTCCAATTGTCCATCAACTACACAACCGCAGTTGCAGGTCCTACACGATACACACATCATCATAAGTTTCAGAAGAATCGACAATAGCGTTTCCACTACAGTGTAAACAGTTTGATAACAGCATCTCCTGTGTTTATTTACGGTGCATGTCCAGCGTACAACATACGCGTTTTAAAATTAAAGCTATACATTTTTACAACGGAAAATAACAATCAAAGATATACATTGCTAATAAAGACATCTCTCTCTTTTCTTGTGATTTTGATGCATACGAAAAATGAATGTGCATTAAGAAGGTTGAACGAAACATGTGCCTGCCTTTGAAAACACGCAAGTTCAATGCATCTGTATGACTTAAAATTGTAGTACTATCTGTAAATAGAGCTTTAAATGTTGTGGCACTGCAGTAAACAATTGTTTCCTCACCAATAATAATGACACCACCTAGTGGAGCTGGTACAGGTATTAACAGACCAGCACCGTTGTCTAAATTGTTCTGAGATTAAGGACCTTCAACAAGTTCTTTGTCCTTCAATGCAACTTCATATGTCTTAACATGTCTGGCATCCTTTTAGGCTGTGATCGTTTCGGCTTCAGCTTCTGGCTTCTAGCTTATTTTTCACTATTTATAAATTCGTCTTTTTCTGAACTTTTGGCTTTTTTTTGAGCTTTTTGCCCGTTCTTTTTTTCCCGTATTTGTTTGCGTTGTCAGTGATGGGCTAACATATTTTTTATATTTTTTAATTTTTTAAAATTTAATTATGTTAAATAAGCCTCATCACACTGGTGTTTTTTTCAACCACCACTGATGCTTTTCAGCCATAAGCCACAAAAAATAAGCCCAAATCATCACCACCTAACCTATTGTGTAATATGGAAATAAGAACCATTAGATGAATTGCTATCATGGTCGAATTACCCATAACAAAATGAAATCAAGGAAACCAAAAAGAAGGGCCAGCATTAGAAAAATTCAACTTCAAGGTATACTTATTTTGCGATACATAGAAACAAGTACGTAAAACAGCATCCCTGAGATCATTACGTCACAGCAATACAAAAGGTCCAAGCAGAAACAATAGGTATCAGCCCACAACAAGTAGAGGGGATAAGAATTTCTTCTACAAGAGAAAATTTGCACACTACTTTAATAACAAGAAACTAAAGCAACTAATCGTGTTGTATGCTTGATTAAGAAAAGTTGTTAAAATGCCTACAATAAACCGTCAATAAATAGGATAGAGTATTATGAATTTAGGACAGAATGTTGCCAGTTATTAAGCAACAAGTCCACAGCTTAAAAAAATGTTATAGGGGTTCATTCTTTAATAATGCATTCTTGTGTAGATCTAAAAATGAGCAGACCTGGTAAAGAACTACTATTGTATGTCTAGCACAACCATACAGAAACTTGATGTCCAACACAAGAAGTTCTTCAAGCCTAACACATTCAGGAAGAAAAGAGGATTAAATGTAAAACAACAAGCTTAAAAACACTAATAATTAGCAAAATAAAATGCTTAACATTTGCTTAGTAGAAAATAAATGTTTCGGATTAAAAAAAACCCGTATTTCTGTGCATATCAAAAGGGCAAGTCGAAAGAATATCAGTACCTGTCCATTGTCTGTAGGGCGTCCAATAAAATCATAAACATCTACATCAGATCTGCATATTACAAACTGATTATTTCCTATATTCAAATTGACAAAAGCTGCCAAAAAGATTTCACCAACTTGCAAGGTGATTTTGCTCTAATGGCAAGTGACAACTTAAGAGATGCAGATATCAAGAAGCATAGCTTTGTAAAACAGACAAATAACATAGAAAAACCTTTGCCCTGTCCACCAGACCACCAGATCCTTAAAATTAAGCAAAAGTGCAAAAACCTTCCCATGGCTACTCACATGTAAGGTGTCAAATATATTAGTCCTGAAAAGCTATACTGATAGGGCTAGGGCATGAATGCATATTAAAATTG
The DNA here is from genome assembly GCA_036346245.1 of Bonia amplexicaulis. Lineage (NCBI taxonomy): Eukaryota > Viridiplantae > Streptophyta > Magnoliopsida > Poales > Poaceae > Bonia > Bonia amplexicaulis. The sequence goes on along the minus strand of CM070735.1, from coordinate 21,841,411 downwards.
GTTCCAATTGAGTTCACTGAGAGGCTAAAGGGCCTGGTTGGGCTGGATTTTAATGTCAATCTGACCTTCAGGTCACTATCATGCCTATAATATAAGTTTCTTAGAACCATCTCACCATACGATTGCAGGATGTGAAATATAGCATATTAGCATACCAATGGATAGATATTAACACTAATCTACTGATGAAGGGGCCTAAGATAAGCATCAATTCCGACCATTGTTTTCTATGTAAAAAATGTGGTGAATGAGGGCCCAAACCTTGTAAGAAGCTCTAGCTTTCTTCCATCCCAGTGAAGAACACAATATCTGTATCTTTCCATACCAATGGAAAGAAAATCATGAGTCTCATTCTGGGAATGAAAAGGAGAAGACCTTAATATTAACCTACAGAAATACTGCCTGAAGGCAAAGAGCATCTTTCAACTGGAGAAACATAATATAAACTCACATGAGGACGGAAGAGCTCAAGTGTTGCAATTCTTCCATACGTAGGTACATCAAGCATAGGCTGGTAAACAAAGAAAATGTCTTATAGTAGCAGAATATCATGTAACCAACAGATCCACCAAAAAAATATAACTGGTTAACTCAAAGCATATCAACGTGTTTATCTAAAAAACAATAGCCATCATATATACCCTAAATGCCACCTTTTTTAACATTTGATGCTGATTAAACAGGCATAAGTAGTCACAATTCATAACAGTAGATAGGCTGCAACTGCAATAGAAGGGATTGACATATTCTGTGGAGGCAAATGTCTCTGACCTGAAGGCCCTGAGGAGTAAGCAAAAAAAATCTTGATACGGGTACATTTCCTGAAAGTTGTTGTGCAGGCAAGCTTTAGCAAAACTTTAAAGGGAATTCACCAGTTTTTTTATATAAAAAAGAAGGAAAATACACAAATCAAAGTGCTTAATAAAACCACAAGCAAGCAAGGTGGTATTGTTTACCCACAGTTTTATAAAATCTCGCCTTAGCAATCACGACAACCCATCCATGCTTAGACTTATAAGGTAATTACAATCTAAGCTTCTTGAGGCATTACAGTTTACAGCATCACTATCACCACAATAAGGAGCAATTACATGGAACACAAAATGGATGCTTGTTGCTATGCGAACATCTTCTCCAACTGAATCCGGATGCCTATTACTAGTTAATGCACACTAGCAGTTGCAAACAAGGAGTCATGTAGAAAAACATCACCTAACAGGGTAATGCCTTTTATCCCAGGATGATTAAGAGACCCTTACAGAGCTGACAATCTACTAATCCAATATCCACGCAAAACTATATTTTTAAAAAACACCGAAAATCCTAAAGCAGCACATTGATTACGAATTTCGTAAGGAGAAACAAAGGAACTAAATGCACAACCAATTCTATAGCTCGTTTCGCTTGGGGAGTTTAGAATACCAAAGCAAACCCACGGCCACGGGGGAGCTTGGATTCTGACGCCTGGGTCAAATTTCACACAAAAATCCACCCTATCCAAATTGCGCCTTGATGGTACACAAGCACACACCATGTTTTCTCAAAATAAAAAACAATAAAGGAGAGCACATCCACCGCAGTGTACGATCATCTTAACACGTAAGCAGTTAAGCAAACATCGATGGGGCCTAGGGTTTTAGCGGAACAAAAACCCTAGGCGCCGCCACGGGATCGCCACAACCCTAGAGATCGCCGCAACCGGGAGAGCAACGATCGCGCGGAGACGGAGAAATGCGTGTGTGAGTGTGTGGCGTGATGAGGTTGCTGACGCAGGAGTGGGAGACGGCCCTGGGCTTGTGCGCCGTCACCACGTAGTTCCACGCCCTCATCTCCACCCCGCCGGCCGCCGCGGCCGGCGCCGTCGCCAGAGAAGAGCGAGGAGGCGAAGGCCGAGGGGGGTAGTGGAGAGCAGTGGTGGTGGAGCAAGAGGCCTGGGCCTGGGCCTGGGCTTGGTCTCGGGCTCGACGTGTGTGTTTCCTTTCTTTACGACGTGTCACTTGTAGGATTTTTTTCCTTCAAAAAACTATAGGAATTTTTCGTGTGTGACCCTTTGGATGGTAGGATTGGCTTTGAAAAATTCCGTAGGAATCCTTCCTTTCCTCCGCTTTTTGGACGATGCGAAACATAAGCTCAAACCTCATGTTTTTATTTAGAAGCTAGTTTGTTAGTTTTTGAGCTCAAATATGATTTTTAGAATTAATCTATTCAAAAATGAATTAAATTTCGACACTCTGATCTCGGGTCGAAAAAGTATCCTCGGCCTAGCCCATCGCCAAATTTGACCCAGCTCCGTCTTGAGCACTGACCCTAGGCGAGCCGCCTCCTCTTTCCACTTTCTCCTCGCGAAGGCGCATAATGTCGCCTTCTCTCTCTTTCTCCCTACAGCCGCTGATGATCGGGCCCGCATGATAGCTCCCTTCTTCCACATCGCGCATGTGCCATTGGAGGCGAGCTTGAGTGCACTGTCATGCTACAGTGCTACCCTGCGCCGCCTGCAAAAAGCTGACTCATCTGACCTCCTTGAGCGCCCTGCACGATGCCAGGACTTGTCTCATCACCAACCTGTAGCCGATGGAGTGTGACACACGCCGGAGACCGTTATTTCTGTGAATTCTCGAGCTCGGTAATGAGAAATCGACAAGGCACTGTGCATTAGTCTCACTATAAAGGCCCGAACCAAGAACACCATCATCTTGTACTCTCCACGTCACTTCCATTTTGCCCTCTGCCTGTGCTTTTCCACCACTGGTTCGCCCAGAACGTAGTCATCATCCTTGGCTCCAACGCGCACCTCCACCGTGCATTGTGGTGCCCTGTGACTTCTCGATGAGCACTTGCCCTTTTCTCCATGTTATTTTGCACCATTTCCTTTTCTGAGCAAAAGCGACCTCAAGCCTTTTCTTGGTTGGTGCAGTGTAGCACCGGATCCGGGTAGTCTTCTTTGTCTCCGGCCGCCGACACCATCGTCATCTTTCCCCGTCTCTAGTGAGCTTTGAGCTTGCTCATGGTCATTTTTAGCTTTGCCTCGTTCCCCTGAACCTCACTGTGTGCTCCGTCTCTGCTAATTCATGCCATAGAGAGCTGACGTCGTGAAGCTTCCGCTGCCTCCATTCACCACCGTCACCATTGAACAGCTTCCTTTCCAATGAGCTTCTTCGCTCATTAACCTCCCTCTTAGCATTGCCCACACCTCTTCATCTTCCTTCCATCCACTTTTGTAGCCTGTTTACACCAAGGAGAGCCGCCATCGTGAGCTTCTTCATTGCAGCCCCTGTTCACCACCGTCTCACAGCTCTAGACCTTCTCCGCCTTCAGTGACCACATTGTCATGTTCTTGGTGAGCTTCGAATGCTCGTGTGCTACTTCTTTTGGCTCAAACTAGTAGACTTCGCCATCGTCGCTGTAGCTGTTCCCATCGCTGCCTCTTTTGCTCGTCGTTCCTCCTGTATCAGCGACCATAGGTCCCAGTGCCTCCCCTTGTCACTGTCGTCGTTGTAGCAGTAGCCGTCATTGCTGCTGAACTTGTCGCTGTCGCCGGTCTGGTGAACCTCATGCACTAGCACAACCACCATTAGGTTAGCCTCGATCCCACCATTCCGTTTTACCAGTCGCCAAGCTCGCGCCGCCGCCGCTCCGCCCCCGCTGCATTGTGCTATGTTTTCCTTTCTGTTCTCTCTCTAGCGTGCGGAAATTCATTAGGATGGGTTAACTAGCCACAATTATCTCTAAGCAGTCACTGACGTATGGGTCTGACCCTGATTAGTTAATTAGATTCTTAATTTAACCAGCATTTTAAATATGAGTCGCTGACATGCAGGTCCTATAACACAATAGGCTTGTCTTTGAGCTGAGTTCATCCTAGATTGACCCTAAGGGTTAGTCTAGTGACACAGTAAAATCTGATTTTTCAGTAGAAATAAAATGAGAAAATAAAATAAAAATCCAAAACCCTAATTGCAAAGTGATTTCCATTTTGTTTTTCTAGGATTCTCTCTAGCAAAAACTTTCGATGACTCATTCTCCCTCATATGAACTTCGATTGAAGCGATTCTTATTTCTAAATTTGTCTAAAATCTTGAGCTTTCATTTAGTGCAAAAATCTTGAATTTTGGTCTCATTTTGAATTTATTTGGTGTTTGTTTGTGTTTCTTTGCTTTTCTCATTTAGTTACCGAGTGCCAGAATCATATGAAGTTGATTCAGAGCAAGACTAAACATTCAACGAACAAAGTAGGCACCCACCTTTGACCATGTTGATCCTATATTTCAATACTATATATAACTTTTTTTCTCAAATTATTGTGCATGCTTAATTTGGTTAAATTGCTATGTTTATGTCTAGAATTTAGTTATCACCTAATTGTTTCATCGAATCTTCCTTTAAATTTCAATGTCCCCGATGTTGTCACCCTAGAAATAATATCCATTGCTGTAATAAATATTGTGGAATGTTAAAGGGATATATGTGTCATATGCTTAGCCAAGCTTAGCACAATATTGGTAAAGATGGTGGAAATTGAGATACCTATGTTGTGGACAGTTTTGAGAAATGTTTTAGCTCAGTTTGGATAAAGAGGTTACCTCTACTATCTTGGCTAAAAATATGAAAATAAAAGCGGTTTTAGATTTGAACGGGTGGTTTGTTGAGACTAATGTAGTCTGCATGAGAGCTTGATTTGTGGTTGTTTCAGCTTTAGTGTTGTTGATCCAAGCATTTTTCGTACTACCACAAGTCTAATGTGGGATGAACCTAACCAACTAATTTGCAACATGTCAACATTGGTTTCACCATCTGGTTGAATGTGGGTATCGATGAGACAGTCTATTCCTACATGGCTCAAGAGAGGGCTTCCGATTCGGTGCTTTAGCTCTTCGGCAGTGAAACTTGAATAGGTGGAATTGGGTTGGGATAGTGCATTATAAAGGCTTTGTTATTGTAGGACCAAGAACGGTGATTAGGGCAAATAAGAGCCAACACGATTAAAAGCTTTACCAAATCTTTTGCTCAAAAGAGAAAGCAAAGCTCTTCACTCCAATAACTATTAGAAGTTATAAAGATCAGAGAATCGATCACCCATAAAGAAAGATCTAAGAAAAACGGAGCCAAATGAGCTTCAACAGGTTCTAGCGATCTAACCTCCAACTAGAGGGTGATATGCCCGCTACTTGGTTGGTGGTTTGTCCACTTGGAGGTCTAACTGCTATTTGGTTGGCGGTCTGACCTTTAGTTTGTTGGCAGTCTGGCCTCTCCTAAAAAACAGAATAGATTTTTAGCGTTATTTCAAATATAAGAAAATGTATTAGTTTTGATCCACAACTCCAAATGATTTGAAACTTGAAACAATGCTAGATCATGAACTTCAAAACTATCCCAACTAAAGATTTTGAAAGAACTTAAGAAAGTTGGGACCCCTTGGCTCTTGAAGCTCTACTACACCAAAATCGAACTAAAACCATAAATTGAGCCAACTCTCAAACCAAGACTCCAAATCAATTAAAATTTGATATGCACTTTCTATACGATGTTAGGAACCTATTCCAATCAATGATTAAGAAAAGCGTGCCAAAGTTCTAACCTTTTTCTATTTGAAGGAAAATTGCATCAAAACTGAGCAAAACTTGAGAATATGGACCAAGACTTGTTCTTGAGTAATTGATGGTCAAGATGACGTTGGATATAATACCACATGTCCTAGCAAACTTAATCACAACAAGAAACCAAGTCAAAAGCCATAGAATAAAACTAAAGAATCTCAAAATCATCTTTTCTTGAGCCAAAACCAGACAATCTCAAGAACTTGTAAAGAAGTGTGCCTAGATGGATGGAATTAGGTTTCCAAGTGATATATCCATCACTTGTTTGTCCTTGGCACAAAGCAAGATCAAGAAGGGAAGAAGAAGCACCAAAAACCATGCCATATCAAGATTTCATCACTTGAACACAAGAAAAAAATATTGGATGAATTTTGATCTCTATTGATTCTTGAAGATAAATATTTACATCCACTCTATAGCTATACACAAAGTCTAAGGATGATAAAAAAGCTCAACTATAAGAGCCTCTCACATACCCCACAAGGTTCTCGTCATGAGCCCTAACTTTCCTCTCTTCTCTTCACAAGGCTTGGACTAAACTCCCTCAAGCTTACCCTGAGCCACCTCTCATCCTCCTTATATATGGAGGCTCACAAGGAAAACTCTAACCAACACATCTAGTTGGGTGTTAACCACTCTTATATGGGCTAACCCGTTAACCCAATACCATATAGGGTTTTACACTTCTCAAAGCACACATATCCATTAATCTGTTAGTAAATTAACACTTGATCCACTTAGCATTTTTAGTATATCTATGACCTAAACCATTTAGGTCACCGCCACGGTTTCGCACACAATCACCTTTTCTGGTATTAGGCAATTTACGAAAATACCCCTCTACCGTCTTCCATGAAGCTTCCCGTGCTTCATCTTCAAGTCCATGTGACTAAAATGACTTGTCACCAAGCCTCTGACACGTCCGGATCCCACCAAACTGTCCTCGCTTGCAAATAGACCCAAGTCACTTAGCATGTTGCATGCCTTTCCTCATATGATGATGGCACCTAGCTTCCCTAACTATTCTGGACCTTAGCTTCTCTCTGACCTTAGTCCTGATCCAACTTGTTGTTGTCCGTCAAGTCCACCACCGGTAACTCCCTGCTCTAGTTCCTCATTGTTTCGTGATGCGGCACCAGCCCTAGCGCATGGAAAGGTTGGCATGCGCGAGGGGAGAGCTCCATGTGTTCAGTCACATGAGCTGCGTGCTGGCCGAGAAGGGGATGGCAAAACCCTAATTCAGCTGCATGAGAGGCGGGCGCATGAAGAGCATGGTCATGAGGTGTGGGAGCTGGGCAGCAAGTTGTGCCAAGCCAAAGAGGCATTTGAGCTAGAAACCAAGTCAAGGGAATGTGCTGCTCAAGCCAGGAAAGAAGGTAGTCATGTGGAAGGGTGATGTGCATGCTGGCTGAGAAGAGAAGATGAAAGTGTGTTGGCTTGCAAGGAAAGATAGCGGAGGCCAGCTATTTCTCAAGCATGAAGAAAAAGGGAGCCAGCAAGAAGTGTTAAGCTAGAAAAACAAGTCAAGCCAAGAAGCCAAGCTAAGCAACCATCATTTCTTACGTGTGAAGAAAGGAGGAGGCACGGAAAAGAAAGGCCAAGCCAGCCAAGAGGGGCACCAAGCTAGGAAGGTGGAAGCCATGCGTGCACTTGAGAGAGAAGCTGAGCCAAGAAGATGAGCCAAGAAAGGGTTTTTAGCCAAATACGAAGGGAAACACATGTGGAAACAGTGTGGAGAGAAGGAAAGAGTCCGAGCTTATCTTGGAAAGCAAGAAAGAAGGAAAGGTAGTCAAATTGCTTGATTGGATCATGCACACAGCCAGGAATCTAAGCTCATCGCGTGGAGATGGAGCCAAATACAAGGGGAGTATGTGTGGGAAGGAGCTAGGAAGAGGAGTTCAACTCGGATTGATCTAGGAGGAAGTGAAGGAGCTAGGAACTCAAATCAAACTAGAAATAAATGGGAGCATGGCTTCACCAAGAAGTTACATCCGAATTGGTTTCGTACCAATTCAAATCAGTGTTTAGGATAAATAAGAGTCTATTTTGATCTTTAGTTCATTCTTAGTGATAGAGTCTAGGTAGAACACATTTTGGAGTTTGTTTCGGCCTTTCTCATGCGTGTGCTGGTTGTACGAGTTGTGATCAGCCTTAGGCCATGTGTGAGTTATGGCCGTGCCCCTTGGGGGTGCCAATATAAGGCCAGGGGCATACCCCATGTAAGCTATGCAGAAAATATGTTTTAGACTATGAATAAAACATAAAGCCACTTGGCACCATGTTTAGTGTGTTTGTGAGATGAGTTGGAAGATTGCAGCATGAGAAGAGAGAAGAGATTGCTGCATGGGAGAGAGAGGGAATTTCGTGATTTCCAGCAAGAAATGAAGCTATCATCTTGTGTACAAGTTGAGAATATCATGTTCTCAGATTGTGCCAAAGTTTTTATCTTGCAATTCGATCAAATCAGATTGGTTTGCGAGGTTTCATAGGTGGTACTGTAAAAGATCGGGCAATTCACACATCAATCAGCGTATGCCGCTGGTTGATCCATATCATGGTGGTATCAGAGCTACCATTGCTCACGGTACCTTGTTGCTGCGAAGATCATCAATGGAGGACCACATCGAAGATGGAGCATATCATCTAATTCGGTTTAGAATTAGGGACATGCGAGAAGAATCCGCTACAAGAGCGAGCGAATGGGGCATGTTCTTCTACTGATGCCAGGTTGGAGAAACTGATTGCGCCATGATGATGGATTGAGGAAGCTTCATCAATGCAACAAGCAAAATACTTGTGGATAGATTGGGGCTGACAATGACACCTCACCTGAAGCCCTATCAGTTATTGTGGTTGTTTCACCACATCCCATTATGCAACATGTGGAGGTGAAGTTTTGTTTAGACAGGTATGCTGAAATTGTTACTTGTGATGTAATTCCTATATATATGCAAGCATGTTAATTGGTGTTGGGTGCATATTGGCTGCTAGATAGGACATACGTAAAGTTGCTTCAAGCCTGGTCATGCGCTTCTCTTTTTTGTGGAAAAGTACACATCAGAAGATCAAATCATGGACAAACCACCAATACTTAGAGGATCGACAATGATGTTAAAAGGCTACGGTAAAGTTTAAATCATAGCAGTTAGCACAAAAGGCGAAAGCACTCGAAGAAAAAAAAGAGGGCAACTGTGGTGAGCACTACTTGTGTACCACTGAAAGAAGACATGTCCCATGATGTTGACCATGGGCAGCAAGTGGAGGCACCATCTGAAGGTGTTGTATATTAAGATAGAGTTGATGGCACTTCAATTCTCTCAATGGGGGCAGTGAACCAACATGTTCATATCTGAGTGTAAAATCAACGGCAAAGTTTGCAAGCTTATCATTGATACAGGAAGCTACAACAACATCATTAGCAAGGATTTGGTGCAAGCTTTGGGACTAACAACATGACGACATCTAGAACCATATTATGCACAATGGTTGTATAACGTTGGTAAGCTAAAGATTACTCACCGTGTCAAAGTTTCTTTTTCAATGGGAGACTACCATGACAAGGTGGATTGTGATGTCGTGCCTATGCACACTATCACTTGTTGTTGGGCATCTGTGGTAGTATGATTGCAATGCTACGCACCACAAGAGGTCCAACAAGTACTCTTTGATACATGAGAGCACACCGTTCATGTTGTGTCTTATGCCGGAGAGTGCGATCCATGCTGAAAACATTGTCATCAACGTGAAGGCTGTGAAGAATACCCAAAACCAAAGATGGTTTCGCTTGAAGGGGGAGGGGATGATGCGGCACTAGCCCCATTACATGGAAAGGTTAGCGTCCGTGAGGGGAGCATAGTTATCAGACCCGGACTGGTCCGGCGGTTGAACCAGAAAATCCTGGACCCAGAAACTACGCTGGGCCGATCACACTCACAAGACCAAGATGCAATTGACCTAGAAAACCGGATTGACCCGGCAGGTTTTTCATTGACCTGGTTGAACCAGTCGGGTTTTGTCTGAGACCAAAAGACAAAATTACCCTTAAATTAAAGAACTTTTCAAAAGAAAAATAATGGGGATACTTGTCTTTTGAGAGCTATTAGGGTTTTAGTGGTTATTTACCTACAAATTTGTTGGCTAGAACAATGTATACGAGATTTTAGGCTGTTGAGATTTCGCCACTTTTTTTGCTTGATTTTATCTTATCGACTTATACATGTCTTTATTGCTTAATGGTCATGGACCTTATGGTTGTTTCTATGAGCATCACTACATATTTCTTATTTTTCATTCACTTTCTTTAATTTCTATTACTATTATTGTATTGTTGATTTTTTTCTTTTTTTTGAAATGTATATATTTATGAAATTTTAATTTAAAAACATGTGGTCCAACCGGTAGCCCAATGGTCCGATCACTGGGTCAGTGACCCGAGACCTCGGCTGGGTCAATGGCCGGTCCTAGTCTGATAACACTGGAGGGGAGAGCTCCACGCGTTTAGCCGCATGAGATGTGTACTGGCTAAGAAAGGGGCGGCAAAACCCTAATTCAGCCACATGGGGGAGGGTGCATGAAGAGCATGGCCGTGCGGTTCAAAGGGCATGTGGGAGCTGGGTAGCAGGCCATGCCAAGCCAAAGTGGCATTTGAACCAGAAACCAAGCCAAGGGAATGTGCGGCTCAAGATGGGAAAGAAGGCAGCTGTGTGGGAGGGTGATGTGTGTGCTGGCCAAGAGGAGAAAATGAAAGCGTGTTGGTTTGCAAGGAAAGATAGAGGAGGTCGGCTATTTCTTGAGCATGAAGAGAGGTGAAGCTAGCAAAGAGTGCTAAGCCAAGAAAACAAGCCAAGCCACGATTATTTCTTACTGACCGAGTGACCGAGTGACTGAGTGAGAGTGTTGAGTCTAAGATTGACAGAACCGAGAGGCGAGAGGAGATTGGAGAGTGAAATAGGGGGAGTCGGCCGTTGCCCGTCTGGAGTTCTGGACTGACCAAGTGAGACATAGAGAGTGAGTAATTTTTCCTCAGTTCCTTCCTTATCAATTTAGTATTTTAGAGTTTAGAGTTTTGACTTTCACATTCAATGTATACATATAGTTTAGTCCTTATAATTAATTTATATATTTATAGCTTTATATTGACAGAAATTAATAATTTATTTATAGATTTTGCTATAATGGAGAAACGAACTTTGTGTAACTATTTCGTAAGTAATTCAAGTAGTTCTCGTCCAACCGATGAGAGTATAACTCAACCAAAGAAACTTCAACTAGAATTTAATCCAAATGAATTATTGCCGATCCGGCGCTGCGCATACCAATTGAAGATTATGCTAACGAAATTAGAGATCAAGTGAGAAGGGCATCTTTATTGAATGGCCCTACTTGAGTAATTGGATATTCATTTCCACAAACATTGGATGGCAAACGGTTGTGATCCTTTCAAGAATCATGGTATAATAAGTTCGATTGACTGGAATATAGTGGAAAATGATACCGCCTTTTGTTTCTATTGTTTTCTTTTCAAGAAACCGGCATAACCTAATACATTGGAAGTGGTGTATTTACGAAGGTTGGGTTCTCTCGTTGGAAGATTGCTTTATATGCTTTCAATAAACATGTTGGTGGTACAAATAGTTTCCACCATATTGCAAAGGGTCTTTGTGATGGCTTAAAAAATCAAAGGTCAAGTGTGTCTTGCAAAATCAATACTTATAGTAAAGAGGCCGAAATTTCATAATTTGTTTAACTGCATCTTTAGATTATGCAAGATATCTTATAGCTCAAGGTGAAGCTTTTCGAGGACATGATGAATCCTCTACTTCCATCAATAAGGGGAATTTCAAAGAGTTACTAGATTGGTACAAAGATAAAAAGGAGGAAGTGAAGGTGGCATTTGATACAGGTCCAGGGCACGTAGTTATGATTTCTCCAGATATTCAAAAGGAGCTTTGTAAATGTTGTGCACAAGAGGTCACATAAGTGATTAAATGTGAGTTGGAGATAGAAATTTTGCAGTCCTTATTGATGAGTCCAGAGATATATCAATAAAGGAGCAAATGGCGGTGATTGTGAGGTTAATTATAGTTCCACATTATTTATGCATTGTTGTTTTTATTCTACCTTTATATTTTATAATCGTATCATTTATGCAGATTTGTGAATAATCAAGGAAAAGTGATGGAAATATTTCTTGCTATTGAGCATAGCACACATTTTCTAAGTTTGACGTTGATAAACTTGTTGACTTGCTGAAATTTACGCTGATGATTTCACAGATGCTAATCGGTTCTTGTTAACGAATCAGCTTCAAACATTCATTCTCAACATTAGAAGAAGTGAATAATTCAACAGATGTCATGATATATCAAAATTTGCTCAATTGATGGTTCAAACAAGAAAAGATAGAACTTTTCCGTTGGTATATCGCCTCATCGAATTGACATTAATACATCCGGTGGTAATGATATCTGTTGAGAGAATATTTTCAGTAATGAATATTATCAAAACAAATTTGCGTAATAAGGTAGCGGATGAGTAGCTCAATGACTTAATGGTGTGCTACACCGAGCGAGAGATTTTTAGAAACATTGATGACGATAAAATCATAAACCGCTTCCAAGGCATGAAGTCGCGTAGAATGCATTTTCCCCGTGATTCAAATTTGTCTCGTGATTCAAATTAGCTTAATTCTGATATATTTCATATGATCTAAATTTTCATTGCCATTCACAATTTTCTATTATATTTTATTTTTCTTTGGCTTTTGTTTTTGTAAGAACTAGCGGAGGCCTGCACAATTGAGCGATGCAGTGTGGTATAGTATAGCATATAAAATTTTCTTTCCAATATTCAAATGTTGAAATTCCAAAATCATCAACAGAATACATTTGGGTATTTTATTTCATATTTAGTTAGTGCAATTTATTTTGAGACTCACTCCCCTGTGTGAAAGAGAGGATTGGGAGGTGGATCTGTCTAGCAAATTTAATTACACACACTCTCAATCTTTGAATTACAGGTAGTGCTTATTATCTCTATTTTTGTAGATATTGTAAAATCTAGCTACGCAATTGCGCGGAAAATTCGGCTAGTTTGCTAATAAGTGAACAGCGGTCATGCTGTGTACGCGGCAACCACAATATATTTTTCTTAACAATTGTAAAATATATATTATAGATTTTTATTATATATTCTCTCAAGTCACAAAAACTTGTCGTTCTACGTTGTCGTCGTAGAACATGTGCAATTAAACCGTATTAATTTTGATAAAAAATATTATCTAGAATATGTAATTCAAATATACAAAAATGGTACTAGTAAATTTGTTGTGAAAATAATTTCAGGACATTACACTTTATAACTTTTTTGGGAAATACGATGATAGAAAATTTAGTTGTCAGAACGGCCTTGTTAACTTTGAAAAGTGAAAAAACATTTTTTTGACTCGACGGAGCCAAAATACTATGGTAGGCTAAATTAACATAAATGGACGGGTTCTTATAAGAGTTTTCACCCACTTTCATCTAATTTTCGAATTGACAACCAAAGATGCCTGAACTACGGCTGAGGTATCTTTACAGCTGACTAGCTGAGGGTAGGAGATCCACGTATTAACTTGTAGATCCCTCTTGAGAAAATATTCCGTTTGAAAGTTAAATACTGTAGCAAAAGCCAAAAGTTGCTTTTAGAAGATCAGGCCCAACACCCCTCGCGGCAATTTTATGTGGCTCAATTTTGATCTCCTAGCCCCGTGGGCCCGTCCCAAAGATAAGCTGCTATCCAGTGGCCACATTCTGATTCCTTCTATTCCTGCAGGAAAACAAGAGGGGAGGAGGAAACCAAAGAAGCACCAAATTGTGGGATTTCTTTGTTTTTCTCTCCGATAAAAATCACTAGAGGAAGAACAGAGAAGGGGAGGAGGAAGAAATGGCTGCTATACCAGCAGCAATCTCCGGTTGCTGCTCTTCGTCCTGCCTGTCCCAACCGGGCCTCCTACCCTCCGCAAGGAGAAGGTACTTCAAGGTCACGGCCATGGCGCCCAAGAAGGTAATCAAATTCCCAGGTCCAGTTTTGAGTCAGTGCTGCTGTTCATCACATCACTCTCAAATCCCAACAAAACCCACTTGAATTGATGCAATTTGCTTTGCTAAAGCCACCATGTCCAGCTCCCCAAGCTGTACGTTTCACATCACAGAAATTTGCTCTGCTTTTGAGTTTTGACACTGCCCTTGCAATGAACTGTGGTATTAAGGGTTAATCTTGGCATCAGTTGCTCTGCCTTTGGCATTGCCCGAGCTTAAATTTGGATGCTACAATTGACTTGACTTCATCCATGCCAAACTTGGTTCTTGAACAATAAATATCTGAATCTTTTTCTTGCCGACTGAATTGATTGCGCCGACGTGCGGCGGGGAGCCCAGGTGAACCGGTACGATGAGAACTGGTCGAAGCAGTGGTTCGGCGCGGGCATCTTCGTGGAGGGGAGCGAGGAGGTGCCGGTGGACGTGTTCAAGAAGCTGGAGAAGCGCAAGGTGCTGAGCACCGTGGAGAAGGCCGGCCTGCTGTCCAAGGCGGAGGAGCTCGGCCTGACGCTCTCCTCGCTGGAGCAGCTCGGCCTGCTCTCCAAGGCCGAGGACCTCGGCCTCCTCAGCCTCGTCGAGAAAGCCGCCGCCGTCTCCCCCTCCGTGCTCGCCTCCGTGTCCCTGCCCCTCCTCGTGGCCGCCATCGCCGCCGTCGTCGTCGTGCCGGACGACTCCGCCGCTCTCGTCGCCCTCCAGGCGGTCGTCGCCGCGCTTCTCCTGGCCGGCGCCGCCGGGCTGTTTGTCGTCGCCGTCGTGCTCGCCGGCCTGCAGGAGTCGGATTAGTGGTACGTTGACTGAGACAGACACTCCATGGAGGAATCGGTGCTAGGGGTGGGAGGGTATTACAACACATGTAAACAAAATGTGCTGTTAAATGCAAAACAGAAAAATAGCCACTGTGTTGTAAATAACACCATCCCTGAACGTCAAAAAGGAAGCCATAGCAAACTGATGGTCATAACTTATTTATCAGGAGTGAAACATGAACCTAACATTTGCTTCCATCACAAAAGGCATGCTACAATTTAATCACTGTATTTAGGAAAAAAACACAGACGATCAACAAAACCCAACCGCGACTCATCCATGATTTGAGACGACCATATCTTAAGAAAGCAACAGGAAATGCACACAAAAAAAATCATTCATGAATGTATGAAGCATGATGATTCAGATCAGATGTAGCTCTGTAGATAACGATCTGTCAGAAGGGTTCAAACTTGATGCTGTAGAAATGGAAACCTCCACATCAAACTACAGAAGGAGATACTACAGAAATAGATCATGCTGCAGTCGACGACCATTACTTGTTCTATCATGCAAAATTAGACTAGCTAAAGCAAAATCTCGGGAGTTCCATTTAGCAGGGGTTAGAGGGGATGACAAAATTAGACTCTATACAGTAGCTTCAACTGAGACAACCAGAAACGCTTTCCCAGATGCATGCTTAGCAAGAGGACCTTGGACACCAAGCAGCTGCACAAGAGCCAAAAGAAAAAAAAAACAGTATCAGATTATGTGCTATGTTGCGCTCCGACTACTCTGCAGTCGTTACGACCACACTAAGTTGATTTACGACCACTTTACAAATGACTACGACCACGTGAAAGTTATGACCACACATAGAGTAGTTACGACTACTTATGTTTGCTCCGACCACGCTACGTACTCGTAACTTCTGCCGACGAGAGTTACGACCACATTTACATTGTGCTACACGTTCTCGTAACCGAGCTACGACCACTCCGGTTTACGAGAACTCGAGACTTCAACTACAGACCCTGCTCCTTCGACCATGTAGTAGACTTGATCACAATAGTCGTAACTCGATTACGACCACATTGAAGACTTGATCAACGTGGTTGTAAAGCGTTTACAACCATATCTTCAGCTTCATGAACACCTCCAATTTTCCGGAGCCAAAACCGCTGCTTCTTCTCTTCTTTATTTCTCTCCCTCTCGTTTGATCACACCGATCACTTCATACCCCTCTCGTTACATTGCTTTTCCTTTTATACCCAACTCTACGACTACGACACGGAGACAACTACGACTCCGAGATGGACTCGAAAACTGACTCGTACGTGGAAACAAACTCGTACACGACTCGAACAAATATAATACAGCAACACTGACTCGAATACGACTAAACAAGATTAATAACTCTAACAATCACCTCCTTAATCTTGTTTCTCCATCTTGATGACATCGATCTTCTCTCTTGATTCCGCTTCTTTCTTTTACCTGCACTCCCGTGCACCTGAGCCATCACCGCCCTACTGCCTACGCTTACTCTATCCTGAGCCTCGCACAATCCGACGCTTGCCATGTCTCTCTCTTCTTTCTTGGACTAAGTCTGCCGCTTTCATGCGTATATCATAGCTGAGACTACACCACCCCTAACTCCTATCTCCAACGCTTCCTGCGTTCCCTATGCAAAATCACAAAAGACTGCACCAACCTGTGCTCCAAGTCTTCCTCTTAGACCTTGTGCACTTTTTTCACCGCCTTGACTCCCTGTGTTAGCCGCACCTTCATGTGCACCGCATGCGCCTTCGGAGCCGCTGCTTCCTTCATGCGTGCCTGCATGTGCGTGGTCGTGTGGCTTGCTACCATCTGCGTGCGTGGGGTCCATAGACATGCCCTTCTCCCCATTGTTGCTAACGTGACACTACATGCACGCCTCGTGTGCCAGCTGCATGCAACACGCCTAGGTCCTGCCATCTTGGCCTTCTGCGTGTGCACCTGCATGCCCTGCTTGGCTGCCCCCAGCTATACCTACTGAGTCTTACCCCTGGGTCTTGCCACCTCCTGACGCCTCCAAGCTACTCTTCAGACAAATTGATTTACAAGTTTTCAAAGAAATCTTGTACAACCGATTTGGAGATATTTTTCACCTTCACCAATAAATCTTTGTTCTTGTCATACACATGCAAGAACTCATCCTACAGCACCACCCTGCACCCTTTTTATGTCATCTGCCCGAGACTAAGTATGTTGTTGCATAGACTTGGTATGTAGTAAATCTCTGTCAACAACTTCTTATCTCTGTTCTTGCATTGCAACAGTATCATCCCTTTGCCTTTTATCTCCACCATGGAGCCGTCGCCAAACTTCACCTCACCCCAAATTTTCTCGTCGAGCTCATGAAACATGAAGCAATTTCCTCTCATGTGGTTTCTTGCTCTATTGTCCAAGTACCACTAATTCGTGTGATTGTGGTTGCCTTCCTTTGTGCGTAGTTTTGGAATTACGTTCTCGTTCAGTATCACCATGACCTGTGACTTTTCAACATATGAGGAGAGAAGTAGTCTCAGTTCTTCACCTTCTTCTTTGTCTTGGGCGAGGTTCACCTCTCCGTTCTTCTTCTTGCTTCGACAATCCAACACATAGTGTTCGTACTCGTTACAGTTGAAACACTTTATGTGGTTGCGACATTCTGACGCGTAGTGTCTGTATTTGCCACATTTAAAACACTTGACATGTGACTTATAACAAGATCTGTCACCACCACCTTGCCTAGCCTTGTCTCCACGGCCACCTCTGCCGCCTCGACCACTCAGGCCACCTCGATCGCACCACCTCCCGCGATTGTTTCATGAGCCATGAACGTATCTCAGATCTCCCTTTACTAGCAACGCTTGCTCGTTATGAGTCTGGGATCCCTGCTCGTTATGTGACTGAAACCCCCTTCAGTAACTCCTCATGCGCCTTGAGGGAGTCCGTGATCTCTTCTATCTTCTTCTTGTCCAGATTAGAGGAGTACATAAGTGTGGTGACAACAGGAATGTACTTCGCTAGAAGCACGCGCAGGCACTTCTTCGCCACCACAGATTC
Organism: Bonia amplexicaulis; assembly: GCA_036346245.1. Classification (NCBI taxonomy): domain Eukaryota; kingdom Viridiplantae; phylum Streptophyta; class Magnoliopsida; order Poales; family Poaceae; genus Bonia; species Bonia amplexicaulis. The sequence continues at coordinate 21,823,899 of CM070735.1, read as the reverse complement.
CTCCATCTTATCGCCAAGAGAGTTAATTTGATTGTACAACGAAGTCAGCTTGCCAGTGAACTCATCCACCGACTGGGTCTCTCCCATCTTGAGATTCTTGAACTCGCTCCGCAAATTCTGGAGCCACATCTCCTTCACATGATCAACACCCTCGTGCATCATCTGCAGCGTCTCCCATGCCTCCCATACCGTCTCCTTGCCGATCAGCTAATGCGCCATCGCATCTGGAACCGTCTGGTAGATGATGGCCAAATCCGCCTGATCCAACTTATCGTCCACCCCTTTATCCTTCCCCTTCGGATCGACTGTACCCCAGACTCCCTGGGTACATATATTCACCTTCATCTTTATTGCTCACACCGGGTAATTGTCAATCGTCAGGAGAGGGTACTGGAGGGAAATTAGCCCACCCTGGGCCTTCGTCTATCGCCCATGATCTTCAGAAATCACTAAGATCAATAAGCTCTGATACCACTTGTTACACTTCGACTACTCTGCAGTTGTTACGACTACGCTAAGTCGATTTACGACCACTTCACAGATGGCTATGACCATGTGAAAGTTACGACAACACATAGAGTAGTTACGAGCACTTGTGTTTGCTCTGAAAATGCTACGTACTCGTAACTTCTGTTGACGAGAGTTACGACCATATTCACACCGCACTGCACGTTCTCGTAACTGAGCTACGACTACTTCGGTTTATGAGAACTTGAGACTTCGACTGCAGACCTTGCTCCTTCGACCATGTAGCAAACTTGATCACAATAGTCATAACTCGATTACGACTACATTGAAGACTTGATCGCTGTGGTCCTAAAGCGTTTACGACCATGTCTTCAGCTTCATGAACACCTCCGATTTTCCAGAGCCAAAACAATTGCTTCTTCTCTTCTTTATTTCTCTCCCTCTCGTTCGATCAGACCGATCGCTTCATACCCCTCTTGCTACATTGCTCTGCCTTTAATACCCAACTCTACGGCTATGACACGAAGACAACTACGACTCTGAGATAGACTCGAAAACTGACTCGTACGCGGAAATAAACTCGTACACAACTTGAACACATATAATATAGTAAAACTGACTCGATACGACTAAACAAGATTACTAACTCTAACATGCTACTTACTGACATGTATATCAATCAACAAGTAGGTAAAAGGTAATCATACCAAAAACCAGCATAGAAAGATATATTACTCAAGTTCAAGCTTTTTATGGTAAACACAGAACAAGTAAACAGAAATAACAAGAAAAATTAATGCAACAAGGTTAGCATAATCCTTTTATGTGATGATCCACATTAGTAAATACCCATCCAACAATTCAATTTTCAGGAAATTATTAAATCACCAGAAGCATTGTGTGCCTTTAACAACTACGGTCTTCAACTTGCATTTACTTAAGACAGTACCAAGAATGAAGGATAATCGCCACCAGTTTAAGATATCAAAGTGACCACCACGAGGGAGTAGGGGCTTTGCTAGATATGTTTTAAGTTCTAAGGACACCAAGCTTACTTAGCAGAACCTAAGACTAAAGAGTTGATCCCAATCTACCAGTCTGAGACCGCGATTCTCCTAGCCATTAAAAAATAGTTGGGAATTAGAAAAAACAACAATGGCCAGTGGTAAATTAGCAAGAGAGGGTATGTTAACTTGATGCCATCTTCTGATAATTATCAGACAGGAAACCTTAAAAATGAAAACTGCATCACCCTTGCAAGCAACACTGATCATGAGAACGCAGAGGATGGAAGTTACAATTTAGAACAAGGGCAATTTGATTTCACACGAGCAATGCCCATGATCTTGATTCTTCTCCTATGGATGAACATGTACCTCCAGCACCAAGAAAGCAGGATATAATAGTTTTGAATGATCAGTTGTTGAACTAGATAAACTAAAGCGCATTCGAGCATGTTCATCCCTCACTAACCATTTGGCTGCCTCCAATGTCTCACTTGGACTAATTAATGTAGTTCTTCAGTTGCACTTGTTGAAATTAATCTTGATGATTTGAACATGGTCGTCAGTGCCATGATCGAAGCCACACGCGAGAAGGCGTGGTCAGAGAGAGCATGGTCGTAGTGACCATGGTCTGGTTCTTGTATGTGGTCGATAGTCGATGGTCGATAGTCGTGGTCGATAGTCGACACACGTAGTTGTCAGTGCATACTTGGTGTGCCTGTGGTCGAAGCATCGATATGATGTACCGTGGTCGAAACTTCGAGTCGCCGTGTGTGGTCGGTAACGACCACGTTGTAAATAGTTGTGACGACCACGTTGTGTGTGGTCTGTCACGACCACATTGTCTGTAGTCGGTTACGACCATGTTATGTGTGGTCATAACAGGGCGCTGGTGTGAGTGGTCGGTTACGACCACGTTGTGTGTGGTCGTAACGACCAGCGCGTGACGTTTGTGTGAGTGGTCGGTCACGACCAGTGTGGTCGTGGATGACTAGTCTGTATGAAGTCGTAAACGACCATGGTGTGTGTGGTTGGTTACGACTAGGTTGTGCTTGGTCGGTTACGACCATATTGTGTATGGTCGTAATGACCAGTGTGGTAGTCGTAAGCCCCGGGGTCATACCGCCTATGCTTGCAGTGGTCGTAACTGCAGCACCACGGTCGAAGCCAAGCTCAGATCACAGAAGCGGTCAAGGAGTAGCTGAAGTCGTGCGACTAGTGTCTCGAGCAGTCAGCGTAGTTGGTAGTCGCAAGCGTCAGTACTGGTCATCGTGGGTGACGCAGACCATACCGTGGACGGTGAACTGATTGGTCGTAGTAGCAGTCGGCGACTGAGCGAAGCGGTATGGGTAGCAGTTACGGTTGGTAGACACTGTAGCAGTCGTCAGCGACCAGAACAGAGCATGGGCGAGCGGCGGAGCAGTTGAGGGCTCGGGCGAACGGCAGAGCCGTTGAGTGCTCTGAGGCCCGGTTGTCTATATATATCATGTAATCTTTGTGCAGTGTGAGAGTGAAGAAAAAGAAAGAAAATTGCCCCCAAACACTCTCCGCCTCGTTACGACTTAGTTCTTCTAGTCCTCTGTTTCTCCACCGTAGTCGTGGAAACCGGTCGGAGGCACATTGTTCACCATTCAACAACAGTAACACTCGTTCGAGTTTGGGCGTGTAGATCCGGTGTCGGATTCCAACAGCACTAATGTCAACATCACATAGCTATTTTGCAAATTCTCTTTACTAGATAAATTTAACAGCAGGTAGAAAACTCACCATGAGGGATACTGACAAGCGAAAGCAGAGTCGCTGGAGAATGTTACACTATTGGAACCCCTCCATCTTCTTACATCTGGAGCTCCTCCATCCCACGAAGGTGATGAGAACCCCCCCTCCCCCCATGGTATTATTTAAAAAAACATATTATTTAAAAAATATAAATATAAAAGGATACAATTTCCAGGCCCCTACTCCACAATAGTATTTAAAAATTTATAAATATAAAAGGATATAATATCATAAACCGCCATTGTATTGAACCTAGTTTTTTATTGGGCCGAACCTCTGGCCCCTACTCCACAATTTCCAGACCAATTTGGTGGTCCATTGGATCAAGCTGAATCACTCCTACCCCTAATGATAAGCGTTTTACGTAATAATATAAGATTAATGATTTTTAGAATAATACTATAAATATAATCAGAGAGTATTACGAATAAATCGTATACTTGCCGATCAATATAAATGGCAGCTCATTCAAAGACAAAATAATATATTATTTAAAAATTTATAAATATAAAAACGATACAATCATTTCTATTATTACCTTTAGGAATATGACCCACAATTTCTAGGACACAATATACAAGCATGCGGGTCAGCGTGGTGGAGAGCAGCCATACGGCAGCCGAGCGGCGTGGGCGCGAGGGGTCTCGTCGAAGAGGCAGACACAAAGGAACAGGAGCTAGCGCGAGGGCGATGGACGACGCGAGGACGAACGCCGCCTACGCAACGTCGTCGCGGTGGCGGTACACGGCCCTGGCCAAGTGGAGCTCGAGGAATGAATGCCAAGGCAAGGACGGAGAGAAGCGGCCGCGCATGCACCACGCGATATGGTTAACTAACCACTAACTAGCAGTTCAAGGAGGGGAGCAGGCTAGGAGAAGCTAAAACTCTTGGTTGGAAGAATTTACAGGCGGCCGCATGGTCGACTTGCTTGGTGGGCAAGTAGATATAAGAGAACTCAGTGCCTGTTCTTTTGGACTGATGCTTATGGTTTTTAGTTGCGGTTTGAGATTTTTAAGTTATTTGTGTAAGAGATTATAGAGTAACAGAAACTCATATGTGGTTTTTGTCAATATAAATGAAATCGGTACAATACATATTACAGTTAACTAGTAGACTCTATCTTAAAAAGATATTCTGTTTAAAAGTTAGTTATTATAAAAAATTAAAAAATAATATTTAGAAGCTGAAAAGAATAGACCTTAACGTAACCGCGCATGTACGCATGTGGCTATCCTTGAGGCCGAAGCCAACTGTACGCAACAACTGCGGAAATTGTCCAGAAAGTTCAAGATGCCGAATCGTCCGCGCCAAAATAGTATTTGCTGCACACGAAAGACGGGGGAAAGGGGAATTACGATCATGGAAATTTCACTGCGATCACGGATGGAATAATGGATCAGCCAACGATGAGTGAGCTGTGTGACCTGGAAGAAGAAGCTCCTCAGAATCCAGCTACTAATACGATCTCTTTATCCCAAATCTTTTCTATTGTCTTGAGATCCGAGACAATCAAGCATTCACAAACTTTCGGTTGGCTTCTCTCTCTCAGCGAGTGGGTGCTTTAGGGCGTGCTTCATCTTCGGCGGCGTCTCCTTCTCCGCTTCACTATCAATGTCATCGTCGTTGTGACCCTTTTCCTCGAGTGTGTCTTTTTTGGTACTTGATGCCAAAGAGGAAAAAGTGCAAGAGAAAAAGATGAAAAAGAGAAGAAGTCAATCAAGCTTGAAGCTATTGTCTAGTTATCTATTCTATATTATGTATAAGTTGGACTTTTGCTTTGTTAAATTTGATGAACTTGTAATAGTAAAGAATATTTTATGCTTGTTACTATGGTTTTATGCTACAATGGTTATCTTTAAACTTTTTTTATCTATGCTCACTGAAACTTATTCCATGTTTATAATTACAATGTTCCCTCAAATTCATTAAATAAATGAAAATCCGTCAAAATTTTCTAAAATCTATACGTGAGAATGAAAATCACCTCACAAATTCTTAATGCATATGTTTAGGAGAAGTTTTTTTATTTAATTGACTTTGGAAGCAACTAATTTGTTATCTTCTTTGAGCTCATCTCAAGAATTACTTGCTTATCAAAAGTTACAATTAGAATATACAACTCGTTTTTATAACAAGAGATATATTTAAAAACTTTCAATTCACTTATAATATATAGGTTGTCATCAATTACCAAAAAAGGGGAGATTGAAATCTAGGCCACTAAAAATGTTTTGGTAATTAATGACAACATTGGTTAAAGAGACTAACATATATTTTGAGATGATTGAAATGTTTAGTCCTGGATTTTGGATGACAACATGGAAAGGCATGCTATGAATGACGAAAGATCGACATGCCTCAAGACAAAGGTACAATGATATAGTCTAAGATCCTTTTATATTTTACTGGTCTTGGTAATTGGTTAGAAGACTAGGTTTTAGACTAAACACCATACTATAAAGAGGAATCATAGCTCGTTCCCGTCACGTGCACATATCTCTCCCTCACCTTTCCACCGCTTGCCCCTTCCTTTTAAAAACTAATTCTTTTAGTCATTACTATTCATTTTTTAGCCAAAATTCATAAAGTACAGCCAAAAACCATTAGCAAAATCCAATACGAATACACCCATAACAAGGCAAGAACTAGAGATAAACTGATCTAAGTTGTAATTTGTTAGAACAAATCAACAAGTAGATGAGATTTTTTTTCTAACGCTAGTCACGAATTCAATGGATCAAAGTGTATGCAGCTGGTCAATGAGGCGGGCTATCTTATCCTAGTACAAAGATTTGCTTAACCATTGTGCTGGTAAGTATTTGCTTGTTGTAAAGTTATTAGCTGAATATTCAGAGACAAGCACATGCATATATTAAACTGCTAATAATTCCAATATTTTTAAAGTGCATTATTATTATCATCAGTACCGACCTTCTCTAGATGTTGTTGTTGCAAGGCAACTGCAGATTTAACACTTGGAAGCCTTAGGACAATAAAATAAAATGTAATAATTGGGGGTTTTATAATGGCGAAATAGCATGGCTTATACGATTGAATCTTGTGGATAATTCTTCATAATTAAGTACATCAATCATGCACATGATTAGTACTAATTAATTGCAATTAGTACTAATTAATAAAATGAGATGTATTTAGTGCTTTAATTAGCACTAATTAAAGCACTAAACTAAATATGATTAAAACTAATTAATTGTGCATAGTGCTAATTAACTATGATTAACACTAATTAAAACACTAAATAAAGCCTCTACTGGGCCAGTCGAGAGGGCTAGTCGGCTTGCTGCCGCGTAGGGGGCTCGGCAGGTGACCTGCCGAGCTCCCCTAACTCGGTAAGTACCTGACAAGCTCAGTAAGTCTACGGAAGAGGCTAGATTTAAAAAAAAGCAGTTTGGGGTCATATTTGAAAAAAAGAGTGGCTACTACGGTAGTTACGTGAACAGTTCCTAAAAATCGATCTACTGTCTAGGCCGTGCATAAGGAATGGGTACCTCTACCCAGGGTTTCGCCTTTCGGTTTTGGAAAATAGGAGGGGTCCGGTAGCGGTTTACCGGTGAAAACCAGTAGAATAACCAAACATGTTTTTTTTCAGAATTTTGAATTTATGATTTTGCAAATTTGAGGTTGGAATGGTTGGATCAATTTAAGCATTTTGGTATAGTTGATGAGAAGATACGAGGAGGTTTAGGCGGTGAACCGGGCATTACAATACAGGGTGTGGAAAAACGGAAACACGCCCGGTTCCAGTTTACTAGCCTGGCCGATCAGTTTTCCAAACCTTATGGTCCTACCTGGTACCGCATAATCACCTGTTTGGCCACATAAACGGGCTAATTAGGCTGTATAATCACTAAGATGGGTGGCCGAACGAATACCACTTACCGTTTTTAGAACTTTGCTGCAAATAGTGTACAAATCGAAATAAAAAAAGACTGCGGTGTTCGTTTCAATAATACTGTGTTCAATCACCTTGTTGCATACAATACAGCAAAAAAAAATACTAGTAGTACTAATAAATTACAAGTAATCAATCTCATATCCTGCGCCTGTTAAATTGCCTAGTTGACTTGTCACGACAGACCCCCTGCAACTGCGGCGTGCGGCTCCGCGTCAAGAAAGCAGCGACCTTCCTTGGACAGCGATTCCTCCTCGACGCGCTGTCCCTGCGGCTGCCCGAGCGCGAACGAGTGGCCGGCGCAGCCCCGCGGCGGCAGCGGCGCGGGGTGGTTGTGGACGCCGTCGTAGGTGGTGACGACGAAACGCGCGTCATCCCGCTCCCGCTCCACCCGCTTCTTCACGTGGCAACCCTCGCTCGAGCAACGGTAGTAGTTCCTGCGTGCGGCATCGTCATCACGCAGCCCATTTGGTTTGTTTCTTCAGAAAACAAAAAATAAGTCGCATATGCTTGGTGTACCTTGGGTTCGGGCTGCTCTTGACCATCTTCTTGCCGTACTTCCTCCACCGGTACCCGTCGTCCAGCACGTCCACCTCCGACCTCGTCATGAACGCGATCTTGCTGCCCTTGCTCCTCGGGAGGCTACTTGCGCCGCCGCTCGTCGACCTTCTGCAGAGATTCACCAACAGCGAGGTTAGGTTGGGAGTGACACAGTGCTGTATTTGCCCTGTTCGAATCAAGAACTAATAGAGGAGATTGATTTCCCAGGTTTTTTTTTTTAGGACGACGGACCTGTCGATCTTGTCGTGGTTGGCGAGTCCCGCTGAACTCAGGACTTCTACTGCCATCTGCAGCTGGCTCTGGTTGCTGCTCTCACCATCACCACCACCGGTTCCGGTTAATTCACCATTCTTGTAATCGTCAGTGCCCTGCAGTGAGGCGAGGAGTGGCGCCGGCGCCGGCTGCTCTGAATGGAAGGCGGCATCTGCTGCTGCGGCCTCCGGCGGGCAGTACTCCTCGCCGACATACATGTCGAAGGAGAGGTAGCTGGACACGGCGGCGGTGACCGCCATGTGGTCGCCGCCGTCCGCATACCCGCCGATGTGATCCCCGGGGCCGGGGCTCAGCGAGAGGAGAGACGAGTACGAGAACATGGCGACAAGTCAAGCACGTAACCAAGCTCTGCGGCTGGCTGGCTGCACGTACCGTATCTTGCAGCGAGTGGTGGGCTTTATTAACTGGAAAAAGTTCGTATAATATTCCGCCCGACTTTGCACTATAAAATCAGATACTTGACCAACCAAACTTAATCGACCCGAGCCTGGCCCTGTCGAAACGGACGATGCAGCAGTGAGAGGACATGAGGTAGAAGACTTTGCCTGGAAAATTTGCACCATCTCTGCAGCACGTCTCCGGACCCACTGTCCATCGATCGATGGACCCACTACTGTATGAACTGATCTCCGGCCAGTTGTGAGAAAGCTGAGCTGGTTGTCACCGTGGACCGACGACTTTGACGGTGGAAATGGAGGCGGCCCCGTCTCGCGTGGCAACGCCGAGGCCAGATATATAGCCACCAGCCACCGAGGCCGGTCCCGCAGCGCCGTGCTCCCGATGTCACGGCAAGCGGTCAAGGCGGTAGACAGCGACCTTGAACGTCCGTACGTTCGGCTCGTCTCTTTCTCAGTGGTCTCGTGCGCGCGCGCGCGACGTGACGCGACGGACGAGACGAGCGAGCGGCATCCGGGGCCGTGCGTTCGGTCGAGGCCATTCGTGTGCGCCCGGTCCGTGCGTGGCGCGCCTCCATACGTAGTGTGTAGTACGGGTTGACGAAGCGCGGAAAACTAACTCGGCAGCGCGGGACGGACGGGGCAGCGACAGCGCGCGTTGCGTACGTGCCTCGATCGCATCGCACTACCGGCGTCTCTCGAGGGTCGGAGTCTCGACCGGAGATGATGACGGGCAGCTAGTTGGGATAATTAGAGACAGCTTGCAACTTTGACGCCGCGGTGACTTGGCTAGCAAGCTTAGTGCGTGAATACTTTTCATATATGGCACCGCAGCGACTGAGTGTCCGTTTTTTATAAATACAGCTTAATTCCTCTCTGAGTTTAACAACCACGACAGATAATATGTGTTTTCTGCCATCCTACATAGCTTAACAGAAGAACGCCAAAGCTCGGCACGAGGAGGCGCATGACAGACGATAGCCCCCACCACCCTGCCGCGCTAATGCGGTGGCATTACCTACTAAGGAGCCCAGGCTCGGCGGATCACCGCCGTGACGGGATAGACTCGGCCGACTGATAAGCTGGACGTGACAGCCCAGGCTCGTAATGACATGCAACTCCATCTATTGATTCGTTCATATTACAACACCCCCGTTTTTGGGAACAGGAGCATCATTACCTACCGTAACAGCCCAAGAGTTCAGTTACGGACAAAAGAAGCATCATGCCTGCTTACGAACATTCAAAATGGGTTAACTTGATTAAAATAAGACTTAACAGTCAATTTTAAAATTTTTAAGGGCGTTCAAACCCAAAACTTAACTTACAATCAGAAGAACCAAAGAAAACTCTACAGGAACGCTTGAGTGCGGTCGTAACCCTAACACGAATACTTGATACATCCTTTCTTCTTCTAATCTCTGCGTTGGTGGGAAAATAAAGCAATACTGAGTACAACCAACTGTACTCAACAAGTCACACAAAAATTACTATTAATGACATGCAGAGTTTAACATATGATGGGGAAAAAGGTCTATTATTTTATGTGGATGCAGTTTTAGTTGTAAACTAGTTTTAAACATGAAAGAAAGAAAACTTCTTTAGTTAATGGAGGTTTCCAAACTTGATTACCAACCTTCAACATTCTCAAATCATTCTCAAATCTACTTATACTTCGTTATTCGATTCACTCATTAAATACAACTTCATTTACCGAAAGTACGGCGTATTCGAATACCATTAGTCATGACTCTGCAGAGCTGCCCTGCTTTACCCACAAGATCCTTTAACTCCCGCGACAGAGTTAAGAAAACAAGGTTGTTCACTACTCAATTCTTTATATATCCTCCACCCGGTAGGCTTCCTCAACAAGATCAGGTGACCCCTCAGATCTACCCATCTTATCTCAGCCTTACTATTGTGTGGATAACCGATAACCACCTTCCATACGGACCTTCTTAACCCCTCTCGTATGGACTCACACTTGGCCTCCCGTTGCCCATGTAGAGGTTCAATCGAATTTCAGCAGCTACTAGACCAAGTTTGACGTATCAACCCTTGTGGTTGGGCGATCACTATGTTCTTTACTCAGCGTAAGGGTCTAGTCCTTACATTTTCACTGAGGCAACTTCCTCCCACAAATCCATGTTTAGTGCCTCTACACTGCCACCGATCCGTAACCCTTGCCTCCGCCCTAGGTTAAGGTCATGGGATCTGGCCTACTTTTAAGGCCACCAGCGATTCTCGCTTACCCTAGAACCATTTTCCAAAATCCATCAACAAAGTACCAAATCTTTTAATAAGAGAAGATTTTGTTGATTCTTTAAGCTACCATGATTACATTATTATTATATTTAATATGACTATATCTTGTCAAGGTGAATATGGCCATCAAATTTAACTGGGCTTTTTCGGGTGGTAGGACATAGCTAATATCATGTCATTCTAAACATTTATTGTACATAAAATAACAGTGCGCAAATAACATAATGAAAGTACTGTTAAATAGATAAGTAAAGGAAATGTTGGTTCAACATGATCAAAATATGTGTGACTGGCCTTGCGGATTTATAATTTCGACAATTTCGAATTCTTTGGTTTCTTGAGCTTGGGCTTGATCTTCTCCTTCCTGATTCGGTTGAATTTCAACGTCGTGTCCTAGCACAAGGCAAAGAAATAAAATTTAATTCCACGATCGAAGAATTGAGCTAGGAATAAAGAAATAAAATGAAGAAAGAAAATTAAAAAACAAATAAATAGGGCTTGGGCTTTTAGGAGGGTCCAAAAGGTGAAATGAGCCTGAGAAATGGGTCGACGGGCTCGAAATGGTCAAAATTGGTATATATATGTATTTTGGGTTTCGGGTAAATAGTAACGGGACGTTTCGGGTAAACGGTAACGGGTCGGGTTTACTGTGCTTATCGGGTTTCTACTGTTCACCGGGTTCGGGTTCAACAGCTAACGGGGTCGGATGAACAATAACGCACCATTACTGTTCATCTTCTTCGTCTTGTGTGCGCTCGCGAAAACAGAGGAAGAAGCGACGATGACTGGTGGCGCTATGGTGAATTGCGACGCATGTGGAGGCTATGGTTGGATTGCTAAAGCTCTGGAAGTTCCATTTTGGGGGTCGGTAGGTCCGGCGGAGGCGACGATCGCCGACGGCGAGCTCTTCTCCTCTGCGGCCGATTTGAGCATTGCAGGTGGTGGGGGCTTCTCTGGGTGATTGGGCTGGTGTTCGAGCATCACTGTGGCTCGGGCAAGCTTGTGGAATGGTTGGCTTAAGCTGAAGAGGCCGGGGCTGGGCTAGCCACAGGGAGGTGTTTTGGCCATTGAGCGGTTCTCGACGCCGGGGAAGGAGAGGGCTTAGGGAGCTAAGCTGATGGTTCGGGAGGGTTTATGGGAGCTTGAAGAAGCTACTGGTGAAGGCAATTGGAAAATTACTGATTAAAAAGGTGAAATCGAACTAGGGCTTGCCTTTGGGGGATTTGGCAATTGCCGGCGATGGGGGAGATGGGGAGCTTCAGGGTGTTTGGTTGGCTCTAGGGAACTGATGGCTCCTAATGGAGGGCTCGGGCGCTTAAATAGGGCCTCAGAGGCGATTCGGCACAGGAGCTGGTCCAAGGCAACGATGACACGTGGCCATGGTCGAGATTGTTCGGGGAGGCGCAGTGCGGCATGGCAGGGTAGGTTATCATGGCTGTCTTGGGCGCGAAGAAGCGATGGTAAAAGGCGTCAGGGCAGTGTCAGGTCAGCCGTGAGAGAGGGCGGTCGGAAAAGGGGCTGAGGCGGCGGCAGGGCTTGGCTGGCGGTCTGACACGTGCTCAAGCCGTGTCAGGGGCATTAACGGAGGGTGTACGGTTGCCGACAGGTGAAGCAAGGCTGGCAGTGGCGAGAGAGCGCGCGAAGGCGCGGGAAGGCTTGGTGGTGAAGAGAGAACCGGGTTGGCGGCAAATATCAGCGGCGGCGGTGGATTTTTCGGACCTGAACAGTGCTGGCGTGATTTTCCTCTGTTCAAGCAGTGATGGTGCGGATTTGGGGCATGTTTATGTCAAGATTCGTGTAGGATAGGGCTGGCAAACAAAAGAACTCAAAGGAAATCAAAATCAAAGGCAATTTCAAATCTTTGCAAAAAAAATCGGTTTGTTTCACATACTCTAATGAAAAAAATGCAAATTTAATCAAGCTTGAACTTCAGAATGATCAGGCCGTTAAATTCGAACGAGCTTGTCACGTCACGATTAGCGACATGTCGAGCCTGCGCTCCTCGGCAGGCATTACCGAGTGGCTGTATCACAGCGGTCCGCTGGGGCCCTCCGCTTGCCGCACGCTTGACTGCTCAGGCACCCTCCCGTGATCACCCTCCTGCTGGGCTAGGGTAGTAAAACAGAAGACACATGTCTCCTTTCATGACAGTCGAGCTTAGAAAGAGAGCTATATTTATAAAAACAAATATTAAAGATTAAAACTGAAGAAAAAAGTTGTTACAATGCCATATATATACGTGCCATATATACAAAAGGTTCTAATAAGCCATTATGATCTTCTAATAAGCCTCGTATCAAATTTGCATATACATCGAATTCTACACCTCGCGAACAAAATTGGAATGACACAGTATAACTTTTGTGATATACCTACCATACAAAATTTCCTGCCGGCCTTCTAGCACGAAGAACTAGCAGTGCAAAAGTGAACGCTGTACAGTTTAATTCTTCAGAGCCTGATAACCAAAAACTACCTCAACCGCCGCCCCACCTTCATCGCCATTGTCTTCCGCCTCTTGTGCTCTCGGTGCTCGGTGGCGACGCGCAGCTTCCTCTTGGCATGGCGCGCCGGGTCGACGGCTGCAATACGCTTCTGTGCCTGCTTTCTGCTCTCCCTCTTCCGTTCGAGGGGTCCTTCCGGACACTGCTGTAAACTTCGACAAATTTCTCAAACACCAATCACGTCGCGTAATTTGTCCCGGCGGACCGCCTCTGCCAATTGCTTAGCTTCATCTGGAAACCAAAATAGCAAGTATTTCTCACGTTAAGTTAGGGCAGACTATGTAAGCAGTGAACACCTCTAGCCTCTAGGGGTGTGCAAGCAATCTTCTCAGAGAAACTGACAGAGACAATATTTTAGATCCAGGATGTGTGGGGTGGAAGTAGATGTACATTGTTTTTTTTGAAGGAAAACTGTAGGGGAGGCCCCTATAGTATATATTAAAATAAGGGTATTGATAAACATTATCTGGATATTTTCTTTCTAACTATCATCCAGATTTATGACCGTTAAATTAGATATCCAACGGTTACAAATTCCCCCTGCCCCCTCAAAAAAAAAAGAAAATCTCCCTCTAAAAAAAAAGAGGTCGTTGGATCTCTAATCCAACGGTCCGAAATTTGGATAATTGTTAGAAAGAAAACATCCGGGTGATACCTATACACACCCTTAAAATAATAACGAGGAAATATTTACAGAATAAGGGGTTAGAATTTACTACCCAAAGGGTAGATTAACTTAGGGAATCTAGCCAGGCAAAAATGATGGATTTAATACTATCTTTCACTCTAAACAGATGTAGAGTGGCCTGCTTGAAGAAAACTTTCCAACTGCCAAAGCTAGGGTTCTTATCCTCAAAAACCTTTTGCATTCCTTTATGTATATGGAATATTCCAGAGAAAAAAGAATGAAATAGCCAAACACACAAAAAAACACAAGTGGAACTGAAAATTAGAAAATGCGTATGGAAACTCTCGATTAAGAACCCATAAACAAATATGCAACTTCCCCATTTTGAAACAATAAAGACAAAGATCATACCACTGATGACTTTTCCAGCAAATCTTTACTATTCTAAAAGAAGAAGTTGGTGGTTGGTGCGGCCTCTCCCACTCTTCTCACATCTCTTGACAAAAAAGATATAGATTTCTTAAGCAACGGACAAAAAAAGATACTTATAATTCGTAGGCCCTAACTTAAATTTTCCCTTGTGCCTTCTTAAGCAACGGTGTAACAATACGTACAAATAACATAATTTTGATTTATTTTTTTGCGCAAATGTTTGGTGGCCATGGTCACACACATGCATGGCCAAGATAGGCGTGCTTATGTGTTATCCTATATAAAATTTGTATTTTTGTTGTAACGCACATGCACTATACTAGTCCTTCAGAAAATTTATACAGCGGGTCCAAGAGGTGAACAGCGTAGGTTTGTGATACCTCAGCACCAACCGCTGATGAAATCATGCTGAAGCAATTGAATACGACCTTCAAGAAAGAGTACAGCTGTTACTGTTAGGAATAGTCTGCTTGGTTGGACAGGCAACGGTGGCTCAACATCCAATTTCTCCTCACGCTTCCTCTTCGATCTCTACAGAAGCAAAATACGAAGCTACCAGAGAGCTGGACATAGTACGCAACATCGAATGGGGATGGATCAGCAGCTTGCAATTAAACTATTATCCATATCTCCTGCAATTAAAACACATAATGTAAAGTACTAAAGTAGTCCACAAGTGCCTTATATATTCGAAAATCATTAAATGGGACGAAAAGATGTAGCTACGGAAATGCAACGATGAAAAAGGACAAACGAAAAGCTAGTCATTATTTAAAGCACGTAATGTCAAACAACATCACTGGATATATTGAGTGTAATATGTGCTACCTAGTTCGAAAACACCACCAATATTAATGTCTCGAACGATGTTGAGAAGTTAGTCATGACTCATGAACAGGGAAAAACCTATTGGTTTGCAAATTTTCCCCGAAGGTAGCAATAGAATTGGTAACCGACGGTTACCGGATTTTTTCAAACGAAAATTTTTAATTGGAATTTGAAATTTTCAGATGTAAAAAAAATTGTAAAAATTGCAACTTTCCTTTATATTTGATGAGAATTAGATAAATCCGATTTTTTTACCAGGTTTGAATTTTTATCAGACCCCATTGATAACACCGATAACCAGCGGTTTTCAGCGATAAATTTTTCCCCGGTCATGAACACTTTTTCCTTTTTCATTTTTTAAAAAATAAGTTAGTCATGAAACATGATAACATATTGATGCATACCAAGGATCATCTATGATTGCTTCCAGTGTGCAATCAACAAATTACATAGCATTACATCAGTGCAAGGAATGACAATTTTATTCTGGTAAAACGATAAAAGAACAGTAGTGCTCAAAGGTAATCATTCCTCCATATTTTGCTTGAAATACAACTCTGGAAAGCGTAGCAGTAACCTCTCCATCATGGCAATAGAGTGGTAAGCCTCATTCCAAAATGGCAGGTCAATTCCTAACGAACGATCTCCAACAAGTAAACCAATATATAACCTGTAAATGCAATAAAAGCACAGAGGGAACTTCTTCGGTGCTCTCCCAAAATGTGAAAGGAAATTGCGGGCATGATTTGCAACCCACTCTTTGAAATTTGTGCAATTTAGTATTCAAGAGAACATAAAAATACTACTCTATTAACCTGGGCTGAAGCGCTCCACAAATTCTGTTTTTCGCCCGTGTACCATGAAAGAGAATACTCGAAAATATAATTCTTTCCCTGATCACCAATGCGCCCTAACAGCTCTTGGATTGCTCTAAGGATCACAGAAGACACATTCTGGTGCTGTTCATTTGCTAAAGCAACTACAAGACGAAGGAGATTGCGTACAGACAAGCAGTAAACGTAGCGAGCGGCGCAGGAGGTGCGCACAGGCAAACAGTTGAGCCTGGACGAGTGCGTATAGGCGAAGAGGAGCGAAGCGACAGCTTGGGTGGTCGGCACAGACAACACGCAGCAGGCATGGTCGTAGCGAGCAGAGGCTTGGGAGGAGCTCTCACGCGTGCTGCAGAAGGCAGTCATAAATGGGTCCCGAGGTGGCGGGAGGAAGCACAACGTGGAGGGCAGTGGTCGAAAGCAAAGGCAAACGACAGTGAGAGTAGGTGCTGGTGGAGAAAGCGTGAGTAAGGGCTGCAGGAGGAAGACAATCAGACATGAAAACAAGGCCGAAGAGATGGTTGTGGGAGCAGGTATTCCAGCCAGACAAGCATGCAAGGAAGAAGCGGAACCAAGAGAGAAGATCGGCGTGATCAAAATGAAGAAACAAGATTAAGGAGGTGATTGTTAGAGTAAGTAATCTTGTTTAGTCGTATTCGAGTCGGTTTTGCTATATTATATGTGTTCGAGTCGTGTACAAGTTTGTTTCCATGTACGAGTCAGTTTTTGAGTCCATTTCGAAGTCGTAGTTGTCGCCGTGTCGTAGTTGTAGAATTGGGTATAAAATGTAGAGCAATGTAACGAGAGGAGATGAAACGATTGGTGTGATCGAGATAAAAGAAATAAAAAAAAGGCGAAAGTGCTTGTGCTTCCGGGAAAAATCGATCTGTGTTATCTGTCTCCAGTGCAGGAAGGCGCTCGTTGTTTTCTTCATCCATCAGACGCAGGAGCAAGGAGCATCGTGTGGAGCCGCTGCATGTGCTCCTTCATGTGAAGTTCAAGGAGGCTTAGGTGCTGCTCCCATCACGCCGACAGCAAGGAAGCAAGGAAGCGTTGGCGGTCAAGTCCTGGTGTACAGGTGCAGATGCAGGCCAGCGTCCCGTCGTCTCGGCAAGGCAAGGACCAGCAGGTCCCCAGACGCGTCACGCGGAAAAGTGAGATCGGAGGGAGCCTCTGGACCAAGTAGCGAAGGATCGCGGAAGCAATTTCTAACAGTATAGATTCAGTTTGAGTTGTTACCATCAACTCTCCTATCTTAACTACAATATCATAAATCTCATGGGAAACCAACTTTCTTTTGACTATTGCTTTCAAAAGCGATAGGGCAACAGGTGAAGGGTTTGTCTGGAGATCAACAAAAATATAGGGAAATGAACAGGCAGCTGGAGCTGGTCATCTGGAATTGAAATCCTGAAGCCTCTAAGTAGATCAGCAAGTAGTTTCAAACAAGATGTGACCAAATGACCATTGGAATTCCCGGCTCTCTGTGCAATGTCCAGAAGTACATTCTTGGTAGGATTTGCATTGTCCTTGAGAGATGGCAAAGGAAGTTTCACTAACAAGGCAAGACATCTAAAAGCAACAGACAGAACAGTTTCATATTTGGAATTCAGGCATTTTCCCAAAAGGTTGACAAAAGGATCCAGCATCGACAAAAGCTGCTCATCTTCCTTGTCTAGCTTGATGCTCTTCAAACGACTACGCAATAAAGCAAGTGCAAACTTGGTAAGTATATAGGAATTTTGCAACCCACTCTCACCTAGTCCAAGGAACTTCTTTCTGAGAATATTTTCTTGACCACGACCAGATTCAATATTCTCTTTGCATCGAGATTCACTTCCTGTAACAGTATCCTCAATAAGCCCATAAACAAAGATAAATAAGTTAGATGTTTCAGTCGATGGATTGCACTCAACCCCCAAGGCTATATTATGTAACATCATCTCAAGTTTCGTTTTTAATTTTGGAGTAATGTGCTTCTGAAGTTGCACAGAAATAGGCAAGATTAACTTCAAAGAATGTGTCCTGAATGTAATACTCTGAGCAATCAGCTTAAGAGTCTCAAATGACATTCTCTTCTTAGTCTCTTTCATTTTGGAGGCAATCTTTTCAACTTCCTTTTGTTCCGCAACATCTCCAAGTATATCACTCTCAACCACAGCCAACAAATCTTCTAAACAGTAGTCAAGCCTACCAATCATATCATCGGTTATGGCTTTTGATAATAAATAATGAACTGTGTAGCCCAGAACATGTAATTCATAACCCCTTTTCAGTATTGCCCTCAATATCTTGACCACAAACTGCAAGTATCCAATCCCAAGTTCCTTCAGAGATGCAGCTAAAGCTGACCTTGCTTCATCGCGTATGCTTTCAAGACGATTCTTGAGAAAGTTACAGATTCGATGTATGATGCTTGAAAGTTGTAGGATCGTATAGTACAATCAGAGAGGGTAAATGATTGTCTCCGCTTTTTTATCACCTGAAAGTAAAGCACAACGCAGAGAAACAAACACAAAGCAATCCGGATCACGAACGGAAGTACCGAACGCAGCAGCGTGCTACCGAGCGGAAGTTCCGACCACAGCTACTTGCTAGTACGTGATCGTAAGCCTCTGTCGCTCTGTCTTCTCGATATGACCACTTGATAGCCTCTGTCGCTCGACTGCTCGGTACGACGACTCAATACGATCGCTTGTCTCGAACGCTTGCTCCGACCGCTCGCTTACAATCGCTCGCTTACGATCGCTTGTTTACGAGTACTCGGATCAATTGATTGTACGTCCTGATCACTCGGCCAGATCTCAGAATGACCGCCTGATCGTTCCGATTGCTCTGAACGATCTCAGATCGATCGCCTGATCTACCGCGCACGAAGTCGTAACCTCCTTCCGCTTAATGTCCCCAGTCATTTGACCACACCCGAACGAGTACACGGCGAAGGCAACACAGAGAGCAGAAAACAGAGGAAAAGCGGCGATGCTCTAGAAGCCACCGGAGATGAAAGAATCTGATATATTATTTC
The DNA here is from genome assembly GCA_036346245.1 of Bonia amplexicaulis. Classification (NCBI taxonomy): domain Eukaryota; kingdom Viridiplantae; phylum Streptophyta; class Magnoliopsida; order Poales; family Poaceae; genus Bonia; species Bonia amplexicaulis. The sequence goes on along the minus strand of CM070735.1, from coordinate 21,804,994 downwards.
ATCAGCAGGTTCTTGGCTACAAAGCGCCTCACGGTACCCCTAAAAATCTTCTCCACGAAATCCCTAAAACTCTGTTGCGCTAGCCTACAGCCTCCCCTGCTTTTATAGCCAGTGCATAGACCGTATTCAACTTGAACACCTCAAAACTGTTCCCTTAACCATCTAGACACGAGATCTTTTCTCTTCCTCAAATCAAGAGACCCGAAACCCTTCCTAACACGGGTTTTAACCACCTCATACAGATCATGGACTCCATCCACAACTCCATATGACACTCACGACAAAGCCTCCAGGATATCCCCTATTGTACCTTCAATGTGCACCATCACCACGTGCTCTTGCGTGAGCCCGATCACCTCGCGTGACCACCTGACCGTCTGGACCTCAGATTACCCCCTTCTAGTCCCGGTCTTCCTTGTCACCGACCGTAATCATCTCAACGCCTCCACGCAGCATTCACCTTTGACTTCCATATGCTCCAGCATGAGCTCGACCACCTCGCGCGACATCTCGACCGCCTGGATCTCAGATTACCCCCTCCTAGTCCCGGTCCTCCTCATCACCGACCATGGCCGCCTCCATGCCCACCTGCACATGCAAAGACCAAAGACGCTTTGAGGATATATTTAATCTTTTCATGCTGAACGCTCTCGACGCCTCACTCGTTCGATGCTGGACGTTGTAATTCTGTACAATCACAGTCTCTGTTCATGTAATACTGATATATGTCATATATAATTTGTTGCTTTTCTCGTGTGTATATATATATATATATATATATATATATATATATATATATATATATATATATATATATATATATATATATATATATATATATATATATCATCTTGACCAAGCTAGATCATCGAAATCACCAATTGGTTTCCTGGACCCACGCTTGGTCGCCATTGATACCATCAACAAAGATGCATCCTTCGTCGAGAGCTATATTACATCAACACTGCTGGCTCACCGCGATAAGGAATTTGTTCTTATGCCGTACAATGAGAGCTTCCATTGGATTTTAATTGTAATTATATCAAAATGGAGTAAGGCTATATACCTTGATTCTGTAAGTAAGAATAAATCCGAGTACACAGCTATCGCCCAAATACTCGATAGGTAATTACATTTTCTCCATACATAACTACATTGTACTCTTTCTTTTCTTCCGAATGACTAATCTAACTTTTTCGAATAACGAAGGTCGTTCGCCACGTACGTTGCACATACATGTGGCTCGACGAAAGGGGCCAAGCCCTTAAAACATGTTCGCAATTTTCGGGTATTCGCTAGTACACATTAATTAATCCTATACAACACTTAGTAGTAATGTCTCTTGAATTAACATATTCTATTTTTTGCAGTGCCACCAGCAGCAGCCAGGCAACATGTGTGGATTCTACGTTTGCCACCATATGAGACTACTCCTCGATTCCTCGAAGATCACCAATTCAAAGGTTTGTCAATCTTCCCACATTTATTTCATACTTGTCAGGTTATATATATACGCACATTGATATTCCTATCGACAGGCTGCGCCCATCTCTACAACTTCATTGAAACAGCCGGACCTTGCACTAATTCGAGGAGAGTCCGTTTTCTTTTTGTGGTCTAAAGTCATAAGATCAGATGCAGAGTTCCACTGCGTACAATAATTTTTTATTGCTCTTATCACTTCGAAATCGAGGTCTCGCGAAAGGAACAGATCCATAATCAACGAACTTGTCGGCTGCACAAGCAATACTTAAATGGTAATCATGCATCATCCAAGTATTGCTTGTGCAGTCTGACAAGTTCGTTGATTATGGATCTGTTCCTTTCGCGAGACCTCGATTCCGGAGTGATAGAGCAATAAAAAATGTAATGTTATCATCTAAGTGCAAATGCAATGTAGATCTTTTGTAATTCTGTATTTGTTAATGGATATTTTATTTTATTTCAATTAATTGATTTGCGAAATAGATGTTTTATGTTTGTGAAATGAGGTGCGACGTGATTTGGATGTTTTATGTTTGTGAAATGAATTGAGATGTGAATTGGATGTTTTATGTTTGTGAAATGCATTGAGATGTGAATTGTATGTATACATGTACATGTTGATCTGCTTGTTTCAGAGGGCATGGCTAGCATTTCCTGAAGCTAGCCAATAAACAGAGATAAATGTAGGGGTAGAAAAGAATATCACAGATGGCTTATAACTAAAAACCGTTTGTGATAGCTGGTAATCACAGACGGTTTATAAGTAAAAACCATCTATGATAGCTGATAATCACAAACAATTTTTAGTTAAAAACCATGACTCACAGCCATAACCATCAGCTATATCTGAAAAACACACACCCTTTGTTCCTGCTGTTGTTGGTGACCTTTGCAGCTTTGCTTGTCCTAGGACCATAGATACTTGTAGAACGATTACAAATCCAAAAGAAATTATATTGTTTCTTTCAAAATTCTTGTTTTCGTCTATAAAGTTTGCCACTTCCAAAACTATGCTGTTTAGTTTTCTCTTTTCTAGATTTTAACTATGCCGTTTAGTTTTCTCTTTTCTAGATCCTGTTTAGATCACAAATTTTGTTGAGCATATAGTCAATGTCAAGTGTCTAAAGATTTGCAGATTATACTGTCTTAACAAATTCGATAACAGCACTATTGTTCACGTTATTAATATAACCTTAACCCACACAAAGTTCTCCTTTAGATCTCTAATATGGGAATCATTCACTACATTATCATGATAAAGCTTAGGAGCGTCATTTGCACAAAGATTGTAATCTACAACACATGTTACTGATGGATTAGAGTATGCATCTAACAATCCGGTGCCTTTTTCTAGAGGGAAAAATAATCCTATGCTACAGTAATTGGGCTTAGAAATAGTGTCTGACAATCTTCCAATCGCTGCTTTTCTTTTCTTTTAGCTGAAAATTAACTGAACTACAGGCCCTTGAAGCAAAAAGTGCAATTATTTAACTGCGAATTTAGCCGGCCGTAAACAGCGCATTTCAGGACAAGAGCAGAATTCCTCGATTCATTCAAACGGAGGAAAACTAAAAAGCTTGTACTTACCGTTTTCTGCCCTCCCCCTCCCTCCCCAACTCGCCGTCGCCGCGCACGGAGCCGCCGCGCCGTCATCGCCGACGGCAAGGCCACAGGAGGTCGAAGCAATCGTGAAGCAAACCGCAGGAATCGAATAGAAGGTAAGGGAAAGGGGCGGAGGAAGGCGAGAAGCGATAGCAAGCAGCAGCAAGGGGGAGGCGACGAAGCGGGGAGGAGACAGAGCGGAGCCAGCCCAATTCTCTGCCGCGACGGTAGCCGGCGGCGGGATCCCTCTACTGGAGCTGACGGATTCGTGGTCCCCTCCGATCCGAGCCTGATCTGCCCATGGTACTGTTCCGGATCGTATACTTGTTTATCCTTTTGCTTTCCTAGTTACTAGCTTGGGTGCTGTGCTCTTCGCTTCGAGTGGCTGCGGATCGGATCATGCTTTGCTGGGATTGGAGGTTTTGGATTGGTTCCGATGGATTGGGTGAGATGCGAGGAGTGATCGAGGATTGGTTCCGAATCGATAAATTTACTAGGCTTTTATGATTTTGTTACATGGCGTGCCATTGCTCACAGCAGACTAGGTACAAGTATTGAGCAAGTATTGAGCTCGCTTTGCGGCTATTTTTGGTCTTTGATAGCTTGCTTAGCGTGCCACTTTAAGAGGAACTTGTTCTCATGCGAATTTGGGATAGGTACGGTTAGATAGTGAATTGCTTGTGCCACAGTCAGTTTGGGCTTTTACTATTCTTAGTTCACTTTATAGCTGGAAGGTTATCCCCTGCGAATGACACGGTTGACAACAATGATTAGCCTAGCTCTCATTTGCAGCAAAGTTTCTTCATCAGTAATGTGATGGACGCAGAATAGGATATATTAGGAAGTGTGCAGACAGTTTCCCGACTTTGTTTGATAGCTTTGTGCGAAACAAGTTCTTATATTTTAGTTTGGATGGCTCTTCTCGAGGTTTGCCAGTGATGTTTATTCTGGAAATGGAACCAAACTTTTTCATAGGTCATTAATGTGCATTTTTAGGTTCTGTGTTTTTAAGGCTTTATTTTTTCCATAAAATGTGTGACCGAGATTTTGAACTCCAATATGCGTTAGCAAAGCTCTAACTAAAATTGTTCAACAAAACCCTGACATTGAGATGTGTTTCAACCAACTAGTAAGGAAATGCGTGGGTGGCAGGCCTTACAACTCTGCTTATTGTAACTTCTGGGTGATGATTTTCAGAAATTGGCTAGGTAGTGAGATAAAATACATATACGATGAACTAATTGGAAATGCAAATTTCTTATAATCATATAATTAGGACTAAGTGGCTCCTCTAAGGTAATATATTGATAATCAAGTAATGTGTTGGAGTTGCATTTCGTGCTGTCATGCATAGCAGGATTGTTGGATAAGTAGGGTTTGAAGCTTTGGATCAACCATAACAAAAGAAATACATAATTTTTTTATTGTTATAACAACTAGCTGAATTGTCCTCACAATTTGTGCTGCCAGATTTGAAAATGTAGCTTTTTTTGCTATACAACTCTAATGCCAACTATTGGAAATATATTTGTATTTGTTTTACAACTGTAATAATTGTGATATCAATATCTAATTAATCTACACATTGTAATCTGGCCCCACCAAAATAAGCGCAGTAGATTATTCTCTTTTTCTCTTGATTAATGAGTGAGTTTCTAGTATTTTTTTGAAATTCTTTATGGATTATTGTAGGAATTTCTAGCCCTCAAAGCGAAGGAGGTGCCTTTAATCCCACCAGTTGTTCATATTTATATAGATAAAGGAAAACATCCTAGTGTCCTCAGTATGTTTGGGGTAAAATATATATTTTTTGTTTCATTGGGGTTAGGTCTATTGCATGTTTTGTTGGGAGTAATCCTGTTTTGGTTGTTTTCAGATGTGACAGGGGTTGTATTCTGCTATTTTGTTGCTTAGCTTTGTGTAACTCCAGTCCCCTGTACTTCTCCA